>CM042434.1:13696014-14896014 GCA_023631565.1 Gymnocephalus cernua
TCTGGATTTGTTGTGACGGGGAGCCCTTGTACTTGGACGTTGGGACTTTAGGGGACATAGTGTCCCCTGGGTTTGTCATCACTGTTCTTTTCTTGCCATATCTGAGGAAAGAATAAAAAACAACACCATGAGCAAGAGACAGCAGACAGCCCTTGTCAATAATAAGTAATTTGCAAAATACATTTAATACATTTTGTAAAAAGAAAAGATATGCCTTTAAGTAATAAGTGATAGCCTTTATATCAAGATAATCTATCCATACCTAATTAACCTAATTATCACAAAACTTAAAGTGTTCATATTATGCTTTTTGGCATTTCCCCTTTCCTTTATTGTGTTATATATCTTTTTGTGCATGTTATATGTTTACAAATTGAAAAAGCCCAAAGTCCACCCCAAAGGGACTTACCATCTCCAACAGAAAACACTGTTCACAAACTGCTCCCCAACAGCTCTGTTGTAGTCCAGCCTTTACTTCTGTGATGAACGGGAGTCACTTTGTAACACACGTTATAATGCTCGCCTAGCGGCTAGCGTGGCACGCCCTCATACTCTGTAACTGACGTGTGCGACTCCCAACAAAGATGGTACAGAATTGAGATATCTCACTCCGTAACTAAAGCAGAGAGCTCAACACACAGGGTGAAAAAAGGAGCTGCAGCAATGTGCAGTAACACAAATATAAGGTGTTTTCTGAAAATGAAACCACATAAACCTATTCTGGTACAACCTCTAAATACAATTATGAACCTGAAAATGAGCATAATATGAGCACTTTATGTGTTATTGTGTATTATTGTAACCATGACCATGAAGGTCCTGAAACTTGATGTAGTCATTTTAACACAATGTTTCCCTAACCTTGACAATGTCGTTTTGTCATGAACCAGATTTATTTTTCAACAGTGATTTTAGAAGAAACAGACAAATGATCTCATCCTTCTGATTGGAATGTCAGATCAAGAAATGCTTCCATGTGTCGTTCTGGAGTGCATAGACCAACAACGCCTTTTGTCATTTAATTTGGAGGACTGTGTAATAATGTATGTATGTACTGCAACCCTTCTAGTCCTATCTATGTAGTTGTCAGCAGACTGTTGCTGACACAAATTGATCATGTCCTCCACTGACATTCTTAGTCACATAAGGAAGAGTTATCTTCTGTTTTTTCTTACATGCCGCACTAATGCATAAGCATCTTTGTGACTTAAGTTCTTACCATCCATGACCCAACAATGAACCCTAATTCAAAGTATTAAATAGCTTTTCCTTTTTGTCAACTGGGCCTTCTAAGCATTTGTATACGTATACGAGTATGATTGAAGGTTAATTGCTTAATTGCTTCCATACAGTACACCTGCATATGGAAGCATCTGCATTAGCTATAGTGCAAGCATTAGCTATATTTGCAAGCATGAAAGGTACTTTTTATGTGATTACCCCTTCACCAAATTGTGTTGTGTTGGACAATTTCCTGCTGGTTTTAAATGCTTCATCAAAGCCTAATGCAAATCGTGCATAATGCATGTTAAGAACCTCTAAATGTACACTATTATTCTTAATGGAAGAAGGATGCAGTGAAAGACTGAAATGCACTATGAGGGAGCAGCCCACTGGCACTAATGTGGCAGGTAAAAGCTGTGTTGTAGTGTACAAATAGTAGTAATAATTATGCAAGGTCCTCAAAAAGAATTAAATTAAATTTAAATTTGAATATGTAATTTTACAATTTTACAATCCTGTTTATTCTCAGAATAGTTGTATTTTCTTATTGATTCAAGGAGCCACATAAGACCAGCCGTTCTTTCACATTAAACAGGCTGGTCAGTGTGTATATTTTTCTTTTTTAGGAGATACAAATACCTCAAACAGGCAAAGTCACTGTAACTGAACAGGGCCTATGCAGTTGAAATCAATGTATGTATGTTTAATGTATGTTTAATACTACAGTGGATTCCCATGGACACCACACTCCTGTGGAGGATACCATTTTAATTTTGTATTTTGAAGAGACCGTTCCTGTTTCAGTCATTACAACCAGAAGCTGGAGCTGAGCTGCAGCAGGAAGTCATTTCGATGTAGATAAGTGGAGCTCACCTCATCACTGACAAGCCTCAATCCAATTTAATCTCTGGTTTTAAATCAGTTAGTATCTGTCAGTTTTAAATTACTCTGATAAAGCGTGATGTGCATTTAAGATACAGTGGACATCATCGGTATAGCAATGTCGCTCAGTGGCTACTGGAAGATTAGGTAGCCATATGGTAGCATTTAGTGAGAATAAAACTGCACCTAAAACTGTATCCTTGTTATGGTTATGCTGTAAATACAAGTCCACAGTGTCATCATAGCCAGCTGCATGCGCAGGGCCGCTTTCCCTACATCTGTGCTTTATTGGGACACTTCCATGCTTTATGTTTGTCTGAATGTAACACCTTGATGCTACCAGAGGAAGAGTGTCAACCCTGAAATGAGTTTTAATCAGAGCAGCTGACAGACCAAGCTTTTTTGTGTTCTCATTGCCTTTTAGTTAAATCTCTCACTAGTCCTCTCCATTTTACTTTGTGCCCTAATTTCACACCAGAGGGGGCAACTGAGTGACCAAAGTGCTCCTCTGGTCAGCTCAAGTGCTCCTTAAAGCCCCTCTGGTCAGTGCAGTTGGACCACAAAGGAACCTCCTGGTCACTATAGTTGACCCTCGTTGGTCATCTTAAGTCCCCTCAAGTGCCCCTCTGGTCAGTCCAAATGCCCTCTTGTGTGACATCAGAGCAAAATCCCTTGACCCGGACACACTGGAGAGGTGTACGGTGTTCATTTTAGGACATCCTCAGATCTCAGACTCAAACGAAACGGCCTCATCCTCAGAAAAACCTCCATCATCCTCAGAAAAAACGGCCTCATCCTCAGAAAAACCTCCATCATTCTCAGAAAAAACGGCTTCATCCTCAGAAAAACCTCCGTCATCCTCAGAAAAACGGTCTCATCCTCAGAAAAACCTCCGTCATCCTCAGAAAAACCTCCGTCATCCTCAGAAACCTCTGTCATCCTCAGAAAAAACGGCTTCATCCTCTGAAAAACGTCCGTCATCCTCTGAAAAACGTCCGTCATCCTCAGAAAAAACGGCCTCAGCGTCAGAAAAACCTCCGTCATCCTCAGACAAAACGGCCTCATCCTCTGAAAAACCTCCGTCATCCTCAGAAAAAACCAAGGGGGCAAGCCTGCCTTCTCAGAGTGAAGCCGCTATGGCGCCATTTTATGCTACCCAAACCATCACCCCCCGTCAGCATCCCATTGACTGCCATTCATTTTGGTGTCACTTTGACAGCCAATAACTTTACATCTGAAGCTTTCAAAGATTTCATTTGTCCATTGTTTATTTCTAAAGAAACATGACAATGTATAAAAGGCTCCATTACCTTGTACCTCACGTTATGGCTCCGTAGCAGACATTTTTATAAAAATAGGCTAACGATTGTGTCATAACCACGCAACTTACTGTCGCATAGTAGAGGAATTACCGTATAGTACAGGAGAAGCTCGCAGGCAGTTTTGACGTACATTAGCGAATGGCAGTCAATTGGATGCTAACGGGGGGTGATGATGGATAAGTGTTAGCAAAATGGCGCCATCGCGGCTTCGCTCTGAGGTGAGAAGCCTGCCCCCTTGGTTTCTACCAATGACAGTATATACAAGGTTTCTACCATGGTTTCTACCATGCAAAAAAAAAAAAAAGTCATCATTTATTTGTCTTGTTGTTGTTGTTACATTATATATGTGGTTGATTGGATTTCGAACCCCTAAATAATATGGAGTGCAAATGTATACTTGTGTTGTCATTATGACGTTGTATGTTTCAATGTCAGTGAGCTAGCAATTAAACTGCTAACGTTAGCTTGAGCAACACGGTGGAAGAATGAATAACAGACCAGACCCCCAGATAATGGACAGAGTTAAAGAATATGAGAGCTTGAAGCAACAACTTGAAAATGGTAAGTTTTAGGGGATCATATTAGGTTTGAGGTTTAAGCATCTTAGCACAAACGTAATGCACAGTTATTTATTTCTGAGGATGAGGCCGTTTTTTCTGAGGATGACGGAGGTTTTTCTGAGGATGAGGCCGTTTTTTCTGAGGATGACGGAGATTTTTCTGAGGATGACGGAGGTTTTTCTGAGGATGAGGCCATTTTGTCTGAGGATGACAGAGGTTTTTCTGAGGATGAGGCCGTTTTTTCTGAGGATGACGGAGGTTTTTCTGAGGATGAGGCCGTTTTTTCTGAGGATGACGGAGGTTTTTCTGAGGATGAGGCCGTTTTTTCTGAAGATGACACCTGAGTCTGAGATCTGAGGATGTCCTAAAATGAACACCGTAGAGGTGGCCCCTGTTCATTTTCACCCTTACTTCATATAAATCAGTGTCTGGAGACTAAGCTTGTCTTTGTATGCAATTTTTAATTGCGCATTTGTTTTCTATCCTAGTATTCTTATTTATCTGTTTACCTTGACTTCATTAGTCTAAAACCTGTTTGAGGAAATGTTTTTCTACAAGTGTCCTGACCTTGACGGTGCTTTTTCTAAACCATTTAATTTCAATTTTAATTTTTAATACTAACTGTGAAACCACACACACTGGCACACTTTATGTTTGTCACAAGCCTGTCCAGGTTTAGGGATATTTTTCTTTTTAACATTGCACAGTGCATCCATTTGTCCATTCATCCATCCTATTAAATTAATGTCAGTTGTTCTCTCCATCACTTAGTCCAGATTAGTCCACCATTCATTTATCTCCCATCCTTCCAGCTTTTCTGTCTCTCCTCCAACACATTTGCTTGGCTCGTCTTATTAAATTATCTCTCTGTCTCTCAGCAGCCCGACTCTCTTTCAGTTCACCCATCCCTCCCACAGTTCCCGCTCTCTCTTAAAATATTCATTGATGTCTTAAACACTTTTCCCTTTCTCTTCGACACACGCTACCCACCTTAACTCGTTCACTGCTCTGTGTAACACTTGTACATTAGATAACATCACTTTTTTTTACATTTTATTTATGTACATTATTCACATACAGTATATACACATAATTCCTAATTTCATTGGAACTTGTAATTCTGAAAACGTTTTCTAATTTGATGCTTTAATGTAATATAATGTTACAACCCCAAATCAGAAAAAGTTGGGACAGTATGGATAACACAAAAAAAAGACAGTAGTGATTTCTAAATGTACTTTGATTTGCATTTCATTGCAGACAATACAACAGCACATAATTTGTGTGTTTCTCATGATTTTTATTGTTTTTGTTTCTTAAAAACAAAATTCCTATTTTGGTTCTTGCAACACATTTAAAAAAAAGTTGGAACAGTAAAACATTTCCCACTTTGTAACGTTACCATTCCTTTTCCCAACATTTAAAAGACGTTTAGGGACTGAAGACACCAAGTGATGAAGTGTTTCAGGTGTAATTTTGTCCCATTCTTGCTGCAAACAAGTCTTAAGGTGGGCAACAGTACGGGGCCTTCGTTGTCGCATTTTGCGCTTCAAAATGCGCCACACATTCTCTATTGGACCAGACAAAACATGAAATATTTTGTGTTCACATTGTCTGCAATGAAATACAAGTCAAAGTACATTTAGAAATCACTACTTTCTTTTTTTTATTTGTGTTTTTCATACTGTCCCAACTTTTTCTGATTTGGGGTTGTATGTAATATAGTGTATGTCATATACCTAACAGCTGTATCGAGAGTTTTAATATTCTGTTATTTTTGAGAAACTAATACTAGCATCATAGTTGGTGTTTATTTCAAAATCTGTAAGGCAAATCATAAATACGAGTGGATGTTTGTAATGCTGTAATCCCAATAGAACATCATCAAAGCTGTGCAACAGGGAAAAGCATAACATGTTGGAAAAGTATTATACTGCTTTTGAAAAATAATGAAAAATAAATGACCGAGATTGAGGATTCACAGGTAGACAATTGTCTTTTCTTCTGTCATTTGATTACTTTTTGCATATCTCATAAAAATGTAGTTCTTAAACCACATGTTTAATATATGTGGCTTATTAGGGTCATCAAAGCTCACAGTCACTGAGAAAACCTTTTTCTTATTGCAGTCTACTGTGCACACAAATGCAAACACACACACACACACACACATCTAAATAAACACAATACATAAGAAGCCATCTTCATTAAAGGCACTGTTTCTCTTATTCATACAACATAGTTAAAGCAAATACAAGTGTTCTACCACTGTCTCTGCATTTCTTGTGTACATTCTTGTCATGGGATGTCATATAAGTCATGAGTTATCCAGTTAAACTTTAGTCAACCTGCATAATGCTGTCTGAGAGTCCTTATCCTCCTACCCTTCTCCCTGACCGTATTTCACTGGTGTAGCCGTGCTTAAAGAAGTATTTGTATCCCTCCCATCATATTATTTGCTGGCCAGTCAAATCAAGTCTGATTTATTTATAAAGCACTTGTCACAAAGTGCTTCGTCACAAAGAACTTTGCTTCAAAGAAAACAAAGGGCAAATATTAAAACAAGGGCCAATGAAAGACAAAAGCAAGAACACACACAAACCAGAGTTTGTAGGTGCATAAGTGTCAGCATTTGTATGAGAATAAAGCAAACAGAGTTGTCAGGAGCTTTACAAGCTCAGAATGTAGGAAAGCAGTCATAGAGAGATGGATAGAGATAAGGGCTGCTTTTCCTGCAGAAATCTTTACTTACTTAATGTGCATGTGGTCTGGAGCAAAGTCAGACACATTGTCTAACATGATGAAATGGGTGGATTGACATGCAGATCTGCATACTGTGAGAGGAAATTATGGCACAGCAGTAGATTGAGTAACACTTCAAACAGTTTCTGAACCAATTGTGCACATCCACAAAGTACAACCATCAGCATGCCAGACAAATTTTCTAAAAAAGTCTCTGTGGCAGGATTTATGGTACTGGGCCCTTTTGCAATGAGATCAACCCCATTGGCCACTAAACCTTTTAGCCGCACATTACCACTGTTTAGAGCAGCAGCAATTATGGCGTCACATCCGTCTCAGGTCAGACAATCAGACAGTGTCTCCAATTTTCTTTTAACAGTTTTACGCTGCACAGAACAAAATATGCAGGATCCTCTCAATAAACACCTGCCGTCTGATGTTGGCATTGAGCTTCTGTGCCGTGTCTCTGGTGTCTTGGAAGGCAGTACTTTTGCTTGGGGCCTATTCACTGCAGTATAACGCCTATAGCATTCAGAGTGGTAATAATAATGGTTGTTTTCAGATTTCTCTTTCAGATTGACTTCTGTGGTGACATCTATATAGCAGTCAGATTGTAATAAAATTCTACATTGTGCTGCTCTCTTCATTGTGCTCCATTGCTGGTCATTAAACTCTTTTAGCCGGCCACCCTCTCTGGACTGGCATATTATGCACTCCTGACTGGCCTGAGTGCATATTTTGTGGATTACATTCTGCTAAAACTCATTGAATTACGCATAGCCTATAGCTTCATATTTAAAACAACACTGGCAAACAGGACTCACATTGTCTAAATATAACAAACAAAAAAGAACTTGAGTGTAAGATGCAGGGATGGAAAATTGTTCACTCTGCAAGTAATACCTAATTTGTGATTTATCTACTTACATTATCTCAAAGACCTTGCCAACATGGCACAATACAATGCAGCCAATATGATGCCATGATGACTAGCTGAACAGATTGAGAGACTAAATGGAAACTGTAGGATTGGTATAATAGGCAGACAAAAATGATCTGTTCATACTTGAATACTGGTAGATCCCTCCAGATCCTCCATTGCATATGTGTTTTGTGCTTGTGCCATGTCTGCCTTCTTCAGGGCACATTAACAAAAAGACTCAGGATGAAGGGTGCCCAGGTTAAAAAGGCTAGGGTGCAGGTGCCTGTAATTATCTGCTGCAATTGTTATTGAAAAGAATGTAATGAAAGTAAAAAACAAAGGGTCACAAATTTGCTCTCAGGTTATTGGCTCTTGAGCATTCATTTAGATTGGCTGAAGATTTAGCCTCATCAGCTGTTGTCAGCCATGTTAGATTGCCACTGGACAATACAGACATATTTTATTTCATATACAACATATTTCATAATACAACTTATACTAGATGTAATCACCCATATATTACTTACTATCCAAACTATTGTTTCCAGTTACAAACACCTTTGTATTTGGCTCCCATTGGCAGGCAGTTATATGCCAAAATTGGATTTACTCTAGATTTTGTTTTAGTTCATTTCATTTAGATTTGTTTGTCTGCAACGGCCAGCTCAGTTGTGTTGCTGCACTCTTGCAGGTTGCAGGAGCGTATGAAGTAGTGCTGTGCATGTAGCACCGGATACAAACAGCAGCAGTCCTCCTTATTGGTAATTCTCACAACGTTAGAGGGCGAGGGGACGATGGACATTGGGCAAAGGAGTGAGGGACAGATGTCAGATAGAGACGGGGGAAAGGAGCAAGTAATTGAGGGTTGAATGAGATGGAAATGAGGAAGGAAAGGCGAAGAAAAAGCATGAGAAAGAAGATTATATGGAAAACAGGAGGACAAAAAAACTGGGTGAGGAAAGGAAAATTGGTGGTGCAGGTGACAGACAAAGGAAAATAAGACAGAGAGAGGGGAGAGGAGGGTGGGAAGGAGATCTAATAGAGGGAGCTGAGGGTGTGAAAAAAGAAGAAAAAAATAAAGCAATTAGAAAAGGGGAGAGTGATACATAAATAGAAAACAAGATGTTGCAGAGAGGGGGGTTTTATCGAACTTTAAAATTAACAGTTTTGTGAATTTACTGTGATCCCAGTTCAAGGGATATGGATACAGTATTACAGAGGTGAGAATGAGTATCGTTTGACTTGCTGCACCAGCGTGTACATATATCCAGAGACTGTGAGGAAAGCACCATACTTGTGTGGTAATAAAAAGCCCTATAATTGGTCTTTCTCTGTGGACTGTTTTGGGCAGAGGTTAGAACCAATAAAAAACGCCCGACAACTATGGGGATAATTGATTGTTCACAGGACCTGAAGAGACAAGAATGCCTTTTTTAACTGTTATTATTTATAGGCATAGACTCATTGTAATTTTTCAGAAAATCAGCAACTTACCCTAATATTCAGATCAAATTCCCATTTGGTTGTCCTTCATTATTTAATTATCATTCTATCATTCTGACCCCATGATCATTTTATTGATTGCCTGATTAACTGACTGACTGACTGACTGACTGACTGACTGACTGACTGACTGACTGACTGGACTGGTTGATTGGTGTTTTGTGTAGTGGTCTGAAATTGGAAGGAATGTATAAGTACACACTAAAAGTACACATTTCTTGTTCTAAATGCCATTTCAAAACATTTAGAATAATCCTATCACACCTTCACCCGGTAGCATCTTTTCATGTTCTATTTGTACCTCATAACCCAATGTTATTAATTTTGCCTTTGTCCCAACGTGTTGCAGGAAGTTCTGCCCATGTAACTCCACAGTGCCTGAAATTGATGTCCATGTATCACAGCCCTAAAGGGGCTTCTTGCTGTCATCTCCCATCAAATATAAAAACAAGCTTTCATTGTTCAGGGACCGGAGATTCTGTATTTCAAAATATGTATGTGTGTAGCCACAAATGTGTGGGAGGTAAAGCTCCAGTTCATCCAACAAGAACACTGGATTGAAGCAGTGAGCGCTGCAACGAGAGGGTTGTGTTCATGAGTGTGATACGTGTACATGTGTCTTTCTCTTTATCTGTGTCAGGAGATTTATTGCTGAAGGTACCTCTGAGCTACAAATAACCACAGCTGAAAAGCCCTGAATTGATACGGCAGCTGTTCAATCAAGAGACCTATGGGCACTGCTAGGCAACAAAGCCTCCAGGAGTGCCGGTGAAATCCTGTTGCTTAACTTGAAGCTCCCTCTATTCTCTACCGCCTGTCTCAGTCATCCCTCTGTCAGCTTTGTGTTGTGACTGTGAACGAATCTCTGTTTAAATTCCCTGTGTAGAAAACAGTGCATCAACTCCAGTTTGTCAAATCGGTATGAATTTATGCAGAGACTAACACACCTTCTGCTGTGTTTACTTAAAGCAGTGTTCCAACAGAATTACTGTTATAATTTGAATTCTTGTTGAGAAAAAGACTTTTCACTGCTTAGTTCAGTGTTTGTCAGCCAGGAGGATGGGAATTTTTGTTAAGGCCTTGTGAATATCTGGAAGGTCACAAAAGTAAACATACATACATTAAGCATCACATTGATACATAAATCACATACACTAAGATCTTATCAATAACTGACTGTTACCTGTCATCATCTTACGATTATATGAAACAATAATAGTTTCATAATAATACATTTATTTTATTTCACTTTTCAAAAACAGAGGTTAAAACAGTGCAATTAGATCTATGTGTGCACATGAGAGGATTAAAGGCATGTAATCACTTTACTTAAAAAATCCCCAGAAAAAAAGACAAAACTCTGGTTTAAACAGTGATACTGAACACTAGGTTTGTATTCAGGACCTTAGAGAGGGGAAGCTGAGTGATCGATGCTGCTGGCTGTTGACCTCGGTTTACGTTTGTGTGTGAGTGAGTGAGTGTGATTGTGTGCGAACCTACCTTGATGCCACAAGCACACTATGAGCATAGATAGAACTGAAGTAAACAAGGCTGACGGGCCTTTTTTTTTTTTGTCCAAAGGTTGATCATTTCCAATGTGGCCATGAGCACTGCCTCTGTCACACCCTCTGACGTTTCTTAAGGCAATCCACACTCCTGTCGGGGACCTGCCTTCCCTTCCAACACACACACGCATATTCAGCAGCACAACAGCACAGTCACAAGTGCACACATGATTTCACAAAGCCTAGATTTAAAATATGCAATATGTATGCATGTAATGTACTAAATGGCTCTTTGCATGTTGCATGTTCTGTACTTCTGCAGAACTGTGGAGGAAAAAAGGCAAGTATCTATTTATACACATGGAAGTACAGTTTTTACAGTCATATGACACAAAAAACATTATAAAATAACAATGCACTAAGATGTACCATGAAATGGTTTCAGCTTGTAAGATAATCGGTGCGGCAATTTACCAAATTTAAATCAACAAACATTTTATTTAGTAATACAGTATACTTGCTTGAAAATAATAATCTATAGAATTAAACATTTCATCTTCATCTCTTGCCCCGTTAGGAAGACCGTTTTGGTAGGCATTAATCACCAAAAGCAGCTGCTAAGAAAATAATGAAACATGACGGTAAAACACGAGTTTTACATTGAGTGTAAAATGTTCACTGGTTTCAGATTTTCTCCACGTTATCCATCACATGCGTCAACGAGAGCAAAATGGATTTCCACCGGCATGGCTGTCTAATTGAGCTTCTACTCTGGCCATTCCCTTATTTTTCTCATAAATGAAGTCACAGACACAAGTGAACTATGACCTGTGAGGCAGCAGCTCATTCCCTAAATAGGCTGATAAGCTAAACAGGAAATACGTTGTCCTCCTTCCACACATGGATTATTATAATGGTAATTAGATTTTTTTTTTCGATTAATAAACAGTCAACAGCAGTTTTATTATACATTCTGCCAAACCTAGGAGGGGATGCTGAAACTGTTACTGTCACGCTATTGGTGGAGATCCTCTAGGTCACAATCAGCAACATCGAGTTGATGTAGAATAGCCCATAACTGTATATGCATAAAGTCCAGATATACTGTAAAATGTCACTCTGGGAAATCAAGAACACAGAAAAAGGGAAACAAAACAAGTCATAAAATGCAGATACACTGAACACCAAAGATGCAGCACAGCAGTGCAGGATTATGTGACAAAGAACCTTAAATTAAAAGTGGCACCGCCATTGACGTGTCACGTACTTGTGGTAACCTAGCAACTCCTGAAGTGGAACTGGAAAAAGCAGCATAGTTCAGGTCAGAACTTGAGAAAGGAGAGGCACGGTTTTAGTGTTTAAAATATATATTTGTCTTTTTGTGACTATTTATCTTTTTTATGTGAAAATTATGTTAATAGTGTAATGTAGCTTTGGCAGAATTATGTATCATCTACATTCATGCCAATAAAGCATCTTTGAATTAACCTGAACTGAAAGAGGAAGAGAGAGAGAGAGAGAGAGAGAGAGAGAGAGAAAAGATCCGTGTCAGCCCCCAAATACTCAAGCTTACATGTAGCCTACACATAAAGGCAAACAAATGTGAAAGAAAGAAAGAAAGATAAGGAGATATAAGAGAGGATATGGTGAATTAAAAGTAGAAAAAATAAGAGGCAAAGTGTTTCTGCTGGTAGTGTATGTGCTGCAGCACACTGAGACCATGGATTGTTTGTCAGTTTGCTAATAAGCACAACACTTTAGGGGCAAAGAAGGTCGATAACAGCCTCTAAAGCAAAGAACTCTTTCCACAGATACAGATAAGATCTCTCAAATTAAAAGCCTACTAAATGTATTTACTTGTGCAAACACCCACTGACAATTTAGTTTGTCCCATATCAGATGGAATGACATATTTACGCATGTCTTACTATTCTAACTGAGGTGGATTTAAAGATACTTTGACTACAGAGGGGACTTAGATCTATTCTGCTGTATAATGCATGAATATGATAAAATATGAACAGATTCCTCATGAATCTCCAGCAGCAATGAGCAACAGGGATAATTTTGTATCTACAGTCCAAGTTTGCACCCAAAGCATGTTACAGTTAAAACTTGTGTCTTCTCTAGATATTTTATCCATGATGCATATTAGTAACACATCTTTTCTGGCAAATGGTTGTAAAGGAAACACTATCATAAGACTGATTTTGAGTTTGCATCTAGAAAAACAAATACAGGTCAGTGCTGTCGTACAACAAGCATTTAAAAGTGGCAAATACTGGGAGACAACAGGAGACAAGCCAACAGACAACCCCTTGTATTCTCAAAGTCAGGCATGTCCTGTGGGAAAATAGAAGAATAGCCAAAACAATGACACATCAGAGATCCTGTCCTCTCTGTAATACAGCACGATGTTTGGAAACAGTAAAAGACCGAAAAAGAATTCAAGATTTGTGAAAATAGACATAAGAGCTGGTTTTCTGTCTCCATAAACAATAATGCATGTTTTTTGATTTTTGCTACATACAGCACTACTTGGATAGTTGATACTTACTGTAAATGGACCATTACACCAAACTGGTGCCATATGCATGTTGCAACTTCTCAAAATTAAATTTCATTCTTTATCATTTTTCAGCACTGTATCTAATAACTATCTTTAAAAAACAATATAACATCTAAGAAATAATTTAGGCAATATTGAGATTGACATTCTCAGTCATACTTACAATATGATACAAAAGAAATCAACAACAACATAATAGAGCAAGATAACTTACTTTCAGTCTTCCTGTGGCCTTCAGGAGACTCAAATGATGCTACTAACTTTTGATTTTGTGACTTGTGGAATGTCCCATAGTTTTAGAGGGGGGATGTGTCAGGAAAAACAGGGCTGACTAAAATGTGTATTTAACCTTATAATGAATTTCTAATCTAAATTAGTTTAAATTGGAAATAGAGTCACACAATAGTACAAACAAAATTCTTAAGGAATTTATTCATTATATTTCATGGTGAAGTGTGGTCTTAGAGGGTGGGGACGGGCTAAAATCCTATTTATTTAGTGTTCTAGGTAGTTTTAATAAAAGTTTTACATAATGTACTTTTAAATTGAAATTAGGATAAAGTGCAGGACACTTTGCTTGATAATATATTGTATTATACAGATGCTTTCCATGCATATCTATACATGTAATGTCATGGGGACAGAAAAGGCACAGATATACAAAATACATGCTATAAGAGTAAAAATCAAAAGCTGCCTATTCCAACATTTGTCTGTTATTAATCACAGTCCAGTCTCAGCAGCACTGTTGGTCACCTTCTGATAAGAGATATAATATCCACATCCCCAAGCAACTAAAATGAAGGGCATCACGTCATAAATTCCCTTGAATTTCCATTTAGTTGGATTGGAGTAGGAGGCAAAGCCATGTGAGCCATGAACACCACAACTGCCTCAGCCATTCAATGAAGTTGGAGATCTAATCTATTTTGCATGGAAGCCATAATTAATGCATGCAGCAGCGGACAAAAACATACATTTCTTGGCTGTTGCGCTATGTCAGCGAACAGTGAGTTATCATTAAAGAGCTGTCATGTATCAAAATGCGTACAAGTACAGTCAGAGGTAAAAGTCTTAGGACAGCAGCAGAGTGAAAATGTTTGTTGCTTTCGGTGAAAGTGAGTCAGTGTTTAACATCTTGCATGAATAAAATGTGCTAAGTGCAGTCCGTTGAGAAAAGAGCCGGGATAGTGACGAGGCATTTGTCATTTCTGCTGCACGTAGAAAACACTTCAATACCTTTGCTAACAACTGTATTCTTGTAACATACTTTACAAGAATAAAACGTATGGCGTCAGTGTTGTGTGTCAAATTACAATAAAGCTTTTCAGACAGCCTGCAACAAACAAGACACCCAAGATAGTTAAAGGTGCTTTTTTGGTGTACACCTTAGTAAGATGTGACTTAACGATATATCAAAGAGCTCTCCCAGTAGTCATCTAGTTCACATTTAAATGCCTGAAATTAAGTTTCAATTTCAAATTCTTTATTAAAGAGAAGCAGTTGTTGGCAATTATTATGTATTATTATCTTAAGTCACATGCTCCCTCTAACAATGCTTATAAAATATGTATAAAAAAGAAAAAAGAAGTATAAACGCAAGTAAAAACAAAAAGTTCAAATAAGGGTTAAAATATAACATGAAAACAAAATATAATATGAATAAAGTCATATGAATTAGACATCAGTTGCAAATGAATAAACTGAATGTTAACAGGAATGTAATAATGTATATTCATAATGATAAGTATATACAGAGGAGCGAACAGTTGTAAAACACAAAGTTAGAGAATAAAAAGGGTAAAGTGACAATATAGTGGTAAAGTGTCAAGAGATGAGCTCAACAGTCTTATAGCATGTGGGATGAAGCTGTCCCTGAGCCTGGTGGTGCGTGACCGGATGCTGCGGTACCGTCTGCCAGACGGCAGCAGGCAGAACAGTTTGTGGCTGGGGTGATATGGGTCTCTAATTGTCTTCTTGGCCTTCTTCCTACACCACTGGGTGTAGAGGTCCTCCATGGATGGCAGCTCCGTCCTAGTGTTGTGCTGAGCCGTTTTCACCACCCTCTGTAAAGCCTTATGGTTGAGGGCAGTGCAACTGCCATAACCAGGCGGTGATGCAGCCAGTCAGGAAACTCTTGATGGTGCACCTGTAAAAGTTGCAGAGTAACCTGCAGTCTATGTTGAACCTCCTCAACCTGCAGAGGAAGAAGAGCCACATTCTGGTGTCTGTGTGGTGAGTCTGGGTCAGGTCCACACTGATGTGAACCCTGAGAAACCTAATGCTGCTGACTCTCTCTACTGATGGAGATGGGGGTGTGTCCTCTCTGTCAGTCTCCTGTATTCGACAATCAGCTCCTTAGTTTTGCTGACGTTGAGATGAAGGTTGTTGTCAGGACGCTGACCTCCTTCTCTGAAGGCTGTTTCGTCGCCGTCAGTGATAAGGCCTATGAGAGTCGTGTCGTCAGCAAACGTAATGATGGTGTTGGAGCTGTGGGTGGCCATGCAGTCGTGCGTGAACAGGGAGTACAAGAGAGGGCTGAGCTCTGAGTGGCTCATGTGTTGAGAGACAGCGTGGAGGATGTGGTGGTGCCTAACCACACAGTCTAGGGTCTGTCTGTCAGGAAGATGAGGATCCAATCACAATGGCAATGCAGTGTTGAGTCCCAGGTCTCTGAGCTTGGTGACAAGCTTGGAGGTGTGTTAGGTGAGGTAGTGTTGAATGTTGAACAATAGTCCATGAACCACATTTTCACGTGTTCCTCTGGTCCAGGTGGGCGAGGGCAGTGTGGAGGGTGAGGGTGATGGCGACGTCTGTAGATCTGTGGATCGGAAGTGGATCCAATGAGCCAGTGAGGGAGGAAGTGATGAACATTTTGACTAACTGCTCAAAGCACTTCGTGATGGTAGAGGTGAGAGCTACCGGGCAGTAGTCATTCAGGCAATAAAACATGTTAAGTTAATGTTAGGATAAGATAGGATAGGCTGGGCTTTATGTGATATGAAACTCAAATGCTGTAATAGATCCATGCAAACAGTCAGCATATGAAGCCAGTCACTATGGATTCATTTAGGGGGTTCAAATCTGGCTCATTAGTTGTTTCATCCTTTCTGTCTTTCTCATCTTCCTTATTTCTCCTTTATGTATAATTCCTAATAAAGCTGAGGTACAGTACAATGGCATAACCCTCAACTCTCCCTCCACCCACGTTTCCAGTGACTTTCTACAATTTCATTATTGCCAAGAAATCTTGAAGGTGGTCAATACACAGACAATCATTTTCAAATGAAAAACAAACGTAATAAAAAAGAAAATGCATTTTACCACCACTGTGATGAATGAGTAGGGCCAAAAGGATTCTGTCTATAATTACAGATTACAACAGTTTCTCTAGAAATAGAACTTGTGATTTCTCAGTAAGCCTGGGAGACCACTCAACTAACTAATGTGAGTAGCTTACAGCCCTGTGGCAAGTATGAATATTTGATCAGCCAATTGCAGATTTCAATATTGAATAAGCCTGTTGCAGGTGGGTAAGATGTGAAACTTGGATATTTTAATCATGGACGGAAGAGTCCCCATGTGGCGTTTACTCTTATATTGTTCAATATTGTTGTAGCAGCCTGAAGGCTTACCATGCAAACCTTTCCTTGACCTAAATATCTAACAAACGCTTATTAATAGAGCTGGTTTTCATAACAGGTGATTTATTTGTAGCCTATTTCGTATGTATGTTTAACACATGAATATTCTAGTCGTGGGAAGGAAACACATGCAGGTAACTGTCAACATGTCAAACATTATGTGGAAGCTGCTTATACAGCATGTTGTTCCTCCTGAAGCACATGCATGCTCACATATACACACACACACACAAACACACACAAACATACAAATGCCAGCATCACTCTACCTTGATGCTTTTGTTGTTAAAGTCAGCAAAAGCAATGAACCAGATATTTCTTCCGCACAAGTGACAAGCACACACACACACGCACACACACACACACACACACACACACACACACACACACACACACACACACACACACACACAGCTGCGCCACTCTACCTTGTTGTATCATGACCTTACATCATTTTTTGACTGATATTCTCACTGTGAGACCTAACATGGGCGATGGACTGGAACGCCCATGACTCTATAATACACATGTCACAACAGTTGAGTTGGGGGCTTCAGTGTGAGTACTGGACTGAAACATCCCATACAGTATATATGAAATACACACACACGCATGCATGCATGCACACAAAGACAAATAACTGCCTGAGTAGTGTGTGGCTGCAGTCATGGGATGATGATTCAGGTGACACCCAAAGGGATTTAAGGCACTTATTTTAAATTAACTCATCATAATCTAATTAATTAAGTTTGTTACATATTTGAGGGAATGTTTATGAAGAAAAATGTTGCTGTCCACCCTCAGTTAAATATGAACGTGTTACCACTGAGGCTTCAACACTGTGTCTCACCTTTGATGTTCGAACACATGCTATGTTAATCAGTGTAGACACAAGGGGAACTTTCCTTCCCTGCAGCTAATAAACAAACACACACACACACACACACACACACACACAAACACACACACACACAGAGACACACACACACACACACACACACAGACACACACACACACACACACACACACACACACACACAAACACACACACACACACAGAGACACACACACACACACACACACACACACACACACACAGACACACACACACACACACACACACACACACATTAACCTTGATCTACCTTGATCTTTGTGGACATCATTATCGGTACCCCTCCATGTCTGTGACAAACACACACACACACACAGATTCTCTCTCGCTCTTTCGCTTTGCTCTCATTTTCGAGCAATGGACTGGAACTAACACTAACACATTCCTGCGGCTGACACACACACACACACACACACACACACACACACACACACACACACACACACACAAGGGGAGAGACACAAAGGACATGTGCACACATACATGCACACAACCTTGCTGCTGTGTTTGTTAAATGCACAAAAAACACAACACCCACACACACCATAATCTCTGACTCACACGCTCTCCCTATAGAAATTAATCACTTTGAGTCTATTAACTAGACTCACACTATACTGTACTACCTCAATGTTCTCATCATTCACACCAGCGCTTGCTAAAGTCAGGAAGCATTCGTGCTGCGGCTGACTTCATAGGTCAACTCTGCGACAGCAGCCAGCGTTTCCTCCGCCCTCAGTGGATGGTGTTTGATGACCCGAGTCTACTTAAAATGACTAGAAGCCACATTTCAAAACTCCATTTATAAATTAGACATGAAATTAGATACACAAATAGTTTTACATGGTTTAAGAAAACACTGTCTCTGCTACACAGCAGGGCAACCTCATGCCTTGATACTTCACAGTTTGCTCTTTTTATGGGTAGATGGGTTATTTTTGGTGTTTTTTTCTGAGAGGTCTTGTTGTAAATAAAGGTCAGATGGGGAACCTTTCCTAAGGAGAATCACTTCTGTCTGATGTCTTAGACCAAGATGACATCAGCCGTCCTAAATGACCCATGCACTAGTTGAAAATTCAAGTCTACCCATTTATACAGACAGGCAGTTAAATGGAAACGTGCAGTTAATCCAGTGGTGTAATCTATGTGATACGCAGGTATACGCAATATACCCACAAAGAAAGCTTGAACTGAAATGTGCACACACAGTTTTGACAGTACAATGAGCCGACAAGTACAGTCAAAGTCACAACCTTTATTTTACTCCTCTGACCAGTACATGGACCCTCACAGTTACAGACATGGGTCACTTGGTTTTCCACTGTAGGCAGCGCTCCAAATCTTCCTCAGTAAAAATAGGCATCTTATTTTCTCCTTTGTTCTCAGTTTTCTCCCTGTTCTCTCCTCACTCTCATCGGCTTGTATCTCGTCAAGCCTCTCATTTTTCTCAAATCCTCTTTTCTCCCTTTCTTTTTACTGTCTCTGTTGTTTCCGTTAGTCTGTCCCACATTGTAGTGTAACAAGTTCCACTCTGATCCAGAACTCTACCACAGGCTGAATTCATCGGCTTATCCAGTGTGTGTGAGTGTGTGTGTGCTTGTGCATGTGTGTATTAGTGGAGTGTGAAGCAATGTTGTGAGAGAAATGTGTGTTGTGAAAATGCATGGAAAGCAAGGGGGAGTGAGAGAAAATTTGACCTCCTTTCCTGACTGCCTGACAGAGTGGGTAGAGTGCTTGGACTGGGTGGCCATTGCAAAGCACTTAGCTATTCATCGACCGACAGATCTGCAAAATCCTATGAATCATAGCTTCTCCGTATGCAACCCACATACGTATACATGCAAACGTGACTGCTGTGTTAACAAGCGCACATGCAGACGTTATGATGTTATTGATGATATTGATGTTATTGCAGTCACCAAATTAAATGAATATAATTGGCTCAGAATATGTAAACAGAGTTACTCTTTCAGAGATTGCAGTTGATGCAGATTACACCAACCCACACATAATTAAGAAAATAATTTTGGAAACTGAAATGAATTAAAATACTGGCTCTGCATTTCTAATTAAGACATTTGTTTTTTGTCTTTAGGGACTGTACACAAATTATTAGGGGTGTCAAGGGGTCAGAAAGGGTGGAGGGGGGGTATGTACTTATTGTTTTTGCTGAAGTGATGGTAGACAGGTTTTCAGAGAGCAGGACTTTTGATTTTTCCTCATCCCGGATTTTTATTTTAAGTATAAAAAAATCAATTAATCACGTTCTGCACTAATTTGAATCTTATCCTGGTTTCAACAGCAAAATAAGCTTAAATGTGTTAATCACCATCAAAACAAGCCAACTCTTCAAAAAATTGTAAGAAACAAAAAGGACAAAGGATTTTATTTTTTATTTTTTTACTTTTCTTTGGTGTTTGTTTCATTTGAACTGGAAAAACTGTGTCCAAAGCCCTCAATCCATGACTATGGTAATTGTATTTGTATTTTCTATCTGAGCATGACATGATGATAAAAGAAATGATAAAGACTAAGGCGGAAACTCTCTGGAGTTTTTAACTTTTTATCCAAGTCAGTTAGCAAATCCACAGATTGAAACCTTTTAATCTTTCTTATGAAGATTGCCCTGGGTCGCTTCTCTTTCCTCAACATCCGAGTAAATCACACAACATGTTAACTGTACATAAAGTATTTAATGCCCTTATACTTTACTCTTTTTTTTCTTTTTATTTATTTTAATTATTTGTAAAGGACAATGCACATTAATTAACATTTCTGTAAATGTGCCAGTGTTAGCCAGATGGCTAATTTTCAACTGTAGTCCTTTGGCCAGATGTTTTCAGACCAGAGCAACAGGAAACTTACTTTACCACTGTTCATACACAATCTGTTAGAGCTTTAAATGATAGTGTTTAAGGCCCTCTTTGTTGATGGAGAGTCTTTGAGTTTCTGACCTCCACAATTAAAGTACAGTTGAAACATAGAGAAAGTGCACCACTTGTAGGAGGGTTTCATAATTACAGGTGTTTTCTTGCCTGAAGCATTTTCTGAAAGGACGTTTTCATTATCGACGCACACAGGAAATGACATGGTGGCATCAGTCCACCCCAAACACTCCTATAAAACATGTATTTATATTTATCTGTCTTTATCTTTCTTTCACACAGGCAAACACATAACTGCCCACACACAAGCACACAGTCAAACAAATCAATGATTTGTACAGTCAGGTAGGGCAGTAGGGCTCCATCTCTGCTACGAAGGCTTTCATTATAAATCTGAAAGATGGTTGCTCACTGCTGAGCAATGTACAACTGGGCCAATGTCACATTACTCCAACCACACCTGGCAGTGCAGTCTAATTTTAAACTCATGCACCATGTCAGAAAGCACAAAAGCTACTTTACAACTCCATGCGGATTTCTTTCAAAATAAAGTTGATACCCCTTTGATCGTGACATGGGGTGTGTCATGACAGTTTGGAGCAGGTAACTAGTGTGTTGTTAGCTCAGTACTAGTAACACCAATTATAATAATATTGATCAACAATCCACACTTTTACCAAAATTGTATTTATATGCTTTGCTGGGTTGGAAAGACAGCTAGGACCCTCTCCTAAAAGATGGGACAATATGTAAATTCTCAAGGCTTGCTAAAGTTAGCCATGGTGTTCCACAAGGCTCAGTGCTTGGACCAATTCCATTCACCTTATATTTGCTTCCTCCAGACAATATTGTTAGGAAAAACTCCATTAACTTTCACTGTTGAAATGATACCCAATTATACATATTAATCAACCCAGGTGAAACCAGTCAGTTAGTTACATTTCAAGCATGCATTAAGGACATAAGATCCTACAATTTTCTGATGCTAAACTCAGACAAAACCAAGGTTATTGTGCTGGACCCACCTCTGAACCTCATTATCCAAAGATATAGCTACTCTGGATGGCATTGCCCTGTCAGAAATCTTGGAGTTAAAATGTTGATCAGGATATATCCTTTAACGCCCACTTAAAACAAATCTCGGGAACAGCCTTTTTTCACCTGCGTAACATTGCCAAAATTAGGCACATCCTGTCTCAAAACGACGCTGAAAAACTAGTCCATGCGTTTGTTACTTCAAGGCTGTACTATTGTAATTCCTTACTATCAGGTTGCTCAAATAAGTCCATTAAGACTCTCCAGCTGATCCAGAATGCTGCAGCGCATGTGCTGACAAGAACTAAGAAAAGAGATCATATTTCTCCTGTATTAGCTTCTCTGGAATGACGTCCTGTAAACTCCAGGACTGAATTTAAAATCCTTCTCCTGACCTACAAAGCTCTTGATGGTCAGGCACCATCATATCTTCACCATCATAATAGCTCATACCTTATTGTCCCACTAGAGCACTGCACTCCCAGAATGTAGTTACTTGTGGTTCCTAGAGTCTTTGAAAGTAGAATAGGAGCCAGAGCCTTTAGCCATCAGGCTCCTCTCCTGTGGAACCAGCTCCCAGTCTGGGCTCAGGGGTCACTGTCAACACATTTAAAAGTTAAAACCCTCCTCTTTGATAAAGCTTATAGTGAGGGAGTGGGGAGTTGTGGCGTTCGCATAGACCCGCAGGGCAGGGTGTATTGCTGAAGACAAGGCACGCCATAGTCGTAAGATTCATCTACCAACCCTTATAGAGCTGGCTCAGGTTTGCCTTGGACCAGCTCTTAATTATGCTGTTATAAAAGGGAGTTTTTCCTCGCCACTGTCACACTACATGCTTGCTCTTGGAGGATTACTGGAATTGTTGGGTCTTTGTAAATTATAGTGTGGTCTAGACCTACTCTATCTGTAAAGTGTCTTGAGATAACTCATGATTTAATACTATAAGGTAGTTTGGTTAACGACAATTTATGATTTAAAGCAATGCACCAACTCGTCGGCCATCAAGTTATGATAAAATTGACGGTTTTAAAATAGTTTATCTGGCTCCAATGGCACGTTTGTCATAAATGTGCAGGGTGAGCCTGACTAAAGTGAACACAGCACACAAGGACACAAATATATACAGATCATTGAGGTTTTTAATAATCATCAACACATTTATGTACAAAGCAGGCAATGTCATATTCAAATGGCCCAAAAAAAAAAAAAATGCATTTTCATCTTTTTTTATATCATTAAAATAGCTAAAGATTACCTCAGGGAATCAATTCAACAATGCTTTTGGTACAGACAGTATAGTTAGTTGGAAACCCTAACAGATTATCTTCCAGTTAAACAGCCCTGGGTGTGGGAGGTCGACAAAAAAGAATGAATCCAGAATTATTTCCCTCTCCAATGAAAATGAGTTATGAGTGCAAGATCCCTCAAAAACCTCACCCGTCAAATTTCCCAAAAGCACCAAGTTTGCCTTATCAGTTATCCAAGGGTACAAAAGCATTCAATAAAACATGTACGTGTTTACCCAGATGCAGCTCACACAGAAGACCAACTAGGGGCAAGGGTAACATTTACAGCAAATATTAAATGCGTCATTGGATTAAATGAAAAGGGCTTGCTGGGTTCTTCATTGTATGCACAGTTATCCATGACAATTCTCTTATTTGTCGCCTGATTACAATGCTGCAAGATGTATACATTGTGGTTATAGTTCTTCCTCCAAAAAAAAGCATCTTGAAACAAAGAACCTTGATTGTCTATACAAAAAAACTTAACAATCGCACAGTTCGGGACATACTCAACTTTCTACATTCAACTCTATAACCACTATAAGTAATTTGTCAGCCCCAGCACAATAACATGAATTACGTTCTCCATGTGTGCCTCAATAAAAGCCACTGGTAATAATTGTTTTAATAATGTAAACGGCAACCAAAAGGCAAAAGCATATCTAAAGCGTATTTAAAAAAATGCCTATTGCTTATCATGTATTCAGTAACAGTGAATTAGACATTTTATTCTAAACAAGTAATAATTACCTTCATTTACATTGTGAAGTTTAAGGGAAGTTACATTTTCACCTATCTGGTTTCTTATCTTGAAAACAAAAAGTTACATTGCTATAGCTAAAGCTTGGTGGTTCAAGGTCCAGTCAATTGGATCTCAGTTGTGATATGAATCTGGGATTATGGGAATTATGGTAGGTTATGTTCTGATGGCAAGGTCCAGACATGTGGGATCTCCAAGACAGCCATCAACCAGCATTGCTTTCAAAATCAAACCTGGATAACGAATAATAGAAACATAGACCTTTTAAATGTTTAAACTCAACAAAATGTCTTCTATTTTTTTTTTTTTAATCCTATCATGGCAATTCCCAGGGAACACTAATGGTATGCTTTTTGTGCATCTTAAATTATATCTGCAAAACACACAACACTGCATGTTAGGATATTGGTGTTAAAAGTGTGGCAGATAAAATGTCTATTTAAATATACAGCAAACATGTTTCCAAAATAATCCCCTAACATAGTCCAAATGAAAAACCAGGGTAGAGTCAAAGATTAGGTTGGTGCAGTTTAAAGTAGATGGTACAAAAATCACACCCAGGGCAGTGCTAAAATTTATGTTTTGTGAGTGAAGATGATAATCTTTGTCAAAGCCAAATATCAAACCTTCTTGCAGTCAATATATTCAGTTATTCCATTCCTTCAAAAATAATCAGATCTGGCACCCTGTTCCAGGATTCATATGTGGTCACTCATTTTCCCTGAAAACCCAGGCTTGTGAAAACAAATCACATGTAAGAATCTACCAAAACTTTGTCTGCATTATCTATTTATAAAACTAGGAATTGGCGATAACCGAGGGGAATACAGCAGAACAAGGAAGCAGTCTCCACTTAACACAATTCTTTAAGAAGGCATAAAAGTAAAAGCAATTTAGAGAAACTAATTTTTTACAAAAACACTTGCGCCACTAGTTAGTTTGGTTTGTTTCCTCTTCAGTCAGTGACTGCTTAAATGAGCAGCAACACTGATGTGGTGAAAGTAACTATATATACACACACACACTCACCAGCAATTCATACACAGACCCACACCCACTATACAGTCATACAACTGTACACACGTCAATGTGTCCAGTTCACTCAGTGGTAACACAGGTGAAAGTCTGACACACACACACACACACACACACGCGCGCGCACGGAAGCACACGCGCACGGGAGCAGAGTGGGGCAGTGGCTGGTGTGTCTATATTGTAACTGTGACAACTTGGGTGCTCTTCTTCTTGGTGGTTTATGAGGCTCAGTCAGGTCATCTGGCTGCCAAAAAGAACTATGGGAAGGTAGGTCCTCCTGCATTTTTTTTTACATTTTCCTTCAGTCTTTTGAGAGAAGTGGCTGTGTGCAGACAAAAAGAGAGAAAAGGTCAAGTTTGTTCACCATTTGATGTCTATAGAGAACATAAGGTTTCATTAAAATCAAATCAAAAGAAAAATTATACCGTGAGGGCTTGGCGGTTTTAGCTTTCATCGTCCGAGACATGGGGTTTAGCAATAGCCATCTCCTCCTTGCTATTTGCAATCATCTTACACTTCTAAAAACACAGAAAAACAAATCAGTACATTTGAGTTGGCACAGTTGTGCTCATAAACACCTTGAAAAAAAAAAACAGTCATCCTTTACCTCAGTAAGCTCCTTGATGGTGTGAATGTTAGCTTGCTGTGTGACCTTCCTCTTTGCTTCCTCGATGTGGTCCAGGTTAAGGGTTGGCGTTGGGGGGACGAGACATGGGGGAGGTTTGTTAGTGATCGTAGGAAGCGGGGCAAGGGGAGGCATGGCTGCCAGGGCACCCATGTTGGTCAAGGCAGCTGTCATAGTAGCTGCTGTCATACTTGCCATAGCGGCACTCATGGTGATGTTAGACATGCTGGGCATTCCTGGAATATTGGGCATCCCCATTTGACCCATGTTGGGCATATTCGGCATGTTGGGCATCCCCATGCCCATTGGGAGAGGTAAAGGTAGAGGTAAGGAGAGGGGGGTAGGAGATGGAGTGGGTAGAGGGAGCTGGAGAATGGCTTTCGGCCGAAGACTCTCAGGAATGGGAACCCCTGCCTTAGCACACATAGCAGCAGCATTAGCTTTGGCTATCTCCAGCAACTGGTCCTTATCTGAAGAAAGAGAGGGAGGGGTAATGAAAACAAGGCAAGAATAAGCATACAAGCGGTGTAAACTTAGAAAAATAATTATGCAAAACTAAAACAGGGAATGTTCATAAATGTAATGTTTTAAGTGCGACTGTCAGTTCAGGCATGCAAACTCATCAGGGGTGAAAAAGGTGACAAAGATGCGTGAGCATAGCAAGTAAAAATTCATGTGGTATTTGCAACTACTACAACTAAAAGAAAAACTGCAACAAGGTAATGTTAATTCAGCTTCTGTTTTCTGTGAGGTTGGCATTTGCCTCCTTGTCAAGCGACATAATTGGGCTACTAACAAGCACTTCGCTGCATCATAAGTAACATAGGTCCATTTTAGGTAAATGTCTACACCGTTGTCTCATGAATTAGTCCCATGTTCCAAAACAAATCCAAAAGCAAATTGTTTAATTTGCCACGTGACAGAAATGTTATGACTACAGATGAAAATTAGCGTAAAGCTAACTCTGGTGCTGCTAAGGAGTGTGCATCATCCCGGTCAAATAAATAAATACATTTAAATAATTACATCTTGGGTATGACAGTATTAGCCTTGCTAATATTATCTTAGCATAAAAAAATGGAACCTTAACGTTAAGTAAGTTAGCACTTTGGCTGAGGAGCTCAATGTTGTAATCATTGTAAAAATGGCTAACGTTACCAACGTTGACCAAGTAGTCCCAGAGCGTTGTTAAACTGAAGATAGTCTAGTACCAAAACGTTGCCTACTATTAAACTTTATATATTTTTGCAAGTTAGACAGTGTGCAGGAGTTTTCTTCGAAACAAGTGGAATTTGGATTGACACGTACGCTAGCAAATTACGTCGACACCTTACGTTAAATCCAACTTCTGATGACTGGTGTTGCTAAATCAAAACAACTCAACCATATGAGGCTAATTAAAACTTAAGGCAATTAAGGTTATAACGCTTGTATAAGAGATTCTTACATGTGGGCATTAAAAAACTCATCTCATTTCATTTTCTTTTAAGGTCACAAGTTTGCATGCCTGTTAGTTACTATCAAAATGTTTTACCCAGGTCAGTGAGGCGTGGAGGAGTCTTGCTGGTGCTGCGTCGTGTCCGGGACCCTGAGCGTCGCTGTTTGCGAAGAATGAGAACTGGAGAGTGGCTGGGTTCCCTTTTCCACCTGTCCCTCCTATCAAACGAACGACTGCGAAACACCGGGCGCCTCCCTCGGCCCCTTGACCTAGACCTGCGTCTGCGATCAGAAGAACGAGACCTTGATCGCCTACTTCTGTCTCCTGACCTTTTCCTCCGGCCTATGGAGCGGCTCTTTGATCGCTTGCTTCTGTCTGTGGACTTGGACCTCCTTCTCCCACGGGTATTGGGTGAGCGGGATCGTCTTTTTCGGGCTGGAGAGCGGGACTTGGATCGCCGGATTCTGGTTCGTGACTTGGAGTGTGAACGTTTACGCCGCGCGGCAGAGCGCGACCTCCGTCGCCAGGCAGGACTCCGAGACTTAGACCGCCGTTTCTTCCTTTCTGATGGAGAAACAGATTCTCTTTTCCTCACAGGAGACTTGGACCTAAGAAAAGGTGAATAATAAAGACTTATGAATTATTGTAAATATGCACAATAACGACTTTTTAATTACACCTTCTAGAGTGACATCATTTTAGCATTGGGATGCCGTGTGTAAAAGTCCCCATTTCACAAAGTCTTTAACATTTAATACCTTTTAAGACCTTACACAAATTACATTTTAATCTCTTTTTGGACCTACAGAACCCCAATTTGTGATGTGGGACATGCACATACAAACACACATACAAACCTAGACTGCTTCCTTCTAGATGTAGACTTGGATGTTGACCGTCGAGGTGAAGAAGTTGAGCTTTTCTGGTGTTTAGATGCCGTTTTAACTGGGGAGGAAGAAACCTCTTCTTCATCTGAGCCTGCTGAACAATCCGAACCATCTGGGCCAGTGCTGGGCTCTCTAGAACCAGACCTGGACCTGGAGACATCTCGTTCATTGGATGAGCTGGCACGCGCCCTCTGGTCCTTGTCATGGTTGGGAGAAAGCATCTGAGGCTGCTCCTGCAACGTATCTGAGGAACTGGCATCTGATGAGGGCATGGGTTTCCAGGCACCTGCGTGATACATGTTAAGACACATTAAGCCATTTCAAGGCAACAGTAAAGGTGTTTTCAGACCAAACGCAAAGCCAATTTTTTACCTTGCGTTACTCGCCGGAGGCAGCTGGAATGTTTTTGGAGTATTTCGCAAGTCATGTGAATATTCGCCCTTACTTTAGTTACATTAAAACATTATGTGCTAACTTGGTTTGTAGTACCCCAAGTAGCTGGAATCCAGTAACAAATATATTTTCAGAACATACCATGTACTCCTATTGCTTCGCTCACTTTTCTCCAAGCCCTCCCTTTTTGTTCTGTCTCTGTATAGTACTGACTGGGGATTTGAGCTCCTACTTTGGAGTCTATACTTTGAACTTTATATTCACTACAAGTATTCAATAATAAATACTCACTTCTGGTTAAAAAGAGCAAACAAGGAGAAAGATGATATCTAGCAATTCTGATTATCTTGGAGGCCTGAGGGGTCGAAGGTAACAAGACACTAGAATTTGATGAGTTAAGGAAATATATTAGTTGTAATATTGCACTTGTGTCAATGTTACACATCAAATTGATAATACAAATAACATTTGCCAGTTTGCGGTGAATAGAAAGTTGAGTTTCACTTTTGCTAGTTGACACTCATGGTACCTCATCAGATACAGCGATTTTAGATACAAATTAAGGAACAAAATCAATTGAAGCTTTTGTAGTTTTCTTAAAAACAACAATGAAGAAAGCCTGACCTGCTGTAGCTGTAAATCCTCCACTTTCTCCAGCTGTCTGCTCTGCTTCGGGAGAGGAAGACTTTATCTGTTCAACAGGAGAAGAAGATGTGGATCTGGCTGGGGAGGAGTTGTCAGACCGCCCATCACTTGACTCAGACCTGGACTTGGATCGGTTCAAGCCCACAGAGACGGATTTAGACTTTGACCTTCTTCCACTCTTCCTAGGAGACTTGGACTTCCTCTTGACAGGTAGTGGTGAGTGTGACTTTGACCGATGCCTTTGAGACAACGAGCGAGATTTGGAGCGTTTGCCAGACCTCGGTGGAGAACGATTTCTCCTGGCAGGGGAACGGGAGCGCCGTCGAGAGGAAGGGGTTTTGGATCTGGTCCGTTTGCGGGGACTTTTAGATCTGGAGCGCCGGTTGCGCTTGAGAACTACAACGGATCGTGACCGAGTTCGCCTGCTCCTGCGGGTTGACCGGGAGCGTGAGCGGCGGGATCTGGGGGGTGGTGACCTCCTACGTTTAGACAAAGACCGACTCCTGGAGCGCCTACCTCCTGCACGTCTTGCCGGTGACCGCGACCTGGAGCGACGAACAGGGCGTCTTGATTTAGAGCTGGAGCGACGGTTTCTAGTGATGGAACGTGACCTTGAACGCCTGCCAACTGCACCACCTCGTCTAGGTGATCGGGCCCTGGAGTGTGTTGTGCCTCCACGGGGACGTGACTCTGACCTTCGACTTCTCCTTGGAGACCGAGATGGAGAGGGGGACCTGCGGCCACCACGTTTAGGGGATCGTGACAACTTTCTTTTAGGAGAGCGGGAACTTCTGCGTCGCTTTGGAGAAACAGACAATGAACTCCTCCGACGTTTAGGAGACTTCGACTTCCTTGGAGACTTTGATATCTTCTTTGGGGTGAGGGAGCGTGAGGTGGACCGAGACTGACAGATAGCTCTCTTGGGAGACGGGGTGAGAGACTTCCTCCTAGATTTAGGGGACTGAGAGCGGGACTGAGAGCGGGACAGCTGCCGACTCTTTAAAGGAGTTGTAGACCGTTTTCCCTTAGAGGTTGACCTGGAATGGGTTCTTGACCGTTCTTTCTTTGCTGCTGCCGTTTGCCCATCAGAGTGCTGCCTGTTAGGACTAGATGTTGGGGAACGACTATGACTTGACCCAGACCTCTTAATGTCTATGCCCCTGGGAGGAGAAGGAGACCTGGACCTGGATGAATCGCGCTCCCTGACCTTTGCCCTCTGAACTGAATTTGTCTGATCTTTCAGGCCTGGGTCATCTCTTGCGGAAGCACCTTCCTGTTTAGGGATGATGTCAGGGAGTTCCTGGGCATGGCTGAATGTACCATCAGCATGACTACCCTCTGTCTTAACCTTAACTGTCACTGTCTGTGTTATCTCGTCCTGGCCTGTAGAGGGGGACCTCGTATCTTTTTCTGGTCGACTGGTGTTACTACCCTTCCCTCCAGATGGGGACACATCCATATCTGATATCTCCTCTTTCTTCACTCCAAGCAATTCAGGTTTCTCCCCTCGTTTGCTTTTTGAAACCAGTTTGGACACTGGGTCTTGCAGTTCAGATGCTGCAGCAGGAGAGTATTTGCCATCAGCAGCCCCTTTCCCTCCTTCACCTTCAGAATCAGAGCCTGAAGCTGAGCTACTTTCAGATGGGGAGCGAGATGGGGATTTCTTTCCCTGCTTTTCTTCTTTCTTCCTCTTCTTTTTCTTCTTCTTGGCAGCGTGTCTTTTGTGTTTTTTGGATTTTGCATCTCCCTCCGTGTCTGCACGATCTGAGAAGAGAAGTGATGGTATTATTTTTTTTTTTTTTAACCAAATAACAGGAATAATCCATTACTTCCTAAGATAATATGAATTGTTTTTGTGTGAGGGTCTCCTACCTGTAATTACATCCCTTTTGCACTCCTCCTTTAGCCCAGCTGGGTCTCCAGCTCCTGTAGCTGCTGCCAGTCTGGCACTACAAACAAAGAAAAATTGCAGCTCTTCCTTGTTAATGTATGCATTTTGTAATGGTAATTAATGTTCAAAACCTGTGGCCAACGCTTAATAATATGAAATCGGAACTGCAAAAGATTTGAAATATTGACAACAACAAAAATGCTCACTATTACATACCTTTTGTGAGCTTTTTATATAAAAAAAAAAGTTTATAAAATATCTACCAAGTCTCAGACGGCAGTACATTTAGTTCACACAATGTGTGTTTTAATTAAAATTTGAGTTCTTCCGACCTGGCTCTGGTGGTCCTGACAGCCCTTGGCGGCGGCGGAGGCTCTGCATCCGACTCAGCACCAGATTCTGAACTGCTCTCCTTTTCCCCCTTCTTCTTCCTCTTCTTCTTCTTGCTCTTGTGTTTTCTGTGTTTCTTGTTTTTCTTGTGGGGTGGCTCATTCCCTTCCTTGGCATTCATTTCATCTTTCTCAGGTGCCTCGTCATCACCTGGACAGAGAAGGCAATATTTAAGATTACACAAGTATTTGTCAAATCCATAACATGTACAAAACCTACTGCAAGTTATGCGATTAGTGCTGCACTTATAATGAGTAGTCTAAATTTAATGTTGATCTGAAGGCTTGTGTTGATTATCATTTTACTATGTAAATTGTCTTAAGTAGACAAAGACTAAAGTGATGTATGGCTAAGGGGCATTTGGCAGATATTGGTTAGTCTTTCAATTAGACAATGCAGCATTAGATATAATGCTATTTTATCCAATACAGATGGAATACACATAACAAGCCATGACATGATAACTCGTACTTATTTGTGGACGTCAGTATTTGTTCAACGTATTGAGTACTCACTTCTTATTTGCTTTATAACTATCAATATCTTACTATGATGTGCTACTATGACAAGTGGCTCATGCCAGCCACCAAGATAATCTTACTAGGTTTTCCGCAGAAGTCTGTGTTTCCGGTGTTACACAGTGGTTGGGCATACACCGAGTACATTACCAGCAGGTAGCAAGCAAGATATAAGAACTGGGCTTGGGTCTTGTAGAATGTATTCACCGACAGATAAACTTTACACAGACTGCTACGTTTGCAGCTATAACTTTACTGCTAACTTCAGACTGAATGACAATCACACAATGACACTGTTTGTGCCACTGTGTAGAAGACAACGAGCGGACGCCCATTCCGTGCATCAGCTTGTTGTCCAGGCGGTGCACAAAAACTGAATAATGACAGGAAAACCCCTGTGGTTGTTTAACAATGAAGACAACAACTCTCATTATCCCACGCTACTTCAAGACGTCATCAAAAACTCATTTTGGACCCTATTCTTATGTTGGATTTTTTTGCAAGTATGCAAGGACTCCATAAAAAAATTTAATGAGAGTACTTAAATATGGAAGTTACTTAAAATGCCCATCCGTAGTAAAACTTAAAATGACAAGTGTATGTGTGTCTTATCCAGTACTCACCTGAGGGGATGTCCAATGCACATTCCATTGTGCTGTTGTCCCTGATTTTGTAAAATGCCCTCTTAATGACACTGCCGTGCTGCACCGTCACTCAACACTGGCAATGGAAACAAAAGGTATTGAAACTTAAGCAACAAAGAATACAGCACCAACACAAGAGGACATATAGATTTCATACAGCAAAATAGAAATATCCCAATAATATCTACAGTTTCAGGCTTGGAGCTGATCAGTTTCCAAATTATGCTGAAATGAGCCACAGAAAAAAAAAAGATAAAAATAAATGTTGATGTCTCATTCCCTCTCCTTCCTAAACAGGTATTGAGATAAACACTGATATCAGAAGAACACCTTCTGACCATTGTGATACTTAATGTTTCAACCACATAGTGCTGTCCCACAACCCCAATGCTTAGTTCAACCTATAGTATGTTGCAGCGCAAATATCGAAAGATGACAAGATTACTGAGGATAACAAAGTAGCATATCACTCTTTGCTTTTTATTTTACAGTTTGATTTAATATATCTATATCTATATATATATATCTATATCTATATATATATACATGACAGATCAATTTCACTTCAAAGTGATAGTAGACCGACTCAGTGTCACTCGGATAATATCAGGGCCTTCTTATGTGGAATTTCAAAATTAAAGTGAGTAGTCCTTCGTTGGGTAGCTAGCTAGGTATTCAGTAAAGACTGTAAAAAAAAAAAAAGTAAGACCATTCTGCGCTTGATTTAAGCAAAAAAAATCGTCATATGAAGTAGTCATAAGGCTTACCAACATCCCTGCTAACGCTACCATACAAACGTAACATGTGAGTAGCACCGCTAACATTAACGTTACTCAGACGTTAGCAATGATCCGGAATCTCACAGTTTACTCAACACACATAAAACATCTATTTGTGGAAACAATAAACTTGCACAGATAAATGGTTAATGTAACTTGTCCGAAAACAATTGTAATACAAAAGCATTGAGGTTATGTAGCCAAAACATGGTGAACGTTAACGCTAAAGCTATTGTTAGCCATCAAAGATACGGTTGCCGACATATTTTATATTTCAAGTAAAGTTAGCTAACAATAAGTTAGCCCATCTGTTTTGGATACATCATGTCACAGTATTGAGTGACACATAACATCAAGTATTAATACGTATTGTTAGATCAAAACTGCGCGGATAATAGAATCAAAAGGAGAAAAGTTTCAAGCAGCATCATATTAACACAGACTAACAGACAACGCTGATTACCGTCAGGCCTGCAATGCCGTAACATTCATTCACAGATCACTACAGCTAGCTAGCTACCTAACGAAAGCTTAAGTTAATAAAACAATGGCTGCGGTTTTTTTTAAATAAAAACTAGTATTCCCTGAAACATTAATTGTTTTGTACGCTTAGCTAGCTACTAGTTGGACAATGTTTAGGCCGAAGCTGAACATGATGCCTGCACGCCGCGGCCAATGCCAACTCATTCACCACCATTACCGCTAGCTAGCTTGCTACTTTAGCATGCTCGTAGCTATTCAACTAGCTAGCTAGCTAGCTCAACAATTAGCTGATACTTGTTTCAAAGCAAGTTCGTTCGCTCATCACAGCTGTCCATTCTGTAGCATATCATTACCCAGTTTATGTTCGGTGGATGCAGTCCCTGTGTAGAAAATGCCAGATAGCTGCACCCCCTCAATGCGTGAAACCAAACAATCGTTGAATATGCTAACCGTTAACGTTAGCCGACTACCTAATCCGCCATGATGGAGGAAGGTATCCCAAAATGCAATGCTGCGCGGTTTCAATGGCGGCGTCACTGTCTCCTAGGCAACTGGCAACTACATGCTCCATACTTTGGCTCCATACTCGCAAACTGTGGTAGCAAATGGCCAATAATCTCCCATGCATAATCTCTATTACGTGTTTTTTGTCTCGATGTTATCATATTTATTATTACATTACATTTGTTTTGAGTGGAAGGGGACAATACATCTTAAAAATGTCCCTCCGCTCCGCAGTTTTGTGGATGGTCTGGCAAAGCGAGACTACTCGGAGCATGAACTTCAGGATTTGTTTTTTTATTTTCTTAAATAGCTACAGATGTAATTCCAATGTAAGAATAAAGTAAACATCAGAATATCTAATTTATGCCGACATTTTGTTTACTAATCCAAGGCTCGCCAATCAAGGTAAAACTGTCTTGTTCATGTGGGTACCTGCACATACAGGAATTCCAGGAAATGAGAGAGTGGATAAATTAGTAAAGGACGCATGGATGTATTAAGAGAACAAAGGACGCGGTCAACAAAGACAGTATATAAAAGGGCGGTCAAGAAATGAAACGTAGAACTAGCTAAAAATTAAACTGTCAAAATCAGAGGGGAAATTTCCAAACAGTGGCAACAACAAAAAGGGAGACACTTTCATGATGCAATATAAAATAAAGTAAGAGGAGTGAGAAACAGTGGGGCTATAATATAACCGAAAAGAGCAAGTAATTATCAGTCACAGTAAATTGAACAGTAGGCCTACACTTTAAAAACACCCAACTGGGCACTACAGTCTCTATGAGGAAAATGAGACGGTGGAGCATGTCCTGATTTCATGCAGGAAATACAATCAAGAAAGAGGGGTCATGTTATTAAGCAGGACTATATACATTAGGACCGATTAGGACCTTTCTTCTATGTCAGTGATTAGGACCAGTGGATCAGGTCCTTGAAAGTGGGGTTTCCGTAAATGGAATACTAGATAACAAGTAATTACCAATAGGAGGCAGTAATACAACGCATATGATGCCAACTGCCGTAAAACCCCAAAGAAGAAGTATTTGTGGAGACGGTGCTTTTATTCTGAAGGAATCGACTCGGGAGTCTTAATGTTGATGCTGTAGCTAGCTAGCTCTGTTCTCAACAAGGCGAGTGAGTCTCTTCAAATATCCTCTGTCCGTCTCTGGTCTCACTAGTCAGTGACATATTATGTTTACTTGAAAAGTCTTTATCAGCTAAAAGACATGAAGAAGAGATTTAACATCAACCTGGACGACTCTGCTTTCGCCAAAGAAAGAACACCGGTCGGTAATTTGCTAGAATTTACTTTTTACGGCGGCTAAACAATATACATATTTTTAAAAGCTACCCAATGTAGCAGCACCAGGTTTTTGTCAGCATAGCTTGCTAAAAACGCGAGTGATTGTTTTAACGTTGCATGTTTAATTTCATAATTCTCGACTCTCAGACAGGATTTCCATGTGATTGTATTCCAGCCAAAGCCGACGTTTCAACCTTCATCAAAAGGAGGACAACACACCACAGCCTCAACTTCATCTTTAGCAAAGCCTGCTTCTGAGCCATTGGCCCAGCCCTTTTCCTATGCAGAATATATCGTCCAGAGTAAAAGCAATGTGGCTGCTCCTACTCAGAGAGAGGGTCCCTCCAAACTGCTCAGGACTGAAGGTGCTGGAGTTACCAACCTGAGGCAAATAGAGTCCGATTCCGTGTCGTCTGCCTCAGGAGAACGTGAAACAGTTCCGGACTGTGCTAAAGAGACTGAAAGTGGATCTGAAGGGGTTAAGAAGAGCGAGGAGACACAGGTGGCTGACACAGACCAAACAGAGGGGAATTGTCAAAGGTCATATCCAAGCCTGGGCCCCAAACCACTGGGGTCTGGAAACAGCATTATTGTCAGTCCTCGACAGGTATGCATCAACATGTATGCGCCTCTTGACTTGGGCAACAGCAGCTGTGCTTCCCATTCGTACAACATTCAGATTCACTAGTTTTACTAGGAAAAATAGTTTGTTGTTGATACTGATGTCCAATGTTTCTTTATTAGCTTGGAAAGGTTTGACTGTTTTTAGGCTTGTTAGGCGGCTTGCTCAACAGCAGGTATCTCATTGCATGTTTGTTGTTTACTCATTCAGAGGGGAAATCCCATCCTGAAGTTTGTGAGGACTGTCCCTTGGGAGTTTGGAGATGTTGTACCAGACTATGTCTTGGGCCAGACAACTTGTGCTCTCTTCCTCAGGTGTGTGTGTGTGTGTGTGTGTGTGTGTGTGTGTGTGTGTGTGTGTGTGTTACTCAAAATAAGTGTTTGCATGTTTACATAGAGGAGCAAACAGTGTGTGCATTGTCTTGTGCGTCATTTATTTGTTGATGAGCCCTTTTTTTTATATTTGATGTACAAAATACCTTTTTCATGTTTTTTTCTCTTGTTTTTTTTGTTATTAGTTAAACATGTTTAACTAGTTTCTTTTTTCTTTGTCTTAAAGTCTGAGGTATCACAATCTCAATCCAAACTATATCCACGACCGTCTCAAGCATCTTGGACAGACTTTTACCCTGCGAGTGTTACTGGTACAAGTAGATGTGGTAAGTAAATAGATCTTTTGTAATCAAAACATTGACTGTGACAAGTTACATTAATTTGGTTACTTTAATTTACTATCTGACTCTCTGTCTTAGAGTTCATATTGTAGTCTGTTTAAACTGGTACCTATTTCTAACATAAAGCTCTTTTTAATAGTATTAATAAATAGAAAGTTAAGTAATTACAATTTTACTTTGGTTGTTCCATTTATTCATTTGCCTGTTTGTCCTATTTCATCTCACAATTCATTTTGCTCCTGCTTTCACATTTAAAGTGGAAAAAGTTTATAATTACTCTTGTGGTACACCCCAGACTCAATAGTTCCAAAACATTTGCGCTACTGTTGAACTTCTGTATTTAGCTTATGCCAGGAATGAAGAGGGGGCTGTCCAAATTCAGTTCAAAGCTTACTGTTACAGCAGTTCAAGACTGATACCCTCTTTCTTAATGTTATTTTGGTATCAGCTAAATATTTAACTGTTTCTAGGAGATAAAATAAAACCAATCTGGTCAGCTGTTAATTCTAGTAGCAAAAGAGTGGTCTTTAAAGCAAAGTTATAACAAAACTAGAGACACAAACACCTCTACTTTTTGTAGGTTTTGTTAACGTCCAGCATTGTTATATTTAACAAAATGGAACAGCCTATAACATCCACTAAACTATGAAAGGAGAGCTGTAATGTAAGCAATCCATGCAGAACTATTCATTTGTCAAGTATATATTTATGCAGGGCACAAAAGAGGGCTGCACACTGTTAGGCTTCAAATAAATAATAGATTTTTCTTTTATATAAAGGTAACGTTTCGATCTACAATATCTTCCTCTGTATATCTTGCCTCAAGGGAATTTGTTTCGCTAACAGTAGTGTAGTTGAAGTCTGAACACTTGGCTGCAATTTCAGTACTGCCTGTAAGAAACTATAAATTCCACAGTTGACAAATACTAGATACTGTATATAAGACTCAGGTCGGGTTAAAAAAAAAAAAAGTGCATGTGCAGCATGCCTTAGTCCCAAGTTCCTTTTTATAAATGATTTTTTTTTTCTTTTTTCTTCCTGACATTGTTTTTTTTTATCTCAGAAAGATCCTCATCATACACTGAAGGAACTGGCTCGCATCTGCATTATGGCTGACTGCACCCTCATCTTGGCTTGGAGGTAAGACCTGCAACAGATTGCCAAGAGGACTGAACACACAGACATGTGTTGTGCCTAATAATAAACTAAATAAACATACCTTATTTTTTTCTTCACATTGATTTGACAGTTCAGAGGAAGCAGGGCGTTACCTGGAAACGTATAAGTCATATGAAAAGAAACCAGCCGACATACTGAAGGAGCAAGTTGAAAAAAACTATCTGTCAAAGGTCAGTAGATTCACCCGTTTCTTATGCATTTAAGATTGTGAGGTCCATTGCTATTTTTAATGTGATCACGTTGCCAATTTCAAAAATATGGAGGACATTTTAACATGATTGACTGAAAATGATGCAGTCACATAGAATGTAAAGGAAAAGTTAAATGCAATTAGAGTACTTGCCTAAGTCCTGCAGTGCTTTTTTTAGTCTTTGCACAATGTAGTGCTAATTGGATTGGTTTGTTTTAAGGTTACTGATTGCCTGACCACTGTGAAGTCTATAAACAAGACCGATGCCGTTACCCTGCTGTCCACTTTCTCAGTGAGTACCACGACAGCGAAAAATTCCTCCTCAGATTGCTGCTATACTGTATATGCACAGACATGTCCACAGGCTGGTTTTATGGTGTACTCTGCATCTTTTCATACTACTGAGATGATGAATCTTGTACATTTTTGAAAGTCTGTAGAAGGAATCATCAGTGCCTCTAAGGAAGACTTGGTTCTCTGTCCAGGGCTTGGACCACAAAAAGTGAATACAATAAAAATACATCTGCACCATATGAATATACAAAAGGAAGATGGAACATTTCTCAGTTTACCATGATGATATTTGTGGTTGCAGGCACGGCGACTCTATGATGTGCTGCATAAGCCCTTCCTCAAGTCGAAGACAAAAGACAGCTGAAACCTCTGAACAGGAATGTGTGACATGCTACACACACGCACGCACGCACGCACGCGCACACACACACACACACACACACACACTTATTGAGTTATGGTTTGATGTAATTTGTTCATTGTTGAATTCATTTTTCATGAAAATAAATATTTTTATATGTGTATACAGTGTACATTCATTCTTTTTTACAGTTACTTTGTTCTCAATAAAAACTATAAATAATGAACACACACACACACACATACTTGAATATTGAAATGTACGTAAGTGTTTGGTGAGAGAGACGAGGAGTGAAACCATACTTTGGGCTGATACTTAACTGCTGAGTATGTTACAGATTTGGATTACTGATTACTGTATTAACTCAAGTATACATTTGTTCTTGAATGACTAATAAGCAAGGCCACACGGAATTCTGCAGAAACAAATTAAAATAAAACTCAGAATGTTAACAAATCTCGACACCAAGCAAAAACATTCTGCTAAATTCCGCAATTTGCATTCTTGCTAATGAGCAATAATAATATTGCTACTGCAGGTACCACTTTGAATATGAAGAGCAATAGCTTACTCTATAAAAGGAGTAAACTAAAAGCAGTAGTTCTTTTAAGAGTTTTCCCTCATCTTATATGTGCCAAATATAAGTGGATATTTTTGTTTGAAGAAAAGGAGAGTACCCAGAATTTTAAAATGAAGTAGTTCCAGAGCGTGGTGCTGCATTTAAGTGCTCTTCTGATATTCATTTACCATGTTCGGCAGTCAAGGTGTTACACTTTTACTTTGAGTTCTTTGAAACAAGACGTCAATTTGGCTGTATTAAAGGACACTTTAAACATAAAATTGATGAATTGATTGATTGAAAAATGACAAATCTAAAATGATAAAAGAAAACCAAACGAATACAAAAAAATAACTGGAACGCCAAACATTTGCCATATGATGCAGTTCCATATAAATAGGTAGCCTTTACTATGTATATCTATGTCCATATCTGCCAATGTTTTTTAAAACGCTTACATAATCGCGTACAACATGTACAGAATGCGTAGACAGAAACTTGATTTTTGGACGCGAATTATATTTTCGATATTTCAGACAGCACGTGAAGGCGCGGTAACTTAATCTGACGTCAAAACAGGAAGCATTCGTTCAACGTCAGTTGAAATCTTGAAATCGAAATGTGATCATGATTTTACCGCTCATTTCACAAAAGTACACATGTATTCTTTACCTACAGATGCACCGTCTCATCTCGTGAACATGTTTAACTAGTTTCTTTTAGGAAAACCAAACCGCAGGCGAGTCGAAGCGACCACCGTCAGACATGCAGACTGAGAAAGAGAAAGAGGGTGATGCATCTGTTGAAGAGTATGTTGCCCTGTCTAATTTCACTGGAAGTAGCAGCGACCAGGTTAGAAACCCACAAAGACGCATGGCAGTATAATAATCGCACACCTTTACCGGAAAGTTGAAAGTCGGGTGGGTAGTTCTGACTGTGCTGTTTTGTCCCGCAGCTTTGTTTCAGCAGTGGGGACAGACTGCTCGTGCACGCCAAGCCTTCAACAGAGTGGTGGTGGGCAGAGTTGCATGGGGTCAGAGGTTATGTCCCTGCCAGCTACCTGCGCCACGATGCTGCTGCTGAGGAAGAGGAGGATGAGCACTCCTCTCTAGAGGACCAATGGCAAGACGAAGAGTACTTCGGCAGTTATGGGACACTGGTTAGAACCTTTAAAGGATCATACTGTTTTGCATGTCACAGCCTAATCAATCATCTATGTGTAAGGCTTAACATAAGACTATGTATACTGATTTTTAGCCCCCCATGCATTTTAGGATGGTAGCTATAAACATCAACATGCAGAGACCTGAAACTCACTTGAGTTATGTAATCCATCACAGTAAACACATTTTCATTTGTCAGATTTGATCCTTGTAATGTTATGTAATGCAGTTGTTATAAAAGGCACTATTATTTGGTGGTGTTCTTAAGGATAACTTCAGAGATTTCAGATAGCTGCAGAAATGCATTACGTTCATAATTTGTTTTTGAAAAATCAAACCCAGAATAGGTATGTAAATTAAATGTAAAAGGCTGCTGTTCAGCTATTGACGTTCAAACATTTGCAAGTCATTATTTCCTAGAATGCACCACACAGGAAGACACATCAAAACTATTGCCCTATTGTATTACAATGATTGGTAATAGTTTATTTAAATTCCCATTATTATTATACCACTACCCTCATTCCTGGGGCAAAACAACTAAATCTGTGATGGATTACCTTTCAACCAAGTTTTCAAGTATCTGTGCAATGATTGTCATCATGTACTGCATTAAATGAAAAATAATGGCTACCTGGAAGGTACATGTAAGGCATGCTTTGAAAAATAATTGTCAGATGTTGTAAAGTATGCACATTTTTGAATTAATGGGCAAAACCATTAGACCCAAAGTGTTTAATATTAAATAAATAAGACATGAAATAAAATTCCATAGTAAAAAATACAGAAGATAATTTTTCAATGACCATTTTATTTATTAATTCCACTTTTCATCACACAGTCTTTGTCTTTCAATCAAGGCAAACAAGGAACAGACATACTGTAGTTTTGTGATTGGTTGTTGCTGAGTGGACAGCCTATTGCACTTGCGTTAAAAACAATTATTAGATTATTTTGAAATGTCTTCCTTTTTTTCTGTAATTATTTGAAATATTTATTCATGATCATCTTTCTTTTTAACCTTTGGGTCTCTGTAAAAGAACATGCACTACCAATATCGTCTTGACTACTGTGTCATGACTTGTCACACGTTGCACTGATAGGTCATATCCTCATATCACATCAGTTATTTTACTTTATTACTTCTTTTTTAATCACACAGAGGCTTCACTTGGAGATGTTGTCAGATAAGAGCCGCACTGAGGCGTACCGGAAGGTTATTGTCAGCAACAGTGCTTCTCTGAGGAGTAAGGTGGTGATGGACCTTGGCTGTGGGACTGGCATCATCAGCCTGTTCTGCGCTCAGCTGGCACAACCCTCAGAGGTAATGTAAACAATGTGGCTGGTGGGGAAGTTACTCAAACGCCGAGGCTCTTTCACACAAACACCCAGGTGTCTGGTAATGCAGTCTACAGTGTACAGACAGTTCACTCAGATCCTGAGGCATATATTAATTTAAAACATTCAGGCAATGAATTAGAGCTTTCTAATCCTGCCTGGCATGTGCATACACACACAAACAAAACACTCAAATATAATGACAATTTTCATAATTGCATGATCGTTAACCAAAAATGTAGTTCAAGCTCTGAGTGCAGCTTAAATCATAACAAAATTCCCAAGAAAAAATAGCCTAAAATATGCGAAATGTCGTGATGTCTATATCATGTACCGAACTACTCAGTTTACTCACAGGTACACTGTATATGAAACATTGGTGTACCTATACTCCCATCTGCTGGACGAGGAGTGTTTCTTTCTACCTAAACATCATGATGTATCTGTGGTATTGTAGGTGTATGCTGTGGAGGCGAGCTCCATGGCAGAGTATACCAGACAGCTGGTGAAGCAGAACGGCTGTGAGCGGGTGGTCACGGTGCTCCAGGGACGAGCTGAGGAGATCGAGCTACCTAAGCAGGTGGACGTCCTGGTGTCTGAGTGGATGGGAAACTGCCTGCTGGTAAAAGTGACACTGCCCTTACAAATAATACAAGTTATTGTGTGAAGATTTGTGCTACTTTAGATGCTTTATCTCTGTATTATTTCAGCGTTATAGGATTGATCGGCTCTTCTACTCTCAGTCCCATTTAGTTTTGAATATACCACATTGCGTTTCCTCTGGTCTAGTTTGAGTTCATGGTAGAGTCAGTTCTGCTGGCCAGGGACCGCTGGCTTAAGGAAGGCGGCGTGATGTGGCCCTCATCTGCGGCCCTCACCCTGGTGCCATGTCAGGCCAACAGCTATTACGCAGAGAAGATGGCCTTCTGGGAGCAGCCTTATGGCCTGGACTTCACTCCTCTTCAGTAAGCCAACTTTCCTCACTGAACATAACATTATCCTGTCTCACTTATACTTTTTTTTGTACATACTTAGATTTTCTACAATATTAAATATAATTTTTAGTAGACATTTCAAAAAGACAAATCTCAGATGTGAAGTTTAAACATTTAGCATAATAGTCTGTGGAGCCAGGTAGTGATGTTAGATATGGTAGGGATGGCAGATATGTGTGACATCCAGAGTAGAAGCTGCAGCCATTTAACCATTGAACTTGTAGTACAATAAAACTCAAATTGGGCGTGTGTCACATGTGAGCAGCACGTGTTTATCAGTCACAAAAGTACTTTTGTTTTATGCGAATGAACTTTGTATGTAATGACTCTTCATGCCACAAATCTATACTGTATGTCAAACACAGGGTGATCTGTTGACTCAATAATGTAAGTACAAGTAACTTTTTTCGCACCAATTACATTGCTTCAAAAACACATTTCTTTATTCTTAACATACATCCCTCATTCTGCAGGTAGTAATTGTGTTTTCAAAATAGATCCAGTGTGACTGATCCACCAGCATCTTAGGCAGCAACTCACTGGCTTTTTTGTATTTCTGTAAGTTGCCTTATGTTGCCCCGAAACATGGTCACTGTCCAACCGCAATTAACGGTGACCTAAGCTAATTGGTATTTAAACAGCTTAAGAAGAAATAGTAGATTGACAAAATAATCTCATGTCAATGACCATTTGCTGGCTTTCTTGGAAGAATTAAACCACCTCTCATGGAGTGCGTTTACATGCACCATAGGATCCCGGTTTTGAGTCTTATCCTGGTTGGAATAATTAGACTTAATATTGTGACCAAGAGACTGTGATATTATGTTGTGATAACATATATGTACCAATTTCTTACTTTGAGAGCGTACACACAGCAAGGTGCAGACCAGTGTGAGCTTCAATGTAGTCTTGCATTGCCAGACCTTCCTCCACAGCGCTGCGGAGGAAGGTCTGGCTTGTCCACATCACATTCTGGGATGGGAGAAAAATGTGCTCTGGTTTATTGGCATTTCTTTAAACCAATTATAATTGTCTTGGGCGGCGCAAAGTGTCCGATTCAATTAAGGTGTCTCTGAAAAATAGCCTCGGGAAGGAACTTGTTTTGGTGGAACATGTGTACGTTCAAAAGTTGTTTTAGTTGTGCAACATAAAACTCAGATTGGACAGATAGTCTAGCTAGCTGTCTCGATTTTCCCTGCAGAGATCTGAGGAGCAGTTAACCATAGTCCTCATAAATCGACCGGAGTTTAGAATGCCAACACAAAGAAAGCGGAAGGTGACGGACATCCGGCCGAAAATTAGGGATATCTGACGGAATTTCCAGCGGCACCTGAACAATCCCAGGAAATGAAACGTCGTCCATATAGACTAGTTTCAATGCAAGTCCAGAAGTATATCATTACAATCAACGTTTTTACGTCATTCCCCAACAGATACTAGGACTTTTTCATTCTAACCCATTAATAGGGAAAAAGGTTGAACATCAGTTTCTCAGTTCAGGTAAATAAATCCTGTATTCTGTCGTCCCAATTATTCAAATGTTTTTTTTTTTTTCTCCAGAAGATCAGTGTATCTAAATCCCCCTCAGCACTTAATATTTATGAATAACCCTAACTAATGTCAAGGTCCCTCTACGTTTGAACTCAATACATTCATCAAAGAGCTACACTTCCAATTCTTCTCAAAGCCATCCTGTTGAAGAACATATAATTCAGTAGACTCAACATAAATGGCTTTAAGTCTAATTCCTCATTTATCCTCTTCTCTAAATCTCCCCATCTCTTTGACAAACATATTTTCTCAATTCACATATATTTCAGGTAAGAGAGTAGACAATTAATTTCCATAAAAGGTGCTGCAACTGGATAAATCTCTTTTTTTTTGGTTACTCTAGTCTTTGTTTTAATTATCATCACTTTTCCACCATATCCTTTTTCACTAGGACATGTTAACTAAATAGCATTAGATTACTTCTCTGATACCTGTGTGGGTGGCTGAACCAAGTTTGTCTAGTTGTTAGGGCTGCACAGTATTAGGAAAATATCTAGTTGCGATTATTTTTGACTGATTGCAATATGATTCACGATATTGGAGGGAATGATCATTTTTGTGTCATTATTCTCATTTTCATTGAAAAATATAAAATAAATGATTGTGAGTGTGATTTTTTTTTTTTTTTTTTTTTTTTTTTTTGCGAGGATCTGTACCAAACAAATTATGTTTTCTTTAGTCTGTAGGATACGATTTGTAGGCCGGGATGTCTCTGCAGCACCACAATACTTTATTTTAGAATGGTTTGACACATATTTTGCCTTTAACAAATATTGCTATAGATTTGGATGTTGCGCTAGTTCATATTGCAATTTCGATAAAATTGCGGTTAATTGTGCAGCCCTACTAGTTGTGTTGTTACATTGTGCACAAGCCCCACGTTTACATGGGATTGATGTGATTACAGTTTGTAAAGGTTTTTTCAAGGGGGGGGCATTGAGAATGTACCACCTTGTCTCTTCGTCTTTTTAATATTACTTTGTTTATGTTCTATTCTATATCTTAGTTATCTTCTTATAAAGTTATGTGTGCTTAAATTGTATTTGTCATTTTCTCTGTCTTGTTATATAAGATATCTGTTTTATATGTTTGTTTTTTTTTAATTGAGTTTTATGTCTGCAGGCCCTTGGCACAGCAAGAGTTCTTTACCAAGCCAAAGTTCAGCCATGTAATTGAACCTGATGACTGTCTCACTGCTCCCTGTGATGTCCTATGCCTGGACATGTACACTCTGCAAGTCAAAGACCTGGAGGTACTGTTTGTGTTCCTTTTTGATAAGGAATTGCTCCACCTCACATGGGTTGGATTGTGTAACTAATAGAGCCCTATGTTTCATTTCTCAGGAAATAAAGGGTCAGTTTCATTTTTGTGTGGAGAAGTCTGGTGTTTTCCATGGATTCACCTCCTGGTTCACTGTTCATTTCGAGAGCCTGGAGACGGGAGGTGCAACAGTGGAGCTAAACACCGGACCTAACTCACAGTAAAACAGCCATATCACTTACTAAGGATAGTTTATTCACTGACAGCAGTGCACCTGAGCCCTTTAAAAGCCCATACAGATAATTCAAATAATCATAATTTGTGAGTTGCAAGCAAATACTTTCTAAACAATTTTATATGCTTAAATGTTAGTCCAAAAAGGGTCAAAAACTGCAATGCATGACAATATTTAGTAGACTCTTTTCTCTTCAGGCCAACACACTGGAAGCAGACTCTGTTCATGCTGGACAGGCCAGTTAGTGTGTATGCAGGAGACTCTATCAGTGGAACCATTCTCCTGCGCAGGAACCCCACCTGGAGACGCCACATGACCATTACCCTGCACTGGAGCATTAACAGCAGCAAAAAGGAAACAGACAACTGCCAGGCAAACATTTCACTTTGTACTCTCATTATCTAATGCATTAACTATGCCCAAGTGGTGGTAGATTGTTTTAATTCTCTTTTACAGCATTGTGGTTACATTTGTGACTCTCATGCAATGTGACTTTGTTCAAATATTAGCCTCTCAAGAGTCCTAACTTGACCTGTAAGTTGTAAAAGATATCCTTAGAGTTTTTTTTCTCTTTGTCCATAGGTTGGGACAAAGAGTTTCCCCATGTGGAGGTGACAGATTCTCCGTCAGCCATGGAGATCCACAGGAAAACAGTCTAATAAATCTTCTGTTGAGTTTAGGGTCAGTGAGGTATCAGCGGTGAGCTGCTGCTGACTGGGAATAAAGTGCGACGGCCAAAGGAAGCTCATCTGACAGGACATGTAGTCCTAAGATGTTAAGCCTGATAACTACAGGCCCAGGTGATACAGCACACCATGAGCCATGTTATAAGGCAGATTAACAAAGAAGGTACATGCTAAGAATGAACTGTGTAGCATTACTGTAATTTGGACTTGAATGCTCATCGGGCTAGGTGGAATAAGATGCTTTATAGAAGACAATGGTCGATAATTGAAACAACAGACTGTTTTCAACAGATATTTATGGTCTCAAGGTGCAACAAAAAAAATGGTTCAGTCCTCCACAATATGTTTGTATGTGTTTTTTTTTTTTACTCTGTGTAATTTGTTCCGAGTGCTATACATGCCAATAGGCTTGTACGGTTATAAAAACAACAACACATTAACCATGAATTATAATAGAGATACTTTTTTTCTATATTTAAAGATTAGAGTGAACAATGTACGCCATTGAAATGTTACTGTTACAAGTGTTAATTGGCCTTGGGGGCTAACATAGCAACATTGTGGTACTTACAAAGATATTCATTGAAAATTAAATTAATTATTTTAAATTAAAAATAATACAAACTGTACAAATTAACAATTGGCGAACTAATGATATAAATCACATAACAGTATTTTTTTTTTAGTTATTCAACTACAAATTTGCTCTCTCTTTGTCCCTTTCTCTGATCATTCGTAAATTGTAATTGTAAACATATAACTTTACAATAATTGTGTTCTTTTGGGATTTTTTTTTTGTTGAAAATTACATCAACATGACAATACTGTCCAGATTTGTTACAATCTGCTATGGCAGAATTGTTATGCCACATTTCTTGGTTAAAGACCATTTTTGTCTGTGTGGATGCACTCCTCTTGGTCATGGCTCTGTTTTACTCTTTGCTTTTGCTCTTGAGCGTGTGTTGACCTCTGAGGATAAAGGCTGAGTGGATAAGGATTCAGGAGGAGGAGGCGGCCTGGAGAGCGGGACAAACAAGGGAGGTTTAACAACTTTATCTTTTACCTCCTTTACCACACTTTTATCCCCTTTCTCTCGTAAGTGTTTATCACAGTGGTTCACAAACGTTTCCAGCCTGGCAAAGGTCTTGTTGCACACTTTGCAGTGATAAGGCCGCTGTCCTTTGTTGAGACGTATGTGCAGTCTGATGTATGATGATCGTACAAAGGTGCGACAGCAGACACCACACTTGAGATCCTCAGGGCTACTCTGTGTCTTCTTGGGCTGGCTGGGTGCTGGTGCTGGTGCTGACACTGGTTTTGCCTGTGCCGACACTGGTTTGTTCTGCCCAGACGACTCCTCGGCCTTGTGAGAGAGCAGGCGCGACAAAGAGCGAAAACCTTCACCACACTGCTCGCACTTGTATGGCTGTTCCACTGTGTGTAGACGAACGTGTGCCAGGAGCCCAGCCTTCTGTGTGAACGACTTGTCACAGTAGGTGCACTTAAAAGGCTTCTCGCCTGTGTGAAGCCGCCGGTGGGTCTTCAGATGCGAGGCGCGGCCGAAGGTCTTTCCACACTCTGGGCATTTAAATGGCCTGTCCCCGCTGTGGATCATCTTGTGTGCCACCAGGTGGGAAGCCTGATGAAAGTGCTTGCTACAAGTGCTACATTTGAACTTCCTCTCCTTGTGAGAGGTGAGGTGTAGCGCCAGGTGGGCAGAGGAAATGAAGGTTTTGGAGCACAGGCTGCAGCTGTGAGGGTCCAGGCGGTGTGGACCTCGCCCATTTGGAGGGCTGCTGCCCGCCTGGCAGGATGGACATTTGGAAGGACTGACTGCTTTGTGCACGCGCTGGTGTTTAGGATGGGCTGAAGTGTTGCTTGAATCAGAGTCAGGCTGTACAAGGATGCATCCACAGTCTGAGCAGTGCTCAGCCTGTTGGTCTTTACCACTGGTTTTATCTAACATGGTGCAATCTACAACTAGAGTGGGAGGGGAGGGGTTTTCATTCTTTGACACATCATAGGCACCATCTGAAAGGGATAAACACATTAGTTATGCTTTACAGTGGTGGTGCTGAGGCTAGACATGCATTATACAATGCTGCGTCCTATCAGCTTCATCACTATTCAAATACTCTAAAGGCTAAATCACGTATGACATTATCTTTCTATTACTTCCTCGTTACTGACGCCACACGCTCAGTGCACGACATGATTGCGTGCATTAATGTGAACTGGTCAAACAGGCAGCAGTAATCGCCATGCTAATGTCAAAACCAGAAATACACTATCGCTAGCTTACTTGACAACAAAGATGTATTGTAGGCCATGCTTCGCTCAAAACAATAAGGTCATTCGATGCGAGCACTGGCACATAAACAAAAGGTTTGACATACCTTGTTAATTCTTCCTAATGGAATGTGCATGTGTTGAACGTAATTATCTTGTAAGCACCGTTAAATATCACAATAACAGCCAGATACCAACGGGATGCATCGTATTTCATGTCCTGCGTTTTCCCGCATAGCTGCCCGGTTTTACTGATGACGAGCTGCAGCATCATCTAGCGATTGGCGGTGTGTAATGTCGTGACTCATGGGTAACTGTAACTGTAACTGTATGTGATGTCGGAGAGTCAGCGCTGGCACAAACTCACGAGTAAAACACGACATCCGAACTAAATTGAAATGAATAATCCCTAACAAAGGATTGCTTTAGTAATCTAACATTAAACCGCTGTGTGCATACGACACTGATATTGCATTTTCGTTGTTAGACTTAAAGTCTGTGGTTATATTGGTTATGTGGGGAAAATACCTAGCTATAGCCATTTACAACTTAACCTCAAAGTTTCGTTTCATTGGGGATGTAAGAAGAAACGGTCTGTGATCAGCATTGTTGTTGCTGCATTAAGTTTCGTTTAGTGCAAAATGGCACAGTTGACTTCAGTGGAAAACGAAAGGAACAAGCATTTGTTCCTTGAATCGACGTGTTGGGGTTGGACATCAGCAGCCTATATAAACAGCGAACTGATTTACTCATAGTTTCTTCTTGGCAAACTTGGCAACAGCAGAACTGACGCGCGGCTCTTCACAAATATGACTGAGGTAGGCCTTCTCGTGTAGTTAATTATTACCATCTTTGAGTACATTCTATAAAATAACAGACCTAGACCTATATCAAGAACATGATTGGGGGAAAATGCATACCAGGAAGAGGAAACAATTTGATGCCAAATGAATTCACTAAATAATATAATTTGATCAAGTTATTCCTAAATGTTTTTGTACTACAGTATTCAGCAGCAGTCTGTATTTAATAAATTATGTATTCATTCTTTTATATGAACTGATCCATTTCCTGCCATTGGCCAGAGAGCAATTGACTCCTCTAGACAGCTCTCCTGAAAACATAAATGAAGATATTGACAGCTATTTTTGACCCTATATCTGCACCATGAACCATGCGTACCATTGTTGTGTGACTAGGATACATTTTGCAGTGTGATGTTTTTTTGGAAAAAATGTATTTGTAAAAAGGAAGCATCTTTACCACGTGCAACACACACGCACACGATCTCTCTCTGCCCAGCGGGCACCTTGATATCAATTTGACGTCAAATATTAGTCAAGACTTGATCAAGATGCTGTATAACATAATATATTCAGTTTGGATGCAAATTTCTTCCAGTGGTAATTGGGTGACATAGGAAGTTAATCCAACACTGAAATTGGTTTAATGTATTTGTAGGCCATTACGTTTGACGTTCAATTTACGTCAAATCAATGTGTGATTTTGTTTTTGACGTGAGTTTGATTTGCATTTTTTACCTGTTTTTTGATGTGATGTTTGATTTGATGTCTTTTCAACATCAAGTGCACTGCATGCTGCATCTACCCAGACAGTTTTAAATACTGTGTGCGTGCGTGCATGCGTGCGTGTGTGTGTGTGTGTGTACCATATGGACCATCCCTGTCTGCACTGCCCTCAGGTAGAGAGAGAGAAAGAAAGAGAGAGATGAAAATACAGTGTGTGTTGCGTGTGTGTTGTTGTTGGCCTGTGATATCGCTCAGACAGGAAGGAAGTTTGGCTTTCAGCATTGACTTTACTCACTGCAAAAACGTACCCAACGCGCACACACATGCACGCACGCACACACACACATACTCACACAGGCTGTAAACTGCTGTGACTATGAAGATAGAACCTGATCATCTCACACCCTGCAGTCTACAGCTGGCAGTTTTTTCCTTTGCATTAAGTAACTAAAGTTATTTTGTTTACTTTCTGCTAAATTCCTCACAAGTTCTCATGCTGCTGCTTTAAGCCATGATGTTGCCCCAAAATAGAGAGAGAGAGTATGTGCATGCACTACATTGGCTCCACTCAAATCACTCTTTGCTCGCTCCATAAAAATAAAACTACACTCTCTAATATATATAACAAACTACAAACAATATCTTCCCCTCGTCCAATAAATATAAAGATAGTTGGGAGAAGGACATGGGTATCCATATTCCTGGGGTCCGTTTCAGGTAGGAGGTTCAACAAACTCTGAGTCTGAGCCTGACCTCTGAGTTGATTTATCCTGAGACTCAGAGGTTTCGGTTTCACAACAGCTGATTCGAGTTGGTTCAATCAACTCGGAATAGGTGGACTCAGGGTTACGCGCGTGCACCAAAGACAGCATGAATGGAGCCATGATACTACGTATCACCATGGCAACAACCACAAACAAACGGGTCGGCGGAAATACTCATGCCATAGATATATATAAAGCTTTATATATAAATATATATATATATATATATGCTCATGCGCACATAAGTGAGTTTGAACATGCATTTAATTATAAAAGAAACAGCGGCTTCTGCAAAAGAGAGAATTTGCGTTGGAGAAAATTGCTGCTAGAGTAAATGCGTATATTCCAATATAATGTATATCATATTTAATCATAAGTATAGCTAATATTAGTAAAAAATCTATTTTATTTAGGTACAATTACTGCGGGCGAAAAAGTCCTAGGCCTACTAATCCCATTCTGAGGCTGCCATCATTAACAGAATTATAATTAATAATCTTTTATTTCAAAGGGTTTACATCATTCACCTGCAATACTGTGGAACTCCTTTTTAATGGCTCTTACTGGTCTGTGTCCAGGGAACACTACAAATGTTTAAACTCTTTACTACTGACCCGTATACGGGACACACACGCTCAAAGTGGACGCTGCTTAAACTTTGTTATAAATTTGACGCATTAAATCTTCAAAATATATGGTCATGCAGCACATTGGTTGAAAGCTTAGACTGTCAGGATTTAATTTAGCCCAAACACAAAGCATAAGATGATTTACAGCACGTTTCAGAGCGATCTCTTCTGATGGTGCTTTATTAAAGTTATTATTATCACCAAGGTTGTAGAGACAACTGTAATGCAAGAATGTGCTGGGGTGTAGAGCATGTCCACGATGGGTGACGTTAGTGATATGAGGACGGATAAGGTTATGTAGCCTACATAACTGATAGACTGGGAAGAAAAACCATATCGCTCAAATATGAAGTTATCTGGAAATTAAAATGCGTCAATATCATCTTCCGACGTGTGTTTAACTGCCATACAGCGTCTTCATCAACGGGATCGTCGATAAAAGGAAATGTCATGTTTTGAGAAAAAACAATGTTTTAAAGTCTGCCTAACAGTTAATAAACCAACAATGTTTTTTTTATTCACGCCAATATAACAAACTGCGCTAAAATGCGCCTGATCCAGACTGAATGAATGAATGAGGAAATGAAGAGAGCTGTGTCAGAGGGAGGAGCGTTAATTCTCTTCATACATCCATGGGGAGGAGTCTGAGAGAAACTCGAGGTTTCTTGAAGAAAACCTGCTCCCGACCAGGTTAGGTTCATAGGCTCAGTTACCATGGTAACTGACTGAGGTTAAGTTACCTCTCTTTCTGAAACAGAAAACTCAGTTTCCCTCATCTCAGGCTTAACAAACTCAGAGTTTCCACTAATCGTCCTACCTGAAACGGACCTCTGCTCCCCAGGCTCAGTTACCATAGTAACTGTTTGAGGTTAAGTTACCTCTCTTTCTGAAACAGAAAACCCAGAGTTTCCCTCATCTCAGGCTTAACAAACTCAGAGTTTCCACTAATCCTCCTACCTGAAACGGACCTCTGCTCCTGACCAGGTTAGGTTCACAGGCTCAGTTACCATAGTAATTGACTCTGAGGTTAAGTTACCTCTCTTTCTGAAACAGAAAACCCAGTTTCCCTCATCTCAGGCTTAACAAACTCAGAGTTTCCACTAATCCTCCTACCTGAAACGGACCTTGGGTGTTTAAAGAACACAAAGAAACAGAACGATTCAGACTATTAGACTATTTATTCAAAAATAACATAAACCAAGAATAACCCAACACAACTCCCTGCAAAAACAAGAAGCGAGGCAAAAGAACGTTAAGCCAACAAAACTGATGAATCAACAATATATATATAAAGAAATATGAAACAGCAAGTTGGAGAGCACCACAACTCCCGTTCACAACCAACAGCGACACGGCTCTGTACGGCTCTCCAGAGGCCCATGCAGGCAGCAGAAGCCAGCTGCTCTACAAGACTGCAGTGTGACTCAGCAAAAGTTATCATGATGTGGTACCCATGGTGTTGCTGACACAGGGTTTGAGTTGTTTCTCATGTTTAGAACACTTTAAAGTTATGGATGAATACATCTTAAACTTAAGTTTGATGTGGATAAAAAGAGAAGTTGTTCTGCAATGTAATACACTGTACTCTGACTCACTTACAGCATCCAAGCCAGGAAAGATGAGTTCGAAGACAAAGAAAAAAAGTCGGTAAGTAGCATCTCTATCTGGTTTTATGTCCCAACTGATATAAGAGGTGGACCACCAATTGAGGAACATGCTACGGTATTTTGACCACAGTGCACTGAAGCAATGTTTGATTACTGACACAATCAACCACACTCATGGTAAGTGAGGTCAAGTGTTGTGTGTTGGCGTAGAAACAAGAGCTTATTTGCACAACTGATTATACACAAACAATACATGATAATTTTGTAACCACTTTCAAGCCCCTATACTGGAGATTTTTATTTGTCTTGGAGCACCCACCTGTATGAATTACAAACATGAATTCATCTATTTGTAACCAGTTACCACCTAAAACTATAAGATGAAAAATGAATATCTATGGCAGTCATGTTTTATTAGCGACAAGAGGACATTAGGTAGAGCAAGTGCCTTATTTTCACTCCCTGTGTAAAAGGGCAAAATCACATACAATATACTTGTAAACATCATGGCTCTGAATCTGTTTTATTGGCTAACAAGTAAACAACGTATGTCATCTAATTTCAAGTAAAGCATTTGAACTTTATGACTAATCATATAAGTCAAATATATGTATGTTCTGGTCAAACTTGACTCTTTTCCCAGCTCTTCCTATCTACATTATATTGATTTAGGAGGACTCACCACCTTGTGTTGATTTGATTAATCTCTTTGCTTTGATTAGAACGTGCTTCGGGGCAACAGCACCGCCCTTCATTGACTACCTGCAAGATATTCTACGACGATATCCAGATGGTGGACAAATTTTGAAGGTTGGTACAATGCTCTTGTCAAATACTTTGAATAACATTTCATATTTTCTAGCTGATACAAAGCATTATTCTTTAGATTGTTGTTTGCTTATATACACCTGGATTCTGGAAGTCTATTTCTTTTAGTATGACCAGCGTGGTTGTTAAATATGTTGATTCTGCTTAATTTGTTTTAAATCATGAAAGCAGGTGATTTTATTTGTTTTACAGATATTTTGGAAGAAATACTCAAACTTTTTCTATTTGTCCTGGCAAAAAAACAACACACAGTCACATTCAGTGGATCCATTTATCACATTAGTTTTGATTGTATTAAAGCAGAACACTTGCTATATATATTCAGTTTGTTATTATTTAAACATAATTCTGCAATACGTTTTATCTGTTCATTTTTGCTTGGCCCCTGTCCAAAAGTCTTTTATTTTGCAAACATTTTTAATTTATTGGCAGAATCTTGCTTTTACTTGTGCTAATTTTAAATGTAGATATCAGTTTTGTGGCATGATGTCTGTGATCAAAATGAAAGAAGGCGGCTTTCTAGTGAAAGCAAACTATTTTGGTCTTTTTCTGGGACACTGAGCTGGATTAAACTGTTGTGAAAATAATTTTTTTCTCAGTTTTTGGAAAAGCACAGGTGTTATTGATACAGTTCTATTTAAGTGTCCAAGTAAACCAAAACTGTGACAGTGGTCCAACTTGCACAATACCAGGACCCTAGAAACTGAAGCAGCTAAATGGAATTCAGCCTTTATTTATGTTATTAGTAACAACTATACTTTTCCTACAGTGGCATATCACAATGTCTTTTGTAAAAAGTCATACATTGGTATACATTGGTTCCTTTGCATTTGACAATACTAAAAGTTACAAGTTTAATAGGTTCACCCATTTATGTCAGTTGATGTGGACAAAATATTATACATTTATATATATGAATATATACAAATATAATTCAACAACACTACAAACTACAGCTTCCAAAATTACCAGTTGAATCAACAGCTTTCTGATGCAGTGTCAACAAAACTGAACACACATTTATCACAGAGATGTGGAATTGGATTTCATTAGATTTAGACTGTGTATCAATTTCTCACTCTAATTTAAAGTTGTCAAGGCCCGGCACACTCACACACTGGTGTCTTCAATTACTCTGGCTAATTAGAAACCTAGTCTAGTGTAAACTGGGTGGAGATGTGCTGAAAATGACATGATGTCACCAAACACTGTGTATTAATAAGAATTATAATGTTGTAAGGGGAAACAGCTGTGTAGGTGGACTAATGGTGTGCAGGGGCTTTAAGTGTACTTGTGTGTAGCCCAGATTTGGAGCTTGGCACAGTAGCAGTAGTGCAGAGGAATGTGGCCATCCCTGATTGTTAGCTTTGGTCTGCTAAGGTCTGTTAATGGTTATTGTTTTTATTTGTCAACAGGAACTGATTCAAAATGCAGATGATGCTAAAGCTACAGAAGTGGTTTTCATCCATGATGAGAGAAGCTATGGGACCGAGAGCCTTTGGACTGATAACTTGGGAGAATACCAAGGTATGCAGGATGTTCAGAAAATAGGGGGGTTATCATGTACAGAAATTGATAAATAGAGCAAATAGGAAGTAGCCCGAAAGTTTATCAGCTTCCAAGCAAAAAGGTCCAATACTCAAATGTCAGGCCTGGTCCCTACTTGTTGGAGTTTGTATGTTCTGTTTTTTATGTGGGTTTCCTCCCATAGTGCAGTGCGGGTGGCCATGTTGGCATGTGTGTAATGTTTTTTTTCCTATAACCACAAAATAACAGACTGACAATACCAGGCTTTTCTGGTGACCCAACACATACTTGGTTCCCATGATCACTTGAGGAGATGGCATTAGGGTCTGCTATCCTATATCATTAACCATCAGACGTAAGACAGTCTCTGCAAAACATGTTACATTTAGAGTAGACTGTGGTCACCCTATTAGAGAAAATACCCTAACATTGTCATTATATTACTAGAAGAACTTAAAGTTTACCCATTTTAGTCAACAGTTGAATGTTGAGACCTTCTGTCAGAAATTTCCTTATGACTGCTGATTATGTGTTTGCAACCTTTTTTTCACCTTTATTTTTATAGGCAAGTCATTAAGAACAGGTTCTTATTTACAATGGCAGCCCGACAAGTGGCATAGCCACTTAGCGAAAGGGAAGGACGGCTAGACCTCAGCCTCTTTACATTTCTACCTCGCTCAATTCAAGCTGGGATAGACTTCCTCAATATAATCAGTTATAGAGAAACTGGAAAGAATTAATGAACACACAGATGCTTAAACCTAATGTCATAAGCACTTCTTCTGAACTATTTTCGTTTTCGTTTTTGCAAAGGTCCGGCTCTCTACGCCTACAACAATGCAGCCTTCACTGATGATGACTGGGAAGGAATTCAGATGGCAGGGAGGAGTGTCAAACGCAATGACCCAAACAAAGTCGGGAGGTTTGGAATCGGCTTCAACTCTGTTTACCACATAACAGGTGAAACTACGTGCACGTGTATACCTAACAGTCTCAGTTTAAAATTTGGTGTTTAGAGATTGAGCATAGTAAATTAATGGGACAATATCTGTTTCCTTTTATACACAGATGTGCCAAGTATATTCAGTTCAGAGCACCTTGGCTTTATGGACCCCCAAGAAAAAATATTTGGAGAAAGAAAGGGAGGTTTTCTGTGGTCTTTGGATGATGCAGAACACCAAGAAGCTCTAACGACTATGCATGATCAGTTCCAACCCTTTCGAGATATAGTGTCACTTGTAAGCAGACAAGAATGGTCAAAAGTCATCATGGAAGATCAGCACTTTGACGGGACAATTTTCAGGTTCCCCTTGCGCAAAGAGGCATCAGATATTTCAGATAATCTTTATGACTCTGACAAGGTGGTTGAGCTTTTTGATAGCTTTATTGCGGATGCAGATTTAAGCCTTCTGTTCCTGAAAAATGTGACTTCTGTGTCCTTGAAGCATATCGACGTACACGGCACTGTTAATCCCAGACTTGAAGTGAAATCCTCAGTCCGCACAGATGTCGTTCTGGAGTCAGAAGACGAGTCAATCATTGAGGGTTCAACAAAGTTCAAATTTATAACCCTCAACTCAGAAGACCACAAAGAAACCAAGTGGCTTGTGACAACATGTACCATGAAAGATGGCAATGTAGAACATCTTGATTCACTCTCAAAAAAGTTAAGCTTTTTCCCCCAAGTTGACTTGGCATTCCCTTGTGGTGAGAGGAGAGACTGTAGTGAGAGTAGATTGAGCTGCTTTCTCCCCCTCCCAAACAATGAATCCAACAAGACAGGACTCCCCGTTTATGTCAACGCATGCTTTGGCCTCACAGACAACAGAAGACAGATCAAGTGGCAAGAGGAAGACCAGAAACATGACGAACATGCTGTGTGGAATGAATTGCTGATAAAAGAGGTGCTCCCACAGGCATACGTCATGATCATTCAAGATGCTATCAGACTTGCCCAACAATCTGATCTGCCTGTCGATTCAGTATACAATTTGTGGCCAGATATTGCCCAGATAAAGCACAAAGAGAAATGGTATGTCGTTGCTCTGGATGTTCTTCATCACTTATTCAGGCAGAATGTGGCTGTCCTTTCTCTTGCTAAAGACAAAAAAAAGTTCATCACTCCATCAGAAGCTGTGTTCCCGTGTAATGGTCCAACAAGCCCTGACATATTGGCTGCCATTGAAAGGACTTTGGTTTCCTGTGGGGAAAATCTTGTCACTTTACCAGGTAGTGTTGCAAAAGCTATAAAAGAGGCCTATCCACACTTCAACACTCTAAAACATGTGACTCCAACCTTCCTAAGGGGCATTCTCCGCAAGATTGGTGTGCACAGCATCTCTAAAGACGACAAACTCTGTCTTTTGGAGTATGTTTTGAGTGATGGAAAATACAGCGAACTCAAGGGTCTTCAGCTGCTTCCACTCAGCGATGGTTCTTTCAGATCTTTCACAGACAAAGAGGAGGACACTGCTTTAATTGACAGCAACAAATTTCCAAGGTAGGTTTTTAATATTTTAATATCTCTTTTACAGTCTATAATACATAGGTTGTTATAATTATTGACTGTAATTTAAAGCAGTTACATCCTTAGTAAGTTGTTGTTGACAAGTGTTCCCCAAATCCAGTCCTAGAATTACTAGTACTGATCGGCTCACAGTACCAATTTTAAATTTTTGTTTAGGCTTTTGGTAACTCAGTGTGTAGTAAAATTATATGCAAATGTCCTTGTTTTTGTTTCATGCACAATAAACAAACTTCTCCTTTTTGCAGAGCCTTGCTACCCTGCTGCAAACACCTCTTCATCCCAGATGATCTCAGTCCAGCCTGCAGTTTCCACCTGAAAGAACTGGCCGGAAAAAGTAGGACTATTTTATAGAATTTTGATTAAAGATTATGTACATCTGTCATCTGCATATTTTCACACTACATATACATTTATATATATTTTCTAAATCTATTTTTCAGATTTATTCAAGGTCATCAACATTGCCGTAAACCAGGTGACTGAATATACAAAGCGGTATTTGCCACAGGACTGGAAGCAGATGAGGACGGGGCCTGTTACCTGGGACATCAGCAGCAGTCAACATCCACCTTTAGACTGGCTCCAAGATTTCTGGAAATTTCTTAACACTCACTACAAAGAGTTAAGTAATTTCATTGGAATTCCATTAATACCAGTCAGCCCCCTGTCTGTCAGTCAGCCTGTATCACTAGCAAGGCTAGAGCAGAACACAACCCTCATTTTTCAGAAAAGCAAGCAGATGAACTTGCCAGAAGAAATAGCTCAGTTGGTGAACAAAGTTGGTGGCACAGTAGTGACAGGAAACGAGTGGCTCAAGCACGAAGACCTTGACTCTTATGTGCTGTGCCCATCTCCAAGGAGTGTCATGAAAGTCTTGTTGAATTTAGACTCTCAGAATCTCATCAGAGAACTCAAGACTGCCTCTCACATTGCAAGAGAAAAACTGAAAGATTATCTCTCTCGTCTGGATTCTCTCTCAGTCACTGAGACAGATTTACTCTCAAAGTTGCCTCTGTTTCAAACCATGAAAGGATCCTGTGTTGCAGCTCAATCAAAACATGCTGTGCTTCTTATTTCTGGCCTAAAAGTACCGACAGATCTTCCTATGCCTGATTCAGTTGTGCAGTGTGCTACCGAGGCTGACCGCAGACTGTTACAGCTGCTCAAAGTAAAACTCTTGGACACCGCTGAAGCAGCCAATCTCCTCATTGAATGCATTGAGAGTAGGGTTTGCAGAAAAGAAGACACTGAGAAAATTATGACTTGGATTTTACAGCATGGTAATACCCTTTTCTCTCAAAATCAGACCTTGAAATGCAGATGTAAGGAGTTGAGCTTCATTGAAGTTAATGGAAAGCTGAAAAAGACCTCAAGCTTTTTTGATCCAAGAATGAAATCCTTTAAAGTCATTTTTGAGTCAGATTTCTTTCCTCCACCTTTGTACACTAAAACATCGCAGATGGTTCAAGGCCTAACAGATCTTGGATTGCTAAATAAAGAAGTAGATGTGTCACCTGAGCACTTGTTGCATGCCGCCACACAGATTGACAAACTGCATGCTGACTCCCAAACTGAGGCTCTCAATAGAGCTCAGGTGCTCTTGGAGATGTTGGATACCAATGATCTACTCTCAAAGTTCTCTCCTGAGCAGCTTCATCACCTCAAAATGCTAAAATGGGTCCCATGTGCTATACCTGATAATGACAAAAATCACTGCAATGACAAATCTCAGACAAGTCGTTTCTTCTGCCCAGATGAAATAAGACTGTGTACTTCGGTGAATGAGGACATTGTTGGGCATGTAATGCCGCTGGTGGGAAAGTTCAGTGACAGAGTTAGCAGCCAACTTGGTTTTAAATGCCCACCCCCAGCTGAAAAGGTGATAGAGAATTTATGCGTCTTGACATCAAAGGCACAGAAAATGGCTGATCCTGACACAAATGTGGATTTCAAAAGGAAGTTGCATAGCATTTACAAACACATGCAAGACCACATCTCTGAATTTTCAACAATGATGAACATGGACACACCCTGGCTGTGGAGCAACAACCAGTTTGTATCACCACAGGATCTGGTTATAGACTACCCACGCAATCTTGATCTGAGCTCTTACATTGGGAAGGTGCCAAATGAATTTTTTCCATACAAGAAGTTGCTTTTCGAGTTTGGCCTGAAAAAAGAGCTGTCAGATAAAGAAATTGTTGGCATTCTTCATTCTATCCAGCAAAACATTGAAGGAAGGCAACAGCCATTTGCAAGTTCCTCTGAGGTAAAAGTGTCAATAGAAATTTTTAACTGGCTGTGGAGAGAGAAGAAAACAATTCCGGATAACTTCCCAGTGCCAGTCCTCATAGAGGGTGAACAACATACCCTTAAACCACTGTCAACTGCAGTCTTCTGTGATGTGAGCAAAAATGGGTTAAAAGAGCTAAAGTACAGCCAGGAAGAAATTTATGTTGTACATGAGGAAATTCCAAAAGCAGCTGCTGAATGGTTTAACATCCGATTTCTCAGTAGCTACATCCTTGATCCAGAGCTAGTGGGAATAGAACAGTATGGACAATCTGAACCGATAACAACCAGGATTAAGAACATTCTTAAAGAGTATGATGAAGAAAGTGACATCTTCAAAGAGCTCATTCAAAATGCAGAGGATGCTGGGGCAGAAGCCTGTAAATTCTTAGTGGATTTTAGAGTGCACAAAGATGCCCCTGAAAGTCTCATTGACCCTGACATGACCCTTTGTCAGGGACCTTGCCTTTGGGCATTTAATAATGAACAGTTCACAGCTGAGGATTGGAAAAATATTGTCAGAGTTGGCTCTGCCTCAAAGGAAAACAAGGTGGAAAAAATTGGAAAGTTTGGACTTGGATTCAATACTGTGTATCATGTGACAGATGTTCCTTCTATCCTTAGTGGCAGCAGTCTTCTCATACTTGATCCAAATGTAAGTCACCTAACGAAACACATCAAGCATAAAACAAACCCTGGAATCAAGCTGGATCTCTCTCAGCAACGGCTTTTTCATTGGTTTCCTGGTCAGTTTGGACCATATGAACGCATCTTTGATTGTAATTTCAGCAGAAAAAGCCCTCCTGAACCCTATCCGGGCACTCTGATCAAACTACCCTTTCGAACTGAGGAAGAGGCTCTCAAGTCAGAAATAAGTGCAAAGGTGTATCACAAACACAACATCATCACTTTTCAACAGCACTTTACTAACCATTCAAAAACTCACCTGCTGTTTTTGAAGAACATCAATACATTATCACTACAAAGTATCTCAAGCGGTGTATCAACTCCACCAAGAGATGACGACATAAAAAACGTCTTCACTGTCTCCAAAACCACTATAAGTACAATGAGGATTACTGATGAAACCAATGTGTCAAAGCAGCGTCAAGCTGAGAAGTCATTGATGAAACTTGATGGAAAAGGCAAAGAAGTCATTGACTGCTGCACAGTCAACATTGTCCAAATAACAAGTCAGCAATCTGATGTAACTGAAGTCCAGTCCTGGCTGCTGTACAACTGTTTTGGGACACATCAGTCTTTGCAAATGGCCCTTCAAAAAAACAGTACAGCAAAGTTCTCTTTGCCCATCGGGGGGATTGCTGTGCCTTTGCAAAATGATCCAGAAACTGGGAAACTGGCCTTATTACAAACAGATCTTGTTGGACAGGCATTTTGCTTCCTTCCTCTTTCCATTAAAACGGGTCTTCCAGTCAATGTAAATGGAACATTTGCTGTAACGAGCAACCGAAAGGGCCTGTGGGAGAGTGGAGTGAAACATGACTGGAACAAAGCCCTTCTTCAGGATCCTGTAGTGACGGCATATGTTACTGCACTTTTGGTACTAAAGAAAATGTCTGAAAACAAGCAACTGGAAACTTACTGTTATCACACCTTTTGGCCTGATAGAGAGAAAGTAAGTGACACTTTCAAGCCTTTGGTTGATGCATTGTACTCCGCCATTGCTCAGCACTCCATTGGCCCAGAGCTCTTTAATGATGGAGAACATTGGTGCTCAATGAACAGTGCCATATTTCTACACGAGAGCATCGAAGAGGATAAAGACATCAGTGCACTTGCAATGCAGGTGTGCAAGAAACATGTAAAGGCACCCAACCATGTTGTTCCTCTTCCACTGTGGTTGAGAAATAGCTTCAAACAGTCTGGCCTAGAGAAGGTTTTACAGAACAGAACATGGAACTGGGACGAGTTTTACCAAGAAGTAGTGTTTAACAACCTTGGTACCATGGACCCTAAGAGTAGAGATGTTCTTGTGCTGCATGCTATTGACCTTAACATCAAAGAAATCGACAAGCTACTGGTCTGCTATCCATGCATCCCCACAAAAGGCGGACAGCTCCAGCATATCAGGAAACTTGTGAATCCGTCAGGAAAAGTGGCCTGTCTTTTTGAACCAGAAGAAGGACGCTTGCTTGGTGGTACCAAAAATGACTTTTGCTCGCCCAAAAGGATTAAACGCTTGTTGGAACTTGGAATGGCAAATGATCATCTCCCATTGGAAGACATCACAGAGAAAGCAGGCACAATCTCCAAAACCTGGAGCACTGACAAAAAGAAAGCATATGGACATTTGAATTGTCTTCTTGAACTTATGAACAATCACATGAATGATGAAGACTCTCTCCACTGGGAAACACTGAGAATGACTGAATTTCTCCCAGCATTTTCCCCCGGTGATACAAAAATGGAAAAAAATGCAACACTTAGAAGGCCCACTGATATTTTTAGTGACAAATGCTCCCCACTCGTTAACATGACACAACACATGCTGGATCATACCAATCTGAGAATACACAACAATAATCCAGTTCTGGGAATGTTGGGAGTTCATCACAGTCCAAGTCCTGAGGAAGTGCTTCAGCAGCTGCAAGAAGCATGTAAGCAATCTCAATCCATTGACAGTGCAATGCTTCAGAAAATAGCATATGAATGCTATCAGTTTCTGGATCAGTGGCTCAGTGATTCTGGGAATTCCACTTTCATTTCACAAAGGGCAAATTCATTCCCATTCATTCTTGTTGGCAGCACATTTGTAAATGTGAGTCGTGTAGCTGAAAATGAGCAATTTGAAGCAAAACCCTATCTCTATTTACTTCCATCTGCCTTCACTGGTTTCAGGAGCCTCTGGGAAAGTGTAGGTGTTGAAAAATGTTTTACAAGCAGTCAGTTTTCAACTGTGCTTCAAGAATTGCACTCTCAACATGGTAACAAGACCCTACCAAAGAGTTGCCTATCAATTTGCCTCGCAATTTTAACAGCCATATATGAGGCCAAAGAGAAAACAACGGGTGACTTTCTGATACCCAACAAACATTGTGTTTTACAACCTGCAAGTGAGATGTTTTACAATGACAGCCCATGGATGCCAGTCGCTTCAGGTGTCACATTATGTCACGAGAATATCTCACGTGTTATGGCTCGCCACTTTGGAATCAAAACTACCAGGCATCATACCCTGCAAAACCACGTAGTTGAGAACATTTCACCATTTGCTTTTCAGTTTGAACAGCAGGAACAACTAACTGTTCGAATTAAAAACATCATTTCAGCCTATCCATCGAAGAAGGATATCCTTAAAGAGCTTATCCAAAATGCTGATGATGCAGAGGCAACAGAAATTCACTTTGTTTGGGACAAACGACAGCATGGCAAAGAAAAAACCTTTGGGAAGAAATGGAACCAACTGCAAGGTCCAGCCCTGTGTGTGTTCAACAACAAAGTGTTTTCTGATGCTGACCTGGCTGGCATTCAACAGCTGGGAGAAGGAGGAAAGCACAACTCTCCAGGGAAGATAGGAAAATACGGAGTAGGATTCAACTCTGTTTACCATCTGACTGACTGCCCCTCAATTCTCACTGGAGATGAACTACTATGCATTTCTGATCCCAATCAAAAATACATTGAAAGTCATTCAGACAAACCACCAGCTGGCACTGGCTATAAACTAGCTGACACTTTCAAGAACATGTACATCGATGTCTACAAATCCTTTCTTCCTGACAAATTTTCTCTTAAAGAGGGCACCATGTTCAGATTACCTCTAAGGATGGGTACCATGGCAAACAGCTCTAAAATATCACAGCAGGGAGTCACTGACCAGGACATGAAAGAACTATGCTCTGCCCTGTCTGAAGATCCTGAAGGACTAATTCTGTTTCTGAAAAACATCTGCAAAATAGAAGTCCATGAAATCAGTGAACATTCAGGGGAACTTAAAACCATCTTCATGGTTGAAAAAAGTATTCCACAGAAATGCAGAGAAGTAAAAGATGCTTTTGTAAGACTTCAACAAAATGCGCTGCAATCTGACAAACCAATAATGCCAGACAAGGCCATTTATGGAACCATGATTTCAACCTCAAATAAAAGACAAACTAGATGGATCATTGCTGACCAGTTTGGTTCATTCAAAAACAGTGGTGATGGAGAACTATCAGACAAACTTCCCCAAGCAGCAATAGCAGCTCGTGTGAGCTCAAAGAGTTCAAATCCAGCATTATCCAGCCCTATGCATTTTATTGGAGAAGCCTTTTGTTCACTTCCTTTGCCAGGGAAAACTGGACTGCCAGTGCATGTCAATGCAAACTTTGAGGTAGATTCTGCCAGAAGAAGCCTTTGGAAAGAAGATGGGCAAAGTCAAAAATCTAACTGGAATGAATCTTTGAAACAGAATGTCATTGCTCCACTGTATGCAGATCTCCTTCATTACATCAGATGTAGCATTGCAAAAAAGGAAGTCCCTTTTTCACGTCTTGAGTCATGCTTGAGTAGCTCATACTTGTGTTTTTGGCCCACTGTGTCCAAAGATGTTGGCCAGGATTGGCATGAAATGATACATGAGGTATACAGATCAATCAAAGAAAGAGGCCTTAATCTGATTCCAGTGATGAGGACTTCAACACGTGTAATTGCAGGCCGAGAAGTTAAGGAATACTCTTTTGACTGGTGTAATGTCGGAGAAACTGAAACAACAAAGGCACCTTACCTGACACATTCAGTAAGCGACGAGATGAATCCCATTTTGGAAGATCTTGGAATGAAATTGGTCCCTTCTTTCATGCAAAACGTTTGGAAAAGTTTCAGATCTGCTGACATTGAAGTGAAATATGTGAGTCCTTCAACTGTGCAGAATTTCCTGAGAGAAAAACCCCTCAATGACCCAACCCAAACAGATGAAGATTTACCGCTGCCGATAACTGCCACTCTGATCAGAGATGAAACAAGATGTTCAAAGCTCTTGAGTTTCTGCTTAATTGATGTGAAAAAGTTGACCAAGGACAATTCCAGTTTACTGAATGGGCTTCCACTTCTTCTCACAAGAGATAAAGTTTTGAGAGTGTTTAACTCCAACTCTCCCAAGCTGATAACAAGATATGACAGTCTGTTCTTTGGCTACGAGGAGCAATTTGCAGATTATCTAACCAACAGAGACCACATTGATACTCTACAAACTTTAAACCTTGTCAAACGTTTGACAGTTCCCTGTGCAGCGGAATATCTGAAGCCGTTAATTCAGCAGCTTCTTCAGGACTGTGAAGTTGATCCACACAGTGGTCTTCATGTCCCAAACGAGACAATGCTGAAGTGGTTGCACTCACTTTGGAAGTTCTTAATGAACCAAATTAAACCTGGTGGGGATCAAAGTCTAACATTAAGTGATGCAAGAAAGCTGTTCAATGACTGCTGCATTTTACCAGTTGTGTGTCCAAGGTTGAACAACAAGCACTTCCTGCAAACAATGAAAGACATGCACAGTGTTATTCAGTTAGAAGGAGACATATCAGGCATCCTCTTTAAACTTGGTTTTATGAAGCTTGACAGTGTATTCTTTTCTGAGATACATGTAGACCGACAGGAACGTTTACTTCTACACCCTGAACTTATGGATGTGAATGATAAAAGCGCTGTGTTGGAACAGGTCTACAATATTAACCACTCCAAGTTTTCCCAGATTTCCATTGATGAGATAAAAGAGCTTCAGCGTTTCCTGCAGTCTGGAGTATCCAAGTCCAAAGACAAACAAGAGTATCAGAGAAAGCTCAAATCCTTGCCATTATTTGAAACAATACATGGTAACCGAGTGAGGATTGATGGACCTAAAGAGGTATTTGTTCTCAACAGCATATATTCAAAGACATTTCCTGATTTGTTCAACCTGCCCAACATCAACAGCATTTTTCTCCAACACAATCCAGATAACTGCATTCTGTCAGATACATTGAAAATCCAAATCCTGACTGATTTGGACTATTTCATGAAGTTCATTCTGCCCATTGTACACACACTCACAGAGATGCAGATGCTTCAGTGCCTCAAACTGTTAATGTCACCACTTTTCAGTTGTTTTCAGAATAAGGATACAATTATCTCCTCAATGAAAACAGTGAAATTGATTCGCAGTTCCCAAGGCAGAATGGAGACTATATCATACTACTTTGACAAGAGTGTGGAGCTATACAAGAAAATGTTGCCCCAAGAGAGATTTGTGCCTGAGAGATTTTGGACTCAGTTGTGTGAAGGAAGTCTAGAAATGGAAAGACAAGTAAACAAGTTGCTCAGAGACCTTGGAATGAAGCATGTCGTGTCGAAAGATGACATAATAAATTTTGCACAACAGTTAGAATCAGAAGCAAAAAGAAATGGTCAACTTGAAGAGTTGAAATTGAAATCATCTTTAATTTTCAAAGCAGCCTTGACTATCAACGACAAAAACAAAGAGGAAAGGTTGCTGGAGAGCATAGCTGACATCAAGTTCATTTTTCCTGTGAAAATTCGAAAAGAACTGTGCAACTTTCACCAACCATTTGCCGCTGAGAGAAATGCTATTAAAATAAGAGGATCTTTGATAGAAAGTGATCCTAAGCATCAAGAACTGATTTGGTCTTCAATGCCAATTATACATATACCGGCATATATGTCACAGAAGCTCAAGACAATGCTGAAAAATGCAGGTGTGCATGAACAACCACCTTCACACTGTGTAACCAGTAACATGAGCAACATCTGTCTGTCACCCTGTAATTCTGACCAGTTGATTAAAACCCGTGCTAATGTGTTTCGAAGTGCGTATGCCTACCTGCAAGCAAACGGGTTTGAAAGCCAACCACTAGCTGGTCTTCCTGTTGTGTTGGTTGAAAAAGACAAAGAACTTGTGAGGACTGATGATACTACCTTTTCACTTCCCCATGACAGTGAGTTCAGACCATATTTGTACAACATTTCTCCACAGGATGTCATGTTTGCAGAGTTCTTCAAGAAAATTGGTGTAAAGGACAAACCTACTGCAGAGCAGTATTGTAATGTTCTAGCAGGAGTTTATGCTGATTCCTGTGATAAACCCCAACTTAACCCAAACCAACAGAAAACTGTGAAACGTGCTGTTCAGCAGTTTTTCATGTTAATCAAAACTCAAGGAAACCAGCCTCTTGTTGATGATGTAAAGACTTTGTATCTTCCTGCTGTGGATGGTAAATTATACCCATCGTGCACACTCCACTACAACGATACAACGTTTGAGACCAAAAGGTTGGAAGAAGCGCTAGAGAATAAGTTCCTGTTGCTGGAGAAACTCGGTGAATGTCATTTGGACAGAGACATTTATGAGCATCACCGGTTGCTGCAATTGCTGCCTCAGAAATTTAAGCCTAAAATGCTGTCTCAGTTCACGGAGGAGAAAGTAGTGGAATCACACATGCAGCTTTGTGAGTTTGGGACTGACTGTGAATTTAGTGGATGGTTTAACAAACATCTGTCCTCAGAAGCATTTACACATGGACTGATTTGTCTTATCAGAGAGCAGTCTCAGGGAGAAATAACACAAGAAGATGCTACAGACATGTGCAAGAAGACATTTGGGGGTATTGAGATTATCTGCTGCAATGGTCTGAAAACTAAGCTTTGGGTGAATGATCAGCCACTACACAAAACTGCCACTGAAACCGATGTTTTTGTCAAACGAGGGCAACAAGGTTGCATCTTTTACCTGAAACACAACAATGACATGGCTCCCATGGTAATAAGTGGCATCAACATGACATTAACAAAGGAGATTAAAGCTCTTTTAGGTAACAGAATGGCATCAAGTCTCCTCCTAGTCCTTGGACATCTTCTCGTGTGTGACGGTCTGCAAGATGTTCAGAAATGTCTGGCTATCAATGGGATCCATGACAGTGCTGAAACTAAAAGCTTCCCCTGCAATCCACCAGCCCCTGGAACACAAATTCCAGAGGAATGGCTTGATTCCTTAGACATGAACATCCTCAATAACTTTGAAGAGGGGGAATATGTTGGCTACAGCACTAACAACGAGTTTGTTTACGCAGTTATTGTTGAAAAACTGCCTCTGCACTCTGGACCATATTCACAGAGATACAAAATAGAAATTGGAGAAGATGAGCCAATTGAAGTCAGTTGTCTTGACCTGTATCAGTTTAAGCGACAAAAGAAGCCAGAATATGAAGGGAGGACTTGCCCATCTGCCGAAGCCTCTTGCATGGAGCTGGTGCCACTAGCAGGAGCTGTGCCACATTCTTCCAAACCATCAACTACAAGTTCCTCCTCTACGAGATCCTCACCAGCCTCTATTGACGAAGCTAAAAGGGAAATCGACAAATGCTTGGCAGAGATCTGGACTCTTCCTGAGGTGGAGAGGCTTAAAGCCATCAAACGACTGTACTTTAGATGGCATCCTGACAAAAACCCAGACTGCACTCTTCTTGCCACAGAGGCATTCAAATACTTGAAGAATCAAATCGATGACCTTAGCAAAGGCAAAGGTAAAGGCAACGGCAAAACTGCAGGTTCGTCCTATCCAAGCGGAAACTCAAATTTCAGTAACTCAAATTTCAGTAACTTCTATCAGCAATGGAATCAGGAGGCCAGACATCACAGAAATAGTCGAGAGAGATTCTCTAGAGACAACCATTCCTACAACTTTTGGACCCATAATGAAAATGTCCCAAAGCCGAACAAAGAGGAGGCCCAGCGCTGGTGTAGACAAGCTCGCTGTGATCTTAACGCAGCTCACAAAGATGTTGGTGGTGCGAGCACAGAGTGGTGTCTGTTCAAAATTCACCAAGCAGTGGAAAAGTCTCTCATAGCTGCAAAGTATAAAAGAGATGGTCAACATCCCAATAGCAGCTCTCTTTCAGCCCTTGCCGCACAAGTTTCCCTCTACAACCTCCAACTGAGAGTTCTGCCTCAAATTGTGGAGAATCTGAAGATTCTGGGAGTGGATGCCAAGAAGACTCAGTATCCCAACTGCCATCCATTTCCCCACATTCCTAATGAAAGGTTCAAATTAGAGAATGAAATGTTAGCACTGGACAAGGCATCTGAGCTTCTCGGTAAAGTAGAGGCATATGTGAATTAGGGATTCAAGACAAACCGACATGTCATATTAGCAGAGTCAATTTAAGATGTTTTGACATGTTAAAATGGCTGTTAGCCATGTTGGGATATTGAAACAATACTATAAACAAAATAATATTTCTGAAATGAAAAAGATTGTTTCATGTGTGACTTATTACTGAAGACTCATTCATATATCATTATTACATTTGTTATAATTTTGTGTCATTTTTTTTCATTTTGTAAACATTACCCACTCACTGAGGACCAATATAATATCTTTAATACTTTATGAAAATGCAAATGTTTTTTTTGTAAACCTTTATGCTATATATTACTTTATGAAAATGTAAAAGTTGTTTAGCCGTGTTGTAAGCATTTAAAACTACTACTCACTTAGGACTGATATCTCTGTATGACCTCACTGGTTTCAACCATCTTGCAAAAGGACCGCATTTGAAAATTAGCCATCTAGCTAACACTGATACAAATAAGAAATGTTGATTAATGTCCTTATTAATGTTATGTTTATCATTTAGAACTAGTCACTGAGGATCAATATCAGTACTGTATGACTGTTGTGAAAATGTAAATAAAGAATTTAGTGGACATGTCACCATAGTTAATTTTTGTTACAGATCCAAATAAAAATTTAATTCACTAAAATATAAAACTGCATTTCCTGTTTTTAAATACCACAATCAGCTGTGACCAGGGGTAGACACGATATCCCTATAACTACTAAATTCACTTGCTCAGTTGTAGTATTTACTCAAGACATCTTAAAAGGTACTATAATCCATTGCTTGTTTTTTAAATTGGGTTGCAACCCACTGGTTTGAGATTTCTGCAATATTATAGTAAAATGTTATATTAAATCTGTTGGCAAGGATGGAAGACCTTTTCAGAGTCACATAACATATGTAATGGTTGCTTCACTGTTAATCGATGGGACAGCTGTATACAGGAATGGAGAGAGAGAGAGAGAGAGAGAGAGAGAGAGAGAGAGAGAGAGAGAGAGAGAGAGAGAGAGAGAGAGAGAGAGAGAGAGAGAGAGAGAGAGAGAGAGAGAGAGAGAGAGAGAGAGAGAGAGAACATGCAGCAAAGGGCCGCAGGTCAGAATCGAACCCTGGGCCGCTGCTGTAAGGACTGAACCTTGGTACATGGGGGCGCACGCTGGACGAGGTGAGCTACCAGGACGCCCCGGACTTTGAATATTCTTATTGGACAGGACACCTGAATGTTCAGTTGCCAGTGAAGACAAACATTTCAAGTTAAAAGCACTTTTTTATTCATTAAGAAATCATGTTATGAAAATAATGACAACTAACCATATATCAGACAAATGTATCTTTACATTATGTTAACAACAAAAGTTTGCCCTGGAGGATGTCAGCTGTCAACAGAACATAACTGTCTTCTCCATGTACTCGGAGTGTGCTTCGTCTCATCCTGGAAGTGGCCAGTTCCCACTGTTCTTTCATATTATAAAATGTTTAGAAGGCTTTTCATGTCTCTTCCCAATGTCCACACATGAGAATATATTTCAAATAATCTTTGTTTGTGGGGGAGAAGTTCACATATATACCAGATTCAGTCTTTGTGTTATGCTTCATGTCGTCTCCTCTACCTATTAATAATTTACACCAAACCTGTACATACTTACAGCAGGCTGGAGCCTGTTTCTGAAGGGATGCACACATAGAAAAAAGAAGCAACATACAGTGAAGTGCATCTTTACAAAGTCAATGTAATAAGGTGGGAGGTCAAGGTGTTATGAGCATATTAGACACCTGCCTTCATACAGTACATGCAACTCACAACATTGTTCAACTCGCATTCAACCTTATGGCACTCAAAACGAGGCTATGACATTCTGCATCAAAACCATACCAACTGCAATTTCTTCCAGTCTTTTGCTTTAAAACACACATTCAACACAACTGACAATAGGGACAGACAATAAAATATTATTGGAGTAAGAGTGTGTTTGTAATGGCTAATGTTACGATCAAGTATATTCATCTTTCAGCATTCAGCCAAAAAGATGAAAGACTGGGTGCAATAAGAGCAGGATTAACCATACCTAACCTCCCTCTGCATATTCCCTCCCTATCCAACAGCTGATAAACGTCACAAAATTGAGTTAAACAGGAGCTGGGATAGGAACAGGCAAACACTTAAGGCTTAATTCATATAATTATTTGGCACGTTGCCAATAGTAAGCAACCATTATATTTCTTGCCATCTCATGACTTCGAATGACCGGCACTTACTTACTGCAGTCATTCAAAGCAACAGCTTTCACATCACTCATATTGCATTTTGTTCAGATAAAATAACTATATTACACATTTTAGATTTAGAAAAGTGAGATTGAGTCACACAAAACCTATTTCTATTTTCTACGCGTTCTGTTACTGACACCACAAACTAAAAGGACTACTGCTGGAATGAGCAACGCATAACACTAACTGCCCCTCCGACACCACTGCTGTGTGCTTCGTAGTTGATGCAATAACCTGATCTGAACTGAGTTGGAACACGGAAATCAGTGTTCACATTAGGGTGCAGTCTTATCAGGAGAGCTGCTCCTACAGATGTAATGAAAATGTAGGTGGGATAGACATTTTTTTATGAAAAGCAGGTCAGATCTGCAACTGCACAGGAGGCTCTGTTTGAACCAGGGTTAGGGTACTGGCGTCAGTCCTGTTCTATGGCACAAGTGTATGGCAAACAACTAACATTCATGATATTGGAGATTGACAAAGTAAATTATGTTAATGGCACAGTGTAGTATTTTACCTTAACCACCTGCTGTACTGCTATTGGGTGTCCTGGGTTTAAGTAGTCAGACGCTCTATCATACATATAAAATTCTCCTCAACAAAACACCTTTAAAAGATTATTTGTTGAGGCAAGATATCCCAGGGAGAAACAGACATGAGGTTTGTGTCGATTTGATTTCTCTTCGAATTGTCTCTCCATTTTGCTGTGAAGTTTTGCATCCATGTTTCTTTCATATGTCCCCTCTGTGAGCTGAAAGAAGAGCTCGCTTTATTTCAACAGAAGCAATACTGACCCCGGGCCTGCTACAATTAAGAGCCTCACGTTGACTGTCCTGCTGCCTCCTGTTGTGTGATAAACCATGTGGAAGGGGGGGGGGGGGGCGCTCACATGTTGTAAGCCACATATATGGGGTCCAGTTGGTCGGCCAGGAATCCGTCTCGGAGGTGCATGCGTTGCTTCTCCCCTCTGGAGTTGATGGGGATGACGCCGGGATCGACCACCACCACCACCCCTACGATGAGGTAGTGCTCCTCCAGCACCACGTTGGTGACCAGGGCCACCAGGTCCAGGGCCTCCTGCTCTGAGCCCTCCAGCTCCACGACCACCACCAGCAGGTTGGTCCAAGTGAACACCGCACTGGAGGAAGGGAGGGAGGGAGTGGTGAATGCATGGAGGGAAGGAAGAAAGGGAGACAAATACAAAGAAAAGATGAAAGGAGAAGGAAAGGAGATGAGCATAAGGGAAAGACAGAAGAAGAGGAAAAGCAAAAAAGGGCAGATAAGAGAAGTTAGAAGTCAGAATTTATGTTGCTAAACTTGATTTTGAATATAACATGGGTATACGTGACTACATGATGAATAATTCAAACTAAATAGCAATAAAGTAGTGATCCAATAACTGATGTAAATGTCTCACCATTCAGCTATGCTCTTGTGAGAACGGATAACAGAGGTCTCGATGTCAATTGGGTGATACCTCATTCCCCTCAGCTCCAGAGTCTCATCAAGGGAGCCCACTACATAGAGGGCGTCATGACGCTCTGATATAGTTGAGAGGTGATGTTGGAGGGAAAAGCAGGGGGTAGAAAATATCTTTAGTTTTCTGTGGTGACAAAAATCTAAGTATGAGTCCAGCTTACACTAAAAGCAATGTACTAACTGTGAATTAGAGCGAGCACTTGCGATTCTCACCTCCACTGGCATCAGTGAGGTCTGTGCGCCGCAGGAAGCCCAGGTAGCCCGTCCTCGCCCAGACAGTCTGGGTGTCGCCGAAGCTGAGCTTGGTGTTGAAGTGGTCAGCGTGCAGCGCCTCCTCGCCGTAAACTGTGTAGTAGCCTGTGGCATTGTGAGGACTGCTCACCCAGACCTATTACACACAGACAAATGACAAATGATCACACACATCTGGAGCTCTATCGAGTTATGGATCTGGTGTGTCATTGTCCAACATTTATATAAAAAGAGAATACATGTATTGACTGGTCTTCATTGGCAATACAATTACAAATACAAATGATTGCAACTGTTGTTTGTGTTGTTCCTTTTCTGCTGTGAAAATAACCAACAAACCTAAATGACAAAAAGACGAAATTTATCTTGTTTGGCCCCAATGATCGTAGTACACATCATTTTGACCTTCAAACATTGTCACCTTATAGCACTACCTGTGTTCGGAATTTGGGGGTCTGGATTGATAACCTTAAATTTGAAAAGCAGACAAGTGCTGTGGTAAAATCCTGTTTCTTTCCCCTGTGTCTCTTAGCCAATGTTAAGCCATTCTTGTCTGCTAAGCAGTTTGAGATTGCCTTGCATGAAAACGCACTTCTTTTCATTAGCTTTTAAAATATCTTGATATGTGTGTCCTTCCTATTTCCTGTGTATTATGTTGATTTTGTGTTTGTATTGTATATCCTTTGGCTTTGTTAAGCACTTTGGTCAACCCTGGTTGTTTTTAAATGCGTTATACAAATAAAATTGTATTGTATAGTTTCCCTGAGAAACAACTCATTTCTGTAATCAGAGTAAGAGATTTAGAACACCCTGCTATTGTAAATCTCTTACTCGGATTACAGAAATGAGTTGTTTTTTCGTTTGTATGAGGTTTAAGAGATCACTTTACTGCAGAAAACCGACTTAACTTGTAACTTTATAACACAAGTGCATGTTAGTGCACTGATTGGAGGTCAAAACCAGGTGGAACAGGTGAGGGTGAAACAAGTGAAAAACAAGATGACGTTGGGACTTACTTCTCCTAGATGGGAGTCCCCCAAGGGTCCTTTAGTTTCTGTGTTGGCAATTATCACCTTGACTCCTGGAAGGATCTACAACAGCACACAGGCCAATATTGATATCCCAAAGCTTTAGAAAACCTTTTTGCAGTGTAGGGTCACAGTTGTTTGTAGTGTTTTACGTGATGACATACCTTCCCAGACTCCATCAGTGGCAAGCTGTGTGGCGACCCTCTCTCTACCAGGCGAACCCTAAAGAAATAAAAGGGCAAAGTGAGCAATTGTATATCTCCATTTTTATTCAATTTGTCAAAACACAAGTGTGAAAAACAGTCAAAAAGGTTCATTTTTAATTTGATGTATTCATATGCTAGAAAATTATTTACTAGCATTTGTTGAAGAAAATTGAGTTATTCATAACTGTGTGTGTTTGTGTTTTTTTTTTATTCCAGTACATATATTATTTGCATTAGCTATGTGTGTTCATTTTAATCATGAGATAATGAAAAAGAGATGATCAGAAAGTAAATAAAGAGGAAGAACAATCAGAAAGAAATGAACTGTAACTTCGTACAATAGCATTGTTCAAAAGGTCAGCCTTAGGGCCTTGACTTTATGTTGCAGAAACCACACGGCAGTTCACAGATGTGAACTCATTCTAATACAGAGTGGCTTGCATTATACTGTATGTATGTGGTAGTTAATAAAACACCATTGGAGGAAATCTTTTCTTCTCCAGTTCTTACCGGACTATCTGTGGCGATTGCAAACTCATTTAAGCAACTACACCTAGGCATTCTTAAGCTTGGGCTCACTCCACCACAGGGATGTTTGAGGGGGATTCCTGCTATTATATTTGTGCTTACATGAATACAGTAGAGGTGTCTCATAGATCCACCAGGAAACTAATAACAATGTTTAAAGTTGCTTTGAGAGTGAATACAAGAAGGCCAATTATAAAAGAAACTAGCCTGGAAGGGAGAGGGAAGCCTCCCTGTTTCCTGATTGATAATGGTGAATCTTCACATACTGTATGTAGTCCCTTAACAAAGAACTGTGTGTGTAAAAGTGTTGGAGGGTTTAGCTGGTGGGAAAGGATGTGTGAAGATAAGCGATGACCTTGGGTGAAATCACAGAAACCTGTTGCTGACTACAGGAAGTGTGTTCTTTCAAAGTTTCCTTGTGCAATAGCCCCTCCAAGTGGGTAAATCTCTAATGGCACATGACCCAATTATTCAAAACCAACCAGACACTTTCCGTGATTTGATTACTGGACCAATCAGGAACATCCCATCTGACTAGGAGGAGCGTAGCATGAAAGGGTAAAAAATGGTGTAGAATGAATTATTATGTGTCTGCATCTGATCTGTATTATGCTAAATCCGAAGATTAAAACACATTGTACTTAAGAAATAGAGTTTTGTTCGTCAGTGCCTCAGTGTCTGGCTCCTACAAATCTATTTAGTGGTTATTTATTCAAAGTTCAAGAAGGCTGAATTGAAAGAAGAAAACCACAATGACACATTATAATTAGAAAATGCATCAGATTGTCTGAACACTCTCAAAGGAAACTCTTGTTGTCCGTGGTCAGTCCAGTTAGCTGCAGTGGCGCCCCCTACCTATCATGTCGTAGAGCTCTCATGTCCACATAAACAGTAGTAGGGTCTGGCCCGGCTGTGCCCTGGAGAAAAAACAAGCAGAGTGGGACATGAGTGGATCATGTAACTGTTACAGTCCTGACATTAATGCTGCATGTTGCCTGAGTGGAGGTGGAAGCTGCTTATGATACAACTGTTGACAAAGCATGGGGGGGGAGGGCAGCCAGAAGCCAACCAGCCAGGCTACAATTGTTAGGACTTTGGCAAAACAACCATGTAGCTACACACACCGTAACTACCCACACAGTTAAATTCACCTGCTATAATGCTGTCAGTTTGTTTTCATACATGTGTAACATGGTTGGGAAAAGCTACACTGCCAGTTAGTAGAGGCCACCAAAAAAATATGAATGTAAAACTATATAAAACTGTAGTTTATTTCCTTCAAATTTTTATCTTAAGCGACAAAAAGGCACACAATGTCAGAAAATGTGCACTGAATGAGCACTATTTGTTTTTGATTAAATGTCTATAGCTCTGCAATGCACCTGAATTCTAATGGAGCTATTTCTCAAGTACTGATTCTGGTTGTCACATATTGATTCCTTCTGCTTTGGGATTTGTCATCATTACTGCTGTAAAACTAGTCACAACGCATTATGGTTTCCATCACTCTTTTATCAGTGTGTAGCCAGAGCACAAGCTATGTAGCATCATTTCGCTGTATGGTCGTCTGTGAGGTCAAAGCCAAACACAGAGCAGGCTGAACGAGACTCAATCCAGAGATTAGTCTTTGCCATAAATCCAAAGCCAGCAGTCTGATTAGCCTGATTAAAAATGCATCAATCAAAAATTCCTTCCTTTTATGAACCGGGTTAACATGATCAGGCTCCAATACAACTGAAAAGTCAAAACTATGTGTAGTATTTGTTAATGAGGAGTTTCATTCCAAAGTACCGTATATAACTTCTCTCACTAAATGGCTACTGGTGTGAAAGAAAAGGCAACAGAACAACAGAATAAAGTAAATAATCATTCTATCCACTACACAAACACTGTTTGGTGTGGTAAAATGTTGAAATATTGAGATTGTCAAAAAACGATTAACCGTCTTTTCACTGGTAAAAAACAACAACAACACATTGTGGAATAATGATCATAAGGTTTGATATATGGCATTCCCCAAATTAACTTAATCACGGCAGAGTTCATGCTGCTAGGTCATGGTTTAATGTAGTAGCACATCACATATAACCTATCATAAAGAAATGGTTGAGAGAAAATTAATAGCGGTAAAGTAAAGCTCAAGCTTGTCAGAGAAAAAGAAAACCAGGAGAAAAAAAATCTGTGAATTAAGGTTAAGCATATTCAGAAATCATGCAAGATAAACAAACCTGCACATGAGCACACACACAGACATGTGAGCGCGCGCACACACACACACACACACACACACACACACACACACACACACACACACACACACACACACACACACACACACACACACACACACACACACACACACACACACACACACACAGCGGCAGCCCAATGAGCAAACAGCAACTTTTATCCTACGGTTACCTGCTCAGCCAGTTTCCCTAACCTGTTGGGCTGACGAGACAGGGCAGGACAGATAAATAAAGATATATATGTATTTTATACATGGATACACATGTGCACACACACACACGCACACACACACACACACACGCACACACACACACACACAATTACCTGGGATAGGGAGAAACAAAACAAAAAAAAATTAAGGGCCACAGGAGAAAATAAAAAAATCTGAATAGTCAGACTGAGAAGGGAACTTAGTGAATAGTGTTTTCCCATTTCCCATAAAGCATTATACGTTTCCCTTCACCTCAAATTAGTTGGTAAAAAAAAAGTTTCCAATTTTATAGTAAGCCACTTGCATCATCATCAACATTCAGTCTTTTAAAGTTCTGCCAATGCTGCAAGGATTTCTTGCATAGAGCCACTGCTAGTTTTGCCCCCAAAACATTGACCACCATGAACTTTGGACCTCTTCAACCCTCCTCCTGCTTACCTGCAAACATATCGCCACATTCACCCTACAGCCGAAGGTGGTGCTGACGGCGCGTGATGAAAGCCCCAAGTCCTTAAAGATCTTTGAGAAGGACTGAGTGAGTGCTATGCGGGGCCTCTCCTCTGCTACCACCATGCACGTACGCACGCAAGACAGGTTCACATTTCGCAACTGGAGATAGAAAAAACAAGAGTTGGATCAGTAAAAACGATCAAATATATCAAGTGCAAATTGTGTGAAAACACTGCAGTGAAAGTAATAACTTAACATTCTTTCTCAACTTGCAAAGACGACTGTGGCTGCATGTAAACTAGGAGCTGACAAGATAAATGTAATGGTTGTACTTTCATATTAATAGAACTGTTTTATTAGATAGCTTCTGCTCATTAAACCACAGACATGATTTGTAAAAAACAAATCCCAGTCTCAAGTGCTGCTGACAGCAATCAGCACGCAGATACAGAGTGAAGTGGCTCACCCCTGAGGACCCTGACTTTGTCTCAATAATCACAGCTCTGTAGCAGCAGCACCACAGGGAAAAGGAGTCATTGAAGAAAATTTAGTGGAAGAAAAAGCTGCAGTTAGTTGCTTCCCCAGTGAAGCCACTCAACACCTGAAGAGACAAACTGACCCGCAGTGCCTCCGTCTGTGAACCCAAGCCCTTGGTGCACATCTCCATGACTGAATACGAGCAGAAGGTGACGCGCACTTTGTACTGGCTGACTGCCGCAAGCCACAGAGACGCGTTGCTCTCCAGCTCCAGAGGGGGAACCAGGATCGACTGGTGGCCCGAGTACACACTGCAACCAGAAACATACATGCCAGAAATTAGGCTCCACCAGAAAATAACTCAATGTTTGTTCTACTAGCACAGGCACTTTAACACCGACAATTCTACTGCCATTCATTTGTTCAGAGCTGCTGCTTTACCTGCACAGGCACCAGAGAGCGAAGCCCAGGCCGCAGTAGGGGTCCAGACAGATGGCAATCTGCCGGGAAGGGTAGAGCTCACACTGCAGTTTGATGGAGCGACACAAGGCACTGGTGGCAGCGTGAGACATCTAGAGGAGATGATGGTACACACGGAGACAAGAATGATGCATCAAAACTGGATCCTAGTGTAAAATTCAACAACTCCTTGAGCTTTTACGGATCCATTATTTCACTGACAGACACCTCGGCAGTGTGTGGATGGTTGCTTGCTCAGAATTAAATTGTACTGTTAGCCAGGAAAAAACAAACCACTCTTTGGATAAACTACAGCCACAAACTGTGGACTTAAATGTGCCGAGGTTTACCAGATGTTTTGTTAGCTTGTAATGACAGCAACCATGTCGTTTTTCTTATTAATGATCTCTATCTGAAAGACTGGTGGTAGCATCCTGACATGACAGCCACACCCTAGTTGAGAACCCAGATGGATCATGTGAGTCCTTCAACATTCAACATACTTTGACTCCTGCTAAGATGCCTGTTGTGGACACGCTGAAGTCCAGGTAAGCTAACATCTCTGGGGTCGGGGGCTTGTACATCTGGGGACTCTTCTTCCTGGGGAGGTCATCTGGAGGAGGAACAGACGGGGAGGAGGAATAGTATAATAGTTTTTAAAGCAGGTATAAAAATCCCAGACCATGTCTTTTTACTTAAAAAACTATATATGCTTTGATGGCAACATGAGAACATAAAGTGTGTTGGGTATGTGTGTATAATTCACCTGTGTCCAGCACCATGGGCCAGCTCTTGGTGTCCACAGCAGCAGCAGCCTCTTTGGATTTCAGGAGCTTCATTATTGCTTGAGTGGTCAGGATACACACTGACTTACTGACCTTCAACACACAGATACTACAGTATTACTACATATATATTACATTACTTTAATTATTCACACAATTTGTACCCCTGCACAGAGCAGAGCTGACTTTGTATATCATTTAGTTTTTGTTTTTTAAACATACATTCACCAATTTTAATGATGGTAATAACTGTGCAGAGATGGATTAAATTAGCATTTTGATGCATGTCAGCGGACTCTGTTACCTCAACAATCATCTTAACGGTGGGCAGGGTGGTCGCCAGGTTCTGGGGATGCGGGGGTCTGACAGTGACTGGCACACAGCCAGCATACAGGCAGCCGTAGAAGGTAGCAATCAGGTCGATTCCTGCACGTAAATGTTTATACTCAATAATATTAAGAACTTTATTGAGTCTCTTCTGGTGTGTGATTATGATTAACAGACAGACTTAAAAAGTGAAGACAGAGATAGTGAAGAACCAGCTGTGACGCTAAAGAACAGATCTGAAAGGGAAAGTAGCACGGTAGCACCTCTTACCTGGTGGGTAGACGAGTGCCACGTGGTCTCCAGTGTTGAGGCGACCCATCAGTGCTGTAGCCACCCGCTCTGCCCGCTTGTGCAGCTGCAGACAGGAGGCTGTACTAGCCACCGTGCCCTGAAAAGCAAAAGATAAGAACTCAAGTTACATTGATTTACAACGCTATGCTACACTTTATCACTTTACTTTTATGGATTCAAAGTTGTAAGTAGTAGTTGTAAGTTCAAGGCAAAACTTCACCGTCCTTATGATTCATCAACCGGTAGAGATTTCTATCTTTCATTAGCTTTCATTTTAATATCTCCTGTTGTATTAGGTCCATATTGCAAACCAATAAAAAAAAGTGTTGCATCAATGCAGGAAGTACCATAATTGATCAGTTATTACATTAATTAATAATCCAATTGTTTGATCTATAAACAGTTTCTCAACTGAATTTACAGGAACTATGAATAAATATCACCATGGCAAAACTAAATTCTACATACTATGACGAAAAGGCAATACCTTAGCATTGAGAACAAGGAACAGAGGGTGGTCTGGAGTGGCCTGAGCTCTCCATTGCAGCACATCCTGTATGTACAGGAACTATAGGGGAGAGAGACACACACAAGTTTAACTACAGAGACATGATAGTAACACACAAAAAAGACGGACATAAACTGAGACAGTGATGAATCGCTACACAAACAATGAAGAATTAATGGAGCATGTTGGCACAATGTGGGTTTCTATATGTGAAACTTAAGAGTGATGGATGCAATACATGATGAAAGCTGAATCTGAATTACACAACACCTGTGTTAATACAGACAGCTCAGACAGCAGGAAGTCAAAACCATGTCGTTCATCTCTGTCAGCTGTATGTATTTCAGATTCCACTCCCTCCAGTAGAGATCCTTACCTGTGTCTGCAGCGTATGTGTGCAGGTGATGAGTGGGTGAAATGAGGAAGACTATCTACCTTACGTGCCTGGTCATTGTCCTCTAGCTGTGCCACGTCTCTCCCACAGGCCTGTGCTATCCTCTTGCCTGCCACCAGGTTGCCCACTATCATAGAAGCAGGACCGACCTCTGTCCAGCACAACCACATTCAGTGAAGTTAGGTCTTACATTCATATCAACATAAATATAATCACCGCAATAAAATAAATGAAAAAAAAAGTACGTGAACGAGTCTTCATGCTAAGTTTGTTTCTAAACCAGATCCACGCATGGACATCTGTTGGTCTACCTGGCTGTTTTTGTCTTGGCTTGGGCAGGTTGGTGACACATGTGTGAGGGCACATGAGGACGTTGCAGGGGTGCAAGGCGCCCTCCAGGAAGCGCTGTTTGGTCTCAGATATATGAATGCCGCCCAGGGGAGCCTTGGGAAGTGTGTTGGCAGGCACCAGAGCCAGGCAGTACACCCCAACCTGGTGGATGCTGTCTATGGCCTGGAAACAGACAAGTAATACATGCAAAAACAGAGAACTGAAGATCAGCAAACTGTAAATTAAATCAGAGGAAAGTGTTTCAATGTTATCATAAAAACAAAACAAAACTGGAGCTCTGTGTTTTTGTGTCAAGTTTTAGTTCCACTGAACACCATACGGGATGTTTTCACTGGAAGTTATTCTTGTTTTAATATTAATCTTGTTTATATGCACATGTCGATTAAAAATAAATCAAATCAAGGAAATAGATTTCTTCAGCTTTGACTGGGGCTTAAAGGGACCATAACAGTGATTGTGTATTCTTCTTAATGCATTCAAGGAATCTTTAACATCCAAGATAAAAAAAAAATATATATATTTACTGTATTCATTATTTAAAGGTAGTTTAAAGGTTCTGCAATTTTTTTTTTTATATGGAACTGACATGATAACCAATAATGATCTCCTTCAAAGTGGAAAATCCATCTAAACCCTTATGGCATGCTGTAGAAAACAGTAAGTAAGGAGTATTATTAACTAAGTATACCCGGTTTGCACTTACTAAAATAAAACATGCAGACCCACTGCTACAGTCCTTCAGTTAGCTGTGACTAGGTGATAAGATGTGAAAAAGACAGAGCACAGTGAGCACCTGAAGGACGCGGCTCATCCACTGGAAGCTGTCTTCCTCGGAGGCGTCTGGCCTCTGCTCTGCCACAACAACGATCCTCTCGTCATGCAGCACAGACAAAGAAAACACTGCTATCCTGCAACACACAACATAAAAAAACACTGTTACAGCTGGACTGTACTCATCCAATCAAACTGTCAGTGGAGAATTAGAATCCAGTGCAGATTAGACATACTCTCTATGTGAGAGATATGTAGAGAAGTGCAGAGTTTTTCTTTTACCTCCCCCTGTACACAAACTTCATGGGCTCCACTGCCAGTGCTGTGGCAACCACATCATCGGCATTGTGTCTCCGCCCACTGACCACCATCAGCCCATCCATCTTCCCCACAACAAACACAAGGCTGTCCTGGTGGGAAACACAAAGCACATACAGTACTGTTAGATGGGTAGATCTTGACATTTACCCCAATCTTAAGTACAGTGATCGCGCACTAAAGTTAATAGCGCAGCACTTCATTGTTATTTTAACAGCGAATTAGTAAAATGTGTCTAGACTCGTGCACAGCGCACGCACACTATGCTTGTTACACACACAGGGAAGCGCAGCAGCACACAAACATGCAAAAAATTACAAATAAAACTATTACTGTGAAAATCCGCCATCATAATAGCAATGTGTCAAGGTACAAACGCGCCTGGCTTTTAAAGGGAATGGGAGATGACATTCTGATTGGTTTATTGCATGTTACGCCCAAAACACACTAAGTACAACCCTTTTGAACCATGCGCCCGGCGCACGGACCCTTTTTTCTGCCGTCAAACTAGCAAAAGTGGATTTGGACACGCCTTATACGCACCTGCGATTCACACCGTGCACTTAGATCATTAACATAGGGCCCTTGAAGTCTATTTGAGGTTTAAGCAGATATGCCCTAAGGTAGAATGTGCTGCCAAAACTACAACATATCACAACAATGTTTGAAACAATGCTATCTTAATGCTATAAGACATCAAAGTGAAGTGAGGGTAAAAAACTGCACATTAATGAGGTGGAACTTACGGGCCCCACAAAGCCCAGCAGTGAGGTCCTGGTAAATGGTCTGTCGCTGACGGGAATCCCAGATGATGTTACTGGAATGGTCTGCAAGTAGAAACAGCACTGTTAAAAACACACATTTGTGGATGAAGTACAAATGTCCAATGCCTCTACTTGAAATAACTCACATGAGAAAGTACACGTAAGCATTTGCACTCTGGATTTATTTAAACAGTTCCAGAAATAAGTCACTAACCTCGAAGATGTTCTTGGTCATGCCCGGGAGGCCGTAGTAAGCTACACCCGTGCTACCTGAGTTGACGCAGATCTCTCCAACCTCGTCTGTCTGACAGAGATAGGGTGTCCCCTCCACCCGCACCACACAAACTAGAGCTGGAGACACATAATGTTGACAGGAGCGTGGGACATAATAAAATATCATTTAAAGTAGATGTCTAAATTGGTCCATAGATTTCTGTTGAATTATTTCTTAACTTCTGAGGAAAAAGTTAAACATTTTCAATAAGGAAATGTTCATTATTAGTTCAAGTTTATTTCAGCAAAATAAAATTTTTATAATTGTCAGCAAGGTGTTTTGTAATTAACAAATGTTATATGAAGAGGCCTTTGAGCTGCCTAATGTTTTATCATAAAACACCTTGACAACTCAAATTCAGCAGATAGACATCAACAGATGCTTATGATGCCATTAAATAAGATAGTAAAAGCATTATTGCTAATTATTTAGTTGTCAACATTTACATAGGTAGTTTTTCTTTCCATTTATATCCTACAAAATCTTATCTGATCACCTCCATTCTCTGGGGACACAAGGTGGTGTCATTATAAAAAAAAAAAAAAATTCATCTTCAGCATTTTACTTATTAACGGCAGCAAAAATATGAATAAGCAGTGCAGTGTACTGTACCTCCAGGCATGACCTGTCCCACATCCTGCACTGTGAGGACGGAGAGTTTCTCCTCTGTGTCCACACGGATCACACAGTGGCTCAGCCCACCCATAGACAGCACCGCCTTCCCAGGAGGAGGAACACCCATTTCTGGAGGTCTGCAGGACATAGACATTATTGCAGTTATACTCGTTATTAGTGAACATAGTGACACACATGGAAAGACTTGCAGTTCAATACATCTGTCACTCATTCCTCTTCATGTCCCTTGCCTTTCATGGCAAAGAAAAATCAAACAAATTATTCCAGTTCTTTGTTCATCAAATACAGTTTTTTTTAATAGAAGACTGAGCCATCCATTGCCTTAGTACATCTTTCTTGCAGCAGTACTGACACCTTAAAAAAGAAAGCATATGGTTTTTGGTGGTATATTGCTGACCATGTGAATCTGTGAGATAAAGACTCTGGATTCATTAAACTTATGTATAATAACGTATTTATTTCTATAAGTCTAGCCATGTGTTTTTAGTCTGTCTGTCACCCTAATCCTTCTCCATGACTAAGCCCCATGATCAGCAAAAAGCTGAGACATCCTATACTTCCTCTCCGTGTTAAAGAAGCATAAATCTCCTTCCTCTTGCTGCAGAATCCAGCTAATGTTGCAAACACAGTGTGATTTAATAGCACAGTAAGGAAAAGTGGTGACAGGTTGCTTTTGTTCCTTTAGGGTGCAGTAAAGGCAGCTCACCTGCGGATGGCGACAGTCATGGCTTCTGAAGAGCTGGCACATGGACAGATCACCTCAGGTCGCAGCCCACGTGCCTGAAACACGTTAAGGAAGGCGTCGCAGGAGGATATTGACCCTGTGATAACACACAGACGCACACACACACACACACACACACACACACACAGACGCACACACACACACACACGCACACACACGCACACACACACACACACACACACGCACGCACACACACACACAGACGCACACACACAGACGCACACACACACACACACACACACACAAACCAAACCAAACACAAACAACAAATCAATGATAATCTATTGTGGCTTCAGGGTGATTATAAGGGTTATTTTATTGAATGAGAATCTGCAGGTGGACTCACATGGGTTAGCGCCGTCGGCTACGATGAGCATGCGCAGCGAGCTCAGGCTGATGTCTCTCTGGTCTCTCTGGGCCAGCAGAGACCAGTGCATGTCCCTCGACTTCACCACTGCAACCCGCGCTGTGCAAGAGGACACAAAGACAAAAGAGACAGACTCACAATACAATCACCCAATCAACACCTCTGTCATTCAGCTTGACAGCCAATCACAGATAACAAAATCTGACAGCAAATAGCAGCACTGTCTGACTCGGTTGCCAACAGGTGACTAAGCACAGCTCAGACCAGAAAGGAGATGTATTTTTGCAGAGCAGCAGGCCTCCCATCCTCGACCTCCACCAGGCTAATACAATTGAACTAGAAATCAATAAGTCCAACAAACTATTGCTTTAATCTCTCCTCCCCTGTCGAACGTGCAGTGAGAATCAAAACGGTTATGAGAAACACACTTCCTCCCACTGGAAGTAAAACTTGGTCTTATTCAGGCTTACAGACACTAAAAACAATAACAAAATGTTGGGTAAACTATCATTTCACCATCAAGCAAGCTACCAAAGCATTTTTCCTCTAAGTACTTTATTGTGAATAACCTGCACTGTCATGTCTGTGTGCCACTTTGTAAGTATGATACAATGCACTATAATAAATAAATAATACATTTCCCATACTAAATAACAACAAACAAATGGGTTAACCCTACAATTAGATTTGTTCATCCTGTAGTAATGCCCTCTTCATAGGGCTGAAATGCAGCAAGCAGAGTAACGGAGAAAAGTGACAATTGACCCTCACCTTTGTATGTGTGCACCTTCTGTATCCAGGAGAGGGGGTTGACTTTCATCAGGGAGTAAGGAATGCTAATCACGTGCATCCGATTCATGACACTCTGCCATGAAAACAGACAAAATATGTCAGAAGTGTATCTTAACTACATGATGCCACTACAAACAAGATGTGAGTTATGACAAGATTTTATCACTTACTGCTGAAAAGTGTAAATAAATCATTGTTTCTGCTACTGTTGGGTCATTTTAGGAATTTAAACGTGGACAAACAGGTGATATATGGGCTTGTATATAAATTCCACGGCATGTTTAAAACCAGAGCTGGGTTAAGTATGTGTTAGAAGATTGAGAATATTATGAGAAAAGATGCTTTTGACCATCAGGAGCTCATTAGTTTGAATGTGTTTACATATTGATGAAGTCCTCATAGGAAAGAAGTCAGTCATATAAATCAGCAAACTGAGCATGGATCTATTCTATTTCTAATAACCCTCCTATTAGCGTTGCCAGATGGTTCAAGGCCACTCACAGTAAGAACACCATGCCATAATCCTGCTTCTCTCTTGAAGTCCAGGACGTTGGTTATGGTCTCAGCTGCAAATCAAAAAAATTACACATTTAATCTGACATTCCTATTCTTCACTAGAGCAATCACACATAATCTGATTCAACACAAAACAAGCTCTGTAACGATGAGAACAGTACTGTGACATATAATATTATTTCAGTGAAGCCCCGCGCTAAGTTTCAGAAACAGACCTGAAGAGTTTTCTCGAGGCTGCTAACTGTGCAGTTAGGAGTTATTTAGGGCAAAGCCGGGACACTTGAGGAAAGAAGGTGCCCAGCCTTACATTCTCAGAAAGAAACACAACCAGCTGAGCAGCTGCATTTATCAAACTAGACTGTAATTACACTCTGATAGGATCTGTGAGCAACATGAAGGGGAAATTCTATAATATCATAAATTATAAAATAAAGAGTATTTTTTGATGAATGTGCTCCACATTATCTAACCTGCAGTATAAATAAGAAGAAAACAGCACAGCAATTCCAATATTCCTACATTTTTATCATTACTAAATCTGGTTAAGTCCCTCTCTCTATCAATCTCTTTAGCATATGCTACCACCACCAACTGGATGCCTTTCTCCACAGAGCAAAATGAAATATGTATAGTGCCCTCCTCACCTTCAGTGTAGCCACAGGCCTGTGTAAGGGCGTGACAGTGAGCCAGCATGGCTGAATGGGACACTGTGATCCCCATGGTGCTGCCCTCCTTGCTGGTTTTATACTGGATGTTAGAAACATTGGAACAGTTCCATTAAAAAAAGGCATGGACAATATGAAAAAAGAGAGTACCTAATGAATAGTAGCTAAAGAATACGTGTGCTTTATTGGTAACATAAATTAAACTACACTTACCTCTATGTAGGCTATGTCATTACTGGCTTCCCGTATTGGAGGATGCCAGTCTTTCGGAGGCTTCACAACATGTTTTCCATCTGTCACAAACCACAGCAACCGCGGCCAGCCTGCAGAGACAGAGACATTAAGTTAGTTCAAACCGAATGTAACTATACCAACAGACAGTCAAAATGAAAATAAAACTGTACCTTTGAAAGTGGCTACCTCCCCCGTTTGTGCTTTGGGCAAGCCTTTCTGACAAGCATCAGTGGTTAGTGCCAATGTGACGCCACAGCTGCCCAACAGAAAGCCAATCTGTTGACTTCCTGCATCCTGGGGGACCAAAGAGGACGACAAACTGAAGTTCATACTGGCAAAAACCTTGGCAAACAGTGTCTGTCACAAACAATCAACTATTAATAATTCAGAGCATGAAAGCTTTGTGGAAAGATGCTCTGAGAGAATTTGGGAATTCTAACAGAGAGAAAGAAGGACGATGACTTAAGAAGAAACCTCAGAGCATCTTACATCAAAGAAGCAGCAGGTGAGAAAGCAGAGTGATGGCTGATCACTATTAAAAACTCTACCGCTGAGCATCAAAGCCCAATCATAGCAGGAATGGAGCCCTGGATCAGACACACACTTACTCATATTTGATTGGCTGTGCAAATTAGCTTACAGCTAGACTCGTGCTGAGCAAACCATGCTGTGCAGAAAAGAGGGGGAAAATGTGAGATACTGGGTGGGAGCAAAAAGAGGAAGAAAAAGGGGATACAAAAATAGAGAGAGGCAGGTAAAATGTGAGTCGACGGAGTGAGCGAATGAGTTTCTGACTCCCGATAACAGTTGGCCTGTGATCTAATATTTTAACTGGAATTACACATAATTTCATCTCAGTCAAATCTCATTAAATACAGCACAGCATCATCCAACAGCATGCTTATGAAGGTCAAACAAGAACAGGCATTACTATTTAGCTTGTGTAACGCATGTGGGTGAATTTGGTTCAGTTTTTGGCTGACAGATGTGCTGGAAACTGCGATGCATCATAATACTCTGTAATTAGGACATTTGAAAGACAATGCTGCGGCTGGGGATGTAATCATGCAACGCACTACCAAGAAGCAAGATGTTCTTCAGTTCAAACAGATATTCTGGGATATTGGAATAAATTGTAAATATACATTTAAACAACTGTGCGTCTCATTTATAGGTCAAATGTCCAGCAGGGGTCACTCCTGCTCTTCATTGTCATTCATTGTATGTAGAACATAGATGTGTGTGTGTGTGTGTGTGTGTGTGTGTGTGTGTGTGTGTGTGTGTGTGTGTGTGAAGTGAAGTGAAGTCTATTAGAAGCGCTTTTCCGGTGATAGCTGAGCTTACTGCGCAGCTACAAACTGAGCTTACCGACGTAGATGTGACGTGAGCAACGTGTCTGAAAGTTGTAAGTCTACTGGTAGCTGTGCCAAGAGAAATCTCAATCATTCCCAATCTTGCAGAGACGGAGAGCGTGTATATGTAAGGAGATAACATAGGCACAGGCTTATTATTGCTAACTAAAATGCTAGTTAACATCAATAATTAAACTAAACAGCTAATGTAAGTCCAAACTGCCTGCGTGCTACTCGTGTACTGTACGGTAATTCCTCTACTATGCGACAGTAGGTTGTGTGGTTATGACACAATTGTTAGCCTATTTTTACAAAAACATCTACTACGGAGCCATAACGTGAGGCACAAGGTAATGGAGCCTTTTATACATTGTCGTGTTTCTTTAGAAATAAACAATGGACAAATGAAGTCTTCAAACGCATGTGATGTAAAGTTATTCGCTATCAAAGTGACGGCAAAATGAATGGCAGTCAATGGGATGCTAACGGGGGGTGATGGCTTGGTAGAATAAAAATGCCGCCACAGCGGCTTCAGTCTGTGGAGAGAAGCTTGCCCCCTTGATGTAGAATCATCACACATATTAAAAATGTCCACACATTCCCAGGAGATTGTATTTGCCTTTACCTTTCTGGTAAGCGGCACTTCGATAGGCACAGGTACCAGCTCTGCCAGGAGACAGCCGTAAAAGGCCACCATGAACATCACTGGGTCGTTGTTGGGGAAAACAAGTGCAACCTACAGGTGTAGCACAGACACATGTTACGGTACAATGCTATGCAGTTCCTGCTTTAAGTTAAAGAATAGAAGGCAAGGGGCATAGTGTGTAGCAACTATCATGGACAAGACCTGAAATCAAACAGTTGCTTCCTCTCTCAAGTAATGGCGTGATATTATATTTGTAAAGACATCACACAAACATTAGAACTTATTGGTTAAAAATTGAGCACAGCCATGCATCCTTCTGTAAGGGAGCAATCAGAAATATCACGATTTGAAGTAGGCTGAGGGGATTATAATATGATCTCAGTTTAAGCTTCTTGGCTGGGTTTTTTCAACCAATTTCATTTTCAACACTTGAAATTGTGTTCATTGTTCAGAGAAATGTAGTCTTGCACATGCTGAATATCATATTAGGAGCCTCAGCCAAATGCCTGAAATGCAAGAAGAACTGTTATATACAACTGACCACCATTGGACACTCTCATTTTATCTCATGACTTACTCTGTCTCCGGGCATGAGCAATGGCTCATTTCTGGTGCTCAGCTTGTTAAGAAGAGTGTAGGCCAGTTTCTGACTGCGGGTCCATAGTTTACCTACAGAGGTGAAGATACAGTGTCAAATACTTTACTTTTAACAACCCCAGACCCACAAATCAATATGCAAATGCACAAAATAGCTGAAAATAACAGTAGATTACAAAATAAGGTATCTAAAGACAGATGCAGGCACTTGCTTGTCCATTATTTGCACAGAAAACCCACAAAGAATGGATGACAGGAGTCTTCATTGTAAATTCTGAGCCAGTCATTCACAGGTTGAGACCTACCATAGGTGAGTGTGTAGACAGGCTTGCCAGCATTGTCGAGTGCCGTCAGACAGGGGCTCTTGGGCTGAGTGGTGCCCCATCGTTGTAAGGCTGCTGGCAAGGAGGGAGGCCAGTTGTTGACCACCCCAAGAGGCTCTCCTTCCAGGGGACTCGTGTGCTGGCCTTCTGGCTTTGGCTGGTTGGGATCTATCTGCTGGACTAAATGGGGAAAAGAACTGGGCATCAGTGTGAGGGTGGTTCAATGTATGTCTGTTTTTGGCTGTGAATTACAAAGAAATGGTAAATTTGTCAATTACACAACTCTCTTAAAGTATGGCAAGGTAATAACAGGAGTGTGGGGATTGAAAGTCACTGACATGGGAGTGATGGAAGAGGAAAAGCTGGAGGATTAAATGTGAGCTGAGAAACAAAGAGAAACCTGTGCCTTTCAATACGCCGTAGCTCCCTTTATCCTTGACTTCCCCTTCCTCCATGCACACTACTCGCTCTTTTGGTTGACTTCCATCTCTCCATCACTATTCTCTCCTCACACTCTCCTGAACTCTCTGGTTAGTGGATTTCAGAACTGCTTAGCTGAGCTGGCAAGATGTCCGCAGCCAAATAAAACACTTTGATCAGGAACAGATTGTGTTAAGCCTGCTGCCATTTCAGCTCTGTGTTTTTCTGCTCGCACCAAGCAGACCATCGGGGCTTGCCATGCCACAGCTTCTGTGCCAGACTCTGGGAGGCTTTACAATGACCTGCTGATGTATTACTATTCCTGCTGCTTATTCATTTTCACAGTGTTTATTCAGCCTGGCAGAGTACCACCCAAAACCCATGATGGGCTGGTTAAAATGGAGGAAATGGTTAGAGAGGGCTGGTCCACTGGTGTGTGTTTGTGTGTGTGTGTGTGTGTGTGTGTGTGTGTGTATTCCCTGTCCACTCCCTTAGCACACCTGGTGGTCTCAGCTCCACCAAAAGATAACAACCCATGATCTAAAAGTGTACCTTGACTGTTTATTTGTGAGGCGTGGTGAGGTCAATAGACATTTTTATCTCAGCTGCAACAATAATTAAATTAAATAACCAATACTGAAGCTGAAAACTGAACACTGAACTGAACACTGAAAGCTACAAAGAAATTAGACAATATCTTGAAGTGGATGTGGCTGTCACAGTCAAAGGAGCAGGACTGTTTAAATCAAATACATCCTTTAACTGCTGAAGTGTCAGATCGGTATGCTGATCACACCACAGAAAGACGGATGCTTTTTTTCATGATTTATTGATTTATTAGAAGCAATGTAATTACTTTCAGGCCATCTTACCATCCAAAAGCTCCTCAAAGTCGTCCACAAAAAACTCTCGTAATGGCGGTCGCTTTGGTCTCTTCAGAGTGTTGAGCAGCTGCTGGATTTTGGAGGAGACGCGACTGTTGACTGGTACACCTTCACAATGAGATTGGAGGGGATGAAAAGAAAAGGGTATATGTAGATAGACAAATTGATCGAAAGATGGATGAAGTAAAGGAATGGATGATAGGGGGAGAGATAAGAAAAGGAAAGAGAAAAGGTCAGTGTGGTGCTCTAACGTGATAGAGGATAACCAGCTCACACAAAACAGTGGACCTTGAGCTCACAGGGGAGGTTGAAGGTTACAGTCTTTCAGTCCAGATACTCTAGAATCACCGTCAAACCTCACAGGCAATCAGAAAATGAGGAGCCTCCTCGCCTGCTGCCTAGCAACAAAGATGGCCTCCCTGCAGTAAGTAATTCATGAGGTGTCTAAAAATGTGTCTATTTCACATACGCTTGGCAAAACTGATAATTGTGGGAGGCTAAAACCAACCATACGCCCAGCAAAGCCAACATATATGCAAGTCATCTAACATGTATGTCAAAATTGCTGAACCAGAAGATAAATGCAGTAGTTAAAAAGCATAATCGCTGAGACACGGAGCTTTGTAAAGACATAAGAACATGAATGAAGGCGCAAGACAGGAGAGCAACAACAGACTAAAAATGAGAGAAGAGAGGAGGTGTCCAGTTAGATTTCCCTTACATTTGAGACATGGATGTGCAGACTATAATCATCATTGGACATCATTTCCTCCATATGAATTCGTACTTAGTTTGGGAGGAGTGGTCTGTGGCAGACATTCCACACAGCCACAGGAGACGAAGGCCACAGCTGCACCTAGCTTGCCTGATCTATCTTACTATAATAAGCCTGCCTCAGACAGACTCTGTCTCCCTAACGTAGGGACAGATGCACTGGGAGTTGATGTGTAGGGGTCAGCTCTTCACCTGATGGGCCAATTAGAAAGTCCCAGACACACAAGAAAACATCTGAGGGCCCTGAACCCCACGCACTTAAGGGCCGTCTTTTATATCACAGCCAACCAGGACCCACCTGTGATGATGACTATAATTACCATTTTCATGATTTCATAATTTCATAATGTATCCACCCACAACATTAAATCTATGGAGCAAACACTGGCTGTTGTTTAATTTGGGGGGGAAATGGCACACCAGGTGTTTGCAGTAATATGTATATAAAATAAACAGAATTGTATTTACCAACAAGCTAACACCATAACAAAGATGAAGACAACGAGCAAGGCTGGCTATCCTACATTTTTCTTATTGTTTATGAATCCCATGGAAAGACCAAAACCAACAATGTGTTAGTTCTGTGTTAGTCCATCTCCAAATATTTTTGACTTCCTTACCCTGTCTATGGCTCTAAGCCCCAAGCTCCTTTGTTCCTACTGAAGCCCAAAAAATAAATAATACAAAACGGTTTACAATACATAGTTCATTTTAAGTACGGTAAGTAATTTCCTGAAGCAGCTGGGCATTGTAGTTTTTAATCAAATGCTACTCAAAACAGAGGAGCATTTGTTGGGGACTTTTTTTAGCCACAGATCAATAAATATTTGGTGCTCTCGTGAGTTAATAAATTAATTAATAAATTGACTCAAAATAAACTACGGTACAATTTCTTTTATCGTAATTGTTGTATATTTGTACAACTAATTGAAGTCTACGGCACAGAGGAATAAGCTATATCAGAATTTGGATACACAGACAATACTTATTAGCAGGATTAATTGTTGGTTTTGTTTTTTTCATGATATTTGTTGAGAAAAATGCATTACAGTATGCATGCTCCATCAACACATACAGCGTCACTATCCGAGTCCAGATGGAACCATAGTTACTGTGTGGCCTGTTTTTCTACACCCAACTATGTGTTATTAAAATGGCAACAGTGTTAGACAGCTGCCATCAAAGAACCTACTGTGTGGCTACAGGCTAACAGGCTTGTGTCACAGAGTGTAGTGATAAACATAAACTGACAAGTCCTAGTGTCTCGGTGTGAGCGCAGAAACCAGTATGTCAACATGCTAATTATTCACAACCTCAAATGAATTGTTGCACCTGTCATGAAAAAGGACTTTTCCAACATTGTGCTTTAACATCATCAGTTTGAAGAGCATATAGGTAAGACATTTGTGCTAAAGCCATTGGCAACACACTCAGCTACACACACACACACACAAATCAAATTCACTGTAGCTTTGCATATACTTTTGGAAAATACAGTTTGGACAAGTGCTCAACCTGACAATGGAGGCAAAGGCTGCAACACACACAAAGACAAATGCACACGCAGCAGAGTGCACACATAAAAGAATGCCATAGAGTTGGAAGAACAGTTATAAATACCATCCATTAAACTGAGGGATCCTTCACTTCTCCACTCACAGCCTGGAGGAGAGACACATCAGGATGTCAATGAAACACTCCTGTTAACGTTTTCCGTGTGAAATGTGAACGTGTTAATGTGATAGAGAAATCTACCAGCAGCCATACGTAGGTGAGAGTAGGCTTATAAAGCGTCTATAAAGACACAGACCGTTGTTGTGGTACCATAACAACAAAGATTTCTTGCTATTTAAGCTATTTTTGTCATTTTTTAATGACTTGTGTGTGAAAACTTGCATAGGCAGCGTGGGTTTGAAACATCTTGAACACTAAACAGCGAAACAGAAGGGACAAAAATGACACTGTTTACATCTTTTTAAAACTCTCTTCCCTTTTATGTGTCAGCAAGGTGGGCTGGTTTAGCATTTATTAGCAGTGAAAACCCAGACAACGCACACATTCCTAATGACAGATGATGGATGGCAGGAAGGTAATAGCTCTGCTGAAGCCGTGTTCCAGTTTTCTGGCTGTTAGCTTATTAAATACATTGGACATTGATTTAAAGGAGCATTTCAGCTCAAATGTTGAATGAATGAAGATGGAAGGGTGACAGGAACACATTGGTGGTGCTTTTAGGGACTGCTCATCTATGGCATCTATGATGGTCATCTATGGCAACTCTCTGAAGACAATAAAACTTGGTGCGTACACTGTAAAAACAGATATCTTAATGCATGAAACAAGTTCACTTAATACCAGAAAAAAAACCCAGTTCATTTAATTTATATTTTGTGCATCGTAACGACACATCTTCTTGGTTTGATTTCACTGGTTACCCATCTCTACACTGCGCAGCATCCAATTGTCAATATCTGTGATGGCCCATCTGGAAACTGCATACTTGACTGTGCTGTTTGAAAGATGTATGATGTTTTGGTGACTGTTATATTTATGCACTGATTCACTAACAACATGAGAAGAACTGAATCACCTCTGATAATGTGGTTTAAAACTCTGACTCAAAGAAGAATTTTCTTTGCCTTTTTACTACTCAAGTGAGTCAATTCCTGTATAAATCATTATAAAATAATGTGCTTTTATTAGTGTCAATGACATATTAAGCGTGAAGGAAGAAACAGTGTTTTTTGGGGGGTTGGAGAGCTGCAGTGTTACTATGGCAACACAAGAGGGTCAGTCAGCAGCTTGTGCCAGTCTGAAGGCAGACTGAAAAGACAGAGGGACAGTCAGCAGGGGAGAAAGGGAGGTTACTGTGTGTGTGTGTGTGTGTGTGTGTGTGTGTGTGTGTGTGTGTGTGTGTGTGTGTGTGTGTGTGTGTGTGTGTGTGTGTGTGAGTAAAAAAAACTCACCATCTGCAGTCTCCATGACGCTGGTGTGGTGGATGTAGCCCCGGGAAACGCCTCGCATCGAGGCCACCTGGGGCCGCTCCGCATGAAGCGAGGAGCGTTCCGACAGCCCCGTCACATCGGGGGGCGCTGAGTGGTTATCTGTGATGAGTGGGGCGTCGGGGGGTTAAAAGGTCAAAGGCCAGGCCTACTTTGGGCTATCGTAACTAAATGAAAATCAACTTCATGAGCCCGCAAACAAACTGATCTGATATTTTGATAATTAATTAATCGCTTTGAGTCATTTTTCTTTATAAAAGAAAAGCTTCCAGCTTATTACATTTGAATATTTTCTAGTTTCTTTATTCCTCTATGACAGTAAACTGAGTTGTGGACAAAACAAGACATTTGAGTTTGTCATCTTGGGGTTTGAAAAACATTTTTCACAATTTTCCTTATATTTTATAACCAAACAATCGAGAAAATAATCGACAGATTAATCCACAACAAAAATAATAGTTAGTTGCTGCCTTAATTAAGAGACTAAAAGCCTTTTTGTCATCTGCAAGTGAAGAGTGTTCAACTGCAGAATAGTGTGTTTTAACTAGGATTTCACGTTTTACCTGCATTTTTAACTACCTGCCATGATAATGAATGAATGGTTTCTATTCAGCAGATACATTCCCCTCAGTGAGTAACATTGCATTATATTAAGATGTGTTTCTGATTTTCATCCCCCCCCGTTTGTAAATGGGGTGGGCAAAACAGACACACCTCTCAATATAATGTTCAACACCACTGCAAACTACAACCTCAATAACAAACATGTAGTTTAAACAATACCTCTCTGACAGTGTCAGTCAAAACTGAACACCATTATCTTTGTAAAGGTAGAATTTATGGCTGGGTTGTTATATTGGGTTGCATTAGATTTAACAGGTGTACTTGATAAAGTAAGAGGGAGTATATGTGTGGTGTGATGGGAACTGGGTTTAAATTGTAAACCTAATAACACTAAAGTGCTATGGTAACACAGTGTTGATGGAACCAAATCAAACTGCTGTAAATTATGGTTATAGAGAACTGAGGGCTGATGTCCCCCTCTAAAGAACCTAATCACTTATACATGTACTGTATTAACTTAATATAGCATGTGCACAGAACAAATGTGGTTTTTCAAAACATGTGATAGCATAGCCTACTAGTCATTTGTCTTTTGGTGAAGTGAATGACAGACAGAACCAGAGTTTGAGGGGTCAGGGAACGAGGAAGGAAGGATAATATAAGACGTTTATTTACAACTCGATTCAGCACCAGTCACTGCTGCTATTTTATGACAGCAACCTTGAGGGGAGACAGGCTGGACAGACATCCGACAGCACCATCCTAATAGGATATCGTTCTACGACAGACACACATGGACACACCCACACACCCACACACACAAGCAAGACACCATCTCACTTTGCTGCTGCGTGAGAGAAGGATAGAGAAGAATCCACTGAATCTCATTGACTAGCTTGTGACACTCAAATGGTAGCTTTGGCGGGGAAGTGGCTGTGAGCCCTTTCACATGTATGAATGACAGGGAGATGGCGGACGGAGACGACTAATTAGAGAGACGTGAATTAAAACTCTGTTGCTGGTTTCCTTTGTCTTGCATCATCAAGTGCTTTTGTGTATCTGGAGGGCGATAAGGCTTCGGCAGTAGCAGATAAGCTACAGTTACAAAAAAACGAACGGAATGGAAAAATAATCAGTTTTGACAGACTGTGATTTATGTTTATATTTAGATGAGGCTTGTTAAAGGACTGTATGTGAATTAAGGCAATACAACTATTTTTGTAAATGTTTTTTGGGGGGGCATTTTAGGCCTTTATTTGATGAGACAGCTGAAAACTGGAAAGGGGAGAGAGACGGGGATGACATGCAGCAAAGGGCCACGGGTCGGACTCGAACCCGGGACGCTGCGGTAAAGACTGAGCCTTAGTGCATGGGGGCGCGTGCTCAACCAGGTGAGCTACCAGTGCGCCCCAAAGGCATACAAACTTAAATAAGGATTCTTCCACGAGCACACTTGAATAGTGACAACACTAAGAATAAAATCATTTAAACCATCTAATACTGTTTCCTTGCTTGGCATGAAAATGTTATATTATTCTAGTTCTCCAATACCTTCCTAGTTCAGCTAACTCACGGTATGAGGGCGCTGCATCAATTAAAAGGGAACAAGAACATACAGATCGACCAGCCGTAATGTGATGCCAAATGAGTGAGTCTGCGTGTGTCACTGACCTAGCTGGGTGTGTGCCATAAGGTCGGCCAGTGCGGTAGCTGCGGCGTTGGCGTTGAGGGCTGCGTGGGCAGTGGTGTTGGTGACAGATCTCCCTCCAGGGTGGGATGAGGTGGATGACGCGGAGGATGAGGTGGACGAACCCTGGATGACACGGTTAAACCAGTGCTCAACGGCTAGGTGGCCGTGGCCCTGGTAGGGCGTGGAGGTGGCCAGACGTCCTTGCCGGCGCAGCGAGCCCTCGTCTTCCGACGCTGAGGAGGTGTCTGTTTGACAGGTCAAGACAGGGTAGCGTCACAACAGTGGGCAAAGACATGGGACGGAGGAGTTAGATGATATGCATATATTATATATTCGACTTATGCATACTGTACTGGAGAGAGTACATCTAAGCTTGTAGGACAGCCAGATGGTTTCAATGGAGATGAAAGTTGTTAAACTGAGGGATGCTTGTTGTTAAATGTGTTAACTGGTAGAGTATGAATTTGATATTTGATTGCCTATAAAAGTAGCCATTCAAACACAAAGTATAACGTTGCCAACTGAACCTATATGTGTACTATATGAATGATAAAGTGTGACTTTGACAACATATAATATAGAAATGTAAAGTACACAAGGGGTTGTAGTGAGGTGCTGATCACTGGAAGTAGACTTGAAAGTAGGAAAAAAGTGTCAAACAATCAGGCCTTCCGAGGACCGAAACGTCATCTGAGTAAAAGAGAAATGCGTTTGAAGCCAGAGTGTGCATCAGTATTTTTCCTATTTTCACGACTTTGACAACAGACAGACCAGAGTTTTTCATATTTGTAGACGACAAGAATGTCAAAAACAAGAGTTTGTGTTTTTACTTTTTAAACACTGAGAGTGTAGTAGACTAGTAGACAACTAACAAAGGCAGCTTTTTAAGAGATGTATTTATGGTGCAAACGATACAAAGTCATATTTTTACAATAGCTATAACTAGGCAGTTATAAGAACGTATAAATTGTATGTATGTTGAATTACAGTCTTAAAAAAAAGTGACAAAAAAATTTGATGTGTTTTTGTGTCGGTGCATTTACTTATCACCTAACTGATACTGATACTGCTGAAGCTGCTTGAATGTGTTAGCTCAAAAAAATTCATAGAATAACTGAAATAGCCTGACCAAATGTCAGTATAAGACTTTGCTAAGTGTAGTTTACGGTTGAGTTATTATGCCTTGGACTCAGAGTCACTGATGATTTTACTGTCTCTCCCTTGAGGCAGCTGTGAGCAGTTGGTCTCAGCAAAAATAGCCCAAACAGGGACAACTTTCAAAGCAAAGCAAGGATCATTCAAAATGAACTCATTTCACTTCAACTGCCAAGCTCCCAGAAACGTCTGTTCTTTCAACAGGATCACTGAAGTACACATACACAAGATGAGGCCAGTCTGGGATTTGTATGCTGCAATAAAAAGGCTATACGGGCTTAGACATCACCCACTTGAGAAAATGAACGGTTTTCAAAATCACCAAGAAAGATCACACTTTCATCATTAACGAAGAAAACAGCAACAACCCAAAGTACAAAACTCATTCACACTCAAATTATTAAACTAAAGGCACTGAACCTACAAAACAAAGCCTAAAGCATGATTTATGCTTCTGCGTTAAAGCTCACCATGGCTACGTATGTAGGCATGTGGAGACACGGACCCTACGCCGGACCTTCCGCCATAGCCTGACATGCACCTCTCGAAAAATGTAACTGCACATTGCGGCGCCGCACGTTGCTTGGCCGTGGCTTGGTAGCATTGCATTTCCCCCTATTCATTTCCTGGTTCTCCATCTCCATAAACCACATGAAATCAAGGAGAGGGTTAACTTTTCCTGCTACAGATTTCCCACCGTGGTCAGTCTCACTATGACTCTAGAGTTGGTACTTGCTCCGAAGCTAATCACCGTCACTCTCACACTCGCTCTACCACACACTCCCCACACAGACATGCCGGCCCTGCTATTCTCTTAAAGAGATCGACGCACACACCAACGCACAAGTATTCAGGCTACTTACGTAGGCTTCGGCGAAAGCTCTGCGTGGAGCCTCCGCAGGACCATAAATCACGCTTCAATGTTATGGAAAACCAAGTTCATGAGAGGGAGACATTTAGAAAACACAGATGAAGCATGTGTGTTTGATCATATATGCGTAATGATGTTCTCTAAACTAATAAGCCTTTATGCTATTCATCTGCTTCCTATTCACTCACAGAATGTATTTACAAGTCCATCAATTGAGAAACTGTTAAAATCATAGTTACCTTCCTCAGGCTCTCATTGCCTTGCAGAGGCTGCCAGAGGAAGACTGGAGGAGGTTTGATTATAACAAGCTAGAATTTAATGTATCTACAACCAGCGGACTTATGGGGGTTATCTCGCATTTAGGATTCTGTTTGTTATTCCTTTGCCTCTCTGCAATCTCTCTCCCAATCTCAGTAACCTTGACACAGTTGCAGAGAGGGAGATAGAAAGAGGGGGTCAGAGAACAAATGCAAAGTAGAAATAGAGAGGTGGAAAAAATGGGAAGGAAACTGAAAAAGACGTTTAGTCACAGATAAACAGACAAAAACAAGATCAGATAGCAAAGAGTGAGTCAGATAAGGACAGGCAGTGATGGAGGATTTGGAGGTAGGGAGGGATATAAACGAGAAACAAACGTAAGCAGAGACTGATCTCAGTTGTTCTTGTGCACTAATGAAATACTGTGTTCAAGCGAACAAAGACAGGTATATTAATAAAGCTATAACCCAGCAGTTAAATGCTCGGGGTTGTTTTTCCTGACTTGTTTCTATAGAAAAGAAATTCCATCCCACTGGCTGAAGCAACATCGTAATGGTGCCTGAAAGTGTCAACCACTATACTGACAATGTAAAAATGGCATCCTATATATAGGAGCCTCCAGGGTCCATCTATGCTTCATCTATGTAGTTAGTATAAGTGGAAAATCTCTTTTACTGATTACATTTTAAGTTAAAATGCTAATGTCAGCATGCTCACATGCTTACAGTGACAATGTTAACATGCTGATGTTTAGCACTTACATAATTCTTACCATGGTCATGATAACATTAGCTAATTTGCACTAAACACAGCTGAGGCTTGCAGGTATTTGGTTCTAAACCAAATAACTGGACAAATAGAACATTTGACCTGACAATGACAGTAGCTGAAAAGTTAGGGGATCACAAATGTGATCATAGTTCATGAGAGGGACATGAATGTCTGAACCAAATTTAATGGCACTCCATCCAATAATTGGGTGGTGATAGAGGAGGAGTCAGGAGATCACCAAATACAGTAGACATCACTCCACTAAATCCACCACCTTAGTGCCTTTATGGCTCATGATAAACTTTTGCTAATTCATGAAGTATACCATCTAAAATAAAATCTCAGATGAAATGTTTAAATAAGTAACATAACCACGCCACTGTGTGCAGTGCACACCAACACCAGTAGATCACTCAGAGTGACTGAAAACAACCATGAAGAGGCCCCCCCCCCTCTCCTGTTCAAACCCCAATGTCTGAGCTCTTAATCCGTTTACTCGCTGCACCGCTGTGTCCTCTCTCTTTACCCAAGACATGAGGCTCTAAGGCCCCCCACCAATTAACTCTTAGACACCACTGATAAAGCCACTGCAGTGTTTGAGAGACTGGCAAGTTTTTTGTCAGTAAATCTTGCACAGATCTTACCGACTCATTAAAGACTGAAGTATAAATACTTTCTTTGGGAATCTTTGGGCAAAACTAACAATACAAAAAGGGCTTTTTGGGCCTCGAAAATCAGACCAAAAAAACAACAACTGCAGAATGAAGTAAAATGACATTGAAATGAACTGGCCCACACAATACAAACTGTTATAAAAGCAGACGATAGGTCGACATTTTGAGACTATGTTAAAAATCTGATTATGCATCTATTACGCAACTCATGTGGGAAGGTCTGCCAGGAAACAGAACAATGACAACTGAGCCCTTTATAGTCACAAACAATGGACACATTCACCAAACTGCATATTTCTTTCCAGTAGCAAATGCTTGGAAACATCATCTTCCACCACTGGACACAACAGAGTGTCAGCATCCTACACTCCAATGCTCATGGGAGCAAATGTAAACAACCCAGTGTGAGCATAAACCTAGGCTGTGTGCGCACAGGATAAACCCTGCCCCTGGCGAACAGTGGGTTTACAAGAACAGAGGTCTCACCTGGTGGGGTGCATGCCTCAACAGAAGATTGAACTAACACAGATCGTCTCTTGGAGGGCATTGGCATCTTCCTTTCCTTGTACTTGGCCAAAGCTGCTTGGACGGCTTCTGTGTGCAAATCTAAGAGAACACATCAACACAGTTAAACTGCAGCATAAAAAAGCACCAGGCATTTAAAACTCTCAGGCAGTATGGAGACATGATTACCAGATCTGAAGCGTTCATCCCGGGTGTTGGCCGCCCGGGACTTGTTGTGTTTGGAACCTGGAAGAACAGCTTGGGAGGAGGCCTGGATTCTGTTGTCAATTTGTAGTGAAGGATCTACACCTGTAGGGAAACATGTCCAAAGCAAGAAGAGGGCAATTCATAACAGGACAGAAACAAAAGCTATAACTTCCTCTAATGCTCAAAAGCAGAAATATCACTTTTAGAAATATGTGCATATACACTCTTTGCAGAATGTGCCTTGGACATAGATCAACACTTCTGAATACTGCTCGACTAGATCAAGTATCCACAAGCTTAATCGTAATCCCTACTTAGGCTGCTTTCTTCTAATACAGTAGCTTGGAGTTGAGAAACTCTTCCCTTAAATTAATCCAGCCTCTCTCGCAGCTTTCCAGTTGCCATCCAGCTTTCCAAGGGAAGCAAATGCAAATTACACAGACGTAATAGAAAGGAGGTGATTAAGCACCATGAATGTCAAACAGACAACATCTTCTAACTAGAGCGTTCTAAAATTATCAAACACTCAAACTCTCTGTGCTCTGCGTGACGCAGGAAGTGATTCATCCTTTTGCTTATGCAAATCTCATTTGAGCCTCATTAAGTAACTAGTGGTTAACATCAGAGCGGAAACCCAAGACGACTGTCTGAAGGAAGGTCACAGCTCAAGCTTTGTCTTCTACCATTGGCTTCAATTCTGCTCATGCTCTCATACTGATGTATGAAGTATGTAGGATGTATACATACTTCAAATACATTGAAGAATGTAAAATATGACTAAATGAGTTGAATCTTATTTTACTGTACGTCACAAGTTTGATCTAGATGAACTTCCTAACCCATTAATTATTCTGCATATTTAAGATCTAGGCTAAATGCACACGTAAATATGTACTGTCAATATGTAATATGAACACACTAATTAAAGAAATTCATCTCCCACAACTTGCTTGTATTTCCATGTTGAGTAATGAAAGGCCTTAGCAGTTATTTTAGGCAGAGCTGAGGGACAACTTCACACACAATGGAACAGGAAGCCGTCCAAGGAACCGCATCTGTACTATAACTCAAAAATGCATCCAAGAGCTGTATAAGGTAGATTTCCCAGACAGTGGGACAATCAAGTTGAAAAGGATGCTTGATAAACAATACCAACTAGTGCCATGTTTCCACAGCCTCCTGCCGGTTTCCGCCTGTACTTTGATTTATTCTGTGTCTAGTTTCTAGTGTCTAGTCTAGATACCTAAACATTGAATGTGTTATACTTACAGATATACATCAAAGCAGCAGCACAATGAATAAATAAATACATGCCATTTTCGTGTAAGTAAGCAGTAACAGGAGCCCCGGTGGAGTTGACAAATACTAACTTGAAACATCATAAGCTCAGGTTCACGCTGCAGAGGTGTGATATAGGGAACACAGGCTGTCTTTTATTCCATTTCCTTCAATGAAACCTTCAAACTGGCTGCTAAAATATGCAGTGACAGAGACATTAACCCCTGCAATTTCTCATATGCAAACCTACTGTAGCCAACTGAGTTTATTGGAACCTTTAACCAAGCCAGTGGTACCACTAGCACAAAACTCACCTCTGCAGACTTCTTGATATTTTTGTTGTTGTTGTTGTTTGATGCATAGCCTACTACTTTTGGAGGATTCCTTCCCCCAAGGGAAGTGTTTTGAATGACTACAAAATCATTTTAAAAAAAGTATACCTGTCGGTGTCAGCAGTTACATTTCAACACATTCAACCTGATGACACACAGTATGAGGTACTTATCATTAACATCTTACCAGTCCAGCTATATTAATGCACTTCAATCAAAGCTGCCTATCGTTGCCTATCAACAATTGACAGTTTTGTTTAAACATAATAAAAATGATAAAAGGGCAGAGTTATTGTAGAAGAGTTTCTATATTATAGCTGACTGAGTGGCCTAAAATGAATAGAGACTTAGTTAAACCATTTGATTATGTTGAATGAATGAAAACACATAACATCCTTTGTGGAAGCCAAATGTGAGTAAAACTATAGTCCCATTGTGGAATAAAAAGCATCTATGACTAGACTGGACAGCTTTGCTGTGATGTTGTAACCTTTGCTGTACCACACAGAGAGTCAGCCTTTGCAAGTATCCCTATTAGAAAACAGCCTTTTGAGGACAGAGTCTTACCAAGCCACATTCAGCCAGTTAGATCTAACACCTAGCTGGCTGGCCAGTCAGACACTCGGCCAGCCAGCCAGCCAGCCAGCCATCAGCCCGCCCATGCTTTTCAGTGGCAGCTTAGTAGGGATCAGTGAGGTCCACACTGTCAGCAACTCTCAGACAGCAGCAGCACGCACACACACAGAAATGCTCAGCAACATTCACACACGCTTCAGCTAAATCTATTCAATAACATGAGTTTCAAATATTACACAAGCTTAATTAAGACTGGAGGTAATTTAAAGAAACATAATGCATTTAGTCCGACACACACACACACACACACACACACACACACACACACACACACACACACACACACACACACACACACACACACACACACACACGCACACACGCACAGCATCCCCTGACTAGCATAGACACATCAATATATGCTGGTCCCTTATATCGCTCTGACAGCCTAGTCACACACCAGCCTTTCCCAGCCTCCCGGAGGAAACAGGTCTATAAAAACAAGCCAGGACACCAGACCCGGTTGCTGGGAAGAACACACTTCAGAGACACACGGCACTAAGCCAATCAGAGACGTGCTCCATCACAGCAGATGTTGTTATAGGTTCCACAGCGAACCCTGATGAATTGGTGGCTGACGACACAGGTGCTGTGTCTCACTTCCTAGAGAACAAATACGCTTGGCTAATGGCCTGCATTGAACACACAATTGTATATTTGAATCAAACATAAATAATTGATTGAAATTAGTTTGAAAGAACTGGGGATTTTAGCAACTGTATTCATAATCAGAAAATGGAAACTAGACATTTAAAAAATTATCCTTCACTCAAGACACGATTAGGCACACCCGTATTCTCACCAAGGAGGTACAGATATTCCTAAACTTACATAAGCATGACAACTTTTCCTAAATGTTTGACTTCCCAGTATGGTCAACACCAACAACAATGTACTCTCAAAGCTCATATAGTGAAGCCCAAACACTAAAATATAAACGAAATTAAGGAAGGAAAAGAAAATGAATCTACTCTCTCATAGAATTTAACAATCTAGCCTTGTATCCTTACTTTGATGCACGTGGCACAGTCCTGAGACAACAGTGAAATATAAGGCAGTAAACCAGCTTATGGAATTTTGCATAGAGCTTAGAAGCTTTCAGTCTATTGGTCTCCTATTTCAACCCTGCAGCTGTTAAACCCTAACCCACTGATTCAATGTGCTGGATGGATGTGTCATTAATTCCCAACACATCCATTCATCCTGCAGGAAGAATATCAGCTGCTCCAAAGCCCATCCATTTCTGCCCCATATCTATCACTTCTTCAGGTGTTAGGATCCAGACTGGGTGGATGTAACAATGAATGTCAGAAAGAATTCAGGAATAAGGAGGGAAGCAAGAGAAAAGAGAGCAAGAGAAAGACAGAGAATGGAGGAGATTGGTCCGCCCAAGCTAAATAACAGGCCTGCTAACTCCAGTGGAAAGCCTTGAGCGAGCGGCCCACAACAGACTGGTTTCTACTGAGGCTTGGTGTTCTGATAGCAGGCCAAACCAAAGACTGCCATGGACCCCGGTTAAAGGACAGAGAAGCATGAAGCACACAGACAGCAACTCCTCTCTGGAATTCACCACAAACCACCTCGACCTTATAGTCTGCCTGAGGCAGCTCAGACAGACTGACTGACTGACTGACTGGGCCTTAAAATACACTGAATTGACATATAAATGTATGAAGCCCCCACACAGTCAAAAGTCATAGACAATACATCGTGACAGCTGGGAAACTTCACGGCTTGCTATTTTTCTAAGCTAATACCTCTCTTCTCAAACACCCACAGCCTAACGCAGGATGGCAGGCACAAATATGCACAAACTGCCGATTAAATGAACAAAACCTTCCTCTAAATAATTTGCATTCTGTAAGACAAGGCATTATGAAAGCAGCCCACAACACACTCAAAACTATAATGAGAACAAATCTAGACTAGTTATTATTCCAGCAGAGTCACCTGATCTTCACAATTATATTACAGTATGTCTTCCTTGCCTTGGTTGGTTAGCATCTATTGTTATATCATATTATTGGCCCCTACACACACTATAATATATGGCTGCTGCAGGGCTATCGCATTAATAACAGCAGAAAGGGTCACAGAACCACTGTTAAAGAACAATCAAGGACACAGCAGCAGACACACTATATCTAACCAGATGAATTAGGCTAAGTAAAGATGTGTCAAAATCCTCCACAGTATCCTTTATGACAACTTTATGACTGTCACTTATGGCGCTGACATTAAAAAATCTTCAATTTAAAAAATGCAACTTCTGAATTAGTTTCGCTTTGCTTGTATTCATATATATTCCCTCTCTTTCTTACAAATGTGCTGTATGAAAATGAAGCTACTCCTATTATCATTATTAAAATCATAAGATACTTCTTCTCATTCTGTTTGCTCTTGCAAGGACACTATGCTAACTGCTATGCTAACAGGCAGCCAGAGCAAAGTAAAAACCTGTTCTGGACAGTACATTTCCTGCAGGCCTGTTTGTCTTACCTTGTATCTGTGGGATGTACGGTGCCAACAGCTTGCCTCTTTTCTTCTCATAGCCCTTCTGAGTGATGTCCCCTGTACAGACAGAGAAATACAGAGGAACAGACATACAGAGAGAGAAGAGGGAGGGGGGCAGAGAGATGAGTCATTAGCTCAGCCATGCGCTGGTGGTGTGTGTGTGTGTGTGTGTGTGTGTGTGTGTGTGTGTGTGTGTGTGTGTGTGTGTGTGTGTGTGTGTGTGTGTGTGTGTGTGTGTGTGTCAGGATCACACTGCCAGGCTGGTTACACTGGCACCACAAGGCACCAGAGGAGGGTAGCGGTAGCAGATAACCATGTCTCTCTCTCACACATACACAGGAAGTGACATTGCAAATTGTTAAAAGTGTTCGCCAACAGATATGGAAGTGTGGCGAATTTCCTACTGAACACTTGAACTATAACATCGACAAGGCAAGAGGCATTTAAAAAATCGTTTGTCTGGAGCGCCTGGAACATTTCCCCTCGCAGTGTTTTTACCAGAAGTACAAATACTGCTGATGTCAGCATGAACTGAATCTGCCTCAGTTGTCTCCACACACATAATTAAAAGGCAGTCTGTTAAATAAGATCTAGCTGCATGTTATTTTAAAAGCCCTATTTGAAAAGAACGTCAATGCACAAGCCTTTTAAAGCCTGGAATTTAAATAGAGTATATGAAGAAAGAGAAAAATGAAGGCAGATAGAGACAGAGAGATAGGGTGAAGGTATAAGGCAAAGTAATATCATGGCTCTTTAGATGCAGCAGGGTATATAGCTTAACTCTGTTAATTGGCTCTAGACTTGGCAAGGTGTAGAGTAGACCTAGCAAGGATAACCCCATGTCGGTGGTAAGGATGTCGGTTGTGAGGATGCAATTTGGATGACACTTTACATTCTGAACCTGCAAACAGAGTAAGGAGTATTAAAGTATAGGCTTTACCGTGTGGTTACTTTATACAGACTATTTCTTGATTGAATTACCAGAAAACATGCTATATTGTCATATATATCGTTATCGAGATAGAAAATTACCTATATCAGGATAGAAGATTTTGGCCATATCGCCCAGCCCTATTACTGACAAAAAATAAACAAGACAAAGAAAAAAAAAAAACCAAGCACCCACCCACTACTTCACTATTGCTTGCTGATATAAGAGGATGAAGTCACATTGTTATGTCCATATCATAGCAATCTGACAAGAAAGAAACAGCAATCCCTGACCTCATGATACCCGACATAAAAATGATGCCAATCAGACCGATAAGGTATACGGATATTACGTTTATATTTGGGAAAATGAGAAGACTAAAATTGGATCGGTAACCAACCATCGGCAGATGCAATGAGTTGAGATATAAGAATTGGAATTGTAAGAAAAAGTTGGATTTGTGGTTGATTTGGGGATGTGAGATGTCACTGTGTTTCTGCATATCAGACAGAGTGGGCTGAGGCTGATGGGGTGGTGGCTCGCTCTTTCGATGACAAAAGACATTGGTTCACTGAGAGAGGGCTGACTGGCAGCACCTCTAGCACACAAACCACAAGAATGTACATAACTATGCTCTTATATATGACCTCTCAAACAAGCTCCAACACCCCCTAAAGATGCCTTGTGGAAAACATGCCAGTCAAACAGCCGGGCTGGAAGGAAAGTCAAACAGCCACTTGACATGACATATGCGCTGTTTTGGCAGGAAGCTAGAAATCCTCACAAAAGTCAACGCAAGATCTCAGTGGTCAAATTTTCCAATAGTTGTTAACACTGGAGTCCAATGACTAGGGATTACACTGTGATTTATATTAATCTCTACAGGCTCTCGGTGGGGGCCATTAGGGTGGAGGTCAAGTGAAAAAGTGATAAGTTCAATAGGGCTGAACAGAACACATTGATTAAAACCCTCCCCATGTGATCCCATTTTTTCATCTCACCATGGGGAATATTTTATTTTACTTGCTCCTTATTGATGCGTTTAACCTATATTACTGCATAAACTGTGCACACACTCGGTTTTCTACCTTTCCCTTGCCATACAGTAGATCTTATGGCCCTTTATATTGATAGTTTTATTTTGTTATGTTACGCAGTTAATGGTCTTGATTTATCTTTGCTCCTTAAGCCTGTTGAACACAACAGTGTGGTAGTGTGAAGGCAGGTGTTGTTGGTCACACTGGTTGTTGCGCTGCCCGCTGGTCCTGAGTCACCAGTAACAGCTGAATGCCTGCACTGTTAAATGTCCAGGAGAGCTGGAGGCTAGCAACAATGCAGCGCTGTCCACAGGCTGAGGCGGCTGACCTGACACTGTCTCTTTCTGGTGATAAGTGTCTCTGTTTGTATGTGTGTACATCAGTATATGTTTGTGTGCATGCCTGCACGTCTAACTGTGCGCACCACAGCAGCCAACCATCCTGACAACCACAACAATAGAGGGCTATTCTGTGCGGCGGCTCCAAATTCTGACTAGCGGCCTCGGTGGCCAAGCAGCCCCTAGCACACACTGATCCATCAAGTTATGTTTCAGTGAAGCTAATCTTTTCATCTGAGAACAAACAGCATTGTCCTTAAATATGGAGGAATGGACGCAAGCACTCAGTGGTAAGCAATGACCCTTACAGAGTGTCTTAAAAAGCAAAACAAAAAAGTCGGAGGCACCAAAGGATCACAATATTTACTGTGCGAGTGTGTATGAACCATGTGTAGTGTGTGTTTGCATATGAATATTTGTGTGTGCATGTGTGTGTGTGCATTTTTATGTATTCACAAACGATCCATTTCCACTCACTGCTTGAGCTATGAGTGCCTCCATATGAGAAAAAAGGGAGGATATAAAGGCAAATATGTGGCCTGCCGCCTGGGGAATAACAGAGGGGGGAGAGGGTAGAGGGATGCAGAGAAGAGAGTGATGGCGTGATGGATAGAGGGAAGCTTAGCACACAAACCAAATTGCACATTCACAAGGGACATGCTGTAGCTTACAGTATATTTATAGCAGAGTGGGAAACACTTTATTTGACCCCCTTCACCCTTCTGAGCTGACTACAGGCTTTACCATGTAATTGAGCTGTAAAGAAAAGGGAAAGGGTGTATCTCCAACCAAGCACCTGGGGGAGGGCGTGGTGGGATCGAGTAAATAAAAACTGAGAACGAATGTGTCAAAGAGGGAGATGAACCAGAGTTCATGATGGTTAGAGAAAATCACCAGGGGCTCAGCTGGAAGACTGTTTTTTCAATCCTCAGCCGGCATCCACCTTCATCATAACCCACCTCCTTTGTGGCCTCCACCCCTCCACTCTAACCTCTTCACCTTCTTCTCAACCCTAGAGGGCTGACTGTCCACGCATACTAAGCATTCTAGGCATCTTTTGACCTCTCTTTTTAATTACTTGCAGCAGATCTTGCTCAGGGAAAAAAAAAAAAAAAAGCAAAAGAGCAAAAGGATATCATGTCTAATGTCCACATTTTTTACTCGTTATAGTCTTGGGACACAAGTCTCCATCCATCTAAAGTGGCGAGATATTATTTTCCAGAGACCAGAGGCATTCTTATCTGGCACATCATCCAGTGTTGTTACCGTAAACATTCCTCTCACCCTGCACTGAATTCAATTTCGAAAGAGAGATGGGTCAATCTTGTGACACTCTGAACACTGCTTTGTCTTATTGACTATAATTGACTGATGGCTATTGAGTGAAGCTGAGGCCCATTAGAGAATTACCTTGCATCTGCCCGGACGGAGCTCTTCAATCAGGAGGGAAATACTGAAAACCAGCACATTCCTCTACAAGCCAGCACAAACACATTAAGGATATGATAGATAATGAAACTCTGAATGAAAATGGTGAGATTGGCTTTACTTTAGACGGTGTGAGACATACCTTAATAAAACAACTTAAAAACATGAATTTGTAACAAGAGGATCAGATTTTGACATCCACACGGTCACAAGCACAGTTTCTCTCTTATTTTAGATGCAGAAAGCCAGACAGGGATGTCAACTCTTGCATCTCCCTGGGTAACACACACACACATACACAGACACACACACAGACACACACACACACACACACACACACACACACACACACACACACACACACACACACACACAGAGATTAAGAGAAAGAGAAACAGCAACAGCAAGAGCAAGAGCTTGACAATCACAGCAATAGTTTCAATGTCTAAAGCCCTGCATCTGTGTGTGCTGTCCTCTCTCGCAGGCTGCCTATTAAAAAACAGAACCCACAGCTAGTGTGTGTGTGTGTGTGTGTGTGTGTTTCACATTCTCATATGAAGATAAGTTTCAGAAATGTCATTTCTAAATGAACAGGGGTTACAACTAATTATTTTCATTATCAGTTAATCTGCCAATTCTTTTCTCAATGAATCAATGTCAGAAAATAGTGAAAAATGTCCATCATAATCTCCTAAAGGCCAAAGTGATATTCAAACATCTTGTTAAGTTTGACCAACAGTCCAAAACTCAAAGATATTGAGCTTATTATCATAGAAGACAAAAGAAAACCAGCAAATCTTCACATTTGAGAAAGGGGAATTGGGGAACTTTGGGTATTTTTGTTGTTTCTGTCAATTGTCTCAGCTCACATCAATAGTAAAAAAAAAAATTCTGATTACCCTGAATTAAAAACCACACTGCCACCCTCTCTTCAGTGACAGACAGCCAGAGAGGTGGCCCCACCCACCCTTAATGTCAGGTCCTGCGCCAGGCTGACCCACAATGTGCCAACACTGCTGCCAAGCCAGCAACCAAGCCGTCTGCCCTTCAGCCACAGAAAACCACATCTAAATATGTAGGCAGGGCAGCATTTGCTCTCTAGACTTGTGAGCTGCCTCTAACAAAAGCAGATGTAGCCAGCTGTCATTTAGCATTAGCTCTCCGGCATACAAATGTTAGTTTTACGCATTTGGATTAGGCATTTCTTGACAGGCGCTGAAATCTCATCTTTTCCAGTGCACAGTTTATTTAAGAACCAGACGAGACCTATTTCAGGTGTGTATAGTCAACTCTGTGCATTATTCCTTTAATTCCTCCATCCCAGAAGAAATCGGAATATAGCTGTGCTGCTCACAACTTCTTCCTTACTTACAGTATGTCTTACAGATGCAGAAAATGTACCAGTTATTGCTAAGAAAAAGGAGCAGAGATATGAATAAGAGGCAAAGAGAGGGATAGATTGAGAAAGAGCAGATCCCCACCACAGATTCAACCACATGTCACACTTATTTGTCTGTCTACATGACAAAAAACACTAACCAAGCTGCAGGAAAAAGTATAGTAAAAGTACAGTGTGCTATGACCACATCAGACCCCTATTAAACTGTTTTTACACACAGAGACAGAGGCAGAATAACTCACATGTAGAAGCCAGGGAAGCGAGCAGAGCAGCGATGAGATGTCAGATCTTCAGCAGAGAGAGAGAGAGAGAGAGAGAGAGAGAGAGAGAGAGAGAGAGGCACGGACGGATGGAGGGAGAAGAAGAGGCCAACGACTGAATACAGGCGTCAGGTCAGCGGAGGCTAACCAGCTGAAAGACTAACAGGCAAACTTAAAGAAGTCCTGCTGTCATTAAGTCAGGCCCTTCAGCATCCTTTGTTTCCTTTCATAGTGAGAGCAGGAGAATGAACGAACCCCATCTCCCTCATTCTGCCTTCCCATCACTCCCCTCCCTCTCTCGCCCTCTCTCAAACCCCATGCTCCCAACTCCCCCCTCTTCCATCGACTGCCCCGATACCTCCTCCTTCTCCCGCTTCCCCTCTCTCTCTCTCTTTCCATCCCTCTCTCCTCCAAGCTAAGGTCTTCACACAAAGCCAAACTAGGCTGCAGGATTAGGGTGTCAATGCAGACCCCTGGCCCCACCTTCCCACATACCAATCTTAAACACACACACACACACACACACACACAAGAACTATAGTAGAGGCTTCGTTAGCCTGTTACAACACGTTCATACAGGTCAAGTTACAGAGCATGCAAACCTTGTTTCACTGTAAAGAAGCACCCATACTGATGGAGGCAACCACAACATTAGAGTTCATGCTTGCTACCACATGACAAAAACCACAGCTGAAAAATACAGAAGCGGACACAAGGGTCTTAACCACCTGGACAACCTGCACGACAAAATACTAGTACATTGTCTCTGACCTTTACTGTGATTCTACTGTAATTTCCACCTCAAAATAGCTTTGTGAAAACTTGAGCCTGTATTTTAGAGTGAGCAAAAGCTACAGTGAGATAAGATTGGGCTTACTAGGATGAGGAGTTTTGATGTGGATGAGAAGACTGCCCTGTGTTTAAACTGGTTGGAGATGGAGTACTAGAGCACTCTGTAGGCTTATCACCCAAGTGTGAGTGCATTACTATTTCAATTCAGAAATCACAGACCTATTTACCCTATGGCAGTACATTTCAATGAATATCTGCATAAAATTAGGTTAAATTATTGCTTGCTGGCACACACACTAATGGACCTGCACAAAGACTCCAGCAAATGGCCACAAATAATAGATAATCTCCTCTGTTTCTAAAGACTGAGATTAATTACATGTCACCTTGGACTAGTGGGTCAGTCACCTTCTGCATGTAGGCTTATACTCACATGATAAGAGGTTATTTCCAATAAAAAAGCCCTGCAATACCTTTTTGGAACTTTAAATTAAAGATGTAATAATTAGTTGGTCAATTGAGTCAACTAGTTTAATAATCAATTAATCATGTCAGTCATTTTTGTTGGTTTCAGATTCTCAAATGTGAGAATTTGATATATTATATATCAAAGTATAGATTTACAGACAAAACGATTGATCAATCAATCAAGAAAACTATCCGCAGATTACTTAATAATGAAAATGATTATTGCATTCCTACTTATAGTGATCACCTTTTTATTTTACTTTTACATTTTAAACTCAACAGTGTAGACAGTGTAAAAAGGAACAGGAGGGCCAGAATGAGGTCAGCAAACTTCAGAGACAGATACACAGGTACAGTTCATTACGCAGGGATGTACGCTTTATACAATGTTACATTTTTTATTCAACTCAGTGGTTGGTTTAGTAAAAATGCACTGTATCAATTATATGACTCGCCTAGTACAGTTTGGTGTTGTTCTGTACTGCAATATTGCATTATGAGGATGTTTTTATGTTGCCTTCGAACACTTCCAATTTAAGTAAATGACACTCAGAGTATTCACACAGTAGTAGCGGAACACAGCAGTAATAAAGCCAAGAGATGTCATGGTACCTCAAGGCTATATATATATATATATATATATATATATATATATATATATATATATATATATATATATATATATATATATACATACATACATACATATATATATATATACACACAAATATGTGACTATAGATTTATTCTTTTGTACAGCTTGAGTCATACTGATGCACATCTAGGATCATTTATGCGACACACATCCAACTGGAAGGTTAAAGACACAGGGACAAGACAAAAAAGGTTAAGTGTTGCAGAAAAGAGGGGTTGATTGAAGATGACATGGAGCTTGAACACTGAGAGCCAGCTGGAAAAATAGACCAGGGAGGGGTGCAGCTGGAGGGGGCTTTAGAAACAGAAGAGGGGGATGAGAAAAGAAAAGAGAGGAGGAAAAAAGGATAAGGAATAAAGGAGGATATAATTAAAAGGTAATGACTTCCTCTTCATTTCACTAGACACACACACACACACACACACACACACACACACACACACGCACCTCTGATCCTAAAGCGCATGGGTGTCTCTCAGTCTCATCCATCCATCAACTGCTCCAATCATACCGTCATATCGCTTTTAATTAAGTAGTGCCAACGAATTAGGAGACTGAACGGTCGAACCCTCCATTACCACTTTGCTAATACATAACCCCCTCATCATACATGCACACACACAAAGCCCAAAATCCCCCTCCATCCCCCAGGCTCTGCATGGCTGGTGAGCAGACAGACAGCGTGAATACTAAGACATTAGATGCAGCACTGCCTTACTTAGGGGGCCCTGCAGCTGTGCACTGATTAGGGGAGCAGACAAGAAGGGGGAGCCATAATTAACAGTAACAAATAAACACTGATACTGCACGCACACACATAAAGGAAAACACACACACACACACACACACACACACACACACACACACACACACACACACACGTGCAATGCTTGAAGCAGATGAGGGATCAGGCCATTGCTCACACGTGAACACAAACACACCAATTTGGACTTGGTTTTATAATAAGGTTTCTTGGGTTTAGGATAAGTTTAGGGTAAGGTTTGGGGTTAAGTATGATGGATAAGGTTAGGATAATGGGCCAGGGAATTGTGTCAATGGATATCTTCACAAATATCTAATAAGTGTGTGTGTGTGTGTGTGTGTGTGTGTGTGTGTGTGTGTGTGTGTGTGTGTGTGTGTGTGTGTGTGTGTGTGTGTGTGTGTGTGTGTGTGTGTGTGTGTGCGTGCGTGCGTGCGTGTGTGTGTGTGTGTGTGTGTGAGTGAGTATGAGAAAGTGACAACGAGAGAGAGACCTGGCCGCAGTCCAAACTGAGCTGCACGGTAACTGAGCGATGTGCACCTATTCTGGCTCTCAGCCAGAGTTGCATGATGTGAAAACACCTACACGGACAGCAGCAGAAACTGTGTGCCAGTGTGCTATCTAGCAACGCACAGTGATTCTGTGCATATACTGTATGTCTCAATGAAACCACCCAGACCAATAACAATGAAGAGCGCTAGTGCAGAAAACAACATGCCTAATCCGTAATACTGTTGACCTCATCAGATATACAGCTTAATTTTACGGAGTGTAATGTCTTTTGCGGAGTGTAATGTCTTTTGCACATTTGATTTACCATTCAAACCACATTGAGAGAACTGTGATGTAAACTGTTTATTTCAAACTAGACTCTCTTATTGTCTGAGTCCTTTCATGTCGCCTATGTCTTGGGGTGTGTGTCTCTACAGAGGATGTGTGTGATGTGAGGAGCAAGACATCTGTGTGACAGGCGTGACCAGTGTGGGAGCCTCAGAGGAAAGACTCTAACATGAAACACAAGACTCTGTTAACAGCCAACAAGCATAACGTGCCTCCAGCTACACTGTAATGGACTAACTACTGTATTTTACATGTTTAGCTTACGAGTGCCAACCTCACTATACTCCCTGACGGTTCAGTTATTTGATGGCATGCATATAAATCAACTCTGCTGGTGGTGACAGCTTCAACATCTCTTTTTAGCTGCAGAAGACCATGTGTGCTAATGTCATTTGGCCAAACGGTGGTGTAGTTACAGAGTGAACAGAGCTTTAGTGATCAGCACAAAATCAAGACTACTAGCAGCTAATGAATAGCTCAGTCTAAAACTGGAGCATCATCCAACTTGTCCTCATTCATAAACTGATTTGTTTTTGTGTGTGTGTGTGTGTGTGTGTGTGTGTGTGTGTGTGTGTGTGTGTGTGTGTGTGTGTGTGTGTGTGTGTGTGTGTGTGTGTGTGTGTGTGTGTGTGTGTGTTATATGTCTCCCCCCCCGCAAACTGTTAAGTGTTATGATTAGGAGGCTGAAACCCGAAACCCGAAACCTTAAATCAAGTCAACCAAAGTCAAACTCAATTTCAGTTTCACTAATGCCCTCCATTCAGGGCATTACAGCTCTATTCTCAACTCAACCATCTAATCTGTCGCAATTCAAAAAGAGTCTAAAACACAGAATAGCCTACTCTAATGGAAAATCTTGTGCCATTTTCCAGACAGCATTCAACATGCTCAGCCACAAATGTTGCATGCAATCCGACTGTTTTACATTCCTCTGTTAAGTTACCCGAGCAATAAAACTAATGTTTTTACAGACCAAGGCTTTGATTAATATAGGGATGAAAATTACACTTGTTTGCTAAATCTTTTGCATAACACAAATATGGGCCCGAATGCCAGCCAGATCATAACTTCCTATTTGTTCTCTATATAAAACCATACAGACACACAATACATATTATATATATATATATATATATATATATATATATATATATATATATATATATATATATATATATATCAAAAGCCTACTGCCCTAATGAAGAACTAGTGCTACTGACTATGGCTACCACCTACTTGGCGAAGGCAACTTCCAGCACTTCCAGCATGTCCCTTTGTGGAGAGAAACCCTGCGTCCCTGGTGTTTGACATACGAGTGGAGTGGTGTCCCATCTGAAGCTCCCAGCTCTGTCGGATCTGCTTACTTCTCTGTACGGTCTCAGAGGATGTGGAGAGATTTATTCTTCTTTGCCTGGTTATTACCATATGAATGACCATGTTTTCACTGGCCTGACACAGGCTTAGACATTAAGCTCCTTGCATACACACACACACACACACACACACACACACACACACACACACACACACACACACACACACACACACACACACACACACACACACACACACACACACACACACACACACACACACATATAAACACCTATGTGCTATATAGGGATGGGAGAGAGCCGGGGTGTCTTTGCATGAACACACAAAACAGCTGAACATCTACACATGGGCACCATGGCAATCCAATTAAAGGGTGCACACACAGATACACTCAGTGGTATTAGAGATGCAGGCTATCGCCCCCAACTGTGCGTTGCATGTATCCATATCTATATGTCAGCAGCCAAGGCTAACTAGCTCTGCTCCAAGGTAACAAGCCATACGGCAAAGTCTTTTGTTCCTCGCCTGTGGTTCATGAGCGGGTCTTGGAGGGCAGCCCAGCACCAGTGTGTGATTACATGAAAGTGTGTGTGTGTGTGTGTGTGTGTGTGTGTGTGTGTGTGTGTGTGTGTGTGTGTGTGTGTGTGTGTGTGTGTGTGTGTGTGTGTGCCTGTGTTTATCCTTTTCAACACAAAACATACCATAGGTCCATTATTTCTCGTCATCACTGCTAATGTGAAATTGTATATTTCCAAATATACACAGCTCTTTACAGAGAGCAAAGCAGGGCTATCCAGGTGGGATAGGATTTACACAGCATCAGTGCCGGTCAACAGAACAAGCAGGTGGACCACAATGTAGGACAAATGTGCTCAAACACAACTACTGTATGTACCAATGGAGTCTGCATGTTTCAAGAACCAAACTGAATGGTGACAGCAATTTTGGCAAACAGCTATGTTATCAGGTTATAATTTTCTGGAAAGGCATGCTTGCTTTTATTGTTCTTATCTAACTACAAAATTGAATTTGAGAAGGTGTTTTAAATTGTAGTGCATAACGTTTTAAGCACATTAAGGACCATGATTACTGAATTGCTCTTAAAGAGCTGCAAATACAGGAGTGATGATTTTCAAAATCAAATATATCTCTGTATTCTTTTTTTGATTACTCTATTCAATGTCAAGTCTATGAAATATCAGAAAATTGTGAAAAAATAACCCCCACAATTTCACAGATCTCTTCAAAATGATGTCTACAAATTGCTTGTTTTGTCTATTGCAGGTACAAGGGTTTTAATCTGTGATATGGATTGCATTTAGAAAGCGAGTTAGAGGTGTCTTACTGTCTTTTGCTCACATGCACAGATGCAATAAGTCGCTGCTGGTTGACTGCAATTCTCTCTTGTTCAAAACACATACAAACAGTAACAGGCCAATCTCACCAGGCTCTGAACTGGATGACCACAAGCCTCACCTCCTTCCAAACACCATCTGATCCTCTCTTTCCATTTTCTTCTTCTTCTCTGCATCACAAACGACATGCGGCCGCGGGTCAGACTCGAACCCGGGCCGCTGCCAAGGACTCAGCCTACTTGAGTGTCACAACTAATTCCGTTGTATTCCTATGCAATGACAATAAAGGCTTTCTGATTCCGATTTCTAGCTCATGTATGCATGCGATTGCTCATCTATAATTCATTAGTGTGGCACTTTTACTTTCCCTGCCACACAACCGGCTAAACTGTGCTCCTCTGGCTGAGACCAAGCAATTAAGTGGAGCAGTGATAGCACTCTCAAGGCCTGACTTAAGCCTTTTAAATTTTCACACCACAGCTCAACACTGCCTCAGCCCTTGTTAACAAGACCAGGGCTGGCTGGAACATCTGGTTGCCCTCGGAGAAGATATTTATTACTGGAGGAGAAGAACAAAAATTGCTGTACAGGTACTGACAGCCAGCAGAGTTGTGTTTAGTAACAATGGATTTTGTTGTGTTTTTTATAACAATTTGACATCCTTATTCATTATTTTTTTTTTTTGATTATCTCTTGGACTACCTTAGAAAGGAAGGAATGAATATGAGAGAGAGAGAGAGAGAGAGAGAGAGAGAGAGAGAGAGAGAGAGAGAGAGAGAGAGAGAGAGACTCATCTACAATCCACCCCCTCACCACACACACATTGCTAGACTGGTTATCCTGCTGCGATAAACCCACCAAAAACGCTCAAAGAGACACACACACACCCACACACACACACACACACACACAAAGTGCATATGACACCAATGGCAAAACATGTTTTTAACTTGGATATACAGACACATACCCACTTATGCAAACTAACAATAACACACACACACACACACACACACACACACACACACACACACAGTTAAACAACATATTCATCTTTTACATATTCACAAAAAAGGCGTGCTCTGCCCACATCAACAGAACACATTTATTTGGCTGTGATAAACTGATACTCCACACAACTGGGTAACAGTGGGAATAGCACTCCTGTCAAACAGGCTTATCGTACTGGACGATAGCATCTCGCCCAACCCCACAGGAGTGCACGCCAACAGTAAAATAGTGGTGGGCTGTTGTCTAATCTGCCCAACAGAGGGTGCTAGAGCTATGTGTAGCCTGAAGGCTCCCACACCATCACTTCTCTGACCAACTCACCCTTCACCTCATCTAGTCTTGGCTCTTCTTCTATTTTTTTTAATTTAAATTATTTAAAGAGTTTATTTATGCTTGTGTTTGTCTTTACATGTTAAATGTCTCGATTTTGTCATCCTGAGCTTCTGAAAATGTTAAGCCTGTCCAGTCCGTTGCATGAAATAAATAAGAATATTTCAATTACAGTAGTATAACCGTGAACACTCATGTGACACCCCATTACACCACTATTTGAGACAGCATTTAACAGAATAATTCCACTATGGCCAGGGGCGGCCCTGGGCTCTGTTACGAGTGTGTGACTCATACTATATCTGAGCACCAGCAGCTTGTACACAGAGCCTGATACTGTCATATATGGATTGACAGATTGAGCTACAGGACGGAGGTAAACCCTGGCTTCAGAGTGTGTGTATGCGTGAGAAGTGGCAGCATTTAGCCTGTGCTCAGCCATCACAGTGGTTGTGTATGCGTTTTCTAATGAGTGTGCGCTTAATGAGGCTGAGATCTGTGTGATTAGCAGTCCACAACAACATCACTTTACCTCAGCAGCACAAGCAAAGAGCTATTCTTACACAAACTATCAAGCCTTTGACCAGTTCAGGCAAGTAGTACCCCTCGTCTTTCCATATGGGCTCATGTTTACATCAGGGTGTATGAGGGCTGAAATGATAATCTATTATTTTAAGAGATATAATCTATTAATCTATGGGTGATCTGCTGTAGGCAGATAGCTCTGTTAAAGCGGTGCAAGCCTATAATAATAAAACATGTTAAGACTTTTCTTAATCTCTATTTTTTTAGTTAAAGCAATAGTTCATGAGAACAATAGCTAAAAGAATGCAATGTTGAGAAATCATTAGAAAAAAATCCTGGATCTGCACCTAAATCACAAACTAATCGTTTGTTCCTTGCCGTGTTTTTATTCAACATCTGTCAACAAGTTTATTATTTTAATATCCTCCTAACAAACTGACAAGCAAACTAATATAAACAGAGGTGATACATGTTACAGTATTGGGAATATGCCAATATTCTATGATCATTATTGCAATTGTGCATTGTTGATTTAGATCACTGACTAAATATATAGTGTACTCCATGTATTTTTTTTATAGTGACTGTATGAGCCCAGCATTGATTGTAACACTAAAACGATAGACCTCTGAACGCAGGAGCAGCTACTGATCTCGAAGGCAGTTAAGAAATGAGCCGTGTCTCTTTATGCGCAACGAGTGCTGAGAATGCAGATGTGGGCCATTGCAGAGAGAGGTGGGTGATGGGGGGAGAGGGTGGGTAGAGGGAGGGGAGGAGGCTTGAGAGGGAGGGAGAGGGAGGTAGTGAGAGATGCAACAGTGAAGGACGGATGTCTGCTCTTTACTGCACCTACGAGAGAGAATGATGCCAACCTGTAACATTCCCTCAAAGGGATTTACAATGCTAATGTAAGTGCACTGCTCCCTTCAGGCTGAAATAATCTGTCCAGCACACTGGACTTTTACCTTCTACACTGATAGAAGGTCACCACTTACTGAAAAGAGACACAAGCAGAGGTGTGTGTGTGTGTGTGTGTGTGTGTGTGTGTGTGTGTGTGTGTGTGTGTGTGTGTGTGTGTGTGTGTGTGTGTGTGTGTGTGTGCTCTCTTGTCAATGTAACCAAAAACTAACGTCCCCTAAACGTTCACAAAACTTGCCGTGGGGACCAAAAACTAACCACAAAATAACCAAAAACTAACCTTCAGCGAACGTTTCCGCAACCAAAAACAAATGTTCCCACAACGTTTTGGGAACCAAAAATTGTTAGTTAATGTGCTTGTGCGTTTGTGTGTCTTTTGGTCATGTAACACGATCTGCCCTAACCGGAAAAAAGGTACTAACTTCAATGTACCAGTATGCATCTATTTTGAAGAATACTGATACCAGATGAACTAGTCTACACGCTGCTCCTGAATTCAAAACATTTGTAAAAGCAGGTTATTTTAACTTCAAAACTGTCCTTTGTTACACTCGTTTGAAGCATGACAGAGTAGCAGGAAATTTGATAATAGAGACATGTGATTGTAAGGACCCCTAGTTAGGCATGCGATGCCAACTAAAGGGAGATATTATGTGGTACAGTGCCTCTCAGTGCGGCCTGTTTTGTATATATTTTGTGCTTTGACAAGTGGCTTTATGCTGTTTCCTGGAAAATAGGAAGCTCCTCTAAAAATAGTTGTAAAGATGGAAACTAAGAAACAGAAAAAACAAATGTTGGTCATTCCAGATTATAGCCTTGTTGTTAGTTCTCAAACAGAGTTTTCCTTTCGTCTTCACACAGCCTGACAATGCCTCGTATACATTTCACCACCATTTGTCCATACATTCCACCAAGTATGACATAATTCCTTATACGGGTTGTTACTGTTTCCACACTCAGATAAGGTGCAGTGTGTGTTTCCACACTGCTCTGGATCCTCCCCTGAGGGTACCTGGCCTTGGCATGAACGAGCCTGCCCGCCCGCCTGGGCAAACGACTGCTACAAGTTGGGGAGACATGCCTTTGATGTCTTTGGGCTGGTGGGATTCACTCGAAGAGAGAGGGTGAGAAAAGAGGAGGGAACGAGCAGGAAAGGGAAGAGGTGCTGTGAGATAGAGGACGACAAAGAGAGAGAATATGGGAAAGATATTGATTGAACAATAGAAAGGAGAGAATACAAATAAAGGAAGAGAGGGAGTTAGACAGGAAAAAGAGGAGGGGGCATGCGCTTTGAAGTTCGGAGCTGAGCAGAGACCTGCCTCCCCAGAGTAATGCCCAGGGGGGGGCTGCAATCGTAAAGTGTGGATGGTTAGCGAAAAGGGAAAGGCGATGAATCATGATGAGCTGGATAAGAGCTATAGCGGACCTCTCTTTCAGTCTCCATATTTCTGTTTGTCTCTGTGTCACATGTTTTATCTGTCAGAAGACATAAAACATGGGAGCGGGGGCAAAAACCTGAACATCTTTTTTTTTTGATGTCTTTACTGCCATTCACTTGCTTGACTGTCTACATTAAGGCTGCTTTCTCTTTGCTGTTTTATCCTTACAGACTTTGGCAGCATGGGAGCCTGATTCAGCCACGCCAGCAGTGGTGATTTAAAGAAAGGCTTCTAGCATCTGCAGCACTAGTCCAGAGCGCCCCGCTGTCCAAGATTGTCTGTCCCAAGCAAAGGTCACCATGGTGACAGCAGCAGTGCTCTCCAGGGTCATCTGACGCAGGGAGTGAATGTACTGACAAAAATTTATTGTTCCACTTTCACTGAGATAACAACATTTTCTCCTTTTGCATGCTGTAAATTTTAAACGATTGTGCATCACTGAACTCCAAAACAAACAATTTTGTCCCGAAAAGGAAAGAAAACTATCCATAAAACTCTTAGAAAGTTGAGAATTTTGACTATAGGAGAAATAGGATGTGCTTTATCCTTTTAGAAAAGGACGTTAAGAGAAAATAAACAGACACGGGTCGAGCCCTGACAGATAGGGTGATGGAAAATGACAGGCATGAGAGGGGGAACAGGGAAAGAAAGAACACTTTATAGGATGGAGAGACCACTTTATCTTTCCTTCACACTCCTCCAGGTCCAGCCACTTCCTGTTCCATTGTGCTGGCTGTACGTACAGGAAGTGGGCTCTTTGTTTCCTCTCCCCTTCCTGTTGGTGTCGAGCACACTGACAAGAGGAATGTATGTGGATCTGGGAGGGAGGAACAACACACGCTGTGTTTGCAAGTAACCAGGAAAGAGCTCCTGATGGAGACCTTTGCACTTAGAAACATACACAGTCAGGCACACAACGGTGGAATGTAGGGCTGTACTTCAAATATAAAGAGAACATGACACCAACAAACAGGAAGAGGGTTGTTCAGTAGATTTGCAGATGGGGTGATACCAGATACATAACATACAGACATTTAACGCAGGCACACAGGCACATGCAAATCATTAAAGATAGACAGATTAGACACCTGATCCTGGCTGATTTACTTGATCAGTTTCATGACTCATCAGGGAATGGAATAAATTGTCAATGGTAGTCTCTCAGCAACAACATATGTCATGTCAGTCAACTCTTTATTTATTCACGCCTACACAAGAGCCTCTGGAAAAGTGGAGCACTTTTTGGCTTGAAATATCCCATCTATCCTCCCCTTAATCTACCCTGCATGGCTGATAGCCAAGAAAAGAGGGAATTTATCACGACGCTCCATCAAAAACATTAAAAGCTAAGAATGTGGCCCCGAATCTTTCAGTGTGCTATTGCAGACACAGAAACAACATGGTGTGGTGCCCAGGTCAAAGAAGAAACCTACTTCTCTCTTCGCTGAGGGTAAACATGGTTGACAGTAGATCCTGTTAATAAGCCATAGGGATCACTCAGTAGTCTGTCATAAAAGCTCCTCATCAGTTCCAAATTTCCTTCTAACATCACATTTAAAAGGATGTTTAAAATGGAAAACACTCAACTCGGCTCAGAGTCTGGCATCTACTCTGTGGTTTTTAAAGAATCTGTTGGATTTCAGTGTAATTTCACACTTCAACACTTCATTTACACACATTTTTGCACAGGACTGTGAACTGCAATCTGTAAATCTGTCAGCAAAGTGAGAACTTGTTCAAATCAACAGGCCGCCTGGCAAATATGTCGTACCTTCATTTACAATATGCTTTATTTGCTGTATGATCTTATTTGTGTTCTACTGTTCCATTCATTCTAGTTGTGCTATTTGTTGTATTCTGATACACGCTCCTCTTCACCACTGCAATGCTACACTTTCATTTGAAATTTTAGAAATATGCTTCACACTCAACTGCGTGGAGTGCACTTTAGAAATCTGTCACAGTTTTGTTTTTTGTAAGTCAAGTACACATTTGTTTCATGACAAATCTGTACAGTCCCTTTTCAAATGACAGAAAGCAGAGCAAAGAGAGAGAGGGGTAGAAATGTCAACACACTGCCACCAAAACCCAGAGAAACTAGTTCCGCTGGGCAGACAGGTCAGAGAAGATAGAAACGGAGAGATGAGGACAACAAGGGAAAAGAGCAGAGAGGCAGACGTGAGAGCAGATTGATTAAAGGGAGCAGAGTAACGACAGCCCGGCATTATCCAATCAGACCCTTGTTTCACAAGACTGACAGAGCGGAGCAAGAGTGTGTGTTTGTCTGCATGGTAAATTCTCAGACGGAAGAAATAAAAATAAATAAAAGAGAAAAGAGGAGGTGAGAGGCATTGAAAGGGGGGTGTTGTGTTGTGCTGTCAGATGTCACTGTGAGTTTGAGGATCTCCAAGTAGCAGTAAGAATAATGGAGGCCACAGAGGACAAGACGTTGTAAAATCTCTGTCAATTTCCTCTTATTGTTTCCTTCTAACATTTGCTAATTAGCGTAAAACACAAAGTACAGCTAAGGCTGATGGGAATGCCATTATTTTTGGAAGTATTTGGTAAGAAATCAAAGCATTGGCAATGATGATGGGGCTAGAGAAAACATTATAGGATCACCAAAGTTGTTACAATTTATTTTTAATCTAGCTTATTTTCATTCAAGGTAACTGTGGGGCATTTTTTATTTCTCAACAAAATCAAGCTTGAAACTTAAACCAATGTCACATTTAAATGGCACGTCTCAGCCTACAAAACGTTTCCAATACCAGAAAGGGTAATTACAGTAGAGCTGACCATCACCCATTAGGCCTTGTGTCCATCCCCCACCCCAAAACTGAACGCTGCAACACACATCCAGTACTGCTATGTCTTTCCTCGAAGCAAATCATTTAAGAAAACAGAACCAGATGAACCACCCCTGGACTGACAGGCTTTGCCCAATGTTGTAGTCACTTCAAGCGCTCTCATCCTCAGAGTGTGTCTACGTGTGTTTTTCAGATCAAACACTGATCTGGTGGGGGGATGACCCTGTGCATGTTTGTCTGTCTACTGTGTGTGTGTGTGTGTGTGTGTGTGTGTGTGTGTGTGTGTGTGTGTGTGTGTGTGTGTGTGTGTGTGTGTGTGTGTGTGTGTGTGTGTGTGTGTGTGTTGTGACCTGAGGCATACACTAGGATGATGACGATCTGTAAATTAGACTACAAAGAAGACAGCTGGGCCCTTGACTTCTGGCCATCTCAGCCGTTCATGGAAGTTTAATTGAGAGTGTTAATAATGGACACTAATCTGAGTGGGTGATGGGAGGTCAAGAGACCCTGAAGAGAAGAAAGGGAGAGAGCATGTGTGTGTGGGACCTGAAAAACATCACAAACAATAGCACACCAGGAAATGAAATTGATCTGTAATGGAATCGGATCAATTTCTCTTGCAGCAGCACACACAAGACGACAGACAATTAAAATTATTTTGCAAAAAAAAGTGACCAAGAAAAGAAGAGGGAGATAAGGGAGGTGGCAATACAACACCCTCGAGACAGAGTGGTAGCTGTACAGTATCGGTCTGCTCTTTGATGATACGAGTCTTTTCCCACGAGGGCAATCCCCTCTGACAGGACTGATGTGGAAAACAAACAACTGTATTGCCTTTCCTCCTTCCCTCTCAGCTCATTTTAGCCCTCCATTACTTTTCCTTCTCTCTTTTATTGTCTGTCTCACTCTCTTCCTCTTTTTGTCACCTGATCTCTGTATCTAAATGTTGAGAAACAGAAAAGATATCTAAACACAATTTGGAGTTGCCGTCGGTCCTATTTTTGCCTGTTCAGTTCACTTTTGCCATGCTGGAGATTAGTGCAAGAACAATTAGTCAATTAATCAAATATTTGATCAACAGAACAATAACATTTTCTGACAAACATGAAAAATCTATTAACCATTTAAGTAATACAAAAAATGATTCTTTATACAGCTTAGTGTGAGAATTCTACACTATCACCACTATTTCTAACTAAAGCAGTCATTTAACTTGTAATATTTGACTATAAAAATCACAGCAGACAAGTTGTCTTGTGCAGCCCTGGTTGGAAATCTATAGTCTCTGTGGGTGGACGGAGAAGGGAGTGGGAGTTAATCAGCCGTTGCTAAAAAGAGGAAATCCTCCCATTTCCCAGCTGCCACCTGCCACTCAACCTGACACCTGCCCCACCGGCTATGTCTGTCTCTATATCTTTCTCACACTCACTCACACACACACACACACACACACACACACACACACACACACACACACACACACACACACACACACACACACACACACACACACACCCTTCCCATATTTACCTTCATACATGAATGCTTGCACATTCTAAACACATGCCGGGAAGCGTAAGTAAACCAGTTAATACACATGTACACTCCGGTAAACCCAAATGCCTGTTTGCACATGCTATTTACTGGGCGACACCTTAGGTAGAAAAAGTAGCAGAAGTGAGATGAAAACTACAAAGGAACATCGACACTGATGGTTAAGGAACTGCAGGACCACACACAGTGCACAAACACACAAGCAGCAGTAATTATACACATCTATTCCGAAAGAAATGTAGCTTTTGTGCAGCTTTTGTGTAAATTACTATACAAAAGATTGAGACATTTGGTCATGATAAGAAGCAACAATAAATGGACTGCAGACGGCAGCGTACAGAGAAGGAAATGAAGATCACGATGAGTACAGATTGTAAAATATAGCCAATTTAGTAAAATCATAGAGAACATTACATGTGTCCATCACTTGTAATGGTTAATAAATAGCTCATGTCTTATATCTGTCATGAAGTACTTTGTTTTAAAACTGGCAACACTGATATTTCTCTTACTTTGACCCTTAAAGAGATCAATGCACATCCTCCACTCTTTTAACTAAGAGGACAATCCCCTTCTCACCCCCAGGCCACATCTGCACAGAACTCTACACTAATGGCAGACTACATTAAACACTTTCACACATCTATTCTCTCACACACACACACACACACACACACACACACACACACACACACACACACACACACAGTATAATATACAGTACAGTGCTTGAGTGCAGCATGTCATTTTTACAACCCCCCCCCCCTTGTAGCTATCCGTTGACTCCTGATTACAATGTGGGTTGTGTTTGTTTTTGTGAACCTGTGAACTCAGCTGTGTGTTTGTCCTAAAGTCCTTGTATCTCTACTCCTAGCGGAGAGTAAAACCAGCTAAGTGAGTTTGCAGCCAACTGGTGTTGGATCAATGCTTACTCCCCGTGACCTTCAACATCACACCAGGTGCCGGTGGGCAAAAAAAAAACATGTCATTTATGCAAACATGCTATACAACAGATTTATACAGATACATGCAGACACATGCATGCTTTATTGTACAGACATGAACATGCACAGATTAATTGCTCTGCTCTCACACGTGCCCAATAAATGCCATACAAAAGAAATGAGTGCACACAACCACACTATAAACACTCATTTGACAAACAATAGCTTAATCCTAACTCTTAATCCACCCGGATTATCATGATATGCAGACATAACCTAAATAGTGTGCACCTTACCTCACAGATCCCTATTAAAACCTGACTTGTTGCCACTCAGCTGGTATTATCTCCTCTCCAGCACACTGCCAGGTCTAATGAGTGACATGTATAACACAGATCCATTGTGCTGGGAGGATTACTAATGTAAACATGTGCTCTGACTCAGGACATGGTCTAGCAGCTTCACTAACAAACTTGATTATTTCATCTGTCAGTATGGGTTGTTTAATAAGGTGTGCTAGCAAAAAGGACACATTTCAGTGATAGCAACAGTTAATAGTAAACCTGGGCCCAGATCTTTAGAACAACCCCACAGCAGTCTATAAACACAAATGCTGACTCAGGTCATGAAGGTGTGCTTTGTGCTGGCTAAATCAAGGCCCAGAAATGAGATAGAAGAGGAGGCATTACAATAAACCATCAGCTAAACATCTCTCTGAGGCAGCCTGCTCTTTGGATCATTTCCTTATAAGGACCAATGGACTGGTGATGCAGTGATACAGTTGGTCTGCTGAAGGTAAAGAAAAACTGCAGTGCCTTTTGAGTACAACGGGAAGTTTCACTTGATTATGAATAGGACTGGACAGAGAGAGCAAAGAGGACAGGGGGCAGGAAGAATGAGGGGTGTGTAAGACGGCGGAAGGAAACGAGAAAGAGCAGAAGTAAGTATGGGCACAAAAAATGAACTATGAAAAGGAAAAGCAAAAGGAAGTAGGTTGACAAACAGGTGAGGGGAGGTGGGAGGGGAGAGAAAAGTTAATGACAAGAAGAATGAGAGCACAGCTACACTAGATCAACACACACTGGCAGGAGACGCAGCAAAGCCGGCCTCCAACAGGAAACAAGGGACATAAGTCGTAGCCAGTCTAACCCCTATCAGCTCAGACAACACACACTTGACTGCATGTGCACACAAAAAACAAAGTAACAAACTGACACTGACAACACTCTTGTTTACATAACAAAACACAGACGGTGCTGTGCTGTTGTGGTTGTCCCCAACAATCATTTGGATTTCAGAGTAAAAGCGCCTGCATGATTAGAAAACTGCACATTATTTAACTCTCATGAGTACATGAGTATTGAGTTGATGTTCAAAGCTCATTCTTGACCTTGAAAACAGCAATTGAGAAAACAAAGGACCAAACGGTAAATTGTGTTGCTGTTCTGGAGCATTTTGATCAAATCACATGATCTTCACCAGCAGTTGGAGTTTTTTTTACTGCTGTTTTCAGGGTACGGAATAAACTTTAAAACACACGCACGCACACACGCACACACACACACGCACACACACACACACACACACACACACACACACACACACACACACACACACACACACACACACACACACACACACACACACACACACACACACACTTTTAGGAGGAGAAAACATGTCATGTCATGTCAATTTGAAAATCTGCAATTCGAGTGGAAAAACTTCACCTGAAGATCATGTGAAAGCTCCAGAACAGCTACTAAATGCATCTTGCGGGGAGATTGTTTTCTCAAATGAGCATTGAGGTCTGTCTGGCAGTCATAATGTCAGCTGCAACCTCGCAATCCTCTATCAAACACTTCTGTTAGATTCATGCGGATTGCCCGTCCACAAATCTTTAACTGTTGAACTGTTTAATGTCCAGCTGCTAACTAAGTGCGGCTTAGTGGGAAAGTAACTAACCTGTGTATAACAGTTTCCATGTATGCACATATGGTGCTCTGGTGTTTTTATGCTGGCTTTGTAAATTGAACTTCCCAAAGGATGAACAACTGAATCATATTTTCTGACCTCAGAGGGTCTGATACAAATGGTTCCCTTCCTTCTTTCATTAACTGTAGGCAACAAATAATTCACTGTGACCATGTATGGTAAGAAAGGTTCCACACAAAAGAAGTAAAAATAAAAGGCACTACATCAGTGGATAGCTTTGCAAATCAGTCATCTGGTTGCCATACCAGCTGGTCCTACGCTGCTAGGCAAGATGCTAGCTGAGGTCAGATATATGTTAGATGACATCAGGGTAAAGGCAGGCTGGAGACCTGCCATGTATAACTTCACACAATAGAGGAGGAACACTGGGCTTTATTTCTTGTCTTTCCCTCTGTGTCCTTTCTTTCTCTCAGCCTGTCTTCTTGTATTTCTTTGTCTTGCCATCAGTCTTTATTTATATCCTTTTTGTCTTTCTCAAATGAGCTTTAAAAAATGAGGTTCTATGTTCATTGTGTCCCGAAGGGAGTTTCATAGCTTTGTCTCATCTTTCAGAAGACCAACCTCCATCTCAACCTCCTCGAGCTACAAGTGAGAAAATGGAAACTGTCTTTTGTTTGGGCTAGGCTATATGACTCACAAAAAACTATAGGAAAGATATAAGGGAAGACTATAAGAGGCTACAATACAATCACTGTAGTCCTCTCGCTCTCTCAAGTGGAGGATACAGTAATACCTAATGAAACCACTGTTCCATTAATCTCTCCCACCAGAAAATGTAATAACATTAATCCCGAACAGCTTCTCTCCCTCTCTCTGTTTCAGCCTCATACACTCACTGATACACCACGCACTACACAACTGATGTCATGAAGACAGGCTGCCTGCCAGGTGTGGCCTCATTGACCTTTGGTTCATTTAGTGGCGCTGCAAAGCTGCTACTCATCTGCTCATCTGAGTGGCCTTCAGTTTAGCAGCTATAAGGGAACTCGGACTAACACAGCATCCAGCTTGGAGGTATAATTCGGTAGGCGAGCCATTAAAGGTCAACCTCAGGCAACAGCTTCGTTTAAATCTGATGGCCCATGACTGGGGCTAAAAAGGCCCGCAGCTCTGCGTTTGCCTATGACCTCAGCATGTGAACAGAGTCATCCAGCTACAAAGTGAGCATCTGAATCTAGACTGCTGGTTTCTCAGCCCTGCACTAGAGACAATTCAATTATTTAAGTGTTTGTATAGAAACACACATGCTCTTATCCGACTTTCAAAAAAGGAACAGGGTCAGTCAGGCACCCAGAAGTCGGAAATACCAGCGCGACGGAGAGCCAGGTTGGATCGCTCAGCTGATGACGGACACTTCCTCCTGAAGTCTGCCTGATAACACTGTTTACCCTGGTTTCCTCATAGAAAACTCCTCATCCAAAAGGACTTTACTGCACTACCAACCGCCTGAACAGGCGAAAACCGAATATGTCTTAAGACTTAGTCGCCGTTCATTTCAGCGCAATACCTCAAAAGGAGAGTGGCACTGAATATCAAGATTTAAAGGTTTTAATGATGTGCATAACTTAACATGCCCATTGCCCATAGACAACAAGTATTTTAAGGAGGTGAAATTTCATTTGGAAATTAACCTTGTTTAGGCCACAGGACTGCTCTTTTGGTTGACTGAACACTATATGACAAACAGAAGATACATTTTCAGCCCAAGGTCCTGTGCTGTAACAGATGCATAGCACACATTTGTTTTAAAGAGGTGAGCCACTTGCAATACCATAAAAAATATTTTATTGGTATAAAAGTCCCAGTTAATACCACAAAGTCCACAAAGCCAGACTCCAACAACACAAAGACCTTATGACCATAGGCGAGATATATATATTATATATATATCAAAATATACAACTGGGGCCTTGCTTTAGGTCTCAGTTGTCTTTGAAAAACAACCATACATGATATACTCTAACATGGCTTGTTACATTTTAGAGGGGAAATCCATTGCCAGAAGGGAAATAAATGATTTGCTTCATCTGAGAGTCAGTGGAAAGCACCCTTTAATACCTCAACTTTGCTTGACTATTCAATGACAACGACGGAGTAACACCATCATTATAAAAGCGACACTGACTCATCAGATAAGCAGAAGGGCCTTGTTACGTTTTGAAGGACAATGAGGGCAGGAGTGCAGCGATTCTTTGTAAGGATGGTGATAACCTCGCCACTCCCCTTTGCAGGCAAGCTGCCCAGTTCCTGGAGAGAGAGAGAGATATATGTGTGTGTGTGTGTGTGTGTGTGTGTGTGGGGGGGGGGGGGGGGGGTGACTGACTGAGGCGCTTGCTGACCCGTGACTGTGCTTTGCTTGCAGACGCTAACGCAACACACATTCCAGCAATCACAGGACACACATCATCCACTTTCACATTCGCCTGAGCAGGCACATATATATGTTCACACACACAGGCATGCATAAATTCCAAATAGCTCACTAGCAGCATGGTTGAAGGAAGCAAGGGAAGACGAACAGCTTCTTCGAAGAAAAATGCTTGTCCCAGCTAGGGATGCTTGGCTGCTCAGTCACACATCTCAGTGCTGGAATAAAGCCACTTCTGAAGGCCTTATCTGGAGACAGGAAGCACACAAATGGTCTGAAAGGCCAGAGAATCAGAGTGAAAGTGGTCCCCTGTGACCTGGAGGCTCATTACATTTAGTAGTCAAAAAGTGCTATGGGACTAAGCGCTGTGTAATGGGACCTAGCTGGCTCAGGACTTTGCCTAACACTTGCATATACTGTGCATTAAATTTGACTTTAACTAGAGTGTGCGAGGTGACATCTACACTTTCCTCTGATGCTGCATTTATGTCAGATCTACACCACACCACTGTTAATCCATCCTTCCATTATCTACGTACGCACGTATCCAGTGCAGGGTTGTGGGGGACTGGAACTGATCCCAGAATGCGTTGAATGAAAAGCTAAAAGGCTAAACGTGTACAATCTGAACAGGTCAGGAAATTGGTTAGCGGATCTGGTAAGTGTTCACCCCCATCCCCCAGTTGAACACAGCCAATGATGACACAAGACCTGCTGGTCAATACAAACTTTAAACTTACTTCAACTGACTGCAGAGTCTATTGGTTAAAACATGTTCCAAGTGGTGATTATGAAACTGACTTTAATCTGGTGTCTAACCTGCAGGGCAGAGTCATTTTCTATGAAGCTGATTGTGACTGATTGGTCTGTTTGTCTCTACTTTGTAGAAACTCAGAAGGCTTTATTTTATTTCCCCGACATTACAATGTGCTGCTCTGATTAATTACTTGTGAAAGGAACATGCAATTGATTGATCAATCAATCTCCTGCTGAGCTGAATCAGACAGAATCCTGGCCCAACCCATCTTATTATTGATGTTGTACTAGATGATGATTTAGACAATCTATTAATTCATTAAATATGTGGCTTTTTTCGTGTGTGATTGTAGCACTACTACTCGTTTTCCCTAAAGCTTAATAGGCATAATAATGTTTCATTAAAATGTCAAAATAAAATCCACTGTAAAATGCTTCAGGAAACCTCATTGAAATCTAATAACTGACTGATTCAAGCTAATCACAGATCATTTTACCATACTGATACTTAAAAGGGGCAGAGTATCAGATTACAATCAATGGTGTCAGCATCAGAAGAACCTGTTGGATCCTCGCATCTGTGACCGTGTGCAAACTGACACTATTTCTACAACACCTGCTGTCTGGCTGAGGTAATATAACCATCCAGCGGAGAGATTTTTTACTGCCTGATCATTTTACAGCGAGGTGATTTGGAGCCCCTCGGCAGTGCATTGATACCATCTTTCTCATCATCTTTCATTGGGACATGCTGTACCTGTACTGGAAGTGAGACAATTGACAGGCCGATCCCACAGCTGACATATCCTGAAGGCTTGGCTCTATCTACTGTATGTTGATACACAATGTACAGCAATGGATGAGTCTTCAGTCAGTTCTGTAGCATATTACTACTGCCTGTAAACACATTTGTCTGTTTAATTTTCTTTTAACTGACTTTAGATAAAAAATAGCCCTTCCTCTCAGCTAGTTCTAGGGCTTATGAATGAATCATATTCAAATTATTCTGCTAAAGACACTCCTGGTTATTGATAAGCAATATTGCCCCCAATGATCTAAAACAACCAGAAATTTCAAAGGGATAGCTACTACGTCATAAATGGTAGCGCAAAATCTCAGAAAACAAATTCATATTGTCTCACAAAATACATATCAGCCAAACCTCCTGTAGCATGATGAAAAGATATTCTTGTTCCAACCTTCGCACTCTCATCCTTTGTTCTACTTTATCTCTGTAACACAGCCGCTCTTGTTATCTTGCCTTTATCCTTTACTTCCACATATCTATGCTAAATGCTCCCTCTTGCTGCCTGCCATCACTCCCTTCTTCACAGTCTCCAAAATTCGGTCTCTCCCTTTGCTTCTCCATCCTCCAGTTCCTCAATCAATACCCTCCCTGCTGAAATCTCAAGCATTATTGTCAGTGGTCAAACCCCTGGGTCAGCCTCGAAGTGAGGAATCTGACAAGCAGACAGAAAGAAATGAACCTAGAAAAGATAAAGTAGATTCCAGCCTAAGGTGAGCTGAGGTTAGCCTCATGCTCTTTAAACTGTGTGAGGGTGAGAAGAAAGAACAGGGATGGACAGCAGACAGATCCAGAACATCTGTGCTGCAGTAACATGCAGTAATGTGCCTCAGAGAAACGCAACATGTCCTGAAGCTAAACTGTATGTAAACCTTCGTTCTGACAAACATGATACTTCAAAGCCTTGGGGTGTACCTTCAGAGAAATAACTCATCATGTTGGAGTAGAACAATCCCACAGATGTATGATAGATAACAGGGGGTTATACCATGCAAAAAAACAAACAGAATAGCAGCAACCACAGGGGCTTGTTTGCTCACGTCTGTCAAACAGACAACAGCCTCAGGCCCATTTCACGAGCTTCCTGGGGTATTCTGCCAACTCTCATCGCATCCCCATACATGGGGAAAACAACTGAATAATAAGCTTGTTCTAAAAAAAAATCTTACAGCCCTCCCAAGGCCTTTTTCCAGCCACACATTCCACCTACGCCCACAATTTAAAGTTAGGCAGCCTTCGGACCAGGCAGCGGCACGGCTGCTCACTGTTCTTCCACAACATGTGGAAGATAAGGCAGAGAGAGTCAGCTGTGGTGATATTGTTCTTGCTCAGTATCACCAGCCAGCTGATACTGTCTGCCAACTCCACTGCAGGCTAATCGGCCTCTATTAGTTTTTGCCTGCTGGGGAAATTAAAGAGTTTCAAGCACGTCCTTTGGGAGTTTATTACGTGAAGTTGCATTCAAACTGGCTATAATCAAATATTTGCAAATTATTATTTGCCTTAGTTCCAACCTGCTTGGAGCGAGAGATGGTTGAAGCTTAGCTATTGTGTATCAGTAGCTTAATGTGTGCCAGAAAAATAGGCAGTTTCAAAGTAAATAAAGTAGGCTAACACTTTAGTGTGGCTGACACTGTGTGAACTGTTCTCAAGCAGTAAACAACGTGCAAGTGGTGAACTGGGTTCAGTTCAAACCTCAGGAATTATTGTCCATTCTTGAGGATCTAGTCAAAAGTTTCACCGCAGGAATGCATGAACTTCTGTAACATATTGTTTTAAAATAAACATCTCCAAAAATGCAATTAATAAATACCAATCTATTACACCAGACAAAATATCCCATATTTATGGAACCAGTGTTAGATTGCAGAAGGGTGGGGTTTAACTTGTTAGCTGATACTTCAAAAACAAGTGGAGCTGATTCCAAGACAAAAACAAACTCTTGTCTTGGCTAAGTCTTGTAATAGCATTTTTCCCTGAGCAAGGCATTCAGTGCTTATAACCCTCCACCACTCCTTGCAGAAATGACACTGAGAACATGAATAAATGGTCAGTTCCAGAGAGAGACAGACAGGTCAGCCAGCACAGGGTCTGCTTTTGCACTTATCCTCACACACATACAAGCCAAGGGCCAACCCCACAGCCTAACTCAACAAACAGGCTGTGACACGAGGGAAGGAGTATGTGTGTGTATTTATGTGAACACATATACATGTGCAAAGCCCGCCGACAGCGAGAAAAAATACAGAATGGAGAAGAGTCAGGGGTCCCAGATGATCGTTGGCGATAGCACATGGTCTCTAGCCAGTGGCCAATTCCTTTTGCCCGAAAGAGAAAGTGCAGATTGATGGCAGTACTGCTGAAGTTCTGCATTAGCCTATCATTCATCTTCTGTGACCTGCACGGGATGCAGCACTCATTGTGATGCAGCATCAGTAAACAGTGGGTCAGAGGTCAAAGCCTTGAGGACAACACTGCTGAGGCCTGTAGACAGTTCATCTTCACAGCACTTCAAGAAGACGAAGGGTAGCAATGCATTCGTGACACTTTCTGCAGATGTTAGGAGTTATTTTTAATGATTTTCCATTCAGCATAGCTCTTTGAAAATCTCTTTAGGAGTAAATGAAAACAAAAGATAAAATAAAACAAATCAGAAAAACACGCCTTTAATTGTGCTGTATGCACCGCCACGAAAAGCCAATAAATGGAAAGTGCTTTTGATAAAGCATAATATTTCCAGTAGTCTGACTGAGGGAAAAAAGGTATGTACGTATAGGTACAGTATATCAGCTCTAATGTTGCTGCAATGACCCAGAAAGAATGTTTTTACTACTCTGCAAAGCTAGATCAATATGCATCTACTTAAAGCACAGTAATTGCAAACTCGTTTTCAAAAATGATACATAGGCACACACACACTTATAAATATCTTACTGCAGACACTGTGACTGCTTCACCTGAGTGAATATACCATATAACCCATCCAGTGCTTGTGAATACATAGCTTCATTCTTTGCATTTGTTTTTCTAGATGGCATTTACTGCATTAGGTTAACTATAATCAGAATTTAGTCATCCCAAAAAAAGATAGACTTGAAATGTTTTCCTGTGATTGTTTCTAGTATTCCCTGTGTTATTCTATGTGGAGAAGCACGTCTGGTACAAACAAGTTAAAACAAGCAATATTAATAATTGGTCAATGTTGATTTTCCTAAGGTTTTGACATACTCCAGCTGTTTCTGTGTAAATATATATCCCAGCCAGTCTTCCTCCCACTCCTCCCTTTTTTCTTCTCCTTTAGTTGACCCTCTGGACAGTAAATACAACTCTCTTCATGGATCTGATTTCGAAGGACTGATTTTAACCTTAAAAAAAAAACAGACCAAACTCCAAGCCTGGAGTGGACTTGAAAGGCATGTCATCTTTAAATAGAAACAGACAGGTTCCTCCCCACTGATTCTTTTGTAACTTTTTTTTTTTTTCCCCAGCAGCGTAGCTTGGTTGCTTCATTCAAAAATGTCCCACAAAGAGATGTTAACTACTCCTTACCCAAAAGGCAAATATAGAAAAATGTTATATTTCACGATACACTGACAACATTCAATAATCAAGACGAGGTGCACAAGTTGAGAACCAGCAGCAAATTACAGATTCAGTTGTAATGTACAGTAAGTGATGTGTCCTTTGCATTGACAGCAAGCCTTTGTTGTGTAAATCCTTCCCATTTTAGTCCTATTGATCTTTATCAGACATGGCAGTTTTGCAGAAAACTCATACTCCTCTTACTACTCTCCTTTATCTGCATTGGTCCTCAGAGTACTATGATTTAATGTCCTGATGGCTAAATATAGGCTTAACCACGACAACAGTAAAATTAAATTTAGTTTGTCTCACTAAATTAGATAACGAGGGAAGCAGAAACTCTGTCATGGGTTAGCTTCTTGATTTTCAGGTCATATGGCTCTCTCACACACACACACACACACACACAATTGCCAATTACGCTAGGAATTGGAGGCTGCAGTAGTAAGCCTCAGGAGAAAGTTTGCACTCAAGTGTATGTGTGTGTCATCAGGGGCATGACACACTAGGAAAACCCCCAGCAGCAATATGCCACTTGGCATTTCAGACATGACTGGTTCTCCCTGCTAATGACAACAGGGTGGAGTCAGTGTGTACACTATATTTGGGCTTGCTGCAATTATTATCTTATTATCTGTTGAATCATGAACTATTATATCCCACTGTAGCTTCGTTAATTATTGGTCAGAGACAGTCAAGAGAACGACAAACCCTCAAGCAACTTTAAAACAAATACTTGGTTACTTCAAAATGTGGGAATATGACAGTGAATCATAGAAAAAAAAAGAAAAAAAAAATATATATATATATATATATATATATATATATATATATATATATATATATGTATCCTAACACACACAAAAACACACCCCTGCAGAACACACAGAAAACAAACAACATACATACTTGAACAGGCACAAATGCTGTAAAGAATCCCACCCACCCACACAAAACACAAATGTTTGCTTTATGCCCTGCCATACAGTAACAAAGAAGATACGTTTATCAGAGGTTAAACTTATACTTGGTTGTCTAATGAATTTCTTAGATAGAGGCAAAGGGGGCGATGGAGAGGGGGATGCGAGGAATGGCGACGGAGAGGGGGATGCGAGGAATGACGAACAGGCTCCTGAGATGCAACAACTGAGCTCCAACTGTCATCATGAGGCAAGTCACACACACACACACACACACACACACACACACATTATGGGACCACAGCCATGAGCATCAACCACAGACTGCAGAGGCCTGTGACCTCTATGTCAAGAATGTTGTGAGTAAGAGCACTGAGACGTGACGTGTGCATGTGTGTGTATATTAGATTACAGGTCAGTTTAAGGTTGTATCCATGTCATTGTTCCTTCCCAAGTGCCTGGGATTCCACAAGTAACAATGTGTTAAAAAGGAGATTCAACATCTTTAGGGTGTGTTGACAAGCCGCAAAACTGTGCTTTAAACTGTGCGGTGACAAAACGGTGTATTTTATGAAAGTATTCAGAAGCCAATACTGTACACAGATGAGTACAGATTATCAAGGTAGAAGCATGGTTTAGAAAAGATCTCTAGCTGCCGTCTAGAGTAGAAAACACTCCTTATCAGTAAAAAACATCTGGTGTGTTGGTGGTAGTGCCAGAGAAAACATTACAGTGATTACTTTAGACTTTGATCATACATAGTACGAGAGACCACGTTCATACATCATTACTCAGGAATGGAGATTGGATGCATTCTCATGGATAGTAAGTCCTGCCTGACTCAAATTTACAGATAAAAAAAAATTATGTTTTAGTTACCCTTTCATAGTTACAAAAGAATACACAGAATATGAGGGAACGATGTTAGGCTGCTCAGAGGCCAGGTGGAATAGCATTACCTTGCTCAGTAAAACCTGCAACTGTGTTTTGATTAAAGAAACCGTCTCTCATCAACCGCTGTATAAGATCAAGAGCGGTGGGGCGCTAGTTCTTTAATTATGAAATGCAAAAATTAGACCCAAGTTGTAATAAACCACACCCTGTATCACCCTGTATCCTTTAACTGCTTAGATATCATCAACAAGCTAATATTTGTCATGTTTTGATATCAATTACTAGTCTCTTCATTTGGTCCTTTATCTCCTACGTGCATGGTACTGACTCATCCTGTTTGAGTGGGGGTACATTTCTTTAAGGGTATATCTTTTCCCTCACGGTGCTTCAAATGCATGCACAAGCTCTTAAACGCAGCACCAGGGAATGTCTGACTGAAAAACAGCTTGGAATTTTTTTCAAGATGATTTACAACTTAAATCTTACAGTCAATTAGTAATTGTTAAATGCAGAAAGAGACTCCACATTTAACACGTTTGTTCCTATGCCTTGCCCTATGCCAACTTTAAATACAGTCCTGACTTGCCCTCACTTTGTGCCCCTCCTTTCTTTCCGGCTATGCAGGTACACTTTGAATAACACACTTGTAAAGTCTCTGGAAAGCAACAGTAGCCAAGCTCGCCTAAAACTGTCGGCGTTACACACAGGCTGAAAGCACATTTTCTGGTATGTGAGCTGAGTTAAGTTTGAGATCTAAAAAAAAAAAAAGGCCTGGCTTTGGCCTCACAATAAAACAAACCTCACTCAGTTAAATTTTATTCCTTCCCTCCCATATTCTACTGGGACACCTAAGGGAAAGAAGTAAAGACTTGGCTTTTTTCTTTTAAAAGGCTGGGACAACCTGCTATGCTATGTGTGTTTGTTGTGTGTTGTAGTGGTGCCCTCCAGCAGTGATGGGGATTTGGAAACCCCTCTCCTCACGGTGAAGTGGATAGGTCACAGCACATTCCAGACATTTTCTGTCTGTTTGTTTTCCACTAGGAAGGCTCACAATGCAGCTTGCTGCTGCTACAAAGGGCTTTGTTTGTCTTTGATCTGCACATCACACCTGAGTAGGCCTAGACATTGATTGAACCAACAAAAAAAAGTTGTTTATGGTTATCCCAGACATCTCTTCTGTCTCATTACTAGGTTTTTTTTACTTCAAAAAAATGTGATTGGACATCACTCTTGGCAACAAACACTGACTACTGTAAAGGATCAACACATAACTGTCTGGTTTTCTCAAAAGGTTTCCCTTTGTAGTGCTCCCTCCACATTTTCACTGAGGGCTGCTTGTTGGCCAGCTGCTGATGGAGCTAAGTTCATAGACTCCACATGGTCATGTTATATTGTGCAGGCTAACCTCTGTTAGCTCCTGGCCAGAGAAGGTCAAAGGAAGCTAATAGGTGCTGATGGAACTGACCAGTACATCATTACACCACCGCTCTGGAATGAATTATCATCACTTACTGTAATTAAACACTGCCAACTCCAGGCATTGGTAGCTTATTTAACCTGGATTCCAAACAGCACTATAATCAACACTCTCTGACAAGAGAGCAGATCATTTGAAGCAAAATCAGAATCAGGATTATTGCCAAAGTAAATTACAGTTAGGGCACTTTAACACCTATAGTTCGGTAGGGTGAAGTTGCAACATTGTTGCATTTTTCATTTGGTTCGGTTTGCTTTCACACTGCACTTTGTCAAACGCACCAAACACTGTAAACACGCATCATGCGGCGAGACGTTTGTTTATTGGACAGAATTTCCGAAACCCGCCGACACTTCTGGTCTCAGAAATAATGGAGCAACAGCAAATTTATAACGTCTTTGGTTTTCTGGTTCTGCTTTAGTGTTTCGAATATTTTAGAAGAAGGCGAACAACGTGAGCAGCTGACAGACAGTGAGTGAAGGAGAAAGAGAGATGTGTTGTTGCACAGATGACCAGCGATGTGTGTTCAGAATAGCTTATGGATCTGAAAGTTATCATCCCTTAATTCAAATACAAGTCCGTAAATTGTGTGCAAGGTTGAAAATGCAGGCTAGTAAATGCATTGTTTTTGGTTCACTTCCTGTATCTGGGTCAGATCGCCTTCTCACCTGAAGTGAACCGAATTCTAGTTCACTTGGAAGCGAACTGAGACCCCCGTTTTCAATGGCATGAGCTTTCACACCAACCCAAACGAACCAGACTATCCGACCAAACGCTCCAGGTTTCTTTTTAAACGGACCAAACAAGGTAGGTGTGAAAGCAAGGAATTTGCCTTGGTGGTTGGTGCATACATAAACAAACAAATATATTAAAACATTAATATGAAATACACCATAAATACAGAAACAAATATATATAAAATAGCTTTTTTTAAATAAGAAAAAGGAGGCTGAATGGATTGAGTGCAGGATGTGCAAAAAAAGAAGCAGCAGAAGCTTCTGTGATGCCTCAAGGTGTTTTCACATTTGCAGGGTTGGTAACTATTTCCAACATACACTTTTTTTATACAGTATATTGGTTGAAATGGTCTTTACACCCTGACAGCAAGGCTCAGAAAAGGAGCGAAAAAGATCTGTCATCTGTAGCTGCTGTAATCCTGTATAAACGCTACCAATCACTGCCTTGCGGTCTGCTTGGAAAGAACCAATTAAATGCCTCCTTGCACCGGTCTGCGCGTACTCAACCACTCCCGTGTAGGAGCCTGAGCTCTATGTGCATCGTCGGCGCACTGCTAACAGTAGTCTTGTTTGTTTTAAGCATTTGGTATGATAATATTAGGTGTTTGCTTACTGGTGAATGAGACACGAAGTACAATTGCGGTCCTTTCTCCACTCTGAAGCAGCGGTGCCCGTGCGTCTGTGTGGGTAGGAGCCCCGAGGGCAGTGGGAGGGGTTAGACAGAGCCCCGAGGAGATGCTACTTTCAAATCTTGCTAGCTTTTCAACATTACCAACCCTGCCTTTAATTATAAACCTGATAGGTATTATGTGAATAGGGAGCCAATACAGCATGTGGTTTATTTTGCAACTTAGTCATAGGAGTATAATACAGTATTCACTTTGTACTTATAGAATTTCAGAACCACACCTCCATGTAGGCATCCACATACTGTTGGAGAAATGAGCGTGTGTTGATTGTGAGGCAATAAAGGATAATTAAGAAATGACACTTGTTTGGTTCTTATCGGACCAGTGGACCCGAATTCCCTACTAACCAGTCAGTTACCGGTACATGGTAGCACCTTCGTGCACCTGTTTTTTTTCCAACGCAAATGGAGTAAAGCAAGGTTGAAGAGGTTACTAAAGTGCCACTCTTTATTATGACGTGAGCACTACAGGCATGCATAACACCAGATCTGACATGTGACATTCTTAAGCTTATGTGTGCAAAACAAACACAAAGTGTTCAGGAGTTGATGAGTTTGAGAGTAACTGAGAGGCAGTACAGTCAAGGTAATGTATTCCATTAATGCTGCAGAATGAATGTGTGAATGGGGGCATATGGGTATATGTGTCAGTATGGCCTGGCTGGTTGGCAATGTGTATTATGCTTCAGCAGCAAAAGCAGGAATCAAATATTAAAAGGAACACGCCGACTTATTGGGACATTAGCTTATTTACCGTAACCCCGACAGTTAGACAAGTTGATACATACCCTTCTCATCTCAAAGGGGAAGCAGTGCTACTTGGGCGGAGTGATACGCTGCAGCTCTGAGCAGAGCTGCAGCGTATCACTCCACCCAAGTAGCGCTCAGCAGAGCTGCAAGCATATCACTCCACCCAAGTAGCAGTGCTTCCCTTTCTGAGAATATAGTTCCCAGTTTGTATACAGTTAGAAGATACGCTGTGACTATACAAATCACAACATGTAAATAGGAACATGTTGCCGTTATTTTGTCACTTACTCGGAGCAGTAGGCTAGTTGGAGCCGGTTACCTCCAGGATCTGTGCTAGGCTAAGCTAATGGTGGAGCTGTCAGACAGAGTTACGACATGCATGGAGATGAGAAGGGTATGTATCGACTTGTCTAACTGTCGGGGTTACGGTGAATAAGCTAATGTCCCAATAAGTCGGCGCGTTCTTTTAAATGACAAAGGTTGAGATTAAACAATCAGGACAGCAAAGAGAGATGCAATGAAGAACTATTAATGGATTTTTACCTCAGGCTCTGAAAAACTTTCTGGAGAATAAAGGCTCCCTGCACAGCTCAGTGACCTCAGCACTGTAGCCCCCTTCTATCCTCTACAAGCAATTTACTCAGCAAGCCAAGCAATAACACATGTAGAACAAATGCTGTGAATGTGCAGAAAACATGCATAATAGAAAGTATGCTCTTAAAGCCGATTCTTTATCTGTCGGAGATCTAATTCACAGCATTTAGAGATCATTCAGCTATCTGAGGAGGATGCTGTATGGGTACTGTGACTGTGATTGGACCAGAGAAAAAACAGATTGAGCTGTGGTGTTAGCTGGAGGGGGGGCTCCTTAGCTGCCATCCAACTCTCATGCTAAGCCTCTGTCTCCACCAGAAGGGCACATAGAGGGTGAGGGATCAAAGATACACACACAGGTAGGCGAATGGACAGCAAATCATTTATACCAGAAAGCTGATGGAGGCAACACAAAAGCCTTGCTGGGCAGAAGAATGCGGTGCACAGAGCAGAGTGACTTTTGCAATGTGTCCTTGAAGTGGGGCATGTGGCTTGTTTGTTCAGCAGATCTCCCTGGCGCCGGTGCCCGCTGCACTGCCCTGCTCTCCACTGCACAAGCCATCTCTCTCGCAGCAAGGACACTACAGTGTCACTACTAGCAGCAAGGGAACAGCACTAGTTGGCACCCATTATGACCAAGAAAATATTCTGAAACTAAAGGGGGGTATTTATTATGTTGTGCAAAATGGTGCTCGCACATTTATTTATTTAAAAACAATCCCTGGTTGAGCGCTTCCAAATGCACCTTCTGGCCAATCACAGAGCTCAGTGGTCTCTCTGTAGCAGGATGGACAGTATGGTGGCCTGGCAGGAGGCTGGCACTATCTTTCACCTGATTTCTTAGCAAAGGGACAAGTCTGAGGTTGGCTTGAAAAATACAAACTGCCCGGCTTTATACAGCCATTTGATTTAAAAGGTTAAGGAAATCTTAACTGCAGAAGACCTAAGATGACAGAAAAATGCAGAGAGACCGTACACAGTAGGAGCCAAGAAATGTGTGTTGATCAATACAAAGGCATGATCCCATGATCTGGGGTTTTAGTGTATTTATTAGCCTGAGCCTCATAACAAACTGATAGAAGTTTTTTTTTTATACATTAATAAACTGACCAGAGAAATAAAATGTACTACATGTCAATCAAACTTCACTGATAACTGAAAGATACTTATTCGCTGGCTCTTTCAGCTGTTGTTCTTTCTTACACAGTATGCGGGAAATGTTGCTGTTTGTCACAAACTGGTGACTGTAGGAGTGTGGCAGTGTAATCAAATTGTGCAGCGATTTGTGCCACCAATTGTAACCAAGCAATAAAGCACTATATGTGAAAAACACTGCTGAAATAGCCCCAGCAAGTCACTTCATGGTTGAATCAGTTGAGAGAAATGTCATATTTTTGGCATGCACGCAGACAGAGGAAAACTTTTTTGTATCTCAAGTTTCAGAACAAACTTTAAAATCCCTTTGAGCTGAAAGCCTTTACAATACTTCCACAGGGATGTACCACGTAGCTGGGAAATTCATTTCATTCGGCAACCATTACTGAAACAATGACTTAGTGCTCATGCTCATCAGGTAAAAATGTAACTAGAGCAAAAATGCAAATGTCGCATAACAATTTTATGGCACATATTTACTGTTTCTAAAATAAGATGCATTCTTTTCACCATTTTATACAAACGTTGCATGAATAACTTTGGGTTAATTTACAAGATTGTGGCATCATTCTTTCCATTTCAAATGCTACATTATTAAATAGTTAATGGGTCAAAACAATAGATCAATTGATAATGATATAACAATACTAACAAAAACCTATAGGATCAATTCCAACGAGGAAAGCCAAAGTGGCACCAAAATCACTGTGCTGGCAGAAATCTTACTCTGTAGACCCATCTAGGCTTGAATAAACAAAAAGGATAAAAGACATATTTCTACATATAACAATCCCATTCCATTAAATATTCATGGCTCCTATAACGACAGAGACAGGATGTTGAAGAGTACTGTAAAGAAAACAAACAGGCAGGCCCTAGAGAGCAACAACATGTAGTGGAACCGCCAGGACAATAACTGGTGCTGTGGATCATTGTTGGGCTAAAATATAACAGCGCTGTGGTTTGGAAGGAGCACCTTAACAATCCACCCAGAGACACAGGCAAAAAGTAAATGGACCAAACATGCACACACTTCCATGTGCACAGACTCTCATACGGAGGCAGAAGCATATGAGAGCAGCACAAGAATCTGAAGCTCTACTCTGCTCTGAGGCACACCCCTGAAATATTTATGACCCTCCGCGTTCAATCCTCCACTGTGGCAGAGGCACGGCATAGCTGCCTCTTTATCTCCAAACTGGACTTTACAGCAGCCACAGCAGCCATCTAGCTCGCTCCAAGGCTCAACATTCTTCTCTTTTGGATCCTATTACAGAGCTAACCAGCAGCCATGTACAAAGTCTCTTCAGTAATCGCCCTTAATCCTACATTTTCTCAAAGCTCTTAATGCAGAATGTGATTCTTCATTCATCAAATGTTTGGTTTTGCAAAACAATAGACTGAACTCCCTGGGTGAGCCCAGTGGAAGTTCTTTCTCTGTGCGTTGGTGGTGGGAGTGTGTGACCACACAGAGGAATGAGTCAGGACAGTTGTTCTCTGCACTGAGTGGTCTTTTCTTAACAAACTCTGTAGTCCAACTCACTGGTGTTTCCTGTTCACTCATACTTTCCAAAAAGAGGTTTTATGAAACTGCTGGCCATCAAAGCTATCCACTTACCCCACCATGTAAACAGGTCCATGACCTTGACTCAGCTTTGATTGTATAACAGGCCTAGGGAATATGGGGGAAATATGCCATTAATGCCCATCCGTTTTGGGAATTGGGCTATAAAATGAAGCCATGATAGTAAAAATGAAATGGATATAGAATTTTGTTTCACTTATTGTGCTAGGAGTTACAAAAACTAGGGGACAGCGGAGCATGGATAGTAGCTGAGGCTACAAGTCCTGTAGCCTAGAAGTCTCGGGCAGCTGCTAACTTGTTATGCAAAAATGATCAGCAACAAACTGGGCGAAGCTTGCAGCCTCAGGTCACAACTGTAGATCTACTGTAAACCACAACCAATGACAAACTCATAACAGCTTATATGGAAAAACCAGCATGTATGAAATTGAAAAGGTTTCACACACAGCAACTTTAAAAAAAAAAGTCTCCTTTTGTTCTTGTTTCCTCTCTCACTCACACACACACACACACACACACATGAACTATGTTTTTATTTCTATCCTCTCTGCCTGTACACTCTTATTCACATACACTTTAGGGAGTAATTAAGAGCGCTTGTTTTGATGAAACGGCCCTGCCTGCTAATACAAATACTGCAGAACCAGCAGGTAAGAATGAGATTGATAACAATTAACTGGCAGCCCTACTTTCAGGCCTATTTGAACTTCCAAATAAAAATCTTACAGCAATAAGGTACACACAACTGATCATTACACTATCAAACTTCCATCAGTGCCAGAAGTGTGTGTAAGTTTCATCATCATTACCATCTCATTACTACAGTTACCAGTGTCACCACTTTATGTACAGGTCTACACTGAGGAAAGTTTCACCCTATCTAAGTGATAAGACAACTTTAATGATCCATATGACGAAATTGGGTCATTGCAGGAGCAGATACTAGGATATAGATAAGAGTAGGTACAAACAAAAACAGTATATATATCATTAAACTGATCAGATAATCTAAATTAATTAAAGAAGAACATTTTCATTATAAATTTGCAGATGTTTTTTAAAAGCGAGAAGTTACATTTACGCTGCTGGATCTTCTTTCAAACACCTCAAACCTGCAACAAACCATTTTTCTCTATGAATACAACAACCATAAACAAATCAGGCACCAATTAAACTACCAAAAACCTGCACTGCCCCTCTGTAAATGTTTGCTGAATGGGAGCAGGCAAAACAAGCGCAATGACCAACCGGGGGTTTGGCAGTTTCCCCGCAAACACCAGCACTGGACTAAAAATGACTTTGTAATCAGAGGGTTTAGAGAACAAACAAGGGAGGAGAGAAGAAAACCAGGGAACGATAGAGTGAGTCTATGAATTACTCAGCAGACACGTCTCTCCCTCTTCTTTCCCTGCAGGAGATAATGGGAATCATCCATCTTCTTGCCCTCCTTTATGCCTCATTTTTTGACCACTCATCTGCATTTGCATCCAGGTCAGCTGAGAAATAACAAGTCCTCTCCAATAACTATGATGCGTAGAATTTAGTAGGAAAGGATTTCAGTATACCAGCCATTTTTGGGAAAAAGCCACAACAAACGACTGCATTTACATAGCGCTTTACAGTATGGCTCTCATTCACACACACACACCGATGACAGCTGCCATCCGAGGCGCTTGCCTGCATGGAAAGGCGATGCCTGCCCATCGCGAGCAACTTGGGGGCACTTCAACACGCAGACAGGAGGTGCCAGGGATCGAACCGCCAAACTTGTGACTAATGGAGAACCACTCTAAGTCCTGAGCCACAGCCGCCCCAACCTGTCTTACAAAGCAGAATTACCAAGCTAGCTGGATAATAGGGCTGCAGGATATTAGAAAAACATGCAGTATGCAATAACGTTGTTGAATATAGCGATAACGATATTATTTGCGATAAATAAACTGATATTCAAGTGTACTCATTTCTGCTACTTTCAGTATTCTACTAAAATACAACGCATTGCTTGTTGAATCTCAAACAAATAAAAGGAAATCATTTCCAACATTATTTCATTGAACAAATTGAACATTGAATTGAATATAAAAGGCACTACTGAAAAAAAAATTGTTACATTTTAAAGTGCAGCTTTCTACTGATAAAAAATCTCTGAGTGTCTTCCACGATATGTTGCAGCCTTTCACGATGTGTATATTGCGCCAATTAATATTGCGATGACGATTTAAAAAAAAAGATACATTGTGCAGCCCTACTGGATAATACATAAAACCCATTTTCACAATTATCTTATTGTGAGTGGCGGAGTCCGACGTGAATACCCAATTTAAAGTTAGAACAGTTTTGGTTATTTGACATGAAAGACTTCTGTGTTTGTATTTTTGGTCCTGGTGAAGCAGATTGCCTTGAGTTTTTTTACAGTGGTTGGTTTTGGGAAATACAATAATTTGCTTTCTTGCTAAGAGTTTGATGATGAAGATTGATATCACTCAAACAAACATGGGGGAAGGCTAGCCTGTACAAAGGTGTCATAATTCAACTACCAGCACCTCTAAAGCTTAATAATGAATATGTCATATTTTAGTGTTAACCGAAGAAAGCAAAAAAGAAAGCATATTACCCATAAGGTCAAACCATTATTTTATTAAATAATGCCTAAATGTTTGTTTTTGTACTTTGATGGTTGCTTATTGAATATTGTATGTCATGAAGGAGTGCTAAATATTTAAAGCTTTTTTTCAGGGGCTTTAAACCTAAAAAAAAAAAAGGTTTAATTTAATGAAGGTATACAGATTATTTAGTAATCCTGCTTCACAAGGCAGGCGCCAAGTCTACACTTTCAAGTGTTTTCAAATGATTTAACTACATAGACACGCTGAACAAATAAGCAACATTGAGGCAAGTTTTAAACAAAAAGAACAAATGCACATTCAAAGTGACATAGAAAGTATAACTTGGCCTACATGTACAGTACATGTTGTGAAAAATGACTGGGCAACTGGGTTCCCTTTACCATAAAAACTGATCTGAGGACAGTATGAGCGAAGTAATCTAAATATTTTAATATTTTAGTAAGGACACATGTTGACTAAGAAATAAAAACAGAGCAAGATAAATTGAAAATAAATGCATCTCTAGAGGAAACACCGTTTATTATAACCACAATAAGAGCACACAGATTGTTGATTTCACACATCAGCAGGCCTAAACTGCTGACGCTGGAATATTATCTAGCTGAGTTACTGGATTGTCTCAAACTCATGTTATTCCAATGGCTGCTAAACTGTTTAAGAAAACATACATGACACATCTATTCAATTTCATGAACAATAAAATGTTCCTGCACACACACACACACACACACACACACACACACACACACACACACACACACACACACACACACACACTTCTACTGGCGAGATGTGACACAGACATGCCTGACTTTAAATCCCTATGAGACAAGCTTATTGAGAAGCATAGAAAATCTGCAGGATTCTCAGGCTCTCATCTCCTTCCAATAAAGCGAGTCGTCTATTCTTTCCTGAGACAGGATGCAACGGGAGGCAACCAAAGGGCATCGTCATGAGGTGAAGAGTTCACAGCAGCGTACAGGAATACGATTTGAGAGTGAAAAGAGATTATTTCGCTTTACCCAAAAGAGAATGACATTTTCTTTTTTTCTTTGATCAGGAAGAAAATAGAGGACATATGGAGGTGGAAGTCATGGAGTGAGGCAGTGACAGAGAGACAACAGAGTTATGTCAGTGGAAGAAAAGCCAGAAAGAGAAGCAGAAGGCAACAGAGTCAGAGAGACACTGCTATCAGAGCTCCAACATGGCAGGATGTGACATGTGGAGAGCAGGAAGAGGAAACTGGACAGATATAGATTCATTTGGTAGCCGCTCCTGAAAACATGTCTATCCCATAAGGGGCCTCGTGGCAGTTAATGTCTACTCCTAACCTCGGTATGGTGTTACTGCATGCTATCATGGAGGATAAAAGGTTTAACGCAGAATCAGTGTGTTTTCTATTATTTTAAATTCTAGGACTACATTTACTGGTTTGCAGAGCAGTGTCAGAAATGAAGGGGGGCAAAGGGCAAAAATGGCCCAAGAAATCTCAGAATGCCCCTAAAAAAGGTGACTGAGGGGCAAAAAATGGCTACAACAACAACAACAACAACATATTAATATTAATTTGGGCCAATATCCTAATCCTACATTAAGCCATCATTTTATTTTCATTCAATTCATTCATTCTATTTCCATCTCTATCAAACTCACACAAACAGCGCTGTTACATATGCATGCAATAGTATGCTTATTATTTACTCATGTTAGCACAAGGTGGTGATTACATTTTAGTCTGGGCTCATTTCACATTAAAAACAGCAACTATATGCACTAATTACTTATTACTATTACTATTTTCTGAAAATTGCCCCAAATATATTTTTTATTTCCTACACTGCTGTAGAGTGAACATTTTCTCCAGAGTTGGCAAGAAATAGGGTCACACCCTGGGGTCAGATCCCACATCTAATCAGACTTAATGTAGGTCATTAATTTGTATGACTTTACCACAGATCAGCTAATTTTACCATAGGAGAACCGCTTGAATAAAGTTGCAGTTTAACAATGAGTCTCACTTAACTAACAAAAAACAAAAGAAAGACTTTGTGGAAAATAAGCACCCTCTTATTTACAGTGTACTGATACTCAGCTTTTAAAGATAGCAAGTGAGCAAGAGGATGAGCCTAAGCCAATGACAGAGGCTACACTCTAAATATATTAAGCTACACAAATGTTACATCCAGTAGTGACAGTGACATTTGTCCTTTAAAACACTGATCAAATTAAGTGATTAGGTGGCATAATAAATCATATCAGTAAACATTTCTTTTAGGACTTTGTACAGGCACATGCTATGCTTTCTTTGTGTTTCTGTCAGTGGTAAGTATGATAGTAAAGGGACTTATTTTACATGCAATGGACCTTTCTTTTTTGCAGGAGTACATGGAAGTGGACACGCAATGTGCATAAATGTGCATGTGCACGTCCTACACACATGGAAGTACACAAACAAGTGTACAGATTAGCAATATTCTTTAAGAAAATGCAATAAGGATACCATCCAATATTCATTTAACATTAAAACCTGAAGCCTATGTTTCCTTCGTTAAGCAATGTAAGGACATGGGTCACTGTTTCAACTTTTCTCATGACCCTCTAATTTCACGATTCAGAGACGGAAACCTTTATTCAGCTGGTATCTGGTCAGGCAATATGAGAATGGTCGTTTGTATGAATATGTGCACTGGTATTAGTTCTTAACTTTACTTTTTCATAAACTTCAAAAAGGACAGACCCTTGATTATGCTCATGTGAAAAACAGAGCCACATAACAGCAGCATGGGTGTGTCAGCTCAGCTGCTAACGTTGAGGCAGATAGCCATCTGATCTAATATGGTATTAGGAGTCTGATATCTAAAACTTCAGGATAATAGGAACAGCTGGTCTTCATTAGAGGTTAAACAAAACAGAGCAACCTATTAACCAGTGTAGTTTAATTTAGCAAACTCCCTGTGCTAACTCCCTGTGCTGCAGTAGTTAACAGTCATGGGGAGAAAACTACAGCAGAAGTTCAGTTCGGATTTGTATTCTGTGCGCACAATTTAGTTTTTTTTCGGCTGACCCCAGGGGGGCTCCGTAGATAGTGGCAGAGGGGCTGGCATGTTCAAACATGAGCATGAGCCACAAAGCCAAGATAAAGGGCGCTGGTTCTAACATCTAGCTATGTTGCGCATGAACAGTGTTTAAAGCACCCCTCCAAGGAAAACAGCATGCTTTGGCCACGCGTTGCGGTCGTTTGTGTACATGTTGTTAACTTACCTTCAGAGAGCTCCAGCTCGAGCTCCGCCAGCTTCTCCCGGACCTCCGCCGGCAGGGTCATAGCGACAGCCGGCGTGGGCTCCAACATCATCGTTAGCAACCCGGTTGAGGTTCTCTCAGCCATGGTAAGAAGCACGAATATGTCCACTGAGTCGCCGGTGAGGAGGACAATGCGACCATAAATTTAAAAAAGAAAAGAAAAACAACAGCCACTCCTCACTTGGTATCGGCTAAGGAGGGCAAATAGGGTGTTGGTGCTCGTCTCGCTGCAACGTCGTACAGATGTGTGAGAAATCTCTCCAACCGTCATGACACGGCTAGCTGTGAGGCTAGCAGACATACCTGGCTGTGTGTTTCCATGCAGTGTGGTAGGGCAGGGCCCTGCCAGTGTCTCCCTGCCTGCTGTCTGTCCCTCCGCATCGACGGTGTCCTGGCTGTCGGCGGCTGCTTCACTTCAACTGTGACGGGAACTCATTCAACTCCTCACTCGCTTCCCACGGCGCAGTCGCCATTGCATCATAGCAACAGCAGCCTGGGGCCGTGCGCGTTCACGAGCCCCACTCGTGTGTGTGTGTGTGAGAGAGAGAGAGTCTCCTGATGTTCCTCATATAACTTGCCTGCCTCCTACTGTCACAATCACAGTGCTGCGTGCGATGCAGGGAAGTAATGTACTATTCAAACTTGCTGGTAATAGCATTATCATATTATAGCCTATATTAGTCTGTATGATGTTTACATACCTTGTTGGCTTTGCTGCTATAGTAATCACACCAGTGTCACCACCACCTTTGCATTGTAATTTTGTCTTTAATTGCTCTTGTATAGTTTATAGTTGGTAGTAGTTCTTATTTTAATTGACATGCCTCTTATTATTTTTTTTATTACTTTCTCTTAGTTGTGCTCTCAAAGTGCACCATATTGATGCATTTGACTTTAAAATGTACAACATTTTCTTCAGGGGGTGCATGCCCCCAGACCCCCCAGAGAGTTGGGGGTCCACAGTATCCTTTTCACCTTGTTTTTTGTACCCCTGACCAGTTTGCATGCCGGGGGTTTAAAGAACAGAAACAGTTGTGTGGCATGTGGTTTGGTGGGTGAGCAGGAAAGATAATTGTCGTCAAATCAGCATTAGTTGGGTTAACGCTCTCACCTCAAAGTAATATAAACGTATCAAGACACATACAGAAAAAAGTGACGATGGGGTGAGGAGGGTTGCAAAAAGCAAAGCCCAGATGGGAGCACATACTGTCAGGTCATGACTGGAAGCTGGGAGGAATCTGCATGGGCATGACGCTGGCCTTAGACATCATGTCACATCAACATATTGGTCATTACATTTCAATCAATGTTCTTTAACTTTATTTCAATGTAGCAAACATACATATTGGTTATTTTCTTCATAACTAAATATATTCACATTTCTACACAGGCACTATACCAGTTTCAGCTGCACTGTATGAGGCAAGAAAATGCATTAAAATGAATGCTTCAAAAAACAAAATAAGTTATTTCAATGTAGCAAACAGAAATATTGGTATAACAGAAATATTTCAAAGGAAAAAAAGACCAAATGTATACAGATCCCTGGGGGGGGGGGAGGGAATTATTATTATAAAAACAAATTGAAGGGAATACATTTTATGGATTTCACACTATTTTAGTTACAAATTGTTTGACTATATTGTTTAGTTTCTTTTCTATTGAAAAAGAGCTTATATTTGTTAAAATTACACTTAAATATGTATATAAATAATATATGTTAGTAGCCTACAAAGTTAAATAGTTAGATGTGTTTAAATATTAGAATCTAATAATATGTTATTATTAATAATAAAGTGAACTTTATTTACATGGCACATATCCAAAATGTGGTTAGAGAATGATAGATAGATAGATAGATAGATAGATAGATAGATAGATAGATAGATAGATAGATAGATAGATAGATAGATAGATAGTGTTTACGTCATTCCACTAGTTATTTTCTTCATTTAACTAATTATATTCACATTTCTACACAGTCACTATACCTGCTTCAGCTGCACTGTATGAGGCAAGAAAAATGCATTCAAATGAATGCTTCAAAAAACAAGTTATATATGATTGCAGTACATGTACAGTTTTATATAACTATTTAGCACATTTGCTTGTGTTTGTAACTTGATGTTGTTGTTGTTGTCAGTGGTGTTTCAGTTGGGAAGTTGAGGAGTTATTCTATCAATATTGTGTCTTGCGTGTACATTTGTATGTCTGTTATGAAACTATCCAAATATATGTCCAATATAAATTTCAAATATCAAATAAAAACACATCAAAACAATATGTTAAATAAGTTTTGCTTCATCTGTAAAAAGAAAAGAAAGTTAACAACCAGTAGGTGTCACTGCATACTCAGTAGAACAGTTTTGTCTCAGGCAAGGAATATGCTACATTAATATGTGGCTGACACTATTGAGGGTTTAGTGAAAGTGATGGTCTATTGTAAGTAAAGATCTTTCCTTAAAGTATGTTTGAGACTGATGTTGTAGTTTGCTCTAGGATTCCTCTTGTTATGTTCAAAGATGGTCCCATTCACCTCGGTATGAACATCAATAAGATGTGTTTTTCTGTCAGAAGACAAACAACTGTTTAGTCTATTATCTTATATGAAAAATGTCTGGTGCTAAACAGAAGCTGGATTTGCTGTGGAGTGTTTGACTGTACCTCATTTGACCTTTGTGTAATGCATCTGTCAGAGCCTTCAGGTAAATGGAGCAATGGTGTCCTTGCGCCAGTTGACGTTCATCTGTCCAGCAGTGACTCCAGAACACATCGGCAGCTGTAGGAATTTTAGGCCTGGACAGCCCATCACACCCATCTGTCTCCAGATGCTCATCCCGGTGCTTTGTCCTGGCACCGGGAGGAACTTCAGGGACATTGTAGCTCTGGATGAAGAAGAGTTTGGGCTTGCCAGCAAGCATGGGGCATGCATCAGCAGCGAAAATACGGCTGACATTGTCCAAATGTAGGCCTTCAGCATCCGAGTCGGTACCTAGGAGACAGTTTGCCGTACCGCGGCTAATGATGCAACAGACAAAGCCGTCACCTTCAAGTTTCCCTCTTTGCCTCGATATTCCTTGGAGAGCTAAAACAGTGTCATCCACACTCAGCCACTTGTAGAGGACCACGTTGAAGTGAAGATTATTAAATGTATGTTCCAACATTTCTGAGTGAGTAAGGAAAGGGAAAACCAAAATTGAACTATTACCCTGATAATAAGTCACTGAAAAGATCAATGAAAAAATGCTATCAGACTAGGGCTGCTACTAACGCAACCCAAAGATATTCAGTTTACTATGACATGAGACGACACCAAAACAGACATTTCCCCTCAAACTTCTCACATGGTTTCATGAAGCCAACAAAGGTAAAAGTAAATATTATTTCACAAAAAAGCAAAGATAAGAGAACGGTCCACAAAATAAAACAAATTTGTTTAGCAGAACACATTTTTCTTGTTTCCTCTCCCAATGCACTACACAACCCCTCAGCTTTATCTTGTGACACTGGGTTGGAAACCACTGGCCTAAACTACCTGTCTAAAAAGTAGTTCAAACTAGCTGCTTACACATTGATGAATCAATATCTATCTTTCTGCAGAATGAGTACACATTTACTTTGATACTTTACGTGCCTTTTGATGGTGATACTTTTGTATTTTATATATACAAAAGTATCTATAAATAGGAATTTAAATGCATGACTTTCACTTGTAATGGAGTATTGTGACATTGGTGTTGGTACTTGTACTTAAGTAATGGATCTAAATACTTATTCCAGCACTGGACTGTAGGTACAAAGTGTTGTGTGTCTCACCTCCGTCATTACCCACGCAGTCTATGATAACACAAACTCCTCTAGGATTTGTGTTAAATTTGTAACAATCTAGTTGACTCTGTAATGCAAGGGAGCAAGCAAACAAGTTTCATAAATGCACTTTACTAATGAAACATGCAAACATATAGGGGGGAAAACTGCAGCAATAGTGAGTGAAAACCTTACCTGACAGTTCTGCTCTCTGTATACAGGCAAAGGTATGTTTTCTGTGGCTGATACAAACAAAGAACAAACAAAGATTAATGCAGTGTTATAAATATGTAAAGTGAAATACAATGAGCAACCTGGGGCTTTCCAACTGCGTAGCTATAAAGCCTCACGTGAAATAATGTATGCTTATGTTTGTTCCATTGGTTTGAAAGGAGTATTTTTTTTACTTGTTTCTGGCAAATATATATACTATTTTGAAGTTGCTATAATGTTTTAATATGCAGCCTGTCTTACCAATGTGGAGGGGCTGTGCTTGTCTTGTTTGTTGTAGAGAACTATTTGGAGTGGAGACTGGACACTGAAAAGAAGATGTTTTTTCAAAAGTATTAGTTTTATAATTGAGAGGAAAAACTTTAAATGTTGAATACCTTTGTACACTACTTACAGGAGCTCTGTGCCTTTGCAGTTGAGATAAATGACCTTCAGATGTCCCAACTGTAAAAGGTGTATATGGACAGAAATACAAGTGAATATAAGTACATTAATAAAGTATCATTTAAAGTACTAGATTATTCTTTCATATGTGATTATTGATAAATACAGTTTTCCTGTATTTATTAAAAATGTAATTTGCCCTAATTAAAGATATCTGTGAGTCCAACAGTACATGTGAACTGGATGTTATGCTGGTAATAATGGGCAAGATAGGCTTTGTTAGTTATGTGAGTTAAATGAAACAGAATGAAATGCATTTAGTTGTATACTATACATTATATCATAATATGGGGGGGGGTACTATATATTCGATTTTGCATTGTCAGAGTACATTCTGGTCAATGCACGTTCACTGAGAAACAATGTGTTGTATACAGTTTTTTTTAGTGGTTGCTCGCCACCTTCAAACATCACTTGAGAATCTCCTTTTCATATTTTGTCAAGTAGGATTTTCTTGTTCGCGATACTTAAACTCTGTACGATATTTGAGCCATTTGTAAAATTAAAAGACAGCCTCACCTGACATCTTGTATGCAGTCACTTTTTTGGCAAGGTCTACCCTGCCAATGTTTCTCAAACATTCCTCTATATAGTCAACTCTTTCAGGTGAAACCATATCCAGCTTCTCAAGTTCAATGATCACATCCAAGAAACTCTGTCACAAAAGAGAGAGGGGAAGTTGTTTTCTCTCTGAATTGAGGTTCTTTGACGTTTTTGTGTCAAGTGACATTCCACCAAAGTTCCCCTCCCACACACACAAGAATGGAGAATTCAGTAAGTGAAAACAAAACTTCATTTTTTTGTACCTTAGCTTTTTCCATCTGCTCACGGGTCAACGTGCTGCTTAACAAGAATTTCACACTCTTCAGATTGTCATTGGCCATATCATCATTTATATTAGCCATCAATACTCTGCAATAAGGGAAACCATGATTACTTTAGGAACCACATGTTGTGTTAACTTGGATTGTTAAAATATTCATGACTTCTTAAAACTTAAAAAGAATCTTACCTGAATCTTGGCAGAACCTGCTTGTTTTTCAGAGTATTCTCCGCCTCATCTCTGCTGGTGTTGTACACCTTCCTCAGGATATCAAAACGTCTTAACTGCAACATGAGCTCTGTCAGAAACAGGTTACCTCTCTCAAGACACAACACTACAAGCATCTCCTTCATACAAGCCTCACTGTTGTCCGTGTCCAAGATTCCACACAGGTAGAAGAGCCTCCTGCGTTCACAGCTGCTGAGAGCCTCCACTGTTTGATTAATGGTCTGAAGCTGGTCGGAAAGAGCCATGTTCTTTGGTAGAAGAGTATGATAATCCAGCAACGAAGATATAGCCTACCGTTGATGATCAACAAATGGCAATTTGACCATATGCCTATAAACTGGATCAGATGAAATATTGTGAGTTCCCAATAAACTATCATGAAAATATAACAAACTGAAAGGATTATTGAAACAACCTACCTTACACCGTCGAAATCTGACAACAGAGGAATAGGCTGAAGAGTAATATAAAGTAAACCACACAGGAAGGATGACGCATGACTAAAAAATTGGGGAAATACCTCAGTCTAGATGCGAAATACCTATGATTATAGAAATCCCTTAAATCGTACACGCCGAGTTAGTTGAAAAACTTATATACGCCTATAGATCTGCACTCTGATTACGCAAATGCGACTATAATTCTGCTAGGTTTTACAAAACTGCACAACAGGCTGATAACTAAGTGAAAGTGAAAGCAAAAAAGGCGGCTGCGTTTTGATAACAAAAAACTTAAAGGCACATCCGTGGCAGCAGACCAAAATCAATTTGGCAATGTATTAACACTTAAAACTACAGCCTTGATGGATTCAAACCCTCTATTAATGACCAATTAACATGTATAGCCTAACTGATGTGATGACTTATTGGAGAGCAAGAAACCCATCAGCATTTATGGATTTTTCACAACCTGGCAACCCAATATTTGTTCTTATTTACTGATATTTAAAGCATTAGTAAACCATTAATAAAGCAATTAGTTACAATGTATAAGCCTTTATTACACAAGGTGCCATAATAGAAAGCGGCAACAAAATATATATAATAAAATACAACAATTATTAACATTAACATTAATAATATTTAAAAACACTGGCGTAAAACATGTTATGTTTACTAGTCTTTATGAAAAAAAATCACATGGCCCCTGTAATCAAATTGTGTTTGGTGGTAGTAACATAATGTTAGATTAGATTAGCTACTTATTGCACTTTATCTTTTTAACACCAAAGACTCGTCCTTCAGATGTTATTCACTTAAGTGTTTGTTTATCATATACTGTATATTTGTTGTTTAATATTTTCCAATTAATCTGCTTTGTTTCAGGGTATTCTACTGCTTCCAATTTATACATCCTGCATGTATGCAGTGAAATCGGTTTGCTCTGGTTTCTTGGTTAATTTACTGTAAATGTGCGCCCAAATCATGATTCTGAGTATTCCGACAGCCATAAATGCATCACTTATGCTCCCCCTGCAGGTCGAGCTTTCTGCTTACCAAAGCGCACCGAGTTCCGCTCAGTCTTGCCAATCGTCTCGCGCTGTGGTTCAGCACCATTGCAGTGTGGAAAGATCATACGGAGGTGTAGCTCGCGGAGAGAGGGATCATTTGGAGGAAAGATACTCGACCTGGGTGACCGCTCTGGGCAAACACGACCCCTACTTCACTGATAGTCACCGCGTGACATTGCCATTAGCAGCTTCAGTCCGGGTGAGTATTTCATTACCTGGTAGCTGATTTTCCAGGTAACGTTAGTCGCAGTCAAGGGCTGCTGGTGACTTGGAACATCATCAGTACTGTAGATGGAAACCCGCGGCGAGGAGGCTTTAACGTTAGCGGGCTGGCCACTGCCGACACAAGTGTTAACTGTCTAGGGACGGGACCACGGAGCAGATGCTTCGGCGTTGGAGCCAGCAAGACAACCGTTTCGGCCTGGTCACGACTGGTGAAAAATTAGGATGAGGATGTCTACCATATCTGCTGACTAGAACAGACACGCTTACGGCATGCCAGCCAAGCTAAGGTAGCTAACGTTGACGTACAGGTCAGGCTGTCGTGGCAGGGTTGTAACAAACGTTAGCTAGTTAGCAGTTTACTATCTGGCTGCGTAGAACCAACTAACGTTAACGTTAGCTAGATAACGCTAGCTAACGTAACGTTACAGTGATAGTTAAGGTAAAACAGCACGTCAGCCACGACACATTCCGTGCTAAAATACATACACTATTTCCACTGTGCCTCTTAAAGTTGAACTCTACAAAAACGCTGCAGCTTGTTTGTTCAAACATGTTTTATTTTGAAATTGTAAGCGGAAGTCTCAATTTCTCCTAGGCTGTATCTATACTTTTTAGTGCTAAAAGCAGCACTAACGTTCATATAGTAACGTTACATAGCATACGAAGCAACATAACGTTAAAGGGCTGGGTCTGATTCTGTTAAGTAACATTAATTGTCTGAAAGGAGTTGCTGTAGAGTAAATCACTGTCATGTACAGAGCTAAAAGTCTCTGAATAGCCTTTCCTATATTGTCAGCTAACCCGAGTGGCCTGTTAATTCTAGTCATCATACCATCATGTATGTGAGTTTGCAGCAGCAGTACCGTGTGATTTAAATGACCACCACATACCCATGTATATGAACATAAGTATGTACATCTCCCAGTGGCCAAGTTCTGTTAGGTATGAACAAATAACTGAGAGGTGTTAATTGATTCAGTAAATAAAGAGGAGAGTGTACAGTGCATCACCAGTTAAGGAGCATCAGACCAGGAGCCAGAAAATTTCATCCGGGTAGCTGTATTCAAGCAAGGGGTCTATACCTACCTAATATCATTTGGCTTAAGACAGGGTCTCTCTCTTCCCCCAGTGCTGTTTGATATACTATGCTTGGACAGAACAGTGTTTTACATCAGACCAGTAGTTCAGTGCTCAAAGTTATAAGCAACCAATACTCTTTACAACAGCAACACCCCTAATTCCTTCCTCTCTGCTCTGCCAAGCCAGTTTACTTCTGCCAAGTTGCTTTTTTGTTGATCTTTTGCTGTTAACACACTGCTGTTTTTAACACTGACGTCAGTAAATGAAATAAATGCTGCTTAGATTGATATTGGTCATATTAAGTAAATTACCCCTCAGATAATGCCATCATCATGGGCAAAGATGTAGAGCTGAAGATCCAGATAATTCCATGCCATCTGCTGCCCACCCTCAATCATCATCATCCTCCTCTCTTCTCCTCCTTCCTCGCTCTGTCTCTGCCGCCATGTGTTTTGGGACTAGGCTATCATCAGAGCTGTGGCCTATTTTAGACAGAAACTCCATTTACCCACTTAATCTGTGTCTCTGTCTCCAGGAGTTGAGTTTCTTCTATTGCTCAGTGTAACACATGGTAAATTATTCAGCCCAAGTTCTTTGATGGGCAGAAGGAAGGAATGTATCAGAATGTATCGGATCATATTGTGGAGTTGGTGAAATCACTTATCGAGCAGTATACTGTAGTTCCGGAGTTATGTGCTGTGTGAAACTCTTAAGCTTGCCTAATTGTTTCATCGGGGATTCGCTTGAAGCTGAGGTAAACTTTTCTAAACTTTGAGTTGACTAATAATGCACAATATTGTCGTTTGTTGCCCACATGTCTGCAGCAGATGTGAGTTTATTGAGACAGCTTTAAACCAAAAAAAAAAAATCTAACTGTAAATGAGCCCCAGAGCGTGTTGCTTCCCTCCCTCCCACCTATAGTGATGCACACGCCTAGGGGATCAAAGCTGTAATTAGCCTGCCATGGATTAGCAGTAGGGACTATTTTCCACTGTACTCGCTCCCACAGAGCCAGAGAATCACACAGGCACCCAACCCGCTGTCTTTCCTATTCTTCCAGTAGAGAAAATCTGAATTGGCATGTTTGTTGTTGTCCCTTCAAGGCCAAGCAAAAGAGACACATCAAAATTCTGCCCTGGAGAGTTTGGACATCAGGCATTTCTTAAATTGATTGTGGTATTTTCCTTTGTGTGTTGTCATTAAGCATCCAAAATTGGTTCTTGATGTACTTATAAGTCACCAGTGGAGTAATTTCTAGTCGTGTTGCGTGCAGACAATCAGCTGCATATGTGGTTGGCATGCAGAGAGAGCTGTGGTGCTGCTGACTCACTGCACTGCCAGGTATGAGATCTGTCTGTGTTGGCTGTCTCCATGATGTACAGTATGTCTCTCCCCAAGCACCCCCCCCCCCCTGCTCAGAGACTCGTCTCTCTGTCAGCCAAGCATGAGTTCATACTGTTCCTCTGGGGGCTCCAAAGAGGTGGAGCAGCGTAATACGTGTACTCTCTTGTTTGTAAATTAATCAATGCTTTCAGAACAGATTGCAACAAGGTTTGGGAATCACAGGGTATTGCCCAAGCTAATAGTATTACCATACAGGCAATTCTGCAAAACAGTGCATGTCCAGAGGGTGCATGTCCAGAGGGTGAATACCCGCGTTTAGGGCTGCAATTAACAATATTTTCGTTCAAATGTAATGTATTTCAAATTGCTTGTTTTGTCCGAACAAATATCCAAAACCCAAATATAATCAGTTGACACATGACAAAGAAAAGCATTGAATTGCCGGAACCACCGAATGTTTGGTGTTTTTTGCTTGGAAAAATGAATCAAACAATGAATCTGTTGTGAAATAGATGCCAATTCATTTTCTCTTAATCAACTAATTAATCAATTGACAAATCGCTGTAGTTGTGTTGCAACTTGCTGAAGTAATAGGATTTAGTCACTGCATTATGGTTAAGTTTAAGTGTGTACCAAACTGTGTAGCTCCAGCCTTTAAAACACAGATGCAGCAACATGTACGTGTACTGTCAAATCCTAGCAAAAGTAACACAGCAAGAAATTAGTAAAAGGCATAACTGCCAGAAAACAGACATGTTAACACCTCTGCCACATCGTACTGTATCTCAAATATTTTCAAAATTGACTAAGCTAAAAAGAAGAGTGAAAATCAGCAAATTACTATGGGAAAGCTAATCTAATGCATTTAAAAACCATCCATTCTTGTTGACAGTGAGTGTGGCATCAAGGGACATCATCTGGACGGAGCAAAGAGCGCTGTGATTTTCACCGCCTTCTCCAGGAGGTAAATGTTGCGTCTGTAAGACTGCCGCTTCAAGCGCTATTAAAGGAATAGATTTAGCCGTTTTTTTTTATTTTAATAAACGGATAAAAAGTATGCAGAAATAACAACGGCATTATGCCGATTTGTAAAAAGTTTATTTATCGTTATCGAGGTAAAATGTTATTTTAATTAATCGTGATTTGGATTTTAGGTCATATCGTGCAGCCCTTGGGCTTTGCTAACATTGTACATTGCTCCATCTACACAACAACATACACATAATTTCAGAACTTACCAAGTAGTTCAACTTCCCTGCTTACTGTTCACCAAGAAAGCTCTTTTTTTGTCCAGTCTGTACAAGTAATGAGGGACAATAGAGAGTGCCCACAGACAGCTACAATAGTTTGTTTCTCCATTTCTGTTTCAACAGCATCAGGACATCAGGAGAATCTAAACACTGATATGCTTTCGCGACACAGTGTCAAGCGAATTCTTCTTTCAACTCACAACAAGGATAAGTATTTCTGGTATTCGCATCTTTGCATCTTCTTTGTATGTAATCGTCCCGCCGAAAACGCCTTAGTCTGAACCCTGCATTATGGGTTCACATTTTGGTACATTGTACAATTTGTTTTGTTTGTAACTCAAACTTTGCTTTTGTTATGTGGTTTGATGTGATTGCAGAATTAGATTTTGAATTAATCCCATATTATATGTGAAATTTGGCCCATGCTGCTGAACTATGCCATCTTTGGAGTGCTAGTTTGCTGGGCATGTGTGAATGTTTTGATTAGGTTAGATTAACTGCATTATCCCTACAGGGAAATGGCTGGTTCCCATGGAATTGGCGAGAGGCTTTGTCATTGTTCTGCTGTACAGTGTGACTGGTTGATTTCAGTGTGCCACAGACTCTCACCTCCTTCAGTTCATTTCAGTGTGTGCTATGTTTGCAACCCTCCAGTATTAATACAATGCTGTGTTAGCAGATCAAGTGGCTAACCTTTAATCCACCATTATGCACACACATTTGGACAGTTCAGCACATATTTAAGCAAAATCTGTCTGATACACTGTTGATAATAAACAGAGAAAAAGATCTCACAGCGATGGACTATCAATATTAGAAGCAGAAACATCTACTTTAATAATCTGTCTCCAAAGAGATAAAGCAAAACTCACATTATTAATTCATCTCCTGCTTTTTTTTTGTTACTTGACAAGACATTTGCTAGCATTAGCTACCCGACAGGAACGGACTGAACGAAGTAGAATCAAAACAGTTTTCATTCAACTCCAGTGCCCACACTTCTTCTCATAACCGATAATAATTTGTCAACAAACACAAATGGAGAGCTCTGATCAATCCGTAACCTCTCGTAGATGCGACCGTTAAATTCACTACCAGAACGAGCTTGGCTCCTGGGGTCACAACAACTGGACAGGACTGGGTGCACATAGTGTTACTATTAACATCACACTTCATGGGACTTTTGTCCAAGTAACCTAATTGTGCAAGTTGTAATAATTAGATTTTCACGATTTACGACCAACCGCACACCCCAAAGTATTCAATTTACAGTGATAGAAAAGCCGCAAATCCTTACATGAGAACCTGGAGTCTGTGAATGTTTGACATTTTTGGCTGATAAATGACCAACCCTGCTGCTCTGTAGTAGTGCACTAGAGGTCAAAATGGTTAGGAGGCTTGAACATCACACATGTATTGCACACTGGGGCCAAACTAAAAGGACTGTGTGGAAGAAATAGATTAGTTTTTCTGGGAGCCTCTTCCTGTGACAATTATCTTTTTTAACACCAATTTTTACGAATCAGTAACCACATATAGTATGTTGAAAAAGTCATGTTATTTAAGACTGTTCCCTACCAAAAGTTACAGTTGCATTGAGCAGTTTGACCATTAACATATTAACGGCAACTCCTGGACAAAAATAAATGACATATCCTGCTGTTGACCCAAACACAATTTACATGAGACTGAAAGGCACCTGAACTTTCCTACTGTTGTACTGGATGTCAGTGGGGAAACACATGCTCTGTATAGTTAATATGGCAGCATGGACAGTTTTTTTTTTTTAAGCTAAGATAATAGGTCATCATCCTCTCAGAGCCACTGTTTTCTGCTGGGCTTTGCCTTTCCGTTGATCGGCTCTCTGCTCTCCTGCTCAGCTTGCTGGTCACGACTCGGCCCCTGTCTGAAGTTGAACAGATGCCAAAGCCCGGTTGACTCCAGGAGCCTTTGAATTAATGCCAGTTATTTGTTGTTGTGATATGATGGGAAATATATGGAAGGAAAGTGGGGGCTTTGGCTGGATCAAGCTGTGAGAGAGTGTTTACTGGAAAGTGAGGCACCTGTTAACAAAAGTGTTCCCTTAAATTTAGTGAGGCCTAGATGCTAATGCTGCTAGTGTACTGAGCATCGTTTGGTAATAAAGAGGTGGGTGATTTCTAAAATTATGCAACCTAACCTAAACCGAAATATAGACAGTCAAAATGAACAGTTATGTGTCATATTTTTAGGTGTTTATGTCCTAAACAAATTTAGTGTTTTGTTGGCTTAATATGTGTATTAGCTTTGCTTCAGTTTCTAGCAGAACTCTGTAGTTTTCCATCTAGTGTAATGTCTTTGTGTCTGCTGCATTGGGGAGTGGGGTAGATGGAGCACAAATGTAGCCCACATTATTGTTGTTTTTTATACAGTAGGAACCAATTTGAATTAACAACCATTATGAGTCTCTGGGGTGGGAAGAAGTTGAGAGGCCAAGCTCTCTGGCTCCCCCCCCCCAGCATCTGAGGTGGCAATGCAGTGTAGAAATGCACCCACTCTCCTCCTCTATTGTGGTCTAAGGACGGTAGACTGTGCCGTGGTCTTGGCATGTCACAAAGGCTCAAGGTGGCCTATTGTTAAAAGAATGCTGAGCAGGTTATTTGGCATGGCGTGCTCCCCCGCACGCCATGCAAGTCAGCAGCCGTGCTAGTCAGCAGCCGTGCTAAATACTGTGGAATTAGTGGTCATGTGTCTGTATTTTTGAACTGTCAGTGAACTTGTGACTGCCGAAGTTTTGATAAAAACAATTCACTTCCACCTCATGACTCTTGTTTTACACTGTTTATTATGTACACCTGTACCAATTAGGCCTAATGCAAAGCCTACTTTAGTTTTTGTTAACACTGAGGATGTCGCGAGGGGTGGTGCTGTATTGGACAGTATAATAACGATAAGGTGTTTATGTTTACTCCTTATATACGTGAATGGAACAGAATATTAGAAATAGAGCTGCAAAGATTAATCGATGAGTTGTCAAATATTAAATGAATCGCCAACCATTGTAATAATCAATTGATCAGTTTGAGTCATGTGAGGAAGTTGGATTGGGATTTGGGAAATACTGATCTACATTATTTTTTTTTACCATTTTCTGACATTTCATAGAACAACTAATCGATTAATCAAGAAAATTATGGACAGATTTATCGACAATGAAAATAATCGTTAGTTGCTGCCCTGATTAGAAATACCTTTTCAATGCAATACATTAAAACACCACCACTAACCACAGCTTAGAAAATACACAATAACCCATTGTATGTCATTCTGGAAAAGAGCATGATCAAAATTGCTTGAAAGATAGCAAATGCCATTGGCTTTCACAAGTTGAGTTGTTCCTCCTTGATCCTAGCACCAATAATTGCAAGTGAGGTTAATGTGGGGCACTCAGGAGGGTATATGTATGTGTTTATCCTTTATGTGGATGTATACACACATTTGCATTAAAAGCATTTGTATGCCACAGTGTGAAGAGCAGAGAGGAAGGAGGCAGGATGCTATTGGCATTCACCTTTGCTGTGCGTGCGCGCGGCCCATCCCAACACGTCTGGCCCTGCAGCTGCAGCAGAGCTAATTTTAGCCCAGAATGTGCGTAGGCCTCAGTTCCCCTCACCCAGCCTATGAGAGATGAGGGAGAAAAGAGTAGCCAATCTTTTACTCTCTCTTCTGGGCACCCATCTTTCTTTCTGTATTATAACCTGTTGTATGTATTTTTCATGCATTTCCTATGTATGCTCTATTGATTTGCACAGCAACAACATACTGTTCCCTGCCTGTTTGTGACCTTTACTTATCAAAAGTCCTGTCAGTTAGTGTCTCACAGAGGTTTGTACAGGTGTGTATAGAAAACCAGGCAATAGGGGTCATTTTCCAGTGCTGTATTTGCTATTAATAAACCACAATCTATTTCTGTGCAGACAGCCTACTCCACTGGTGAGTGGGTGGTTCTTGTTACGAATGACAGAAACACAGGGGATGGAGATTACAGCTGACTGGTTCGCTGTGGTCAGGTATTAGAGCTAATCCCTTTACGTTTGTGTGTGTGTGTGTGTGTGTGTAATCCATGCTGTGAATTGAATTCAAAGTAAACATAATTTTATTTCTTTATTTGATCAGGGACAATGCACAAAAAACATTAGTCTAAAAAAGAAGAGATGTCATGTGCCAGGTTATAGCAAAAAATGCTAATTTCCACCCGCAGTCCCTTGACAGGTTGATGTTATACTTACAAAAGTTCATAAAATATATACACAATAATGCATAAAAGCATTATTTCACTCACATCATAAAAATACTCTCCACTTCAGGAATCTATCACTCATTCACTCACAGTTTACATCATTCATATCACAGTCATTCAGTGCGTACAGGTTTTCTTTGATAATAACCAGTTTTGTCAGGCGTGTAAATGCACATAGAAGTTGTCATGAACCGTTCTGCTCCTCTGACAGAGATTGTGTGTGTTTTTATTTTCTGATTGGTGCCGTTAAATGGTCCTAATTTAGAAAGTACAACATATTAATTATTATAAATGTTAAGTCCTGTAATGGCATGCATCCACCCTGCTTAGGTGTCTTTGAGCATGGCACTGAATCCCTCCTGGTCTGCGCTTGACCCTGTGATCTGACCTTCCTGTTGAAGAGGTTAAATACAAAGAAAACTTCCCAACAGGGATCAATAAATTATCACATCATTGTTAGATATTTAGTTTGTCATGGTCACAGCAAACAAACTTAAAGGAAGGACAGCGTCAGAAGTGGCACAGACAGGGCCGAGCTTGCTCAAGCTCAATAATTCATGGCTGACTGAGCTAAGCTGACCTTGGAGAATCCCAAGTGTTGGACTGTTGAAACCTGGCACTGCTCATTTAGGGCAAAGAGGAGAAGTTGAGACAGACGGATACAAACCCACGTATACAGTATATTTTTGAGTCGCCTTCTTGTTACTTCTTTCCTACATTTTTATGCAGGTAAAGAGAGTCAACATTGCCGTTCTCTTCATCACAAAGAACACTTTTGTTCACATGTGCTCTTTATTTGACTTTGATTGTTTTTTGGATCTTCGCTAGGTTTGAATTCACATGTGAGAGAGAAACATGTTCCACAACTGTGAACTGTGTCATGTAAGGAAAGGAACGTAGCCTGTCTGCTGTTCTCTACGAGATTTTATTGTGAAAAGGCATAAAAAAAGAACTGTCGTTAGCAATCGGGCACATAACGCAACTCGTGCTGTTTTATGGCTAAAGAAATGGATCCCGACTTGCAAACCCTTCTACAGTCTGGACTGATTTTCATATTCAGCCATGTTTTTCGTTGTGGCCAATTTGGATATGTGCTGCGTGCGTGTATGATGTGTAGTGTGTGTGTGTGTAAGTATGGTAGGTTTGTGTGAATGGTTTGTTCACTACGTCACCTGCACACTTGTGTGCTAATCGGTGGTTAGAAAGGGAATCGCAGGAATTAGGAATCTAGGAAGCCAGATGTGATGCGAGTGATGTTTTTAGATCTCATCTGCTCATTTTTAATCTTTCACAGTCTTTTTGTAGGTGTTTTTAAATGCATTTATAAAATAAAAGATTAACCTTAAGACGATTGCGGATGTGGTCAGATTGCCACTACAATCGTAATGGCAATAAGCACAGGCCCATCATGTTTGCTAAAGTAACAGGGACTGAAATCAGATTTCTTTTCTTTTCCCAAAATCTCTTTCTAATCTAATGGCACAACAGTCTGCCAAAATTCAGTCTCATAATTTAACTCACAAATAATCGTGTGTGGATATCAGTTTTTATTACAAGTTATGGTTCTGTGCAACCTAAACAAACAAAACATGAAAACGCAAAGCTTTTCAGCTGTGGTGCAGCAGAGAAAAACTGTAGGCACGATCACACCCCTTGTTTGGAGGTTTGCAGCAACTGTCTTTTGCTCGAGTGTTTAGTACATTTATTTACACATCATGCTGAAAAGTATTGCACCCAGTTATCACACATGCTGACAAAGGCTACTGCAGCATTTGCATTTGTTATAATGATGCAACACCCTACTTATTTTACCCTCCAAATGTTCCTAAATTTGCCCTGCTTTGATGGATGTTGTGAACACTCACTTCCAGACTCATGTTTAGAACTGACATTGTTGACTTTGTGGGAAAATAAAATGCTTTTTCTTTCCATCATGTAGCAATTGCAGCCATGCTCAAGAGATGCACTCTTTGCAACATTATACCCAAATAAGTGTTGATCGTGTCAGACATTTTAGTAGTTTTTAAGTCACTTTACAATGGCTGCTCAGTGGTTTATTCAGTAGCCACAACATCAAAACTGCCAACACTGGCAGAGAAAATGGAAAATGGTGTGCCAAAAAAAACTAATACAAGTTCAGTGTTGATTGGTTATCTTTGGTAACACAACTAAGTTGGACAGACCAACTATTTAAATCATCCAGTCTGTCCTCTCCCATGTCCTGGGTGCGGCAGTGGTTAAGAGAGGTTCTCTGTACTTTGCAGGGCTGTAACCTTTTGTATGTTTACATTGGTTTAATGAGTCACTTAGTCCGGGATACTCGTGCGATTCATTTGTCTGTAATGAATGATGAGCATTGTTAGGTGCTTGAGAGAGCCCCCCCCCCCCCATTCGTTACTCGCTTGAAATAAGACTCCTGTTACTAAGGGGATAGCTTATAGGCTAAAGCTGACTTATGGTATGCATCGTTGCTTATACGTTCTTTTATCAGCACACTCATCAGTTGTACTTGAGCATGCCACCTACAGTAATTTATTGTTAAGGCAAGTATGTAAACACTCTTACAGTATACAGAACAGCAGTGTGGGATTAGCACACAAGTTTACTATCTGCCACAGAACTGACTTGATTAGCGTGCGTGTAGTGTTTGTTTATGGAGTTGCACAGCATGTCAATTAACATACTGCAGCTGTATGCTGCTGTATGTTCTGGCAGCTGGCAGAGAGGACTAGCTAAGACAGTGTGTGGGTAAGATTGAAGTCATGGTAAACACACAGCAGTCCTGTCCCAACATTTGCCCCGCCCCAGATTTTAGCACTGACTTGACTGATTGCATGAAGGGATTTTTCATTTACCAGCTTAGCTAAACAAATCCAGTACTTATTGAGTCATGAGACTGCTGAGGTTCCAGGCTCCAATATGAAAACAATCTCAGTCAGAGAGTGTGAATAGTGAGCAGTGCTGTTCCCCTCCCTCATAAATGCAGTAAGAACAACATGTAGCACTCAATATCTCCCTGACTGGGCTGCTTATTGGCCCTTTTCTCAGTTATGTATACAGTATCTCACAACAGTGAGTACACCCCTCACATTTTAGTAAACATTTCATTATATCTTTTAATGGGACAACGCTGAAGAAATTACACTTTGCTACAATGTAAAGTATTAAGTGTACAGCTTGTATAACGGTGTAAATGTGCTGTCCCCTCAAAATAACTCAACACAGCCATTAATGTCTAAACCGCTGGCAACAAAAGTGAGTACACCCCTATGTTAAAGTCCCATAGAGGCAGGCAGATTTTTATTTTTAAAGGCCAGTTATTTCATGGATCCAGGATACTATGCAACCTGATTGAAGTTCCCTTGGCCTTTGGAATTAAAATAGCCCCACATCATCACATAACCTTCACCATACCTAAAGATTGGCATGGGGTACTTTCCATAAAATCATCTCTCAATGCAAATCAAACCAGCTATTAGGCTAACCGACATAAAACCAGGTTGGGAACCACTGACCTATTTTTATTTTTTTTTTTTTTTTTTTTTTTTTAACCTTTATTTATTCAGGGGAGATATTATTAGATCGATTTCCATGACACTTTGTACCAAATTTGCGATGCCCAGATCATGAATCCTAATGACTTTGGGGAACCCCTGATCTTTCCTCTAGCGCCACCTTGAGGTTGACATGTTTGGGTTTTAGTGTAATACGATTGGTATACAGGTCAAAGTTTTCACAGTGAAATATCTCATAATCTACTAGATGGATTGACACACAATTGGTACGGACATCCATCTGCCTGACTGCATATTCACTCAGGAACATATTGTGTGTTAACTGCTCTGTTTTGAAAAACCAAATACGCAAAATACACTTGTTGGCTTTGTTTCAACCTTGTGCACCGTTAAGCAGTGTGGTTAACAATGTCATTGTAATTTGGGGTTTGAAGTGCCGTAAACAGGATGGGTTGTCACTCTGCTATTCCCTTGTAAACCCCGCCACAGAACAATAAGCAGGTCCTGCCCAAAGGAAGAGCGGCCGTCGAAGGAAAGTTTGCTTATTGTCATTCGCCAGGCCTCGTTAGGTGTATGACATATTTAGCCAACAGTGACAGCTGGCTGTGGAGCACTGCTGTTACTAGACACGCAAATACTGGGATGAGATGGGTGCAAAGTGGGGAGGAATTACACTGTACTCCCAAGGTACGGTTACAGCTAATTATGCTGTGTTGTAACTAGAAATGGAGTCAGAATTGTCATTTCCTGTTACCAAGCCTTAGCTGGAGGTGTAATGTCTAATTCTTACAGTAGTTGTATATTGATACTGTGGCTTTGGGTTCAACTTGTATGATTGGGAAAACTCTCATAATATCCTAGGCTTAAGGCAAAAATCATTTTGACTGAAATTGTTGAATAAATTGCATGTTCTTTTGATAAAGTGCAATCATTTTATCTCCTACTGTATAATTTGAGGCACCTACAAAATGCTGTTTGACTTGTGCAACAATTCAAAGAGCAATCCACTGCAGTTCAAAGGATTTTGGTCTCTTTCACTTGCCCGTTATTCTCTGAAAGGTCCTCGGAGAGACTTTATGGGTGGAGATACCTCCTGCTTTTATCTTTTCCTTATTATAGAGCTGTGCTTTTGAAAAAGCAGGAGAGAAAAACACAATGGGACAAACGTATTAAAGATATCTAATACATTTGTAGTAAGAGGTGTGAAAAAAAGACAAAAACACCTCCTAAAATTGTTTGTGTGAGTATGGATTTAATCCTCTATCCAGCATATTTAATTTTATATTGCAATATTGATATACGTAATACTTTTTATAGAAAATCTGTTAAGGAATTGTTAATGAAAAAAAATAACCAAATGGATTGTCGGTTTTGGGCTAATCCAGTAAGTTTAAATGCTTCATAAATCAAAGCACTTCATTACACTGATGCAAAAATGACATAAAATCCAATATTGCAATCAAACAGCCCTGCCCATTGATTTGGAATATTGCCCGGAATGGACATGTATATCAAGACATATTAAAGGGAGAGATACCTCAATATAAACAGTATAGTAGTAGTATTATTCATCCCGCGTCCCTCCTTTTGCTGTATTCCCTCGATCTGGATGTACCTTCAGCTTTGATGAGTCATACAGAATGAGTCTGCTTTATCTGGCCAAGGAAAATGAATATCTTCTTTATATACATCACTCTATACAGATGGCTAATTTACTCAAGTCTTTGTGATGAATTGCTATTGTAATGAGTCCTTGAGATAAACACAAGGCTGTGTTGGAAATGCTTAACATCAGGTGTAGGGCGATATGGAGAAAATCAAATGTCACGATATTTTTGACCAAATACCTCGATATCGATACCGCAACGATATTGTAGTGTTGACTATTGGTGCTTTTCACAAAATATTTACACAATGAGATTTTTGATACATAATCATCAGTAATGTGATTATAATGACTAAGTGGGTAAAGGCAAATAATAGAACAGTTACAACAGTCTGGTAAGTTCAGAAAATGACATCACTTTACTGTAATGCAGCCTTTAAAACCAGGTAAAGACAACACTTATATATTAAGATATCCAAAATCTAAGACAACGTCTAGTCTCATATCATGATATCGATATAGTATCGATATATTGGCCAGCTCTAATAAGGTGGAGTGCTAAGTGATGTGGTCCGTCTGCTTTTCATGGACATGCAGCAGAGCAGAGCCGGTTCTCCACAGCGTCTTCTTTTGTGCCACTGAAGATTCATTCTGCTGAGTACAGTAAATACTATGGGTGTGGATCCTCAATATGCATTTTTTTATCCGACGAGGACAACAAGTTGGCCAGCTGACTGTTGCTATGCAACAGTAAGAAACTTGAAACTTGACTCCTTGTGCCATGCCTAAAAATAATCTTCAAAAAAAGCGTTTCTTGAACAATTGCGTAGTTATTATGAAACAAAATGCATGCAGGAAGGCTTCTCTGCATCACAGTAATGTTCTTTAAACAAGACCTATTATGCTGTTCCTTATTTTCTGTCATATAGGCTATATAATGTTTCAATATGTTGTGTGTTCAAATTAATCATGTAGGTAAATGTGTTTTATTTATTTTTTTAAATCACTGTGAGCAAAAACTTCAGATTTCAGACCACTCTGAACTTTTTTCCCTGCTCTCGGCTCAAGGTGACGTCAATCTGTGCCAGATTTTCTTAAAGTGTCATCTGCTTCAGGCGTGCCACTGCAGTGTTTACAGTCCACTGCTAACTGAATGTTGCTGCATGCTTACGCTAAGGAAAGCTGTAATCTTGCTAGCTGATCTTGATCCTTTCTCTCCAATTTCGGATCACATTCCTGCTGGAACACGTTGGGTAGTTTGTTTAGAAGCCTTTTTGTAGGTGTTTTTTCACGGTAGAAAGTGCTGTTATACTGTTGTGACGGTACAGAGACAGCGAGAGCGAAGCACAGATGCGGAGACCCGGAAACGCTGACGCGTCCAGAGCAGACTGGGCTTTTTGGGAGAGTGTCTCAGCAGCCATGGGGCAGTATGAGAAACAAAGTGTTTTTTGAACAATAAAGCATGTAAACATGGAAAAACAAAATACAAGTCAGACATCAGCATAATAAGTCTCCTTTGATGTTAAATGTGCACCTTTTTAGTGGAGCGCCATGCTGTTGTAGCAACCATCTGTTGGTTTTCCAGTCTCCATGTTGTCAGCAGCTTTGTACAATGTCTTGAGTGATTCTCTTTCATGTAGGTTATGTGCTGCCTTATGAGATTTTTTTTAACAAAACAAGATTCAAAAGCACTTTTTGAAGTGTATTTGTAATTCCTTTCAAAGTCATCAATCTTTCCTTTACAGAACAATCGATTGTTTGGGCAATACAACCTTTTGAAAAGAACGGACAAAAATGGCTATCACAATTCTTGAGAGCCTAAGGGGACGTCATCAAATGCCTTGTTTTGTTTGAACAGCAGTCCAAAACCCAAAGATATTAAATTTGCTATAATGCAAGACGAGAAAAGGCAGCACATTCTCACGTCAGAATCTGGAACCATCAAATGTTATGTATTCAAGCGATATTGTTCAATGCAGATGACCACTTTTCCTATGTTAGTTCTTCCAGTGATAATCAGACAGATGGATAATTTTTTTTCCTTGTTGTTGCAGGTGACCCTCGGTGATAGACAGATGTGTGACACCGTGGAGAATCATTTGCCTCTCCCAGTGGAGATCTGAGTTCTGGGACACTGAGGTAAGCACGAGGGCGGGGGGCTCATATTTTGTATTTCATTGATACTCATGATCAGCTGAATCGGGAAGTTCTAGAATTCATTCTCTGCCTTGATAATAACTAATAACTATCATGATCAATTATGTAAAATGTTACTCTTGAAAATGATTATGTATTAATCTGACTCATTATGCCAGAAAATGCAAATGAGTTTTAAATATAAAATGTTGAAGATTCTTCCCCTAATGATCTCCTTAATGGATGTTTTTTTTCCTTAATGTTGCAGTTACAGATGTTTTCATCAAGGTTAAGCACATTGTTTCCTCTGATTTAATGTTTTCACTTTATGTCCTCTGAATGCAATTAAACCAAAAAAGCAACAAAATAAAACACAATTAGCTCTCACAATTAAAGCATCATGGTGCTATTTACATATGGACAAATTGAAAGTGTGGTAGTGAATGCGTTGGCAGTCATATAATCCACGTCGATTTTACAAAATGGACTTTTTTTGTGTGAATATTTGTCATCGCCCGAAAGTCATAGGACTACAGTTCCCATGGTAACTGACAAGCCTGCCCTGCCGATGGAGAATTTCACTCCAGTGAGTCTTTGACAGTTTGACAAGACAGAGGAAATAAATGAGTCAGCCTTTCATGAAAAGCTGAACAAGCTTACTAAATGGTGACTTTCAGACTCAGATTTTAAGGAGTGAGCTCACACAAAAAGATTTGACTTTCACATCATCACCTGTTCTGAGCAGCGTACATGATCTCTGTCTTCTTCAGCCTCACAGCAAATCAGATATTTTACTCCCCTAAGCCTGTTTTGTAACATTGTCAGGCTTATCTGCACCGTTCAGAGAGCCGTTCATCGTTTTATGTTGGATTTGTTTAAGTCGGTAACACATACTGGTTTGAAATACTGAAGTGCCTTTAAACTGTTAGAGGGTGCAAAAGGTAGCCTAATCCAAGATAAACGTTTGACTCGCAATGAAGTGGAAATGGTATGAATTTAAAAAAAAAAAAGAAGCCAGAAAACTAGTTTTTGCTTCTTTAAAACAATATTCACATTATAGCAGTTGTTTGTTTCTTGTGCTTCATTTAATTAAATTACATTTGCCTAAATGTAACTACATTGTATTTGGAGCTTTAATCTTTTTAGTGTGTGTGAAATTGTACTTTTCAGCCCTTGAATACAGTTTTGATTGTAGCATTTATTTATTTAGTTATTTATTTGGATCAGTTACTACCAGCCATTGTTTCTGCCAGCAAAAGTAAGAAAGTTTACATATCCTGTCTTACAGTATAAAAACTGTGAGAAACAGAGAATGAGAAATGTAAATACAGCCAGAGAAGCCTCAGAGCTTGTGCAAATGATCTGGGTGTACCAAATAGGATTAAACAAGGGTGTGTCAATGTTCTGGTTTACTGTGGGAGTGAGCATGAGTACTGCGCGCACACAGTTTTACCCTGTGTGGGACTTACGAAAAGGAACAGCGTGTGAACATCTTATAAGCAGGGGTTGCTAAATCTGACAAAGTCTTTGTGTGCACATTCACAATTTTGTGCCCACAGCTTTTTCTTCTAGACTCTGAACAATTTCATACGTCTTAAGTCTCTGAATAACTGTCTGCATAATCTCTGTGCTCTGACTTTATTTAGTTCTGTATGTGTCAGAAAGTTAACCAAGGACACCGACCCTGATGCATTTACAAAACTCTTCTGTCACATGTTGCACGCTGTGGGAGCACGTTTGTGTCAAATGGAGGAACATAGGGCAGGGAGAGGAGTGAACTGGTCAGATCTTAGATTGTGATCACTTCACAGTTTGAAGACATATGCCTTAAATAGTTCATTGCAAAGCACTTGAGTAGAGTGTTGAGTTATCTTTTGTCTAGGCTGTGCCATCTGTGCAATAACCAACATTAACAGTACAAATAACATGAAGTAATCAAAGAGTCTTGTTTAACCATAGGTGATTAACTACTATGGCATACTGCTTTATCAGCATGTTTGATATAGATAGATAGATAGATAGATAGATAGATAGATAGATAGTCTGTTAATTTATGACAATTGAACATTGCTGTCACATCCACAGTATTTGATGAAAAGCTAAGACTGAGGGAATTGTCCTTAAAGGAACACTGCGACTTATTGGGACATTAGCTTATTCACCGTAACCCCGACAGTTAGACAAGTCGATACATACCCTTCTCATCTCCGTGCATGTCCTAACTCTGTCTGACGGCTCCACCGTTAGCTTAGCCTAGCACAGATCCTGTAGGTAACCGGCTCCAACTAGCCTACTGCTCAGAGTAAGTGACAGAATAACGGCAACATGTTCCTATTTACATGTTGTGATTTGTATAGTTACAGCGTGTACAAATAACGTCACATGAGACACAGCCATCTTCTAACTGTATACAAACTGGGAACTATATTCTCAGAAAGGGAAGCATTGCTACTTGGGCGGAGTGATACGCTTGCAGCTCTGCTGAGCGCTACTTGGGCGGAGTGATATGCTTGCAGCTCTGCTCAGAGCAGTAGGCTAGTTGGAGCCGTTTACCTCCAGGATCTTTGCTAGGCTAAGCTACCGGTGGAGCCGTCAGAGTTACGACACGCACGGAGATGAGAAGGGTATGTATCGATTTGTCTAACAGTCGGGGTTAGGGTGAATAAGCTAATGTCCCAATAAGTCGGCATGTTCCTTTTAAATTGTGTGTTGCCTGAAATGATTAGTGGGATCTTCCCACTTTAAAATGAGAATATATTGAGTTAGTCCTAATCCCTAATCCCATCAACTCAAAACCCCAACGAGCCACAGTTTTTTCTCAGGGCGAAGGTAGCAGGGCAGTCGCAGCTCAACACCGATAACCAAACGTCTGTCTGAGAAACACGTTTTTACAGTAGCACCATGTCCTTGAAATGACGGCGGTTATTGACAGTGACTTAAAGCATTTTCATTATCAAAAGATAAGACATGCAGCATGTTGAGAATGTGACTGTGACCTAAATCAGCGGTTTGTGGCTCATTTTGCCGGTTGTGTGTAGTTGCTGTCAGTATAGCTCAGGTTTGGTTCTTTCTTCTTTTTAATATCTTGTTGACTTTGATATCCAGTCAAAGTTGAGGATTATAGATTTTACTCAACAATGTGGCTTGTATTTCTTTCCTTTTCTTTCCTACATTTTTGCTAGTTTTATTGCAGAGAGCAGGTTGTTGTCGTAATTATATTGTGTGCTCTTGGCTTTCTTAAATGCTAACAATGGTAGCTCAATCGTGACAGTCTTAAGTGAAGGTTGTCAATTTGTGTGAAAGGATTTTGGCATTTATGGTAAGCTATACCCTAACTCTAAAATGTAGATAAGCATTGTTTGTCATTTTGGCAGTTGGGCACTCTGTGTCTCTAGCAATCGCCTACAGTCTGTATCCAAACTGTCACTGGAGTCTGTGACTGCTCCACCTCTCACTCCACCAATCGACACACACACTTGTTGAGACACATGCCTTCGTCATTGCTAGCCTTTTTGTTAGATAATTAATGAGAATATGTTTTCCATGAAATGAAGTCTAACGGAGAAATGGCTTTTTATTTTGGGCAGTTTGCTGACGTTAATTTTAGCTGCTGGATACACAGAGCAAGACCAGGGATAACCGTGTGCCTGTAGCTTGAGAACATAATATGTATGAAGAGACTAGAAAATAACTGTCTTTTGTTATCTCATCTCTCTTAATGTGCTATGAATAAAATGTGTATGAACATTTAGGAAATTCAGATCTCTAGCTTTCCGTTTTCATTTTAAGTAGTTCTTTTAGCGTAGTGTTTTCAAGCCTATCACAAGATTTCATAAGAATACACATGAGCCGAGGACTAAAAAACTAACAAGCTTGGCCACCTCAGATTTGATTAGTCTGGGAAAGCGCATATGACTGCCTGTAGTGATTTATGCTCATTCAATTACCGTTGACCACTTTCCAAAGCATACCATAGTTTTCAAGATTACTAATTACTTTTGTCCAAGCAGGAAATGTTTTTTATTTATTTATTTCAACTTGCAAGACTTTAAACCTGTTTAAAGTCCATTTCAGTAAACATTTTACCATTGTAATGCAGTTGTAATACACAGAGGCTAGTTTGAAAAAAATGATTGGGCGCCCTGGTAGGCCTAATGGTTCATGTGCATGGTTCAAGCAGGTTTGAAGTCTCTGCAAGACAGTTAATTTGCATACAGTACTGAACTTAACTGAAGAGAAAACCAATGGATGCCTTTGGAAAATGGTTGGCAGTAAAATTAACTTTAAAAATGGCGAATGGGCACAAACATGAAAAAAGCACTTGTGTTGCCCCTCATCATGTTGTTGCAAGCACATGTGGTCTGAAGAAGTACTCACTGTTCTCCTCATTCTCTTCCTCTAACTGTTTGCTTTGCTTCTCTTCCACTCTGTCCCCACCCATATCTCCTCTTCTCTCATAATCTCTGTTCTCCTTTTCTGTCACTATTTTCTGTCCCTATATCTCCATCTTCCCCCTCTCCCCCTCTCCTCTGTGTTTCTCTGTCCACCAGGCAGCCGCGGGGGGGGTCTCTGAGGAAGATGCTTGGTTCAGAGCGCGGTGTTGTTGAAGAATGGCTCTCAGAATTCAAGGTAAAAGGACCTCTTCTCTCCTCTGTTGTCCATGTCAGTGAAATATTCTCCTGGAGGTCATGTATTTTCTCTCCAGAAACCGCCCACTGTTGGTGTAGCAACTGTGATGAAAGAGTGTTGAGCGTGCAAGTGTGGGCATGTCACCTCTCCGACAGACTAAAGTATGTTGGAAATTGTGATTCATTTTAGTGAATGCAGTGAGTGCATGCTACATGTGTGCTTCAGATGCATGTATGCACCCAGTATAGCTGGGTCTGATGAATTCCATTTAAACATGAGGAAGTGATGCACTCAGACGCAGACCTAACCTCCAGTTCACGCCGGACTCGTGACCAGCTCTTTCCTTCACTGCACTATCTTTACTCACCGGGTCTATTTTTGATGGACTAGCTTGTGTCAAAAAATGCACTTGTGAATGTGCTGATAATACTTGTAAACTGACAATAATTTAACATTCAATACTATATTTAATTTGCTGTTGACTTTGTGCGTGTGTGTATGTGTGTGTATATATGTGTATATATGTGTGTGTGTATATATATATATATATATATATATATATATATATATATATATATATATATATATATATATATATATATATATATATATATATATATAATGTTTGTCACATGTCCAAAGTCTTTGAAATAGAAGCAATGCTTTTGTTTTACTGTAACTGTAAGATCTCTGTCTGCGATCTAGGGAGAGCAAATAGAAGACATGCAAAAGAAAATGTGCAGTGCAGAGGAGAGCACAAAATTGTGAAAGAGAGAACAGAGGGAGTTATGATGAATAGTGAGGGAAATGGATTGGTATGACTCATTGTGTGAGTTGGTGCAGACCGGGCACATTGTGTTCTGTCCTCAAAATGACCATACGTAGGCCGTGATGAGAGGATATCTCTGCCTTCTGCAGCCTAACACACAGTCTTGACCATTTAAAGAATTTCACTGTAGGATATTCTGAGCCTGTCAGATACCATAACTTTCTGACATTCTGTTCCATCAAATAGTTTTTTTGTGATTCCATTCCTGCCTTACTGAATTGCCCAGTTAATGATTTCTCAACATTTCCTAGAATGCTTTTTTAACACTATCTACAGGAATAGGCCCTTTTTTTTGGCATGTTACTGTAGGAAAAACACATGGTGTAAATAATACAATTAATGCTGGCTGAATTCTATTTAGCTGCTTCAGTTTCAGGCTCCTGGTACTGTGCATGCTGGCTCACTGTCACATTGTCATGGCTTACTGGGACACTTAAAAAAGCAGAGCCATCATTAATGTGATTAGGGACACCTGTGATCTTCGTGCTGAGAAAAAGGCATACCGGTGTGAATTTGTGCCATTCAGGTGCGGGTCATACATCTAGGTGGAGAGAGTGATAACATAGCATGAGGTTTCAAATAGAATTGCTATAGACCAAAAATATGGTCTGTTCAGGCAGCTGCAGGTGGAGATGTTGCTGTATTTACCTCTTCTATGAAGGATTTATTTCTGAAGGATTGTTGACCACCCACAAGGGTGTTTTCAATCATGCCGGCTGATTAGATCTTTCATCAGGTTAAATTTGGGGGAAAAATTCCACAAAAACTGTAGCGTTCACAGCATGTACACTTTTTCTGCCAACAATCTAGAGATCTGGCTATCACATTGATGTGGCCTTACACCTGTCAGTGATGATTAGTACAGTACATGTCCAATATCTCAATTTACTGCACCCTATTAAGTAAACTATTGAGTGTTTATTGTATAGGGAGAGGAGAATGAGTGAAGAAGGGAGCAATTTCAGACACAGCTAATAACAACAGTGTAAATGGTCCTGCCACAACAGGTGCAACAAAGTGATGATGGATGTCACTCAATCGCAGTTTGTACAGACCCACATGGTCCTGAGAAGAAGTTTAATCAGGCTACACAAGTGCAAACACCTGTGTGCATGGGCTTTAACTTGTCAGGGCCCATCTCTGCAATGTAAATGTAAATATAAATGCTTGTGTCCACTGACCTTAAACCCCAGTAGATATTTGTATTTCTAAACTTTTTAATTTGAAAATATTGTTTCCCATGCATATAATAGTGGCAATGATGCAGTGAAATGATGCAGAGGTCTTATGAGTCTTACACATACACTGTATAAAATATGGACGTAGTCTCCGTGACGTCACCCATAGGTTTCTGAAAAGCCCGAAATGAAACTCAGTGGGCAGCCCTCGGTGGCTCCGGCTGTCGCCATCTTGTCAAGGCCTGACGTCGTCCAATCCAAAAATGGGCAAAGATGTGGAGCATGGATAGAGCTGAAGGCAGCCTGTCACTTATTCATGCAGAGCTTTAAGCCTGAATATAATTAAACGGGTGACTTGTCATGAAGGGGGAACAACACGTGCCAGGCTGTAAACGTGTTTCATTCTGCTGTAAAGTTGGGCATGTTAACCAGTGGGTCTGTGATAATTGACTTCTTTTTGGAGCCACGATGAACTTGAACTGCAGTAAAACTTTTGAACTATTAGCTTCATTATTCAGCACCTGAGGTTGCGGCTTGTTCATACCACTATTTTGAACAAATGTTTAAAAACAAAATTGTGTGCAGTTGCTCGGCAAAAACCTTCCTCTCTCTCCTTGCTCCAGTCCTTACCAGAAACCCACATCCCCAACTACGCCGGCAGCCTTCATCTGAAGAAGTCCCTGGTGCAAGCACTCTACAGAGTCATCCAAGACCCCAACAATGAGGTGAGAATCTCATACAGAGAATCCCAAGTATAGCTGTTGTTAGCTCTGTGTTGCTTGTGGCTCATATGATGTAGTCTCAGTTGGCAGTGAGCAAGAACTTGACAAAACGACTGTGTCTGCAAGTTACACATGCACACTAAAACAGAATATCTGGGAGAATATGATGTGTACACACACACACACACACACACACCTGGGGTCCGTTTCAGGTAGGAGGTTCAACAAACTCTGAGTCTGAGCCTGATCTCTGAGTTGATTGAGCCTGAGATGGGAAACTCTGAGTTTTCGGTTTCACAACGGCTGATTCGAGTTGGTTCAATCAACTCGGAGTAGGTTGACTCAGGGTTACGCGCGTGCACCAAAGACAGCATGAATGGAGCCATGATACTACGATTCACCATGGCAACAATCACAAACAAACGGGTCGGCGGACATACTCATGCGCACAGACAGCGAGTTTGAACCTATATTTCGTTAAAAAAAAAAGCAACACGCGGCTGCTGCAAAGAGAGAGAAATTGCGCTGGAGAAAATTGCTGCTAGAGTAAATGCTTATATTCCAATATGATGTATATCATAAGATAATATTACTTCAAATCCGTACCGTATTTCAGGTAGGTGCAATACTCCGGGCGAAAAAGTCCTAGGCTACTAATCCCATTCTGAGGCTGCAGCACCATCATTAACAGAATTATAATTCATAATCGTTCATTTCAAAGGGTTTACATCATTCACCTGCAATCCTGTGGAACTCCTTTTTAATGTCTCTGACTGGTCTGTGTCCAGGGAACACTACACATGTTTAAACTCTTTACTTTCACTGACCCGTAAACTGGACACTCACGCTCAAAGTGGACGCTGCTTAAACTTTGTTATAAATTTGACGCATTAAATCTTCTAAATATATGGTCATGCAGCACATCGGTTGAAAGCTTAGACTGTCAGGATTTAATTAAGCCCAAACACAAAGCATGAGATGATTTATAGCAGTTAAACAACGTTTCAGAGCGATCTCTTCTGACGGCACTTTATTAAAATTATTATTATCAAGGTTGTAGAGACAACTGTAATGCAAGAATGTGCTGGGGTGTAGAGCATGTCCACGATGGGTGACGTTAGTGATATGAGGACAGATAAGGTTATGTAGCTTACATAACTGATAGACTGGGATGAAAAACCATAGCGCTCAAATAGTTATCTGGAAATTAAAATATCATCTTCCGACATATGTTTAACTCCCTGCCATACAGCGTCTTCAACGGAATCGTCGATAAAAGGAAATGTCATGTTTTGAGAAAAAACAATGTTTTAAAGTCTGCCTAACAGTTAATAAACCAACAATGTTTTATTTTATTCACGCCAATATAACAAACTGCGCTGAAATGCTCCTGATCCAGACTGAATGAATGAATGAGGAAATGAAGAGCGCTGTGTCAGAGGGAGGAGCGATAATTCTCTTCATACATCCATGGGGAGGAGTCTTCAAGAAACTCGAGGTTTCTTGAAGAAAACCTGCTCCCGACCAGGTTAGGTTCATAGGCTCAGTTACCATAGTAACTGACTCAGAGGTTAAGTTAACTCTCTTTCTGAAACGGAAAACTCAGAGTTTCCCTCATCTCAGGCTTAACAAACTCAGAGTTTCCACTAATCCTCCTACCTGAAACGGACCCCTGGTCACAAACTCAGTTTATTATTAGGTGTGTTGCAACACAGAAGCACCTCATTGTTTCTTTAATGTCTCCTATACCAGCATGGCCAAACCAGTATTTTTCTCTGAAAGACCTATTGAGACAATTTCTGAGCAAAGGCCTGAGGCACTCAATGAGACGAGACTTTAATTTCACTCTAATGATACAGTTGGTACCTCCAGCACCCCCCCTCCCGCCTCACCCTACTTTTTCATGGTCGAATTTCGGTGTCAAGCAAGCAGGGATCTAAATTCCATTAGTGTTGTCAATCTGGCTGCACAATCCCATTAATGGTCGGACAAGTGATCCGGGAGAGCGTGTGTGTGATGGGTTGGAAAGTGTGCTTGACTGTTGCACGTTTTCTTTGCTGATGACATGGAGGGCCTTGCCAAGTTTATTAATGAGCTGCTCCCTATTTCAGGGTCAGCCACAGTCTCACACACACACACACGCACACGCACACACACGTACACAGTAGTGCTGTGTGGGCACTCACTTCACTGACCCCTGAACAGTGTAAACACATTGGCTCAGCTGGCTCCCCTGAGAATACATCTGACTAGACTTCCATTGTAGTGATTTATCCCCTCTGCTCCTACACACCTCCCACTCTTGACCCACAGGAAAACTTTCCCTCCATGTGTCCATCCCACTGTGGTATAGTCATGATAATATTCATTCATGTTTAGATTTGAAATGGGAGCTGGGAATTAAAGATACTTTCTAAATGTATTTCTGATGGCTATTCATTGAGGTTTTAGCTGATCATATCTCCTCCTCCTGGGATTTTTCTGTCACCACAGACATACGTTCATGTTAATTTGTTGAATATTGTATTTCTTCACTAGGGTGTCAAACCTTTACTTATTTGCATTTACTTGTATTGTATTAACTTGTGCCCCCACCCCTTACAATCCAGCTGCTGGAGCCTGTGTGCCACCAACTCTTCGAGCTTTATCGTAGCTCTGATGACCGCCTGCGCCGCTTCACCCTGCAGTTCCTGCCTGAGCTGGTGTGGGTATATCTGCGCATCACAGCCAGCAGGGATCGCCAGAGCAACGGGTGCATCGAGGCCCTCCTTCTGGGCATCTATAATCTGGTTGGTGTCTGTAGTGGGGTGTGAGGGGGTACATGCAAGACCTTGCACACTATATACATTTGGGGCAATACATTCTTAACATGCTAGCTGTGAGCTAAACACGTGTGAGCCATTTTGCATCCCTAATTCAAAGTATCTTTATGGTTACAAAGAGGAATGCAAAGTGGCAACCGTAAAGTGGCTGTAGAGAAGGAGCTGAAATGAAACCGAGCAAAGCATCAGTAAAAAGAATGAGGAAATGAATATTGTTTCAACTGTGACTGGACATGACAAGAAGTGACTGCAACGAACGTCTAGGTGAAGTGTCCTTTATAGAAACTCTTGAGTCCCTACAGCTTGAGGGGATGTTGCCCTGTAACTGACCCTGTCAGAGAATCACACCATTGTTATCACCATCATTATGGTCATGGCCAGCAGGGATGGTACTAGTCTCCAAATTTCTTCAGTTTTTAAACTTAAACGCATTATGCGAAAATTGGTGTGGCTGTTACATTGCCACATCGCTGTCGGTTGACAGAGAAAGCCTTAACTATGTCCAGAACTCATCCACTTATTAGCAGCCTCAATATCATACTTTCAGGACATCATAATAATTGCTTTACTGTTCGATATGGTAGATATATTTTTAGAGGAATGCTGTACTTTTCCTTGAAACATATCTGGTGACATTAAAGACAATCTACAGGGAACCTAGTTAATGGATGGACCCAGGATAGATTGCATCACCAGGAAACACCCTTGGGGAAATGTGTTAAGAGCTGGAAATATCAATAGAAAGAGCTCCTTGTCAGCCAGCACTAAAGGTATATCCATGCATAATTTATACCTCTGTGTCTATACCACCACACACACACACACACACACACACACACACACACACACACACACACACACACACACACACACACACACAGTACGTGCTCATAGATCTTTCTCTTATGGTCATTGAGCCCTGATAAACAGGTTTGCTCTCAGCAGACCCATCAGATATTCAGAGATCTACTGCTAGCCTGTGAAGGACGGGACAAGGCCTGAACCGACAAGGTAATGGGAGATAAAAGGGATAAAGCCTTTTTGGTGATACATTCAAAGAAAACAAGATTATTTCTATCCCTCAATCAGTTAATGCCTACTATGCTCACATGGAGTGAAAAACAATTGTTTTGATAACTCTTACTCACCACTTGAATCCTCCTCAGCTGCACATAATTGGTTTACAGCAAAAAACAAGTGCTTTCTGCCAAATGAAGAATGCTCAACTCAATATCTCTGTTAATGTACTTCATTATCGATTTGATTGCAGTTGTGACTGACAGACATAATCAGGCATAACTTAGAATAACTAGAAATGGCATCATTTTCAGGGAGTCATTCATCTTGGTGTTATATATGACAGTGTGAAATTGGAAATGAGTGGTGAGGGTGCTGGCAGTGACATTTAATCTGTCAGTCAATAACGCATACCAGCAGGACTGTCTTCCACCAGCTCAACAGCATGAGGGACAGTGGATCACTGGACCACTGTACAGCAGTTGTTAACCGTATGCTGCTAAATGCTTTTCCACAGTCCACAGAGAAGGGCTAAACTGGGTTAGGGTTATGCAGGTAGAAATCTGAATGCAAATCAGACATTTACGAACTCTCACTGTAAATGACACAGCCTTTCTGTCTCTTTCTCCCTCTCTTTGGTTTTGCAGGAGATCGTGGACAAAGACGGCAACAGCAAGCTCCTCTCCTTCACAATCCCATCTCTGTCCAAGCCATCGATATATCATGAGGTGGGGCTCCTGTCTGTACTATCATCAATATTTTACTTCTCAGTGTACTCTACTATTTACCTTCACTATTCATGCCTTAGTTCATCTTTCATCTTTCTCCCCCTCTTTTGCTGCTTCTGTCTTTTTCTCTTTGTCTCCTTCCCACTGACTATTGGATCGTTATAGAGACTTATTTAAGTGGCTGTTTGGAAGATGACACCTCTTTAGTGGTGCTACAGGAGGTCAATTAACCTCACCTCCAGGGCTTATCCATCTGTGTGTTTTAAGGTGTCAGTATTTGTCTGACATCAGAACTGGGGGCCCTTTTCACACAGTTACCTCTGTCACTTTTTGTGTGCTTGTACGCTTCATTATGAATGACTCATTGTGCTGGCTTTTCACCCTGTCTTAGAGTGTTGCCAATTTAGTTTTGAGCATTCTAACACATGCAGTCTCTCTCTGCCAGAGACTTGTGTTTTTCACATTTGAAAGCATCTAACATAAAAAGTTTGGGCTGGCCGTCTGGACTAGCCAGGAATAAATCCATAGCTTATACTCAAACTTTTCTGTTTCTGAAGATTAATAATAATAATAATAATAATAATAATAATAATAATAATTAAAAAGGGGATGACTTTTAACTTTTTGTTTTCAGTCCTCTTTTATTTAGTTTGAGCCACTGACTCTGTCCTGGTTTGTGCAACGCCCCCAACTTTCTGACCTGACAGCTAAAACAGGGCACAGTATTGACTATTGTGTTGAGCTGGAATTCATTAAGAAGGTGTTTGTTTAACAGGACTTGCTGACCTAGGAACATTTACTGAGGGCAGAAAGAAGCAGTGTGTCTTGTTGTCCAGCTTTTTTTTTATTTCTTCTGCTACTTAAAGCAGAGCAAAACGTGTACAGGATATTTTCATACAGTATGATGGCACTCAGTGGGTGCTAGTGTGTGAGTGTTAGTGAGTGTTGATGAGACTACAGCGTGTGCTGAGGGTGATTTATCGCTGTAATTGCAAGCTTGAGAGGCTCTTCCCTCCATGCTGTGAAAATGAAGAAAGCATGGAGGCGGGGTGGCGGGGTTTCGTGTGTGCGTGAATCACAACAAGCTCTCTCGGCTGTAGTACGGCTCCACACATCACAGGCCTCCAGCATTAGCATACACTGCAGTCTCTCTTTTAATCCATCCTCCCATGCTTCTCTGCTCAGGATCGCCCAAGATACTTAGGACAGAATATCAATTAAATTTCGGGGTGACTTTTGCTCTGCTCGCCATCAGAATAAAGTGGCCTCGTGACATATTCTCAGTTGGACATAAATCACTTTTTCATCATTACCTGAGCCTCTTCCTCTTTCTATTATACCAATGAAAGAAAGCTTATTGTCATACCAACCATATTTGCTAGGAACGTGACAAACGGTACAATATAGTATACTCTACATACCTTTTGCCAATAATTATAAAATATAATTACAAATCAAAAAGATCTACAGAAGCAGAAGGTGGCAGGCTTTACAGCAACAAAACAGGAGATTGTTTTGCAGAGGTAGTAAGCCACAGAGATCTCGTCTCATGATCAGTTTAGTCAGTAGATGATGGCCTAAACGAGTGCCTGGCTCATTAAAGGTATCTCATGTGATGTGTGAAATAGCACCCTGACATGTTCCCTGCCAAAGGTTAATGTTTTATTTCAGTGAATTACCTTTTATCCTGTCAGATGAGGTGGCTCACTTCCACTATAAAACACTGCAGGAAACTCTGACCTGTCAGTTTATGTGTGCAGACGCCTTTTAAGAAAGTGGAGAGACTCAAATAGAAACGTGGATTAAGTAGTTAGAAGAAGGTAGGGTACAACTTCTGAGCCTAATGTTGCATGAAGGACTTTGTAGCAGATACAGGGAAAATTGCAACACATATCCTTTAGTGGACAAGTTCTACAGTCAGCAATTCGACTAAAAATGGAGGGAAAAAAATCCCAAATTTGTAAACCGATAACAAAGAAATGAGGTGCTGTCAGTTAATCCAGTCAGAGGTGAGAGTTTGGCAGAAGTCCAGTTGTAAAATCTGACGACTATCGCAGCAGTTTTCCATCTGAGCACAGCCCGGTTTGTCAATCAACAATCGCCCTGCTACAATCGCAACATCATCACTGCCAATTTACTAGCATGTTGTAAGATCCACCATAGTGGACAAGCATTTAATTAACTTTTGTTTTTCTTTTGTGTGTGTGTAGCCTTCTAGCCTGGGGTCCATGGCACTGACAGAGGGGGCCCTCTGTCAACATGACCTGATCAGAGTGGTGTACAGCGGCCTCCACCCACAGAGAGAGACCTTCACAGCTCAGAACAGGTACCTCTTCGACTCCACCAGCTGTTAACAGATAGGGAATAATCTGAGACGCAGCAACGTCACAAAAGAGATTAAATTGCAGCAGTTTATAGACATTGTGCCAAGTCTACTCTACCTCAAACCTTTTGTTGCATTTTGGATACAGAGAAGTGGCAGCGCTGTAGGCCGTTCAGCCTCAGTGAACACAGGTGACACCACCAGACTGTCATCATTCTCTTGTATTTATTTATTTATATATTGTATGTTTCTCACATCTCATCCTTCCCCATAAGATGAAAAAGACCTTTTAAGATGATCAGAGCAGAACCCTTGACTCTAAATCAGCCTCCTCTGGCCAGACTCAGCAGGTCTGAAAGCTTTTTTGGCTCTCCCAGTTTCTCTGCTGCTGTGGATGAATGACAATCTTAGCATGGTAATGAAGCGTGCTGGAGTCCTGCCAGAAAATGGTCTGCTGTATGTTGCGGTGACTCATGCGCAGAGACAGAAACATAATCGGCTCTGATACTTCAGATGTGTAAGAGCAGCACAGATAACACTGGTCATCCTGCACATTGTCCAGAGCAGCGTGGCCCTCAGTGTGATGAACATAGAGCGTCATAAATATGGTGAATGGATTTCAGCAGGGCGATGCCTCGTAGCTTATCTGGAAACCCATTTGTGTGCCTGGGCCTGAGATAGCGTTTATGAGAAGAAAGCCCGAAGCTCCTGAGAGGTGCCGGCTCACTCCGACTAATGATATACAACCAGGCCATTTACCTCCCCCTGCGCACAGAGTCAATTTCGACCCTTACACTCCAGGTCCTCCTCCTGGATGTCTTCCATCTCACACAACACACACAGACACACACACACACACACACACACACACTCAGAAACACACATGCACCAAATAGAGATGCACAATATTGATATTTTCACAGATATCTGGTTTTGTTTTGCTTTCATTTCAATACCATCATTTACCCTTTCACCATACCAGTGTTATCTATGATGTCATACAAACGCTGCTTCGGTCCCAATTGATCTCTACACAAGTTACTGTTGTTGAGTATCTGCAGTCCATCAAAGGTGTCAAGAGGTGATCACAACTTCAACTCAAATGTCATATGTATTTTGGCTTTGGCTTTATAATTTTAAACATCTTGGTTATTGCAGGTAGAGTCTTGACAGCTCCATGCAATCTGCTGCGTCAAGTGAAAATGAGACCTGAGCTACTAATTCACATTACATTTAAACCGAAATGGCCTATTATTAGTTTTAAAAAGGCACACTTTTTATTAACAGTTGAATCATACCCATATATTGCAATATGTCAGATATAATTCTGATGTCAATTCCACTACTAATTACTGCCTTATTGGCAAATATTATACCAATAAGCTATAGTCTCACACACTGCATTTGGCCCAATTCTGCACAACTGACACGGTGTGTGTGTGTTGAGAGTTTAAGGGTGATTAGTGCAGTGTAATAGGCTGTGCATCTACATACAGTAGTTCACAATGAACAAAACTGTTTAGGCAAGCAGTTTGCTTAATACTATGAATAAAATTGTGCTTTACAGACTATTTTACAGTTCAGAGTTCATAAATTGCTTGAGCAACTCTAAATAATTGTCTACAGCAAAGGTGTCACAGAAATTAGTGGATAGAATGTTAAACAAAAATGGACAAGTTGGGTTTTAGGTTTAGCTATTAGCTTTAGCTATTTTATATGATATTCTTGGTGTTTGTGCATTAACGGAGTTAATTAGAACCCAATGAGAGTCTGTATTGCTGTGCTTGATTTATTGTTTTCTGGTTTCAGGTTTGAAGTGCTGTGTTTCCTCATGCTCTGCTACAACTCTGCCGTGGTGTACATGCCCCTATCTTCCTATCAGTCAGTATGCAGAATGAGCTCACGGTGAGGAAACGTGAAAAGCATACCTTTTTGTGTCTTTTATCACCCACCGCCTTGTCCTTTTTGTACCCAGTTAGTGACCACCCTCCCGTCTTTCACCTCCGTTACTTGCTTTACTGAATCTAGCATTAAATCACCACCTTTACCATGTAGCCATACACTGACCTCGATACGGACTGTCCTGGTTGCAGGAGGATTTGATACCATAATAAGTACCATTTTGTTAGGGTTTTGTTTGTCTGAGTCTGTCCGTCTGGGGTACACTGAGATGCCCTGGAGTTAGGAGAAAGAATCCATGTGAAATTCACAATATGAGGCTCTGTAGTGGAGCCGCCGGCCGGTGATTGTCCCACCGCAGCGCGCAGACGGTTCAGGATATGAAGACTTCGCTAGTGTGAGTGAGCAGACAGACAACGCCTGAAGCATGCTCGGTCTAGACATACGGCAAACTATGACTGTGAATATTTCAGAATACAATGTTCACGAGAACAATGCTCACTGTCTGAATTTAGCCTCTACGTGAAGGACACCCTGTCGTCTAACTTTGCCTGACCTCTACAAGTGTGAAGTAGTTAAAAATGTGCTGCCCTTGCTCACTGTTTGATATGTTTGCACTTTCTGTGTAGTTTACTGGGGAAGTGACTGATTTAGTTCTTCTCATCCAGGCTCATCTGATCTATGCTACCTCCCTTTGCAGTATGACTTCACTCACCTTACTTTCGTGACTGCATGTGTGTTCCCTCCTCAGGCTGTGCGTATGTGGCTTCCCCCGGCAGCAGCAGAAGCTTTGGAGGGAACCTTGCAACCGTGTGCTGTTGGACCCCGAGTTCATGGTGCAGATGCTGACTGCAGTTTATCACGCCATGTATGTACCTTTTTTATAGCTGCAATAATGAGTTGCTCATTTACACATCCAGCAGTGACGGAGCAACATTATAATTCATGTGGAGTTGTGTTGGTGGCCACGTGGTGAATACAAGCCCAATATTCACTCTCTTGTTAGCTCTGTTTTTGGTCTAACAACTCCTGCAGGTAATATCTGTCTCTTTAGCTGCTAAATCTTCCAATATGTTCACCAGCTAGACACTTTCTGTGTCCTCCTGATGTTTGGTACTAAACAGCTACTGTACATAAACAGTCTGAAAGCAGCTGCCTGCTGCAGTCAAAAATGACGCTATGGGAGCGGTGAGAGTAAACCAACACTGTAAAATAGCAGCCGGACAGCTAAACAATGAGCTGAAACTCGCTATGAATCTCTGTAAAGCCGAGGGGAGCTGCAGATTCAGGTGATAATTCTAGCGACCTCTTTCAAATTGTCACATTGTTTTCACATCGTCATTTGATACATTGATATAAAAAAAAAATAGAAATTATAGCAGCTGCTTTAAGTGGCTTTCATCCATGGCCTTTCACATCACCAATCTTTATTGGAAGATTATTGAGGAGACTGCATACACTGCATAACTACATAACCGGTAATTGGTAGGAAGATAATCTTGTGTTTGTTGCTCACCCAACAGATATCATCATGCACATGAGATCCTTCATGAGCTACATATCACAATGTTTCTCATTTTGTTATTGTGCTTCTGCGGGGCATCACTAATGAGGGCAGGCTCTCTTCTATTTTGCTGTGATATATATACTGCAGAAACTCTCCAACAGCATTTGATAAAGACAGAAGCTCCCCACTGTACGGACTTTTATATTCAATGTATTATTATATCAGCAGTGCATTGTGAGAGCAGGTGATTTCATGCCCTATGAGGAGGACAATCGTTGGTAAAGCTAATTGCGGCTCCACGATGACTGCTTATCCTCGGAGGTGCATTCCCTGATACGGTAGTGACTGGAATCACCATTGTTGAGGGTGGTGTAGCAAGAAGAGGGAGGAGAGAAGGAGGATGCATTGGCCCAATCCCAAAGTCCGGACTCACAGACTCATGGACTTTGGTGCGCGTTCTCGCGAAATTCGTAAGGGCTAAGGGTTGTCCAAATGTCGAATTTCAAAGCGCGTGAGGGTTTGAGTACACACTTACCAAGCCCTTTCTGTGAGTCTGCATCGATGCAGACTTCACCAAAGGGAATTACCCACAGTTCAAAGCGTTGTGACGTTTACCGCGGACGCCATAGGGAAATCCGGAAATTACAAATGTAAACGACAGCACGACCACGGGAACAGACAGTTGTCCAGATGTAAAACAAGAGTTTGAAAAAATTTGGAATCAGGCAGCCGTCTCCTGTGCCATGGCCGTGTGGAAAGCAACAAACTTAAAATGAAAATTCCCGGCAAGTGTCAGCAACATCTTTGTTATTAAACGTCGCCAAGGTAACGTGATCTCGTGAGGTGCTGTCCCAATCCCATTTATACCTATCTGAGCTAGGGATCGAACGATACGGATTTTTTAGTGCCGATACAGATTTTTTTACATCAGCCTTAGCCGATGTCCATACGGGCTGCCGATTTTTCTTGAGCCAATATTTGGAACCAATACTGCTTTTGCTCCCTCAATTTTCTACATAAAATGAGCATGTCTAAGGCTAATATGCCGCCTAATATGCAAAGACTACACACTAGTAGGTCTAAACGAAAATGTAAAAGAAGGTGCCAGATTTGTCAACCACAGAACATAAATCAGCAGAGGAAAAGAATGTGATGTCAGATGCACATTAAGCAACAAATTGTTCAAGTTTCTGTTCTAAACTGCATCAACGTTAAAGGTATAAATATTCAACCACGTAGAAAACATCTCAAAGTTTTAAAAGCAGCACTCTAATATTATCGCTGTGATGCATGTGTCCCACTAAGTGACACACACACACACACACACACACACACACACACACACACACACACACACAAACTTATGTTTGGTAGCTGACGCTGACTGAAAAACTCAACCACCATTGAACTGGATTGATAATGAACGTCAGCAGACACATACGTGTCCAAACCTCAGCCAGCTGGTCGCTGAATACTCCCAAAAATACCACGGAACAACGTGCACGTATGTCTGGTACATGATAAACGTTAACACAAATTAATATTCTACGTATAAAACATCTGTCATCATTATGCTCTTCTTGAGCGAGGGGGCTGCACTCTGACTGCGATGGCCACTCCGCCCAGCTGTCTGTGTGTGTGTGTGTGTGTGTGTGTGTGTGTGTGTGTGTGTGTGTGTGTGTGTGTGTGTGTGCGTGTCTTTCGGACGCTGTGGTGTGTGTCAGCCGGGTGATCGCTGAATCAAACTCCCAAAAATAGCAAGGAAACACGTCGTCATTACTTAATCCTATGACCAGTGTTCGTAACGGCTAAGTGTATGGCAATATTTCAGCTAAGTCAAACAGTTAAAAGATGCTTTGAAAGTTTAAAACTCACCGTTGTCTAAGCAGAGTTCAGCACTCTGCTAGTGGGGGAGGGGCAGAGCATGGTCTGACTGCATGTGAACGGCAGTGTCCCTAGCAACACAGAGCTGCCTTTGTGGATGCCTGACTGTAAATAATGCCAGGAAAATCGGCGAACGCAGCAGCCGCGTATCGGCCGATGCAAATACACGTAAAAATCTGAGCCCCTGTGGCCTCACAGACTCACTCGCTTAGCACCTGAGATTAATTAAGTCTGTGAATCTTTAGTTCTTAGTCCTCAGGGCTCACTTTGGGATAGGGCCATTCTGTCTCATTGCCCCAATAAGGGTACACAGCAGCAATCAGAAGATTGGAGCAGTTAATGCTGCTGGGGAAAAAACAAACAAAAAAAAAAACACATGGAGGGCAGATAAACATGAATCCACAGCTCCACACATGCAGAGGGACCTTGGCACTGGTTGAGGACACTCTGGGATTTGGGTTAATATGTCTGCTAATGCTACCGTGCTGTAATACCACATAAAGAGAGAGAGTGGGGGAGACACACAGGGATATCGGAACAAATATACATCAGAGAGTCTGTTTTAACCTGTCCATTCATTCCGTCTTTTTCATCTGGAGTTTAAAGGAAACCCCTGGCTGTGTGATTATTTCGCGTGCAGGACCAGATCAAAGAGAGCTCAGCCGTGCAGTTCTAATTCTTTTCTTTTTATTTTAATGTGTAATGTATGTATTTCTTGTTGCTGTTTCTTTAATCCCTCTACGGGGTTGTGACATCACCCCATGCAAAGCTAAAGCCATCCGTCATCCTCTTTTAGCAATGAGCCAGGTGATGAACACAAAGATTTACCTATACCTACACTTACATCCACCATTTACTCACACTGTTTTGAACACATTAAATTTACACAAATTAGTGATTCTAACAGTCTCATAATTGCCAAATATGCATGGTGAAGTTCTTCTGCGTGCGTCTTTGTGATTTGATTAAGGGATGTATGTGTTCCTTTTAAAACACTTTACCTTCGTAAGAAAAATAAGATAAAGCACAGGTTAAAGACAATTTCTCCTTCCCTCCCTGACTGAAGCTGCATTACTAAATAACTAATTCTAGTTCACGGGGACGTGACTCAGACATCAAAGTATCTTGTCAGGCACTCCTATTTTCTCAAATAAGCTCACAACATGACGTTGTTAAATGCCGGTGTGCGTGCATTTGTGTTTTGTGATGTGTAGATACAATGGGGAGTGGGAGATGGGGCAGGAAGCCCTGGAGGACATTCTGTACAGAGCCCAGCTGGAGCTTTACTCCCAGCCTCTCTTGGTAAGAGCAACAGCACCATGTCTGTGGAGTGAATCCATGTTGCACACATGTCAGCTCAGGCTCTGCATAATACTTAAAATCAGTAATGATGATGCCAAATCAGGGTCATAATCGGCCTTCAAATCTTGTAATACCTTCCTGGTTTTATCATTGAACTGTTTATCGATCTGTGTCTGTCTCATCTCCAGCTGGGAAACGCCATGAAGAACTCGCTGCCAGACAGGGCTCCCGATGAGCCGCGGGGGCGCAAGGTGCTCCAGGTGGAGGTGACGCCCACCATTAGCCGCATTTCTATCTCAGCCATCACCACCGCCTCCATACGACGCCACCGCTGGAAGAGAGAGGGTAAGACTGGAGCAGCCCTGGCTCATGGCTGAAGCACACAGCAAAGAGAATCAGGAGAGATCGCAGTAGATCCATTACAATACTATTTGTTTTTTTTTATTGCCCTCGTTATTGATTTAGCACTCTAGGGTTGGTTGGAGTTCTGTTATGCAAGGAAAAGCCCCAGTGTTCAGTTTTGATTTAAGCTGTAAACTTACAAACTTTTTTTTTTCCGATCAGTGAAAGACCGCAAGAGGGAACTATTTGGTGAGAGAATGACTTCTCTGGTGGTTGGCCTTAACAGTGAGAAGGAAATCTGTTTCTCTGTAAACCAGCCACACCATTAGCATCGTCCAAAGGGTGTTTCATGTCAGTTATTGTATGTCATTGTGGTCATATAGTCTCTGTGTTGCAGTGCTTGTGCCACTCACTGCTCTTTATTTCTCTGTTTTTGCTTGTCTTGTCTATCAAGTGTGTGCAGTGCTTTCTATCACCAGTTAAATGTATGGTTTGCGGTTTAAGAGAAACTCACGACAAAATGGTGCCTGTAGAGTCTACGGACTCCATTTTAGCCACTAGATGGGTGATTAATGGGGCGGCTCCTTTTTTAAAATAGCATTGCGTTCATTTTGTAAATCTACAAATGAATTTACAGACAGCTGTTAGGCCTGCTGTGCCCATGATGAGGCCCAAATCGGTTGACGCTTGCTGCCACTAAAGAAACACGTTTCCCCGTCTGTGTTGTTGACTCCCAGATTGTTTTGACTACTCAACCGGTGCAGACTTGAGCCTCATCGTCAATCCTCCTAGCCTCGCCCAGCACCACCACACTCCCTGGGACCCCGCAGCCAAAGAGGAGAGAGAAGGGCGGCCTCACAGCCACCACAGCAGCAGCAGCAGCAGCAGCATCATCCCCCCCATCACATTTGAGGGTATGGGACAGGGGCAGACACTCAGAGCAGAGAGGGTCTCAGGAGGAGGTCCCCCTTTTGATCTTTATCTCCTCAACCCTCCTCCTCCCTCTCCTCCTACCCCTCCTCAACATCAGGCGGCTAACACTGCTGTTCCCATTTTGGCTGCCTCTTCAATTCCCCAGAGTATACTAACTCATCCAGTCTATCAGACCCTCAGCCACCACCACTATTTTTCGTCTCATCCGAGAATGGAAGTCGCCTATTCTGGGTTTGAAGGAAGTGTGGCTAGTGGCCATTTTGCATGGGCCTGTCATCATGTCATATCCTCTCTTTTTCCTCATCTTGTCGCCAACGTACTTTAGACTGCTGCCCTTGTCACTCACTGAGCATGTTCAGTGCCCAGCCTGCAGCTTGACCTTTTACTCTGGGCTTTCTCAACTCTCCATGTCTGATAAAAGGTTTTATCGGTTTATTTATTATTTTTATTTATTAATTGTGTATCGGTAGTTTTAAAAATAATAATGTGGTTCAGAAAAATACATACATTTTTAAAAACTGGCACAGAGCAACAGACATCCTGTTTCTGTTGTGCCCCTCGCGGTGTTTGACCGCACCACAAGGTTTCGGTCACTCAGGCCAGCAGCAAACCATCTGCTGCCGCCGTTCTGCAGGAAGAGGGCATCCATTTTGTTTCTTAGTCCAGCAGCTTTATTGTATGCTAATTGTATGTTCTGCCACATTCCTTTTCCTCCGCTCAGTGAGTGGGAACCAGCCCTTCATCATGCATGCGCACGCTACGGCAAGCTTTGAAAACTTCCACTAAAACACGAAACCCCGGAACACTGACATTTCAAATGACAAAGTGAGCAGACTGAATATTGTCAAGGTTTTCAAATCCCAGTACTTTGAACTGCAAAGGCTCTGCCAGGGAGTTATATGGCCCATTTTGTCTTGTTGAATGTGTGTCCATTTCCATGTGTGGTTGCTACATTTTTTTTCAAATCTTGAAACATCATTCAGATCCTATTGTCATGACTGAAGATTAGCTCATTCCCTGGCTTAACAGTGAGTGCCACCCTGTCTTCTTTTCATGATCGTTGATTTAACTCGGTGCAACTGTGGTGAAAGAATCCCCAAAGTTGTTTCATAAGATATAAATCTGCCACCCAGTTAGGAGAGAACTGATCACTCAGTGTCTGTGTATATTTACTGGACATTCTGTTGCAGAAAGAAATAACTTAACACATGACCTTTAGTTTTGGGCTGCATTGCATGACCACACTGATGGCTTTGCATGTTCAATCCTGTTAACTACAAATTGCATTTACTTTATGTCACAACCATTTTCCACTGGATAGCATACATGTTTTGATTATCAGTACTTGATTAATCCCTCCTGGGGAAAATATAATAGATTTCCCTTCCTTCTTGGAAGCCATTGGTTTCCATTCACTTCACCGTGAAAATAAACGTGCAGACTCAAGCTAGCTACTCTAATAGTCTATATGTTATCACAGTTTTAAAATTGTTAAGGATGCTTGGATCTTAGATTTGGTTAATTCGGCTGCCAAATATATTTTTTAATGCTAGACATTACAACGAACAACACAGACATATATGTCATGTTTTTATTTATTTATAATGTAGCCATGATAATATAGGTTTTTTAACTTCAATATTTTAACAAAGCAGCATGCTTCAAGTTTTCGGGGAAAACTTTGCCTACATCAGGAGCACCTTCTTTGTGTTACATCGCTGCCAGATCCAAGTAGCGCTTCATTCCTTGTTTTTGTTATTACAAAACTTACATTATCCTTTTCACATGATCCATATAAATGATTTCAGTGTTTTTTTTTTTCCTAAAAAAAATATTTTCAACCGTCAGTTCTAAAGTGTTGCATGTCACGGTGTCCTTGAATGCACCATCAAGGATGAGTTTTTAAAGTGGTTCCTGCTCGACAGTTGCATTAGCACACAACAAAATATATTAAAAATGAAGGCAAAGAAACATTACCGTAGTCCATTATCCATCTAAAGTACATTTTAGGCTCTGCAGGCTGATTTGTGTCTCAATGACCGGAAACCTATAGCAAGCATATGAATGTGTTGCACAAACAAATGTAAGCAAATTGTAGTCAAAAGGCTAAAACATGGAAAAACCCTATGAGCCTTTCATTGTAAAGCTTTGAAGAACTTTTAGCTCTTCATCTGAGATTGGACTGACTTGTAATGGCTTGCAGACTGGCCCATTTAGCCTGTGGACTGTCAGCTCTAACTGGAGTACTATTGATCTGATAAGGTGTATGGACCCGCCTCGGTGCTCTCCACAGAGTGGCGGGCTCGTGTCTCGCTGGCCAACCATCTGACAGCTGGGTTACTGCTGCAAGAGAAACGAGGGATGGGGCAGGAGAGCATGCGTCTTCTCCTCGTGTTATATGTGCATGTCAGTCCAGACCTTTTCTTCTCGATTTCTCCATTTCTTTTCTGGTGCTGCCTGTGGTTCCCTGTCGTCAAATTTTGCTTGTCCCAACGATGCATGACGAAGACAGACAGCTGATCCTCTGTCTCTTCTGTTTAACAGGCTTCACCCTGCATACTGTATGTCAGTAACATGCTTCTTTTTCTAACTCAATTTATCATCTTTTTCCCTTTCAGCTTTCAAAGGAGTTCATAGATGGATTATTAAATGTTAAATGTTGTGCCCGTTCCATCAAATTATCACCCGATAACAATTGTCTAATGTACATGGATTATGATATATTTTGCTAGACAAGCTCTGCTCTCTTATCTGGCAGGTTATTGAATTCAAACTTTTCCCAAACAAACAGCAAGTTAGATTTTAGTCTATCTGAATGGCATGAGATGAGCAAAGCTCAGTCATTATGCAGCGTATTGAATTGAACCTTTGGTGCATAATGAGTAGCTAAGCAGCATGGTTTGTTGAGTGTGCTAGAAGGCTCTTCATTTAGTCTGCTAATTTGTTCTACATTATATATAACTCTAAAAAAAATATTTTAATGTTATTACTCAGATTAATCAGTTTGTCGCAGGCCTATTTACATCACTGTTAACAAGAATCAGCAGCTATAAACCTTTCTATTTCTCTGGATTATAATTATTATATAATTTCTTCTGACCTTCTGACCTTGCTTACTTTTCTGTCTGTCTATCATGCTTTCGTTCTGTCTTTTCGTGTATGTTCATGTTCAGATGCTGATGGTATGAGCGGCGGGGAAGATTCCTTCAATGTCAACGACCCAGATGAGGGATTCTCCTCCGGGGCGTCTAACAGCAGCCAGCCCAGCGGCACCAAGGTGGGCGGCAGTGTGGGGCCGAGGGGCGGCAGCCTGAACAGCAGCAGCAGCAGCATCAAGAAAGCCATCACGGCCCGGCTGTCTCGTGACAAGGAGAGGGAGCGGGAGAGGGAGCGGGAGAAGGAACGGGAGAAGGAACGGGAGAAGGAACGGGAGAAGGAGAGGGAGAGGGAAGCAGAGAAACAGGCAGATTTGTCAGCGGATCACCAGGCTGTTGTGAGGAGGCACCACCAGAGGCAGCAATCGCCTCCAGTCAGCATCACGTTGGATGCCATCCAGCTGAGCCCCATAAAGAAGCACCTGAGCTTCCCTACGGGGCCCATGCTGGTGCGGACTGGCAGCACCTCCTCCAGCAAGTCCTTTGACTGCATGAATTTCAACCTGAATGGAGATGATGATGAGCGAGAGAAGGCGGCAGGGGGCTCTGACAAGGAAGGAGGGCTTCCAGCAGGCGGCTCCCACCGCCACTCCACCATTAGCCTGAAGGAGGAGCACCTCATCAGGCCAGAGGACGCCCAGGACCTCCTGTCTCCTGGAGCTCCTCTCACCAAGCAGTCCCGCTCCCCCAGTTTCAACATGCAGATCATATCACAGGTCTAACTACAGTGCAGGACATGACACACACACACACACACACACACACACACACACACACACACACACACACACACACACACACACACACACAATACCTGTTCATAACACTCATCCTCATGCAGTTTTTCTCTGCGACTCTTTACAACCCTATTATGACAATTTTTGTCTACCTATATGTGTTGGTGTGTGTGTGTGTGTGTGTGTGTGCTAAATGGTTGTCTCCACCCTTTTAACATCCATTACAATCGTGACCTGCAGTCGTTGCTGGTGGCTTTAGCCTTACTGAAAATGGAACAAGAGAAAAGTAGTAAGTGATGACTGCCCATTGCTGTTACTACAGTCCAGCATGTCACTGCATCCTCCCGTGTAACCGAGCTGAGCATTCCACACAGAAACTCCTCAAAAGAAGGAAGTGTTGAAAGAAAACTCGTAAGGTGGCCATGCTAGCTGTAGACGTATATATATATGACATTTCAGAGTTTTTGAGTTCCTGACTGAATCAGTCAACAATGAATCAGCAATAACACTTACGGTCGCTCATGTAGAGAAGAGTGGGGATTATTGCTCTTTCTCTTCATTCCTTCCCTTTCATTCCCCGGGCTCACGTGCAATCGTTATTGCTGGTTATCTTCCTTGTTAACTGCTAATTGCTTTTTAAAGTAGGCATAAATGGTTTTAAATGAATAAAATTCCTTTTTTAAATGTTTTTTTTATTAAATCACAATCCAAATAAGGTAGCATTTGTTCTTCACTTGTTTATTTGGCAGAAATCAGACTTATCTAGCCCACGAACTTCCTTTTATTCTGTAATTATAATATTCTCATTTGGTCTATAAAATCAGACTTTTAAGATTGTTGTCAAACCAAACTGGAATGTGGTAAGGGTTTGTCTTGCCCCAAGCTTTTAACTGGACAAATCTAAAGAAATCCGTACTGTGCAGCTATAAGAGGAATTAATTAATCTTGTGACTTCAAATCTGAAGCTGAATCTTGTGGAAGACCTGGATGAAAACATTGTTGACAGTGCAGCTTTGGCTCTGAAGCTAAAAGGCAATGACTGTATTTTATATTGGATTGTTATTATTGTTCAAACCATTTTAATGGGTCCTTCCATCCCAACGCAGTTGTCGGTGTGTTTGTCAGGCTCTGGCTTGTGTGGCGGTGTGATGTCTGAGCCGGTGACATACTGCCCTCTGGAGGCTTATATTAGTCACTGCGCTTCCAGCAGTCACCATGACGATGGTCTCGCGCTTTGCACTCTGATTGGATGCTCATGAAACATTTTGTTCTACCTCATTGTGTGTTCACCCTGCCACTCAGACACCTGTCTCCCAATCAGACGCAGGATTTAAAGACCCCGTTAGGTTTTAAACCAGGGGAGTAAATAGTGGACCAAACTGGTTTCACATTGCAACTGTAATGACACTGTAAAATCTGTGTGTGTTCACGTGAGGAGTTTTGACTGAATATCTCGGTCTTGCATTTCAGTTTAATCGCACCATGCACAAAACCTAGCTGCAAAACAAGAACACAACTGTCTTCAGGTTTTCTGTCGTATATCAAACAACCACATCAGGATTAACCTGATTATTTGAATTCCCTAGAAATGTCCTGCTGATCTTTTTTTTTTTTTATGTAATTTTTGAAGTGCAATTTTTTTTTAATCCTCATGTGCATGGAGTTGGATCTTCTCTGCTGTTAAATGCCTGCATCTGCCTGCACAGTGCTAGTTAGCCTTCTGTAGTGCTTCCTGCCCAGGCTGAGTGATTTGAACGTAGCGTGCTTGTCTGCATGTTTAGTGCCCTGCAAAGCACTGCTGTTTCAGATGTGTGAAACGGCCAGCGAGCCAAACCCAAGTCTCGTCCTCGTCTTTGCCAGATGTGCCAATACACATCCTCTCCTTAAGGAAATTTACATTTTGCTTGGATGTCTTAAGTTAAAATGACTATTTTGTTCCGTTTTCTAGTCTTATTTCAAAGTTAAGGGACAACAAAAAGGGATGTTTGGACTTATGGCTCAGCGTACCCTTAGATGCAGCTTCACCTATTTTGACATGAATATTCTTTTCACTCATCACTGTACTTTCACAGTCATCACTATTTGCTGTTCACATGTAAAAGCAGTATATTATGCGTCTGTGTACCGTAGACGTCAGCTGTTGTATTGCATTTCCCATGTCTTGCTTAAGTGCTTATTTAAAATAAGGATGAATGATTAATGTATATAGACAAGTCAGTTCAGTCCGCAGTGAAAATCCCACACACTCATGCTCCCGCTGGGCTGGAAACCTTCACAGCTGCTGCTCCTGGTCCTGAGTGAGTCCTGTGTGCGCTTTAGCCTTAAACATTTCAGGCCAAAAAGCCTTGATCGTCAGCTCTTTGGGCTCCCATGCTCCTCCTGGACTGGACTATGTAGGAAGAACAGGAGAAGAGTGCAGCTACAGTTCACACTCTCACCTGGTCTGTCTGCTATCATCCCTGTGCTGTGTGGCTCACGAGCCGTGTTCCCATTTGCTGTATTTTACCGTGAGTTGAGTGGCACTTTTTTGCTGTTTTTATAACTGGTGACGTGTTCATGTCATTAATATGAGTGCCCCTGACCAACGTTACCAGCAGCCATGTTGTTTCTGTAGGTTGACTTAGAGTAACGGATAGACAAATATTCCTCAGTGTCTGATTTGCATGTTTTCAGGGTGGGAAATGAACACCAGCCAGTGAATGTTGATAAAACTGGACTGTGGCTGGAAATTTGATCTGCTGTTTAATTTGGTAGAACAATGAGCCCTGAAATTCACATAAGGTCCACTTACATTTCAAAGAAGGTTTATGTATAGGTGGTTTAAAAAAAAACAAAAGGTTCAATGTGTACTTGGTCAGCCACTGTCGCTGGTGGACAAAGTTCATTTCCTGTCCTGCATGTGATAACTGTGGGCTTTGTTTTCATACAGTATAATGCACTTTAATCCATCCACCTCTTTCCTCAAGATAGTTATTGAAATGATATATGTGCAAACGTGTATACACTCAATGCAGGGTTTTAGTCTCTTTAAAGTAGTACTTCTATGTGATGTCACATCCAACACAATGCTATTTTTGTTAAAGTCTAAGGGTACAGCTGTTTATTTTTTATTTTCTAAACCAAAAATAAAATATTAAGGGGTCTGGAAGGTCTCAGGAGTTAATTAAAAAGCCACATTTAAAAAACAAATGGCAGCACCAAAATTTCTGTTCTTGAAGTCAGAATTGATTCTATGCAACATTTTTTCCCCATTTTTGTTTTTGGTGTTACCGGCTTTCATTGATCCGTATCGGGTGAGACGAGCAGATGCATTTTAAGATGATTTTTAAGGCGCAACTGCTCAATAGCTTCCCCATTCAGTGATTCAGAGTGAAGGACCTCACTCATGTGGGTGAAGTAGACTATCCAATCGTCATCCGACTGCGCTCACAATGAGAACGCCGCACCGGGACTTTTGGTGCACGCCGGGCCCTTTTGTCAGTTTGCTGCTCTGTGGCTCAAAGACGTCAGTTGGTGTATGAGATATAGACAGATTATCAATGATGAATCTAATCTAGATGCTCCAAGGAAAGCTGCTGGACGATGTGATAACACTGTATTGATGTTATATAAATGGAGAAAAAGACTTATTTTAAATCTTGTAAATATAAAATGTATAAAGGTGAAAGCAAGATAAATATAACAAACTGAAGATCAGTCTGAGATGTAGAGAGAAATTAATCTGTATATTGTTGAATAAATATTGTGCCGTAAGGGATATATTTGTGTCTGCCTGCTTTGTATGTGCAAGGGGTACAATATGATAGAGATCGCAGTGACTCATCACCATACAACTGCTCTGTTAAGATCATTTCACAAATATCCACAGTACAGTTAGTTTTATTAAACTACTGTTTTACTAGGTGACTTATCCAAATTTCAAAAGGGTTGACAGTATTTACAAACAAGCCAAAGTTTTCTCAACCTTTCTAACCTTAGCTTTCTTGATTCTACTTTGATAAGTCCTGAAAAATGGCTTCTTATAGCTGCTGCTGATGCAATACATGTTGATATAAAACCATGTTTATTTTTTATGTTATAATTTATAACAATTTACAGATAATTTTTCAAGCAAAAATGCAAAACATTGTCTGGTTCCAGCCTCTGAAATATGAGGATTTGCTTCGTTGTCTACTGAGATAATAAACCATAACATTTCAGACCAATTAATCAGGAGAATAATCCACATATTAATTCATAATGAAAATAATAAATTGCAACCCTAGTAATAAAATATGCGATTGGTATGGCCGTTAGTCAAACATTTTTAACTAACAGGTTTTGTGAAATTTCCCCTCAAAGTCATGTATTTGTTATTTGAAGTTGTTAATGTTTTCCACACTCCAAGTCAAAATCACACCCTGACCCCTTTTACTGTTACACATAGCCTACTTCCAGCAGGGCCTTAAAGGTGCTCTAAGCGATGTTGGGTGACGTTACTTCTTGTTGACATTCAAAGTATTTTCAACAAAAAGAGGCTAACTCGCCCCTCCCTCCTCATCCCGTCCCCTCTCCCTCCCTTCCGTGCACTAACCCCCCAACCCCCACCCCCAAATCCTTCTTGTCGGTTATCGGCTGGAACATTGGAAGACTGGTTTGGTGGTGCAGGTTGGCACAGTTTGTTTTTGTTGGCATTTGTGGTACCTGGGCTCTCTACAGAGACCGCATTTTTTTTTTACAGTGTGTTCAGGGGACAGGCAGCTTGCGGATAGTGAGGAGATTGCTGTGTGTGACAAAAAATGTTGTAGCCTAAAAAACGCGTGACATCGCTTAGAGCACCTTTAACTTAATAGAGTCAAACAAAAATGTAAGGTTTAGCCTTAGTTTTTAAATATTGTTTATACATAGTTTTACCTAGAGCAGAGCTGCCCATTTTGGGGCCCGTGGGCCAACTTTGGACCGACTTGACATGTAGGCGGAGCTCGGGAGGTTCAGAGCTAAGGGGGGGTTACAGATTAGGTGTCTGTGTCCCTAAAGAAACACGTATCTAACAGCAGTTCCACATTACATTAATTAATTTGCACGCAAGTTTTATTTATTTTTAACCTTGTATTCTCCGTGTAAACTCATGTACAGAACTGAGACACCCGTACCGTTTTGGTTCAATACGAATACACGTACCGTTCCACCCATTACATTACATGTCATTTAGCTGACGCTTTTATCCAAAGCAACTTACAATTAAGTGCTTTCAACTGTGAAGGTACAAACTCTCCAGACAACAAGTAGTAAGTGCAAGTACATTAGCTTTAAATAAGTAAAGCTTCAAAGAGACATATGAAAGTGCAGGTTCAAGATATTTTTTTTTTTATATTTGAGGTGTAGTCGGAAGAGATGTGTTTTTAGCCTTCGGCGGAAGATGTGTAGGCTTTCGGCCATCCTGATATCAGTGGGGAGCTCGTTCCACCATTTGGGAGCCAGGACAGTGAACCGTCGGGATTTCGTTGAGTGTCACACCCAGGTTTCTAGCAGTCTGGTTGGGGACTACCACAGAGTTGTCAATTGTTATAGTCAGGTCTTGGGTAGGAGAGCCTTTCCCTGGAAGGAAAAGAAGCTCAGTCTTGTCAAGGTTGACTTTCAGATGGTGTGTGGACATCCAAGAAGAGATGTCAGACAGGCCGAGATACATGCTGCTACTTGAGTTTCAGACTCAGGAAAGGAGAGTATTAGTTGGGTGTCATCTGCGTAGCTGTGATAAGAAAAGCCGTGCGACTGAATGACAGACCCGACAGAGTTGGTGTACAGAGAAAAGAGGAGGGGACCCAGGACTGATCCCTGAGGAATCCCAGTTTTGAGTGGGCAAGGATCTGAGCTAGATCCTGTCCAAGTTACCCGGTAGGTTCGGCCTGCCAGGTAAGATGTGAGCAATGATAGCGCAGAGCCTGAGACACCCAGATTCTGGAGTGTCGAAATGAGGATCTGGTAGTTCACTGTGTCAAAGGCAGCAGAAAGGTCCAGAAGGATGATGATGGAAGAGAGAGAGGTTGTTCTAGCGATGTGAAGCTACTTGTGACAGCAAGGAGGGCAGTTTTTGTTGAGTGCCCAGCCTTGAAGCCAGACTGGTGGGGATCAAGAAGGTTGTTCTGGTGGAGATAGGTAGAGAGTTGATTATAAATGGCACGCTCAAGAGTCTTAGATAGAAATGGAAGAAGGGAGACTGGCTTTGAGTAGTGGGGTCACTCTTGCCTCCTTGAGGGCATCGGGGAAACAACCAGTTGACAAGGAGATGTTGATGAGATGGGTGAGGAAAGGAAGGAGGTCAGGAGCAATGGACTGGAGAAGGTGAGAAGGGATAGGATCCAGGGGGCAGGTGGTTGGGCGGGCAGAAGTAATCAAAGTAAGAATTTGATTTGGACCCCACCCCTACTGTGTATAGCAGTGGGAGTCGACAGGATAGGACACATGCAGATGCTTTTCTGTTTTAGCTCTGGTATGCAGTTTTAATACATTTTCAGCAAGCACAGACAATTCTAAATATAGTTCCCGAGCGCAGTCAACATTTCTCTGCTTTTATTATACAAGTCTGCAACAGCTCATTAGATGACTTATATTTGAATATGGTAATTGTAATACATACTAATGTAACAAGACCAATCCTGGATATAAACACTGACTGGAAGCTGTTGTTATTATAATTTAGATATGAAGTCTCTCTGTCTATTTCTGACTGTATATTAAAGGTCTGTTTTGGTTTGAGTTCACTTCACATTTGTCCTATCTCCAAATTGTAAAATGCAATATTGTTCAAAATAGATCAGTATCAAGATTGATATTGAGATACTTGAGATTTTCACAGAGAAAATGGAGATACAGCAGGAAATGTTCGGCCTGCTGGTGTCTTTTGCTCGGAGCATCTCATGAGGATACAGAGCGTTTTTGCACAATAGTCACAAAGTGTGAAGTTTTGTTTTACAAATAAATTAATGATTTACAGTGGGTACGATGGTGACTGTGTATCTATGTTACAGGGGCATGTTCTGCCCTGAATTGCAATGATTAATCAAAACTATTTGTATTAATACATATTGTTTATTACAACCCCAAATCAGAAAAAGTTGGGACATGTCACTCATTGGGAAATGTACTTTGACTTGTATTTCATTGCAGACAATGTGAACACAAAATATTTCATGTTTTTTTCTGGTCAACTTAATTTCATTTGTAAATATACATCCTTTACTGTCATTCAGACCTGCAACACATTCCAAAAAAGGTTGGGACAGGAGCAATTTAGGGCTAGTAATCAGGTAAATTGGTTAAATAATGATGTGATTTGCAACAGGTGATGTCAACAGGTGATTGTAATTATGATTTGGTACAAAAGCAGCATCCAAGAAAGGTCTAGTCCTTTAGGAGCAAAGATGGGCCGAGGATCGCCAGTTTGCCAACAAACGTGAAAAAATTATTGAAATGTTTAAAAACAATGTTCCTCAAAGAAAGATAGGAAGACATTTGCTTATTTCACCTTCAACAGTGCATAACATAATTAAAAGATTCAAGGAATGAGGAGGAATTTCAGTGCGTAAAGGACAAGGGCACAAGCCTAAGCTGAACAACCGTGATCTCCGATCCCTCAGATGGCACTGCATCAAGAATCGTTATTCATCTATAAACGATATCACCACATGGACTACTTTGGCAAACCTTTTTACCACAATACGTAGTTACAGCCACAAATGCCAGTTAAAACTGTACTGTGCCAAAAGGAAGCCCTATGTTAACAGTGTCTAGAAGCACCGTTGACTTCTCTGGGCTCGGAGGCATCTGGGATGGACCATCACACAGTGGAAACGTGTACTGTGGTCAGATGAATCAGTATTTCAGGTATTTTTTGGGAGAAATGGACGCCGTGTGCTCTGGACCAAAGAAGAAAAGGATCATCCAGACTGTTACCAGCAGCAAGTCCAAAAGCCAGGGTCTGTCATGGTGTGGGGTTGTGCCAGTGCCCTTGGCAAAGGTAAGTTGCACTTCTGTGATGGCACCATTAATGCTGAAAAGTACATAGAGATTTTGGAGCACAATATGCTGCCTTCAAGAAGACATCTTTTCCAGGGATGTCCATGCATATTTCAACAAGATAATGCAAAACCACATTCTGCACACATTACAAAGTCCTGGCTGCGGAGGAAGAGGATACGGGTACTTGACTGGCCTGCCTGCAGTCCCGACCTGTCTCCAATAGAGAATGTGTGGCGCATTTTTAAGCGCAAAATGCGACAACGAAGGCCCCGTACTGTTGCCCACATTAAGACTTGTTTGCAGCAAGAATGGGACAAAATTACACCTGAAACACTTCATCACTTGGTGTCTTCAGTCCCTAAATGTCTTTTAAGTGTTGTGAAAAGGAATGGCAACATTACAAAGTGGTAAATGCTTTACTGTTCCAACTTTTTTTGAAATGTGTTGCAAGAACCAAAATAGGAATTTTGTTTTTTTGAACAAAAACAATAAAAATCATGAGGAACACATTCAATTATGTGCTGTTGTATTGTCTGCAATGAAATACAAGTCAAAGTACATTTAAAAATCACTACTTTCTTTTTTTATTTGTGTTTTCCATACTGTCACAACTTTTTCTGATTTGGGGTTGTAGTTACTGTACTAGTTACTTTACTAAGTTACTTTTCAAAAACATGATGCCTGACCTGAATACGCTATAAAGCATTCGACTTTATACGCATATTATCCAGCTCTCTCCCGCGCTCCATGTTGTCTCTTGTTCAACACTGCACATGGCTGTCTTTACAATGACGTCGCGGCGCTCATACGTCATTGTCACTCACGAGACAAAATCACGGTTAAGTAACGTAGTAACGTAGCCTGCTTACGGGGAAGTAACAGTAATCTAATTACTGTTTTTGCAATTGTAATCCCTTACTTTACTCGTTACTTCATCAAAAACTTTGGCATTTGATGGCATTTTTTACTTTGGCAAAAAATGCCATCATTTACCAGACTCAAATGTAATCGATCAATCTAAACTGTTAGACACAGTAACTATTAAACTCAGTAACTGTGATAGTTTGAATGAATGACAAACACAAACACATGTACATAATTGCTAATAAGAGCCAATCAAAAGCTCCATTCAGTAACAAGATCCCTAGTTATACTCTGGAGGTGTCAACCATAGACTGTAGTCACCTGGCAACCAATGCTGTGACGCCTGGCAATGAACATGAAACGAAGCTCTTCCACACGCCTCAAAGTGTGTGTTTTGTGATTACACCAGAAATGACTTCATGCTGTGGTCATCCAAGTGAAAGAAGGATCTAGAGGCACTTAAAAGGGTAATGTTAACTATGATCAATGATACCTTAAATGTTTTTTTGTTTTTATGTTTGTGAGTAAGCTTTCTTCTCTTCCACCTGGGGTCCGTTTCAGGAAGGGGGTTTAACAAACTCTGAGTCTAACCCTGATCTCTGAGTTGATTTACCCTGAGATGGGAAACTCTGAGTTTTCGGTTCCAGAACAGCTGATATGAGTTGGTTCAATCAACTCGGAGTAGGTTCACCACTATAATTAAAAGGCAACATGAATGGAGCCATGATACTACGATTCACCATGGCAATAATCACAAACGGGTTGGCGGAAATACTCATGCGCACATACAGCGAGATTGAACATGTATTTAGTTAAAAAAGCAGCTGCTGCAAAAGAGCCATTTGCGTGGGAGAAAATTGCTGCTAGTGTATATTCCAATATAATGTATATCATATTTAGTCATAAATATAGCCTAATATTACTGAAAATCTATTTGATTTAGGTGCAATACTGCGGGCGAAAAAGTCCTAGGCCTACTACTCCCATTCTGAGGTTGCAGCACCATCATTAAAATTTGTATTCATAATCTTTTATTTCAAAGGGTTTATATCATTCACCTGCAATACTGCGGAACTCATTTTTAATAGCTACTGGTTTGTGTCCAGGGAACACTAAAAACATTTAAAACATTAAATGTAAACTGTAGCATCCAGTCAATATTGAGAAGGCCAGAACTGATAGTTAAATGACTGGATGCTACAGTAAGAGCTTGACCACCGCCACATGCTGCACAACGCGACTACACGATTCAACGGCAATACCCGTGACGTCCAGCAGGTGGCAGATGTTGGTCAGAAATAACAGTTCAACTAAAGGTGCTCAAAATGGAGGATTCACAGTCTGCTTCAGCAAGGGACATAAATGAACAAATCACGAGTTTACAACAAGAAACTCAAGATTTAAAGGACTCACTTAATGCTGAAAATAGACAAGAAATTAAAGATTTAATCACATGCAAAGAACAAATCTTAACAGAGCTTCAAGACAAGGCTCAAAGCATGTCAGAGTTGCCAAGACGTTCTGAAAGAGTTAAAATACAGACAGAAAAGATGATAACATTTCAAATGGAAGAAATGAGTAAAAAGGAAAAAAGACTAACGACTCTTTATGAACAATGGAAAACACAAGCACGCGATACAAGAGAACGGTTAAAGTTAGATATAACAGAAAAGGAGATGTCAGAACTTGCAGACATAGTAGAGCAAAAGAGAGATGATGTATTAAAGTTATATTCAGAAATAAGAAACCAAATGGCACCATCATCTGACATAAGGAGAAAGATTGATGCATGTGATGCGATAACTCATGACATTGTAAAGATAATTCTGGAAAGATTAAGTGGTGTTGATGAGGATTTTGATGCAGAACGCGAAAGAACTCGTTTACGTGGACTTTTAAAGCACGACTACGCCCAGTCCATATACGGCTCAACCGCAGCATCAAATCGCAGCCAACGGTCCTCAGCTTCACAGCTCACAGCAAAACGAGTCGACGCAGCGGCAGAGCTAGCTGCAAAAGAGGCTGAATATGAGACTCTAATAGAAGAAATAAGACAACAGGAAAAGATAAAGGCTTTAGAAGAGGAGCACAAGAAACAAATAGCAACTCAAACATCAGAGTTGGAACGCTTGAAAGCACAGAAGGACGTGAAAGCAGCTCGAGCCAGGCTTGAAGCATATGACAGAGAGTTATCACAGGTGGATGATGAACAGTCAATTAAAGGTGAACAGGTGAGCCCATACTTCATACCCAAACAGCCCACACCAGCACTCTCTTTAATTCCTGTGCAAACCACTTCCCCTAGCGTCACTCAACTAGCTCAAGCAGTGCAGGACAGCATTAAACTGAACAGACTTCCCACACCAGAACCAACAGTGTTTAGTGGCGAATCCATAAGCTTTATTGAATGGAAGTCCACGTTCATATCACTGATCGAACAAAAGGGCATCTCAGCAGCCGACAAGTTGTACTATTTGAAAAGATATGTAACGGGCCCAGCTCGAAAATGCCTCGAAGGGACTTTCTTTAGGAATGATGAGGAGGCATACAAAGATGCTTGGGACAAACTAAACCAAAGGTACGGCCAGCCATTCATGATACAGCGGGCATTCAGAGAAAAGCTATCAAACTGGCCTAAGGTGCAGTCTAGAGATGCTGATGGATTAAGGGCATTTGCAGATTTCATAAATGCATGCTTGCTTGCAATGCCCCATGTAAAGGGGCTACAAATTCTCAATGATAGCGAAGAAAACCAAAAACTATTGCACAAACTGCCAGACTGGATAAACGCGAGATGGAACAGGCAGGTAACAAAAACTTTAATGGAGGGCGGTGAGTTTCCAAGTTTTAGTGCTTTTGCCTCTTTCCTCTCGTTAGAAGCTGAAGTCGCCTGCAACCCAGTCACCTCCATTCATGCACTTCGCTACTCTGAAACAAGCAGCGACAAAAGAAACACAAAGGAAATCAAAGGAAACAAGGCAAGTGTATTTAACACGAATATAACTGTACAAAGTGATAAAAGGATGATAACAAAACCACCTGACGGCTCTCCATGCACAATGTGCCAAGGGACCCATCAGCTTCACAAGTGCCCTGACCTCTCGAAAATGTCCCTAGAAAACAGAAGGAAATATGTGAAAGACAATAGACTTTGTTATGGTTGTCTAAAACAAGGACACAGTGCTAAGGACTGCAAACGCCGCCTCACCTGTGAAACCTGCACAAAGCGACACCCAACATGTCTTCATGATGAAGGTTACAGGAACGGTCTGCAAAGAGAAACATATGTGAGCACAAACAATGCAACTCAAGGTAACTCACCCGAAACAGCAACAGCCATGTCACTTAACGTTGCCAGATCTGAACGGTCAGTCAGCACCTCAATGATAGTTCCAGTGTGGCTGTCAACTACCACTAACCCACAGAAGGAAAAATTGGTCTATGCGTTATTAGACACCCAGAGTGACACTGTATTCGTTGATCAGGATGGCACACATGAGCTGCAGGCAGATGTTTGTCCAGTAAAGCTGAGACTAACTACTATGATGGGTAGAAATGCAGTTGTGAGCAGTGGAAAGGTGTCTGATCTCTTAGTGAGAGGTTATAACTCAGCCACCGTCATAAAGCTCCCCACTGCATACACAAAGGATTACATACCTGCTAACAGAGAACACATACCTACCTGCGAAACAGCCAAACAGTGGAGTCACTTGCTAACGATTGCAAACGAGGTCCCTCCCCTCCTCAGTTGTGAAGTAAGTCTCCTCATAGGTTATACTTGTCCTAGAGCTCTTGCACCCAAACAAGTAATCTTAGGCAAAGAAAATGAGCCCTATGCCATTCACACCGACTTGGGATGGAGCATAATTGGCAACTCGACACCACACAACGAAACCGATTTGGCGACCAGTCTCTGTCACAGAGTCACTGTTAAAGAAATCCCTCCCTCCACTCCAGCAGATGCAATACGCGCTTTGGAAAGAGATTTCAAGGAGACTGACTGGAATGAAAAGACTGTGTCGCAAGATGATTTAGTATTCCTTCAAAAACTTGAGCAAAGCATCACACAGACTGAAAACGGACATTTTGAAATGCCATTACCATTTAAAGAAAGACCACAAATGCCAGATAACAGGAAACTCGCTGAAACCCGACTAAATCAGCTCAAACGCAAATTCATGAAAGATGAAAAATACAAAGGGGACTACATGGAATACATGAGCGACATCATCAAAAGAGGTGATGCCGAAGAAACTGATGATAATGGACCGCCCGGAGAGACATGGTACATACCGCACCACGGCATCTATCATCCAAAGAAACCTGAGAAGTTACGCGTAGTTTTCGACTGCTCTGCAAAGCACAAAGGTACGTGTCTTAACGAGCATTTACTGAACGGTCCTGACATGATCAACAATCTAACTGGTGTGCTTGTGCGCTTCAGACAGCACCAAGTAGCTCTCATGTGCGACATTGAAAAAATGTTTCATCAGTTTCAAGTCAAAGAAAATGATCGCAACTACTTGCGCTTTGTATGGTGGAAAGACGGAGACATAAACAGCCAACCACAAGCGTACAGGATGACAGTACACCTCTTTGGTGCCGTTTCATCTCCTGGTTGTGCGAACTATGGACTTAAACATTTAGCAAAAGAGAACAGTTCTGCATATCCAGCTGGCTCACAGTTCATAGCAAGAGACTTTTATGTAGACGATGGAGTCATCAGTGCGGAAACAGTAACGGGTGCTATACAACTGGCAAAGGAAGCACGTGAACTATGTGCAAAAGGTGGACTAAGGTTGCATAAATTCGTGTCCAACAACACTGAAGTTTTACGAAGCATTCCAGCTTCAGAACATGCAACAGACGCAAAAACAAAAGACTTGACGTTCAATGAAACACAGACAGAAAGAGCACTCGGCATTTATTGGAATGTGAATAAGGATTGCTTTACATTCAACATCACACTCAAAGACCAACCACCAACCAGGCGTGGCATCTTGTCCACAGTTGCAGCAATATACGACCCTCTCGGCTTCATTGCTCCCTATGTGCTCGAGGGAAAAGGGATTCTCCAAGAAATGTGTCGTCAAGGAACAGACTGGGACGACCCGCTACCTGAACATTTAAAGCCACGGTGGGAGTGCTGGAAAGGAGATCTACACAATCTAAAAAAGGTGCAAATCAGCAGATGTTATGTTCCTGCCAATTTTGGAGAAGTGGTAAAAAGAGAAATACATCACTTTTCGGATGCAAGCACCACAGGATATGGACAGTGTTCTTACCTCAGACTCACGAACAAAAAGGAAGATGTTCACTGTACCTTCATCATGGGCAAAGCGCGCGTCTCTCCAACAAAGATCACCACAATCCCTAGGTTAGAACTCACTGCAGCTGCAGTATCAGTCGCTGTAAGTAACATGCTAAGAGAGGAACTGCTCTATGACAATGTTGAGGAGTTCTTCTGGACAGACTCAAAGGTCACTCTAGGATACATAAATAACGATGCGAGACGGTTTCACACGTTTGTCGCTAATAGAGTGCAGAAGATCCGCAACAGTACCTCAGTGCAACAATGGTTTTATGTGCCTACCAGCGAAAATCCAGCAGACATGGCATCCAGGGGCACATCTGTAAGTGAACTGCTTTCATCGGACTGGTTCACAGGCCCTCCCTTTCTGTGGGAAAAGAAAATACAGCTTCCAACAAAAGAGACCGTTGTACTTCCAGTAGGAGACCCAGAGGTGAGAAAGGTACAAACACTAAGCACAGAAACGGTTGAACATACAAACCTTAGTGACCGGCTCACAAAGTTCTCATCCTGGTCCCGTGCAGTCAGCGCAGTCGCACGTCTCAGACGATACCTGTTCAAGGACAAATCAAAGACACTCACAACTGTAACTGAAAGACAAATCGCAGAAACTGTGATTATCAAAGACTTACAAAGACAAGCATATCAAAACGAAATAGAGACATTAAACAAAGGCAAACAACTTTCAAAGAACAACAAAATGTACAACTTGGATGTCTTTCTGGACAAGGACAATGTGCTCAAGGTGGGAGGAAGGCTCCATCACTCATCTTTGCCCGGCTCATTTAAACATCCAACAATCATTCCCAGAGAACATCATGTCACAAAACTGATAATTGCTCACTGTCACGAAAAGGTCAATCATCAGGGAAAAGGCTTCACAATAAACGAGATACGATCCAATGGCTATTGGATTCCAAAGTTGAGTCAAACGGTTGCGTCCTACATTCGCCAGTGTGTGTTTTGTCGGAAACAAAGGAGACCTGTGGAAGGACAAAAAATGAGAGACTTACCCAGAGAAAGAATTGAACACTCTCCACCTTTCACATACTGTGGTATGGATGTTTTTGGTCCATTTCTGACCAAACAAGCAAGAAAAGAATATAAAAGGTATGGCCTCCTTTTCACATGCTTTTATTCACGTGCAATTCATGTTGAAATGTTAGAGGACCTATCAACAGACGCCTTTATAAATGGACTCAGATGCTTTATCGCTCTAAGAGGCTCTGTCAGACAAATAAAATGTGATCAGGGTACTAACTTTGTAGGTGCTAAAAATGAACTGAACGCAGCACAAGGCGAAATTGATACCGACAAACTGACAACCTTCCTTGCAGAAAAGCAATGTGATTTTGTCCTAAACACACCTCATGCTAGTCACGCAGGTGGAGTATGGGAACGACAGATACGGACCGTGAGAAACGTTCTCAACGCAACATTGGCTCTCACACCAGGCCGACTCACCGACTCCTCTCTCAGAACCTTCTTGTATGAAGCAGCTGCTATAGTAAACAGCCGCCCCCTTAAAACAGACAGTCTCAACGATCCAAACAGTTTGGAGCCGTTAACTCCAAATCATCTTGTCACAATGAAAAGATGGCCGCCAAGGACAGTTGTGTTTTTTTAGGCTCCACACCTATCCTTTTATTCAACATTTTACATCAGATTGTAACAGTTTTAGCTGATGCTTTTCAACAAAGAAACCTCAACTCAAAGAAATGCATGGATCAAAGACAAGAATCAACCAAAAGGTACAGAGAAAATGGATGTATTTGGACAATGCTGCTTTGTATGTGGTTCCTACTTGTTCCACCAGCTCAAGGCCTTTCTTTGGCTAGAAATCAATCAGTTGTTCCTGCGCATCCTGTGCCTTTTAATGATATATCAAGACAACATTCTTTTGGATATGGACACTATATTGCTTATTCTATTTTTTGGCAGAAAGTTCCTTATACTGGAATTGATACCAAAGACAGAAAACAATACACAAAGAGAAGCAAATGGCAAGATTACAAGATTCTACTAGTTTTGTTGCTACTAAGTGGGGATATACAATTAAATCCTGGTCCATCTGTAAATCTTAACCCAGATATAAACAATGATTTGGCCAAACAATGTCTTCAGAAAGCAGTTTTGGATTGGAATGATTCAACTGGAAGGAAGGAACCAACAGATATATTCCCTCTGGGACTGATGGCTTCTAAACAGCAATGGTGTATAAATGGTCTTACTCTTCTTCAACATGGATATGAACTAGTGGATGAAAGAAGCAAACTGTGTGCAGCCATCGGGCCAGGCCCAGGTCTCAGCAGCGGCAGACGGGCAACCACCAGGCCGGGCTCAGGCCTTGGCATCAGCAGCAGTAGCCAAGCTACCACTGGACCGGGCCTTTGCAACCGTGGTAGCAATAGCCTGGCTACCACCAGGCCGGGCTCAGGCCTCAGCAGCAGCAGTCCAGCTACTGCCAGGCCAGGCTCAGGCCTCAGCAGCAGCAGTCCAGCTGCTGCCGGGCCGGGCTCAGGCCTCAGCAGCGACAGTCCAGCTACTTCCAGGCCAGGCTCAGGCCTCAGTAGCAGCAGTCCAGCTACCACCAGGCCAGGCTCAGGCCTCAGCAGTGGCAGTCCAGCTACTTCCAGACCAGGCTCAGGCCTCAGCAGCGGCAGTCCAACTACTTCCAGGCCAGGCTCAGGCCTCGGCAGCGGCAGTTCAGCTGCTTTCAGGCCAGGCTCAGGCCTCAGCAGCAGCAGTCCAACTGCTGCCGGGCTGGGCTCGGGCCTCAGCGGCAGCGGTCCAGCTACTTCCGGGCCAGGCTCAGGCATCAGCAGTGGCGGTCCAGCTACTGCCAGTACAGGCTCAGGCTTCAGCAGCGGCAGTCCAGCTACTACCAGGCCAGTCTCAGGCCTCAGCAGCAGCAGTCCAACATATCCATGGACAAGTCAAAATCCGCGGTGGTCACAAGCGGTGCAGTCAGGTACTGTTACATCTACCGGCGAGTGTTCTAACCCGCAGTTTCCACCCATTTTCCAAGCAACAAAACAGAATAAAACCAGGAATCCCGTGTTGAAAAGACACAGATCATCTAAGATCTTCCAAACTTTGAATCAGGCAAAAATAATATGGGATCTGCGAGCCAAACCTAAAGGCTTATTAGGCGGACATTTAAATATAAGGAGTATGGCACCTAAACGAGAAGAGCTAGAACATCTGCTCTGCAACTCCAACATTGACTTCATAGGCCTCTCAGAAACGTGGCTAACACATAGCTCTCCAGATTCTGTTGTAAATATGCCTGGGTATAATGTGTACAGGAATGACAGGGATCACGGTAGGGGCGGAGGAGTTTTGTTATATGTGAGAGATGTTCTTAATAGTAAACAGATTGTATGGCCAGAGGATATCCAACTTGAAGGTGTCGGAGTAGACGTATCCCTTTCATCTTCAATGTCATTTACCATAATATGTGTATATCGTAAACCATCTGCAAAGTTGGATTTTTATGAAAAATTTAAACAACTTCTCAAATATTGTGATCTAAACAAAGAAACAATCATTATTGGTGATTTTAACATAAATTGGAATGAAAAGAAGGTTAGAAAACATCTTAAAGAAACTACAGACCGCTATAATTTTACACAATTAATTCAACAGCCCACTCGGATAACTTCACGTTCCAAAACATTAATAGATTTACTCTTTGTCAATCGACCTGAAAGAATTATTAAAACATTTAACTTCATGACTGGTTTATCAGACCACAATGCTTTCTTTTTTTCAAGAAAGCTCACAAAAACACGATTCAAAGTTTCACACAACCATACTGTGTATAATGCGATTCCAAAAAATCAAATGCCAAATTTTGTGGCGGCTTTGCAAGCAATCGATTGGAGTGAATTAAATCAAAGTGAGGACATAGAGAATTGTAGTAATCTGTTTCAGTTTAAAATCAATCAAGTAATGTTAAACTTTACCAAAAGAGGGGGTCATAATAAGAGAAAAGGAAAGTTGTTACCTTGGTTAAATGATGAGTGTAGGAAATTAATGAAGGAGAGGGATGTGCAACTTAAAAAATCAATAAAATCTAGTCTCGCTATAGATAGGCAAAAATTCACTTCCTTAAGAAATAAATGCACTAACTATTTGCGAAAGGCAAAGGCAAAATTCTTCATGGATATTATCACTGATGCCAATGGAAATGGTAAAAAGATCTGGCAAAATCTTAATAAATTACTTGGTAGACAAAAAACAGAAACAATTGACGATTTTGAACTCAAAATTAACAACACTGTGGTAAACAACCCAAATTCTCTATCAAATGAATTTAACCAATACTTTTCTAAATCTGTTAGGGAGATAACTGAACTGTTTGAGCCATCCAAGAAAATACCTAGACCCATTGATCCTTCCAAGCCTGTGTTTAATTTGTGTGAAATAACAGAGATGGGGGTAGATAAGATCATTGGATCACTTAAGAGCTCTAAATCGAAAGATGCGTATGGGCTAGATTCACATTCTCTAAAATTATGTAAAAACTCCTTAATTGCTCCTATAACATATATGATCAATTTATCACTCAAGCAGAGACTTGTTCCATCCTTCTGGAAAATGGCCTTAGTCACCCCAATCTTTAAATCTGGTGATAAATTAAATGTAGCCAACTACCGACCAATCAGTATCCTTCCTGTCGTCTCCAAGGTCGCTGAGAAGTGGGTTGCTAAAATTATAAATGAACATCTAAATAAAGGCCATTCTCCCTTGCATCCTATGCAATTTGGGTTCCGCACCAATCACTCGACTGAATTTGCCAACAGTTTGTTTATAGAGAAAGTAAAAAGTAAATTGGATAATAATGCTTGTGTCGGTGCTGTGTTCTTAGATTTAAAAAAAGCATTTGACACTGTTAATCATGACATTTTATTGTCTAAATTGACATATTTTAACTTTTCTTCAAATGCCATTCAATGGATTAAATCTTACTTGGACTCAAGAAAACAGTGTGTTAACATTAACGGTGTCAAATCGTCTTTCATAGATGTCCCCGTTGGTGTGCCTCAAGGGTCAATACTTGGTCCCTTATTATTCTCTTTATATATAAATGACCTTCCAAATACTTGTGTTGATGTTGAATTCCAAATGTATGCTGATGACGCAGTCATCTACACAAGTGCAAAAAGTGTTCAAGAGGCTTCTGCTATCCTGACCTCCGCCCTGGTCCCTGTAAATGAATGGCTTTTTAAATCCTGTCTGCTACTCAATACTAAAAAAACTGTTTGCATGATGTTCACTAAACAGTCCCGAGACATTAAACAATCTGGTGTATTTTTAAGAGGAGTAGAATTAGAAGTTGTTTCAGAATTTAAGCACCTTGGTGTGACTCTTGATTCCACATTAAGTTTTAAAAAACATGTAAAAAGAATATCGAGAACAGTAAAATTTAATTTACGAAATTTTAAACAAATTCGTCCTTTTATACCATTTGCGGCTGCCAAAGTATTTTTACATTGTATGATTTTATCACATATTGAATACTGTTGTACAAGTTGGACATTGACTGGTATGAACACTCTTAAATTAATAGAATCACTCTATAAAAATGCCTTAAAAGTCTTTGATAAAAAGCCAATGTCCTATCATATTTGTAATATTTTACAAAAACATAATCTATTAAGTTTAGAGAATTTTAAACGTTTCAAATACGCTTGCTTTGTGTACAAAGTGTTAAATGGATTAGCCCCTCCTCCTATGTCGGACTTCTTTAAATCAAAGACTCACAGTGGTGCCAGGACGCGGGCCTCCACTAGAGGTGACTGTGAGGTGCCTTTCAGAAGAACAGCCTTTGGGCAAAATGCTTTGTCTGTGAAGGCTGGTAAGTTCTGGAATAGTATCCCCATCAGTGTTAGGGAATGTCCAACATTAATAATATTTAAAACCAAACTCAAAGTGTGGCTTAAAGCAAACCAGTCTTGTAACCATTAAGTGATTATTTTACTTTTGCCTGTACTTCTTCATTTTTGTATTGCTTTTACTTATTTTTATTTTTATTTTATTTTTTGGATTCGTATGTTTTAATTTGTGTATTTCTGTAGTTTGTCTAGGGACTACGGATGTAAATTAGCCCTGTGGCTATAATCCGGCATGTTTACATCTGGTTTTGTTGTCTCAATGCAGATGTTCATTAATGTGCATTGTCCCTATCAAATAAAAATTAAAAAAAAAAAAAAAAAAAACATCAACCCCTCTGCCTCCCCCAGGACAGTTTGTTAAGGAAGACTTGTATGCACGAAAACGTTGGCGTCAAGTACAGTATTTACTCGAACAGTTTTGGAGCAGATGGAAAAGGGAGTACCTGCAGAACATAATGGTCAGACAAACATGGCACAAGCCTAAAAAAAACATGCAAATAGGCGACATTGTAATGGACAAAGATGAAATGCAACCACGATTGCAGTGGAAACTTGGACGAATATTGGACACTGTAAAAGACACTGATGGACTTGTCAGAAAGGTCAAAATAGGCTTTGCAGATAGAAACCTTAACAAAAGGGGTCAACGTGTGAACAGAATGTCCGTAGTAGAACGCCCAGTTCATAAGTTAGTTCTACTACTTGAAGATTGTGAAAAGTAAATTTACAATGCTTAAGTATATTGAAATGTGAAAGTTACAGTTGTAACACGTTTACAAGGTTATTTCTATGTTTGTTTAAGTAACTCGAAGAAATTATTTGTGTTTTTTTCCTTTTTGTTGTGTGTAACAGCAAATAATTTGGTGGGAGTGTAAAGGCCAATAGAGCATTTAAGTACTATTTTATTTATAACTATGCTATAATGTTTTAGGATTACGATATAGAGCTTTTATTTTGATAGCCACAGAAACCGGAAGCTTAGTGACGGAAAGGAGAGGGAAAAACGGCGAAAAAGACAAAAAGGGTCTGATAAGGTTCATGGTTAAGAAACCGCAAAAAGCCACGGAAAAACAGAAGAACTACACGATTTAGCTTCGGTCAATTGGGGAACAAGGTTTGTAATAAGTTAATGAGAAATAAATTTGAGCTTCTTGATGTTTATTGTGAAATGTATAGTTTGATAAATTTATGTTAATGTATTGAAACTACTGTAAGAAGCTGTGTAACACCTGAAATGTGATGGTAATGCAAGGTTTTTTCTGTTTTACTCAGCTCTTACGTTGGTTGATGACACGGACGGCATTAAAGTCATTTAACTATCAGTTCTGGCCTTCTCAATATTGACTGGATGCTACATAAACATTTCCAAGGTAGTAAAGAAAACTGTAATGTGACACAAATAATCTGCTGGGATGTACAGCATGTCCACGATGGGTGACGTTAGTGATATGAGGACGGATAAGGTTTGAAATCAGTATATTTCCAGTCATAAAATTTGTGAAAAATGGAAATCTCTTTTTTTTTTTTTTTTTTACATAACCGATAGACTGGGAAGAAAAACCATACCGCTCAAATAGTTATCTGGAAATGAAAATGCGTCAGGGCCTCAATATCATCTCCAGACTATGTTTAACGAAGTAGGCTAATAGGCTATGGTTTCTTCATCAACGGTCGACAAAAGGAAATGCCATGTTTTGAGAAAAAACAATGTTTTAAAGTCTGCCTTAATAAACCAACTGTTTTTTATTCATGCCGATATAACAAACTGCACTAAAATGTGCCTGATACAGACTGAATGAATGAATGAGGAAATGAAGAGAGCTGTGTCAGAGGGAGGAGAAAACCTGCTCCCGACCAGGTTAGGTTCACAGACTCAGTTACCATAGTAACTGACTCTGATGTTAAGTTAGCCTACCTCTCTTTCTGAAACGGGCTGGAGTTACCCCTCTCTCTCAGGTTTGATTAACCTCCCTTTCTGAAACAGAAAACCCAGAGTTTGCCTCATCTCAGGGTTAACAAACTCAGAGTTTTCACTAAACCTGCTTTCTGAAACGGACCCCTGAGGTCTGAAATCCCCCATAAAGGCGTGCATAAAGGCGTGTGTATGAACCACCCTCAGACCTGTGAAACAAAAACTTATTTTTTTTAAATATATCTCACAATCCTTTGATTTGGTGGTCATGTAAGGCCTGAGTGGATGGCAGATTATCTTGATGGGAGGAGATTGTTTTGAGAGGGTGGAGTCATTTCACAGTGCAACATAACAAGGCAATTGCAGCCTCTCTGTCCAGTTGAGATCATGAAGGATTTAGTGCAATTGCAGGAACTAATGGGCGAATCAACGGGTAAGTGTGTCCTTATTTTAAAAATCCATTTGTTGGAGTTGAGTTTCCTGCTATTCCCAGGGGCCTCAGTGGAGGACCCCTATACGTGTTGTGTTATCATATTATGGATCATCATTGATGCATTAATATCTAAGCAGCACTTCTATGTTGTTGGAGTGATGTAATGCATCATATTTCATAAAATCTTCATCTATTGCAGTTAAATAAATGTAGATTGTAAATTTACAATATACCCAGTTAAAATGTAGTAGAAAATACCATAAAATAGAAAGACAGGCAAAGTATCTAATAAGTCTGCGTACAGTCCTTGAGTAAATGTACTTGGTTACTTTACACAACTGGATACTTTTGTCAGTTTGTGACAAACCTGTACTATATCCCTTGCTAACAAATACTTTTTTATGTGATTAATCATTTACAAACCACACAATGTATCCTTTTATTATTATTATTATTATTATTATTATTACTTAGCATTTAATTAATCCACTCAGTTCTGTCAGGTCCATAAACTCAAGAATACACATGACAATTAAAAATATTAGAAAATTTTTAATGAATAATTGCATTTCAGCTAATAAATTCAGAATTACATTTTGGCGGTATGGCTCTGTTCAGGGAGTCCTCTGACCTTTCATGAGCACCTTGAAATAGCAGAGAGTCAGAGGACAGCAGCAGCATTAGGGAACGCTCACACAGTTTAGGACTGTGTGAGCTGAACTATTCCCCCACATGAACAGAGCAGCAACGATGACATAGAAGCAAATGCCACGTTACACGACAAGGAGGAGCAGGGGAGGTGGCGGGCGGCAGAGAAGCGAGCAGCGAGCAGGTAGGAGCAAACTGAATCTGCTTAAATAGGGCGCCCTGTTTGAGTGTAGCCATTGAGCAGCGAGGGGTGTTGACCAGCTGATGGGCTAATCCAGATCAGCTGGAGCAGATCAGCTGATGAGACCATGTTGATGGCCAATAGCGTTAGCAGCGTCTTGACTACCTGGCCTGCCAGAACTGACGCTGACGCTCAATTTCTGTCAGGTCCATAAACTCAAGAATACACATGACAATTAAAAATATTAGAAAATTTTTAATGAATAATTGCATTTCAGCTAATAAATTCAGAATTACATTTTGGCGGTATGGCTCTGTTCAGGGAGTCCTCTGACCTTTCATGAGCACCATGAAATAGCAGAGAGTCAGAGGACAGCAGCAGCATTAGGGAACGCTCACACAGTTTAGGACTGTGTGAGCTGAACTATTCCCCCCAAACAAACCACACCTGCAATCCTCTTGGGAATGAAAACAAGAGGATGAAATTTAATGATTGAAATCTTTATAAATAAGTTTACGAATTAATTTGGAAATACGGTTAATCAGATGAGCCCCCTGACCATTCATGAGCACCATGAATTAGCAGAAAGTCAGGGGACAGCAGCAGCATAAGGGAACACCCCCTGACCATTCATGAGCGCCATGAATTAGCAGAAAGTCAGGGGACAGCAGCAGCATAAGGGAACACCCCCTGACCATTCATGAGCACCATGAATTAGCAGAAGTCAGGGGACATCAGCAGCATTAGGGAACGCTCACACAAATTAGGAGATCAGTAGATGTGGCACAATGGTTTATTTAAGACAAACCAATCAGGGACCTAAGCTCATAGCCTTCTGAGCATCAAGAATAGCTCGAACATCAGGACGAAGGTAACGTTCGTAAGCAGCAGAAGACCAGCGCCCCATGGCTTTAAGGGTTAAAACCGGAGCGGATGCCGCCGCTGTAGTTGCTGCACCAATACGTAGAGAATGAGTTGTATAACGATCTGGAGGCAGTCCACAGAACTGGCAGAGGAGGCGCAGGTGAGAAGCCAACCAGGCTCGCGACATTGGTTTCCCCTCCTTCGTGACAAACAGCGGCTCTTGTGGACCAGCACCAGGACGGCACCTCAAGTATGCCAACATGGAAATCAGAGGACAAAAGACAGTGTTAGACTCAGAAATGTATACGACAACACCTTCACCATTTCTAGCAGTTTTAGAGTGTTTCAGAAACAATGTGAAATGGTGATCATTAAGGGAAACATCAGAAATTGTCAGATTGTGATTTGGATCAAAAGAACATGTGCGTGAAGAAATTTCACCACCTCTTAGAAAACCAAAAAAAGCTGTGAGAATGACCGTCTCTAACAACTGATTGGTGTAAGGCCCAAAACACCCATTCCGTAATTGAGTTACAAGTTGTTTAACCAGAGGTAAAGTAAAAGGGAGACCTTTTTTCATTGCCTCGTGGTGACTGTCTTTTGAGGCCGTTCAGTAAAAGGCGAATGGATGGGTTTTCCAAAATACTGGAGGCAGAGGGATCCAGGCAGCGCAGATGGAATTGAATGCCAGCGACCGTACTTTTGATGGAAGAAGGCTGCAGGTTTCGATCCTCAAAGCAGTGAACTATAAAAGCACTAATATATGATACATTGACAGGGAGAGCAGCTACAGATAAAGAAGCACAAAAGGCGATGAAATAAGACCAGGCCGAGTCATACGATTTTAATGTAGAGCTAGCCAGACCCCCCCGCATGTACTGCGCAGCAGAGCGCACATAAGATTGGAGAGGGTTATTCAATCTAGAATGGTCTGGCTGAAAGGAGGGCATTCCAGGCTCGATTGGGCTGCAGCTGGACACAGGAGATGGAATTTCTGAAAATTAAAATCGAGACAAAGAATCGGCCACTTGATTATTCAAACCAGGAATATGCTCAGCGTGAAAATGATAATTCCCCAAAATTGACAACCATGTGAGACGTCTCAGGAACCTATTTATGAAAGGGACAGATGAGCGCCGTTTATTAATCATATTAACAGTAGCTTCGTTGTCGCAGAAAAACAGAATTTTCTTCCTAGCCCAATGTTTACCCCAGAGAATGCATGCCACTACAATAGGATACAGCTCTAGTAGGGCTGTTGAGGAATCACCGGCAGGTAAGGAGAGCAATTCAACCGGCCAGACACGCGCAAACCATTCGTTTTTGAAAACCCCCCCAAACCCCACGGAAGGCGCAGCATCCGTATACAATTCAAGAGCCACAGACGATTCCATAAAATCATTAAGAAAAAAGGAAACTCCATTCCATTTATACAGGAGCAGAGACCAAAACTGCAGCTCAGATCTACAGCCAGCATCCAAGATAACAAGGTCAGAGAGAGCCTTTGCAGATTTGGAGAGATCAAGAAGCCTGGAAATAAACGACCTGCCTTGAGGAATTACCCTCATCGCGAAGTTAAGGTGGCCTAAAAGAGAGAGCAAGTCCCGTTTGGAAAAGGATTTAGAATTTTGAGCGACGATCATAATTTGCCGGATGCGGGATAATTTCTCAAGGGGCAGTGAAGCCTGCATACGGACGGAATCGAGAGTAATGCCCAAAAATTCAATAACCTTAACGGGACCCACGGTCTTTTCTTCCGAGAGAGGAACGCCTAAATCAAAAAAGGTGCGCTTAAGAGCCGAGATAGAAGAATCCGATTTCGCGGATGGAAAGTCCACCAGGAGAAAATCATCTAAAAGATGCAGGACGAAAGGTAATCTGTCGTTATTAAGGAGAATCCAGCACAAGGCCTCCGACAAGGTATCAAATATTTTTAGACTACTGCGACAGCCAAAAGCGAGTCTAACCGAGAAATACAGTTTTTCCCGCCATCGAACGCCAAACAAATGCCACTGGGAAGGATGTAAGGGCATGACTTTAAAAGCATCGGAAATATCCGCTTTTGCAAGCCAAGCTCCACGTCCGGTGTTCTGACGGAACACCATACCCATCAGAATGGCATACCTTCGGTAAATGCGCATGTGCAGCAGTGACATTTGTGGAATTGCGCATGCGTTAAATTTAAACCATCATTTCAGCATACCAGCATTTTTTATTAAACCAGGGGCTATCAAAACAGCATACCCCTTTATAAACAATTTTTTTAATAAACCAACCATCTGTAGAAACTGTATTTGTATTAAACAAAGGGGCTATCAAAACAGCATACCCCTTTATAAACTGTATTTTTATTAAACCAGGGGCTTTCAAAACAGCATACCCTTCACAAACACTGGTATGCTGTTTTGACAAAGTAGGCTAAATTGACAGACCGCGCTATCAAACTAAACTTCCGGTATGCTATTCTGACAAAGTATGCTACATCGACAGAACACCGGCCTTTTTAATGAAATTGATAGCGTCATCGACAGTGCTATAAAACAGGGAAAAAGGGGCTAAAGAAATAAGGCTATTGATGCTGTCAGCCAAGCCATTGCGGGGAGCAGAAAGGTCGATGATTAAACGTTTCTTACCAGAATACTTTCGATTGGCGATCCCGATAGGACTTAACCGAAAAATAGGAAAAGGAGACCTAACGAACGGACCTATCATAAAACCCTTTTGAACTTCCTTCTCCAGCAGGGCATCCACAATTTCTGGCTCCTGGGACGCGGACAACAGGTTTTTACAGCAGAAAGACACAGCAGGCAAATGCAGCAGACCAGCAAAGAAACCATGAACAAGACCAGTCAATAAATAATTCACAAAGCAGCGGTTCGGATGCTTCCTCAATGCCAGTCCCAGCTCGGGGACGTTGATGGGAGTTGATGGCTTTATTTCTTTCGCTCCGCTTTCAGGAAGCGGGTTCTCCTCGGGCATACAGACTTGGGATGGGCATCCCCACAGTAGCTACAAACATGGAGATAATTACAATTACGCATCCTACAAACATTTTCATTAAAATTATAGCAAAGAGGAGTAGCAAAATGATTCACCTGGGAGCCAGAATTACGGCTCGGGCCAGGATGGGACATATAAGGGGCAGGCCTAGATTTAGAGCAAAGGGTAGTAGAGTGTGATAGAGAGCCACAGATGGAGCAGGACAGGATTTGGTGCCCCGTGAAGTGTCGACTTATGAGTGCGAGGTCGACCACGGACCAGTCCAGTCTTTGGTTGAAGCGCTGTATGAACATGGCTGCCTTTGCAGAAAAAGACTTGTGATATTCATAAAACAAGACCCCACCATAAGAGAGAGCCAGGTCGGAAATAATGGCCAAATAAGTATCGAGTTCGGCCCTGCGCGCCGGTTGAACTTCACAAATTACATCTCTAAACACACCAAATGCAACGCAGAACTCAGGAAAAGTCAGAGTTTTAGACAGTCTCGGGTCCCCATCCTTTAACTCGACAGATACATCGCCACAGTCCACAACACGCCGCTCACACAGCTCAGAACCCAGCAGAAGTTTAACGAGATTAACGTCATTACCTGCCAAAATCTGCCCCCTCATTGAGATGAGAGATTGCAGCAGCCGGCGGGAAAAAAGGCGAGCCCGAGGACAGAGGTACAGCGGTAGCCAAGGTCCGTCGAGGAACGAACTCCGGGGTGACGTCATCACGCAGAGGCCGGCGCAGGTAAGGCAGGTCGGAGACGGCGGAGGCAGCCGAAGCAGAGGTGGACGCCGAAGGAGCGGAGACCGGGGTTGAGGAAGGTCTGACAGTGGAGGAGCCTTCCAGCGCAGATAATCTGGCAGCCATATCGTGGAGGGAAGATTGGACGTCAGACAACGCCATAAGCACCGGGTCACCCGCTGAAGAAGCGCCAAGGCCCTGACGAACTAGGCCGCCGCCCCGTTTTTGCGCAACAGGCCTGGCGGCCGGCTCAGGGTTTTTACGCTTCTGGCCGTGCTTTTTCCCGGAAGACTGGGGAGGAGGCCCTGGCAGGACGTCGACCGCTGGAACGATCAGAGAGTCACAGAGGAGGACGAATAAATCCTCGTGAGAAGCGCCACTTGGAGGCTGAATATCATTAGTAAACAAGGTCTCTAGTATCTTGGCCACGGGCCAATCTCCAATGCAGGGAGGAGACATGGATTTATTCGCCAACCGTCGAGAGGTTCGACGGACGTCAAGTTGCCAGGAATCCTCCTCGACAGCGGCGGAAGTCATGGCCAACAGCAGGGTGAGTAGGACCAGACGAGAGGAGCCAAACAACAGCATGAGCGGTTTCACAAAAGCGGTTTGCAAACACACATTCATTATTGATTTGGAAATTTCATTAGCAGCAGCTTTCATACATCACTGCCAGTTTGATTGACATCTGATATTTGCTTGTATGCTAACTGGTGGTATTTGCAGACGAGAGGAGCCAAACAACAGCATGAGCGGTTTCACGAGCGTACAGGAACAAACGGCAGAGAAGCGAGCAGCGAGCAGGTTCTCTTAATACATCCATGGCAGGTAGGAGCAAACTGAATCTGCTTAAATAGGGCGCCCTGTTTGAGTGTAGCCATTGAGCAGCGAGGGGTGTTGACCAGCTGATGGGCTAATCCAGATCAGCTGGAGCAGATCAGCTGATGAGACCATGTTGATGGCCAATAGCGTTAGCAGCGTCTTGACTACCTGGCCTGCCAGAACTGACGCTGACGCTCAATTAATGCAGTTACCTATTGATCCAGAGCTGTCGCCCGGCTACTTTCTGTCCTGTAGGTGGAAAGGTCTAGTCGAGTCAGCAGTCTGTTCAGCTTTAGTTCAGCTCTGACATCACTGATGCAGTGCTGTGAGTGTGAGCCAGCACCCACAGCACTGACTGCAGAGGCTCACGCTGTCAGCTCTTAGACTGAGGCACATCTGTGCACCGTAGCTTCCCCATGTTGCATTTAGGATGGGGGAAGCTGAGTTAGAGTCATGGATGGTTCATACTCTAGCGATCAGTGCAGCCAGACCCGCTAAGCATCTGTCTCTCTCCCCTTCTTTCCAGTGCTGCGCCTTTGCCTCCTGGACCAAGGAGAACATCCACAAGAAGGAATGCTGCTTCTTTGAAATAGGTGTCAGGTAGGATAGGCTGCTTTGTGCTGTGTTGGTGATGACATTTTCCGAACTGACTTTCTAGTTTGCTGCTGCTGCTGCACAGTAATACAGAGACCCTGTAGCATCTGCCCTCTGTTGTGTTTATGTGAAAGGGGCATCGCCCTTAAAAATTGCTCTGAGGGCAGTTGTGTTAATTGAATCTGTCCGTTGTTTCCAGCAGTTGTCACTTTCCTCACACTGTCTGCATGGAAACATGGAAGCATTATCTTTTGTTTCTACACTAGAGAGGATGTATGTAAGTGTGGCTACTCAAAGACCGACCATGTGGATGAAGCCATCAAGCCAGAAGACTTTACAGGCAAGTCGTGGGACAGACACAGACATGTCAGAGAAGTGCCCACAGATGCTTTTGGAGACATCAGCTTTGGTGGTTTGGGACAAAAGACCGGCAAGGTGAAACCATCCTTCTCTTTACCATCTCTCCATTATAATAACATTACATGTGAATGCGTGCCTGTGTGTCTTTATCCTCACTTTTCTCTCTGTCTGTCTATCTGTCCGTCTGTCTGTCTGTCTGTCTGTCGTTCTCAGTATGTGCGAGTGTCCACAGACACCAGCCCAGAACTCCTGTACCAGTTATTGACTGAACAGTGGAAACTTTCCCCACCCAACCTGCTGATCTCAGTGACCGGAGGAGCCAAGAACTTTTATCTTAAGACTCATCTCAAGAACATGTTCCACAGAGGTCTTATTAAAGTGGCCCAGACAACAGGTCAGCCTCAGATTTCAAGGTGTAGCAATGACTAGCGGTTAGAGAGTCTGTGAAAGTGTGTTTTCTGAGTACATGTGTAGTTATGGTGTGTGGCCATCTGCATGTGCTAAAATACACCATATAGGCCTCAAAGCTTTACTCAATCTGCCCAGGCTAGTGGTATTTAAAGTTCAACGTGTCCTTATTCACTGCTTACTAATCTTACTGATGGTGTCCCATTTCATACTGGTTACTTACTTCTACTGGATTTTAAGTGTGTAGTGTACTCAAAGATGCCAGCTATCAAGCTACACACAGCTAAAAGCAAATCAAAACAAATTGTTGTTGGTAGTGAGGCAGTGCCAGAAAGATTTTGCAAACACACATTCATTATTGATTTGGAAATTTCATTAGCAGCAGCTTTCATACATCACTGCCAGTTTGATTGACATCTGATATTTGCTTGTAGGCTAACTGGTGGTATTTGCCAGTTAGCTAAGCTTAGCATAAAGACTACAAGCAGGGGGAAAAAGCCTGGCTCGCTCAGAAGATAACAAAACCGGTCTACCAGCACCTCTAAAGCTCACTGATTAACATATCACGTGTGTAATCTGTACAAAAATCCAAGTGTAAGAAAGACAGGTTAAGGTTTATTAGTGGTTATGTGTGGAACTATTTATTGGCCGCGAAGAGTGACCAACCAGCCATTCCTTTAAAGCCCATTGCTTTTGATTGACATGCTCAATAATAACATATGTGTGGATATCCAAATTTTTTGCCCAGATAGTATTTGAAAATACTGTGCATATACTTTATAGGTCAAAGTATGTGTACATATGGTCTGTTGTATTGAATTTGGGACCCATGTTGTACACAGGTGCGTGGATCATCAGCGGTGGTATGCACACAGGTGTGATGAAGCATGTAGGGCAGGCTGTTAGGGACCACGCCCTGAGCAGCGCCATGCAGGGCCAGATCGTGGCCATTGGAGTCGCAACATGGGGAATGATTCACAACAAGGAGGCTTTGGTGCATTCAGAGGTACGATAAACACATACACACATGTGGCTTGTCTCTGCATAGCATACATCTTTTCTCTTCTCCATTACTTTCCCTCGTCCTCCTATTGTCTTCAGGGTTGTTTCCCAGCCCATTATTTGATGGATATCAAGAGCCAGAGCCAACTCTCCTGCCTCGATAACAACCACACCCACTTCCTGCTGGTGGACGATGGCAGGCAGGGACACTACGGTGTGGAGATTGAACTACGTAGCCGTCTGGAGAAATGCATCTCTAGAAAGCATCTTGGGAATGAAGGTTAAAAATAGCTGATGCAATGTCTGCAAAAGCAGCAAGCTGTCACAGATAACATCTCAAATCTGATTGTTTTTTATCCGTCCTTTTAATAGTGATTCTTTATTGTCTAACCTCCAGAGAGTCACATGACCATCCCTGTGGTGTGTGTGGTTTTGGAAGGAGGACCAGGCACTCTAAATGTGAGTAATCCGTTTTCTGTCTCTCTGTCTTTCTTGTCTTGTCTCTGACTGTCTTGTGTGTCTCATCTCAGACCATCTACAATGCCATGCTGAATGGTACACCATGTGTGATCTTGGAAGGCTCTGGGAGAATAGCAGATGTGATCGCCCAGGTGGCAGGACTGCCATTGACCCGGGTCACTATCGCCCTCATCCACCAGTTAATGAAAAAGTTCTTTGGCCCAGAATATGAAAACTTTCCCGACCTGGATATCATAGAATGGACAAAGAAGGTATGTGAACATACTGATGACCTCAACACATACAGACCAATTTACAAGCTGCTGTTTCTTTCTTACTACTATCTTCATTTAGCATATTAGTATGCTAACATTTAGTGCTAATACACAGCTGAGGCTGATGGGAACGCCATTAGTTTTGCAGGTATATAATCATAAACGAAGTATTTGACAAATTGGAATTCTGGCCCAATAATAGCGCTAGATAAAAATTCAGGGGATCAAAGTTATTACAATTTATTCTCTTAGGACCATGTCTGCAATCCATAGACATTGCCATCCCTAGAGCATTGGCAAAATGTAAATTTAACAGTATTTTTTAAAATAGTATTATAGTTATGCCAATTATATTTTTGAGAAGTTTCAGCCTGCCTTTCTTAGGGTTATCAACAATCTCCTGTTTGCATCTGATGATGGTGGCTGCTCCATACTGGTATTACTGGACTGTAGTGCTGCATTTGATACTGTGGACCATAGCTTAATCACCTTGACACAGCTCTAGTTTCGTTCCAATATCTAAAAAATAAAATGTTTGCCATTGCTACTGGTGATGCTTCATCCTCTACCTTGTGGTACACATCTTACTTGTGGTGTACCACAAGGCTCAATAAAGTAGTTTGTACTCTCTCTCTCTCTCTCTCTCTCTCTCTCTCTCTCTCTCTCTCTCTCTCTCTCTCTCTCTCTCTCTCTCTCTCTCTCTCTCTCTCTCTCTCTCTCTCTCTCTCGATTAAGGATCATAACAAATTCAAGAAGACATGATCACATCACCACTATCTTAGCCTCCCTTCTTAGGCTACCAGTTGATTTCAGAATTGATTTAATACTTTTATTGGTTACTTTCACAGCTAAAAGTCTAGCCCCAAAATAAACCTGTGAACTCTTTCCTTATGAGCCTGATCAGCTCTGGCAAGGGTCTCCTAGCTGTTCCTAGGTCCAGAGTTGATTCGAAATCCCACACATTGTGTCTCCTTTCTGTGACAGATTCAGGACATCATCAGGATGCCTCACTTGCTGACAATTTTCAGAATAGGCGAGGACAATCACGGGGATGTGGATGTGGCTATTCTTCAAGCACTACTCAAAGGTAGGTATTTGGTTTTAATGCAGATGCTCAGTACCAGACCGGACTGACTGTAGGCGTACAACACATCGTTAAGTATGAAGAAGAAAAGGCTTAGTGCCAAACCGGCTCTTAGGAAGTATAATGTTGCTTTATAGAAGACTAATCGACTGGACTGTGGTATCAAATGTCCCGAGATCAAAAACCAACACAGATATTCTTGCAGATTTTTTCCCCTTAACGATTGGTTTCTATACTAAAAGACATTAATAGCCATACCTAATCTATTCATGAAAAACGTGTAGTGCTTCTTGCAAGCATGTTCCTACTATTGCTGGTCTTGAGAAAGGCTGACAAAATCCATTTATAGCAAGCTTAATGCATATTGTTTAAAAGCATTATAAGCCAAAGTGCACTAAAAGCGAGCCCACCACACTGGACATTTAGTTAGCGTTTTGATAGTGATGGTTCATCATTCTAGCTAAAGTACTTTGCCTAATTTGTTTCCATCTCTGAGCTCTATTAGCAATGGAATATTAAAATGCATTTCCAGGCAGTTCTTATCTTATTCAGTGAGCATATCATCACATGTTATTTAGCTGACACTTTTATCAAAAGCGACTTACAATTGCTATACGTGAGAGGCCGCACGCCTCTGGAGTTAAGTGTCTTGCTCAGGGACACATTGGTTGATGTATTGCAGTGGGAATTGAACCCAGATCTCCCACACCAAAGGCATGCGTCATATCCAATGCACCACCACCACCACCCACCTACATCCACTGTCTTTATTGGGTCTTTAGCAAGAAAGTTGTTTTTAAGTAAAGCCTTTCTACTTGCTGCTTGATCATGCAGTGTGACCCTGACTTTTGTCATGCTACAGAATATGTGTGCTAAAAAAATTAAATTGAATAATATTTTGGCGTTTTTAATTGTTGGTTGAGTGTCACATAACTTGTGTCACTATAAATTCTTCACTCAGCTTCGAGGAGCAGCGAGACCCTGGGAATCGAGTGCTGGAAGACGCAGCTGGAGCTGGCTATAGCTTGGAACCGAGTGGACATAGCTGAGACTGAAATCTTCACTGAGGAGAGCCAGTGGAAGGTGGGTTCACAACATACTGTCTAGAGGCTATTTTTAAGGCCAATATCGATACAAATATTTGGTGATTTAAAAATCCGATATTCTGATATATTGGCCAATATATATATATTTTTTGAAAATCCAGAAACGCGTAACAACGCTCCTTCATTTTACAGTTGTATAGTGTTGAGAACGGCTCCGGGTGAAAGGTCAATATGGAATGGATTAATTGCGATTTTAATTTTTTTAACGCACTAATTTTTCACAGATTAATTAATCGAAATGAACGCGTTATTTCGACAGCCCTAATAAAAATACAAACTTAAGATATGAAACTTAAAGGGTTAGACATGAGTGTTGCCAACAGGGACGTTGTAGAGTGCCCTCTGGTGGACAAACTATGCAACACCAACACTCAACACGGTTGAAGGGAGTTTTGTCCGTTTTTATGTTATTTTTAAAATATAAATTTATCGGCCATTATAAATGCTGATACCGATAGTTTGGAAAAAGCCTAATATCGGCCGATAATCTCGGCCCGCCGATATATCAGTCGGGCCGATATATCGGTCGGGCTATAATACTGTCACACCAGCAGCAATCTTTGTCAGACTGTCAGGAGTGACAAATAAAGGACATCCTCTGAATTCGACACTGTATTGCAACCTGTCTTGTCTTTATTAAGATACTGTAAGATAGTGTAATGGACTGACTGGGAAAACTTGGGAAATAATCCTACGATAATTGTCTTTGTCGCAGTCATCCGATTAAATAGCAAAAGGTTTGAGTGGGGGAAATTTCTACATGGAGATCCAACCAATAGCAGCATGACACCAAAACTTTGTATCATAAACCTTTAATGATATGAGGGGCAGTGGTATGATAAAATCAAATGAATAGTATCATAAAGGTCTTTCTCCACACTGCTATCTCAGTCACTTTACTTTTTTTTCTTCTTTTTTTTTTAACAATCCCTCCCCTCCCTGCATGATAACCTCCATATCAAATTAGAATTGTGTGTTGCTCTGAAAAACGGTTGTGTTCTCCTGGCTTGTTGTTCCCCATCCAGTCCAGTGACCTCCACTGGGCCATGTTCTCAGCCCTGGTTGGCAACAAGCCTCTGTTTGTGAGTCTTCTGCTGGAGAACGGCGTGAGTCTGAATGATTTCCTGCAGGACGAGGCAACTCTGTGTAAACTTTACAAATTGCTACCCAGCTGCATCTTTTTCCATAAGCTGGCCAAGCGGGTTCAAAGCTACTGCAGCAGGAGGAAAACATTCCGCATCAAGCCTCAAGCTCACTCGGTGCAAGGCGAAATGATCTCTATGACTCATGTGTCTGATGAGGTGCGCCACCTGCTGGGCAGTTACACCCAGGCCCTCTACCCCCCCTCCAAAATGACATACCACCATAACATGTCTATGGAAACATCTGTATCAGTGAGTTTGTTTATCGATCATCTACAATTTAATAAATGTAGTTTGACAACCAAAACTAAGTGGTTCATACTATACATACCTACTAATCCAATGTGGTGGTATTTAAGACGCTGAGGTCATGTCCTCTGTATTAATTCTGGTAACTGGGTTGTTTTTCTTCGCTTGTAGGAGTTACAAACTAATACATGGTGGATATTTTCTGATTCCAGTATTATTTTAAATGATTACTTTAAGGCCAACAAATTAAAAAAGGGGATAAAGGATTCAGTATTTGACCACCAGAATTGTGGACTGGGCATTTTGCAGAAGGCATGATTGAACAGTTACATGTAGCTAAAGAAAAATATGTAAAAAAATTCAAATTGATGTCTGGACATGCCTTGGAAGGATAAACCATGCAATTAATGCACGTTCCTTCACTTTTCATCTAGCTGTCTCAAAGTCCGACAAGTTCCCAAGCTCCACTCAGGGAGGATGTTGCTGCACAGAGGGACCCAGGCAGAGACCTTTTCCTTTGGGCTGTCGTCCAGAACAATAAGGAGCTGGCTGAAATTGCCTGGGAGCAGGTGATCAAAACACTTACCCTTATACAGACAAAGTTTAAAATTAGTAATTTGTGTGTTTTTTGTGTGTGTATGGCGTTGCATCTTTTTATATCTGTATATGCATGTGCACAGTGTAGAGACTGCATGTCCGCCGCTCTGGCCGCCAGTAAGATCCTGAAGACATTGGCAGAGGAAGGAAGTGATGCAGATGAGGCACAGGACATGCAAGAGCTCGCCAATCACTATGAGAAACACGCCATTGGTATAATACTACAGATAATGAGTAGCTTTACTAATGTGAAATATAGGGATGTTACAAGGTTATCATTTCTCCTCATTGTGTGTGTGTGTGTGTGTGTGTGTGTTTCCCAGGTGTGTTCAGTGAGTGCCACAACAGCGACGAAGAGCGGGCTCAGAAGTTGTTGGTTCGAGCGTCTCCGTTTTGGGGAAGGACGACGTGCCTGAGGCTGGCACTGGAGGCTGATGATAAAAGCTTTGTAGCTCAGTCAGGTGTTCAGGTAGAGACACTTTCAGATTAGTCTTTAGGGGCTTTGCTTTGAACAATTTTAGAACTCAGGAGCATGTCTTGAAATCCTGAGACTTTCTAAAAAATGTCTGTTTGCAACGTAGAACATTCACTGCATGCCCCACAAACTGTGCTGAATACAAAACGTTTTGGAGTAGAAAAAACGTAGATCAGTGAATTAAAATAATGAATTAATGAATAAGACTTTAATTTTGATCCCAGACCCAGATGTGCGTCATGCGTATTTCGCATCTCAACAACATTGATAGCTGCAGATTCAGTCTGATAACATGTCTGTCTTCAAGGCTCTTCTGACACAGATCTGGTGTGGTGAGCTTTCAGTGGTCAACCCTGTGTGGAGAGTGCTGATCTGCATGGTCTTCTTCCCTCTTATCTACACTGGCTTTCTGGTTTTCAGGTGAGTCCTATCAGTTAACCTGTGTGAAACTGAAAGGGAAGCCATCTTATCAAAGTCATTGATTGGCCTATGATTGGCCTATGATTGTGTTGCATGGTCATTCAACAGCCAAAACATCCAAAGCCTCAAGATGATTACATATTAACCTACAGTATAATGCCGCTATGGTTACTGAATACAATTTACATTGGTTTTATGATATTCAAAAGACAAAGTCACATGCTTTTATTGCCCCACTTCAGTCATAAGAATACAAATCATATTGGTGTCATAAATTAGTTTCAGGAGTGCAGAGTCCAAGTCCTTCATCTCCCAAAAAACTGTTTAAGGACTTAGTTATATGACAACACGTCGAGGAGCTCTGAAGCTGTTGTTCAGAAGAGAATATAATTCTTATATCCTCTGTTGAATAGTATATAAGGTGTTTCTTTTACTGTGTACATACAATAATAAAAGAGTAATAACATGCATAATAGATGGATAGATTTGGAGTAACACAGTAGTGATTTATTTCTTTAAAAAATACATTTTTTTCATTTGTATTTATTTGACACCACCTGGTGGCAGCAAGACCTCTTTAACTGCTTTTTTTGCTAACAATAACTGATTTATGTTGTTTTGTCTTTTAATATCTGAATGTATTAACATATCTGCGCTACTGCTTGTACTACATCTATAGCGATGTTAAAAAATGTTTATGGTTTCTTAATGAGTTATAATTCTCCCTTAGACGTGATGAAGTCATTCAGAGAGACGCTGCGAAGAACGAGGAGATCAAGACAGTGGAGTCAGTAACAGGAAGTACACTTCGAACAAATTCTCATCGCCCGTAAGTAGACAGTTGCAGACTATATATTTTCCATTTTTGTTATTGTCAAAGTTGTGATTTTGCAGGTCACTTAGGGGAAAGCAAGTGCCTGAAACGTCTCTGACCCCCAGTGTTCTGTCCACAGTGATTCCTCCAGAGTGCGGCGCCCGAAGCGTCTAGGCAGCTGGTCCAGGCTGGTCTATCTGTACAGCTCTCCGCAGGTCAAGTTTTACTGGAATATCGTGTCTTACTTCGCCTTCCTCTTCCTGTTTGCTGTGGTGCTGATGATTGACTTCCAGGCCACGCCCTCTGCTTGGGAGGTGCTGCTTTACATCTGGCTGTTCTCTCTGGTGTGCGAGGAGGTCAGACAGGTGAGAGAGTGCAGCTGGGACACGTGTCATTGCTGCCTCCAGAGTATGCCTTATTCTAAGAAATATTTATATAACTACTTCACTAGTCTCGCATTGCCATACCAGTGTCTGGCTAGTCCACACAACATACCGGGATGGGAGAAAAACATGCTCTGGTTTATTGCCATTTTTTAAAACCAATCACAATTGTCTTCGGCGGCGCTAAGCACCGGACAGAGCATCGTTACCTCCGCAAAATAGCCTTGAGAAGGAAGTTGTTTTTTCGTGGAACCAGTGTACATTCATAAGTTGTTTTAGTGGTGCAACAGAAAACTCAGATTGGACAGATAGTCTAGCTAGCTGTCTGGATTTACCCTGCAGAGATCTGAGGAGCAGTTAACCATAGTCCTCATAAATCCACCGGAGTTTAGAATGCCAACACAAAGAAAGCGGAAGGTGACGAACATCCGGCCGAAAATTAGGGACATCCAGCACCTGAACAATCCCGGAAACAAAACGTCGTTGATATAGACTACTACATCACTAAACTGCCAAACTTAATGTATCTTTTCTATCTCAGTTGTTTTATGATCCTGATGGTTTTGGGTTTCGTAAAAAAGCCAGGATGTACATCAACGACCTGTGGAATATTTTAGATGTTCTGTCCATCCTTCTCTTTCTTATCGGCCTTGCATTTAGGTAAGTTTCCTCCCTCCCAAACAATTACTTTAGGCCATGGAAGTTCTCTTCACCCTCTTGGTTATCTATGAATCACCAAGTTTTTCTTTTTCAGGCTGACAACTGAGCTGTTCTATGCGGGAAAAATCCTCCTCTGCATCGATTTTGTGGTCTTCTGCCTCCGTCTCATGGCTATTTTCACCATCAGTAGAACCCTGGGACCCAAAATCATCATAGTCAGGAGGATGGTGAGAGGCAAATGTTATGAATGCCGACCTGATGTAATGTGGGAGCCAGATGAGATATGGACTTTGTATTAAATAAAAATGTTGCAGCTGGTCTGTTTGTTCCCTCACAGCGAGTCAAACCTAACTATTGTCTGTGCAGAAATGATACCTGGAGCCACAGGGCAGCCTTTTAAATACTGAAACTTGTCACTGCTAAATATACAGAAGAGATGCTTTCGGCAGCGTGCAGACTGACAAATCCAAGTTTCTTAAATTTTAAATTTGAGAATGTAGCCCAATAAAAGTCACTCACCAGAAAATAAAGTCTCTACTGTACATACATTACAGTACATATCACAGGTTGCAGTATTCAGATGTGTCCACAGATGTTTCTAGCCTGTGACTGATGTCTGTTTGTCCCCCAGATGATGGATATCTTCTTCTTCATGTTCCTGCTGAGTATCTGGGTGGTTGCATACGGTGTGGCCACACAAGGCATCCTCATCCACAATGACAATCGGCTGGACTGGATTGTCCGTGGGGCAATTTATGCGCCGTACCTCATCATATTTGGGAATTTTCCCACAAATATTGATTGTGAGTGGAGATGGAAAATAGTATTACTTGCTTTGTAGTCTCGCATTGCCTGACCTACCTCCTCAGCGCTGCGGAGGAGGGTCTGGCTAGTCCACACAACATTCCGGGACGGGAGACAAACATGCTCTGTTTTAGTGGCATTTCTTTAAACTAACCACAATCATCTTGGGCGGCGCTAAGTGCCGGACAAAATGGCCTCAGGAAGCAACTTGTTTTGGTGGAATGTGTACGTTCAAACTAAAACTCAGATAGTCTAGCTCGCTGTCTGGATTTCCCCTGCAGAGATCTAAGGAACAGTTAACCATAGTCCTCATAAATCGACCGGAGTTTAGAATGCCAACACAAAGGAAGCGGAAGAAAATTCGGCCGAAAATTAGGGACATATGGCGGAATTTCCGTTGGCACCTGAGCAATCCCGGAAATTAAACGTCGTCAATTTAGATTACTTGCTTTGTAGTTGAAACGCTGTAGTTTTGTTTGTTGTTGTAATTACTTAATAATTACTGACATTTACAAGGCTCTAACCTGGTTGATTGAATTAAGATGTTATTACCACATGAAAACTATCTCTTTGTCTTCTGCAGATACTGCGTTTGACATAAACTCCTGCACCATAAATGGCACCGATCCTCTGAAGCCCAAGTGTCCGATGCTGAATGAAAACCAAACACCAGCTTTCCCTGAGTGGCTCGCCATCATCATGCTTTGTATATACTTGCTCTTTGCCAACATACTGCTGCTCAACCTGCTCATAGCCATCTTCAAGTGAGTTCTCCACCATATGTGTGTCTTAACTCAGTCATATTTTGAGTTTGTAACAGCTTAGATGCTAATAATACCTTAATACCACTTTATAACCAGTACTTCCCTTTTCATCCTCCGTCTCTCTCTGTGGTCATGCACAGCTTTACATTCCAGGAAGTTCAGGACAACACAGACAGAATATGGAAATTTCAAAGATACGAGCTAATCAAGGAGTACCACAGCCGCCCTGCTGCCCCTCCTCCTTTCATCACCTTAAGCCATCTTTACCTCTTCATCAGGAACATGGTGATATGCAGGCCCCCCATCATAAGTAAAGAGTTTAGTAAGTATTGACTTATTTATCTTGGTCTGCTGCAATAGTGGACTTCATGGTTATATTCTGTAGACTTCCACTCTAGTTTTAGCTTTATCACTCTGTTAAAAAGCTTTATTTGTCATACACCTACATTCTTACTGATTTCAGGCTACAGTGGTGCATTTAGGAGCTAGATTGTTATCAATATAGTCAAATCCTTGAAGAAATAAGGTCATATTCCCAGATATGCATTGGCAAAACAAGCATTTTTTTTTTTTGAGAACCTTTATGACCTTTTTTGTTTACAATGGGGGTACAATTTCCCCCCATTTACAAACACCTGTTATCATGAAATCCTATGCTTAGGTCAGTCACATGATGACAACTAAACCAACTCCATGACAACTGTTTAGGTTCATTATTGACCTTGGAGTTTGACAAAAAACAATATCTTGCTGGAAATTTTCCAGAGCTTTCAGGCACATCTCATGGCCTTCATCAGCAGGTGTGGTTTGCTCAGCCGTCATGGAGACTGTTCAGTTGTTAATATCAGTATGGAATTGTGTAGGGCTGGGACAATATGCTTTGGTCCCAATTCGATTCTTTCACGATACATGGATACTGATTCGATTTGTATTGCGATTTTATATTTATTGCGATTCTAGTATTGCGATTCGATAGAATTGGGTATTGCAATTTTCTTTTCCTTTTTTAACAAAAAAAGTAAATAATACACTTCTAGAGACCATATATCATTCATGAGACATTTCTAAAGACTAATTGTTTTCTAAAAAATGGCACATCACGTGAGTCTGACAGAAAACGGATATGATGTAGTCACTGTCAGCGGTACCGTATAAACAGAAAATGCTTAGGTGAATATTGGTTTAAAAAAATAAATACAAAATCACGATTCTAGGGAAAATAATCAATTTTAAAGAGCTCATATTATGCTTTTTGGCTTTTTCCCCTTTCCTTTATTGTGTTATATATCTTTTTTGTGCATGTTATAGGTTTACAAAGTGAAAAAACCCAAAGTCCACCCCAACAGAAAACACTGTTCACAAACTGCTCCAAACAGCTCTATTGTAGTTCAGCCTTTATTTCCGTGACGACCGTGCATCACTTTGTAACACATGTTATAATCCTCACCTAGCTGCTAGCGTGGCACGCCCTCATACTCTGCTTCTGACTGGCTAGTAGTCCTTACCTAGCTACTGCGCATGTGCGACTCCCAACAAAGACGGTACAGAAGTGAGATGTCTCACTCGGTAGCTAAAACATAGAGTTTAACACACAGGGTGAAAAGAGGAGCTGTAGCAATGTGCAGTACAACAAAAATATGTTTTTTTTTTTTTAATTAAACCACATAAACCTATTCTGGTACAACCTCTAAAAACAATTATGAACCTGAAAATGAGCGTAATATGAGCACTTTAAAAATCGTCGCCAAAACATCTCAATACATACAATTTTAGATTTTTGTTCCCCACCCCTACAATTTTGGCTGTGCATGAGGAGAGATCGTAACCCCTGACCTTTCTCCAGCCGTCCAACGACTCCTGATCAATGACTTTTGACCCCTTCACAGTCGACGCTGTGACTGATTTTGGTCTGGTGCTCACTTTGCATAGGCACATGCAGAGTATTAGATAAGGTAGTGAACAAGCATCTGATGCTGTTTTTCAGAGAGCGAGCTTCCTCAGGTGGAGGAAGAGGAGCTGATGTCCTGGGAGGCCTTGATGAAGGACAGATACCTGCTGTCCACACAGCAGGAGCAGAGCCAGAGCATGGAGCGACGCATCCTGGACACGGCTAATAAGTAAAACTCCCACAGGAACGTAGCCCAATGTAGCTGCGTAACAGTCCTCTAGAGTAATTCTGTCTATGCAAGACCCCTTGTCACACCTTAGTTATGTTATAGTCGATTGTTTCATTTTAACTTTTAGAGTCCTGTAGAGATACAACTATTCAGTATTTTACAGCAAAAACGACAAAGGAAAAGTCAGAAAAAAATTATCGGATTTGACACCCAGTTGGAAATAAACTTTAATATACCCCAATCAATATTATTGTATCAATAATGGTTCAAATGAATATGTGTTGGGTCATAGGGAAAAACCTACACAGATGGTGCTTTCGAGCGTCTTGTTTTGGTTTTACCACCCGCAGCTTTTCTGTTTTGCTTTCCTCTGCACTGCGGTCTTCAGCGTTGTTTCCAGCCACAGCAAAAAACAGGTTTAAAGGGATAGTTCAACATTTTGGGCAATGTACTTATTTTCTCTCCTGCCAAGAGTTATATGAGAAGATCGATACCACTTTCATGTTTGTCTGTTAAATATGAAGACAGTTAGATTAGTTACTTTTGGACAGAGCCAGGCTAGCTGATTCTGGTCTTTATGCTAAACTAGGTCACTGGAGGTCTGTAGATTAATATTTAACAGACAAACATGAGAGTGGTTTAATTTTTGTCATCTAACTTTCGGCAAGATTTCACAAACTATGGCTTTAATAATGCAGCAACATAGTCAATGTTTTTTAAGGTTTGATTAGGCTAAAATTCTACTTTGACTAAACATAAAGAGTATTTAACATTAAACTACATTCAAATAAATACCAGGCACCCACACTGTGTTTGTTTGTTTCCTGAGGGTTACCACCATAACCGATCAACTGGAGAGGGAAGATGAGACGAGCTCTGCTGCCATGGTGCAAAGACTGGCTCGAATAGAGGAGCAGGTTGTGACCTGATTTTTGGTTATCACTGATGTTGCACCTGTGTCTGTAACATTGGACGCTGTGAGAGTAAAACGCACAACGCAGAAAAGAAATGACACACTTCTTGATGTGTGTTTGTTGAATCTTCTCTCCAGATGTCCTCGGTGGAAAATCAGTCATCTTGAAATGTTGTATAAGCAGTCATCAATGTGTTTGACCTACTTTTATTTCATCACATCAGGTCGCCCAGTCAGCCAAAGCCCTGCAATGGATTATGGACAGTCTGAAATGTCAGGGGTTTGCAGCAAAAGAAACACAACCGCTAAGTCAGCAACCAACTTTCTCAAACAGTATTATTGTTAACATATTACACATATGTTACGCGCTGACTTTTATTCTTCCCTGCAGCATTAACTACAACAGACGAGTCCCCTGACATTTATACGTCAGAGAAAGAAGACGGGTTCCACGTGAACGCCCGTCAGTTTTACTACCCCAACAGCAAAGTCACACGCTTCCCTGTGCCTGAGGAGAAGGTGCCATGGGAGGTATTTCACATACATTTGCACCAGCTGCTGGTCCTCACAACATCACTGCATAAAAAGAAGAGGTTTATTGGATCGACATTGTTTCATGTCCTCTTTTTTCAGATCAGCTTCAGCTCATACATTCCGGCTTATTACGCCTCTGACGACAGTGAGGACCATGTTGATGGGTATGTTTTTACCAAGAGAAGACCATACATGATGCGTTGTTCCTGTTATGCTTGGTGTCTGTATATATGTGCAGCTAAGACAAGTCCTTATAGGCGTTTTTGTCAAAATAACAAGATTTTTCCTATTAAAACATCTCAAAGCAAAAATAAAAATTATATTAAAAATATATTTTACATGAATGAATAACTAACCTTTCTGACCTAACCTAGTGTACACTATCTCATTACAAGGCCTCCTAGCTTCTTATCTTGTGTTTCATTTTTTCTTTTGCCTTACAGATCAGAATCAGAAGCCTTAGATAATTACAGGTATGATACTCGATAGGATATACAAGGCATCAAATAGCACTTACAGTACCATTACAAGCATGTCTGGGTGTCTGATGTGTAGCCCATCTGATCTGTCATTAGAAACCCAGTAGGGAGGACGGGCATCAGGGGACGAGGTGCACTAAGCCACCTTGGTCCAAATCTGAATGCAGACTTTGTGCTTACACGGTAGGACCTCTCACGTCCTTACGTTGCTTTTTAAAAAGTTGTTTCACCACCACTGGATTGCATTAGCCTGGTCCTACCAGACTCTACCAGACATATTATTATTTATTTGTTTAGCTGGCGAGATTGCGAGAGATCTGTTTTGGAGTACCTGGTGGTTTGGGATGAGAGCCAGGGAACCTTGGCTTTACCTGGGGTGAGTCCTGCTGTTTGTAAACTTCAGCTGGTTTTTACTTTTTTGAGCTGTTCCAATAAATGTACCTTTCTGTTGTGGTTTTGAAACGGTCAGGGACCTGTCCAATCCGCCGATGAGATGCCAGTGACTCTGATTAGAACCATGGGAAAGAAGATGTATGAAGAAATAAATGCAAAAGTATCAGAGGGAACAAAGGTAGGTCTGTTTAACACTTTGGTTTGCCTTCATAGAGCTTCGAGGGTCAATTTGGTTTACAGACGTCAGTTTAGACGAATAAGAAAGTCAACGGGGAATAAAAAGCAACAATAAATTCATGAAGTAGAGATGTGCACATGTAAACACAACGTCGCTTTTCACTAAAACCATTTAGAGAAAGCTGCTAGAAGAAGCCAGACACCAGCGGGCAGCCGCATGTTATTTGCAGCTGGTAACAGGTTCAATTTTGTTGAAAAAGTCAACCACAAAGCTGGTAGTAAAGTAAGTAAAACACCAGTAAAATGTATCTGAATAAATATTTAAATCAAAGACAAGCTAGAATTATTAAAGAATGAGAACAAATCTAGTTTAGGAAGCATCTACTGTATAAAACGCATTTGACAATGATTAGGCCTTGAGATGACTTTTGAAACAATCAACAGAGTTTGTTGATCAGACCTCCAGAAGGAGACATGAATTAGGAGCCATGAGAGTATGCCATGGGGGTGGTGATGGCGCAGTGGTTAGAACACTGGTGTGGGAGACCTAGGTTCGATTCCCACCATGATCCATCAACCAATGTGTCCCTGAGCAAGACACTTAACCCCTAGTTGCTCCAGAGGCGTGCGACCTCTGATATATAGCAATTGTAAGTCGCTTTGGAAAAAAGCGTCAGCTAAATGACATGTAATGTAATGTAATGTAATGTAATGTAATGTAATGTAATGTAAAGTAAAAGCTTGGTCACGACAAGAGCTGGGCAGAACCGCGAGCCCTTTATCTAAAGACCTGAGAGGACTTATGGACTTGATTAGGAATCATAAATAGCCTCTAGGTTTATGGGGACCAACTTTGTAGCTAGATAGTCCCCTATCAATAACTGATGTGGTCTAATAGAACAGTCCTGCAATAAATCCTCCCTTCATGAAGGTGTAATGTTCAGTTTTAGAGAGGTGTTCACCATTGTTTCAACTGTATAATCTGTATGATAGTCATTTTGGAAGCTGCAGTTTGTGGTGCTATTGAACTGCATTGCCTTATACTGAGAGGTGTTTCTATTATTTAGCCTACCCTCATTGATATAAATGGGGTGGACAAAAGCAAGAAGACTTCCTCTGACAGTCTCCGACATCTGATCACACCAAAGTCTTCTACTACTAAAATGTTTTGCATTTAGAAGAGGCTCTTGTCAGCAGTGGCTTGTTCAATGACACATGGCTGTTGTGAGGGATCAAACCTGTTGATGTGATTAGTGGTTAGCAATTAAATGAATTAGATGAATCATTTAAACATGCTTTTCTTGACTCTGACATTGAGGAACTTTGTTGATTCTAACATGCAGTTGCTGTGTTTTAGGTGTTTGAGGGTTATGTGGATGACTGCAGGAACACAGATAACGCCTGGGTGGAAACCACCGTCCTCAACATTCACCTGGCCAGAACGAGCCAGGTGATGGAAGATATCAACAGTGTGGTGAGAACATTATTATTATGTCATTGTTTTACAGGAAGAACTTGACTGCTGGATTATTCGTTTCCTCTGCATTTGGGAGATATTTGGGGACGAAATTCAGGTTAAGATTCTCCCCTACAGTGAACACAGCATTACTTATTATTGTTTTGTGATTATCTCCGGCTCAGGTAGCGAGCAGCCATGGCGCTCTTCAGTGGTGGGAGGTGAGCGGCAAAACCAGACTTAGCGCAAACCAAAGAGACTATCTGCGGCAGGTTGCTGAGCTGCACAACAGGAAGTTTTGATGTTCAACGATGCTGTAGCTGTAAACGTGCCTCTCCATCCACGGGGTTCTTTCTGCCTGTTTGTGTGGCCTTTTGTTAAGGCTGATTAATTCTGTTACACTGAAAGTACTTGAATCAAGACACGATAAAGCCATGATGTATGCTGCTGTGGATTATTTTTAACAATTTGCCCAAATGTCATAGGACAGTAAACTGAATGTTTAGCCCACACACTGTAAGTAGTCATTACACTGAGAATAAATACCTTGGTTTTGAGGTAGTTGTGCTTCACATGATTATGCTACTTCATACTTCTACATCACTACATTTCCAAGGCAAATATGGTATGTTTACTTCATTACATCTATCATTAAGTAAAATGATGCATTGGCTTGGATGAAAATGCCCAACACTACCTGTATTAAGTAATTAAAAAAGGTCCAGCTCAACCAAAATGCCACTTACAAGGTAATACATCTATAATAATGCAATAACATGACTTACTGCATAATCAGGACTATGTTATTTTGATACATTTTGTTGCTAATGCATCTGTATTTTTACCTTAGTAAAGTTTTGAATGCAGGAGTTCCACTTGTAATTAAGTATTTTTACTTTGTGGCCACTGCTGCTTTTATTTAGGTAAATGTTCTTCTGTTCTGAGTACTTCTTCCACCATTGAAATACTTTATCTGCACAATTTTCCTGTATGTCAAGGTATCTGTGTTTACTTCACAGTGTGACCTTTACATAATCAAGCAGTCCTGGCCTTATAATAATGATTAAAAACCTACATTGAATTGCTTGGCTGCTTTTGTTGTTTAACAGAAACGCGTGTGTTGTCTCACAATGTTCTGCAGAGAAATTAAGCTCACACTGGACACAATGGGAAGTATCTCAGCACAGTGAACTCATTGTGCATATGTTGTTCTAATTTTCGACAGTGTTTTTGTCCACCTGCCAGGCGTGCACCCTTAAGTAGTTTTGCAGCAGCCGCAGCGGCTGCTCATTGGCTCAGGCAGAGGTGGCCAGACCATGCAGTATCGGTTTCACACCCTCTTCATTCCGCTGCTTGTTTTTTTCCTTTAGATAAATCAGTTATTATTTCAGTAAATCAGAAAGCGTGCTCTGTGGAAATCTACAAAGCAGTGAGGCCCGTGGGCCAACTTTGGACCGACTTGACATGTAGGCGGAGCTCGGGAGGTTCAGAGCTAAGGGGGGGTTACAGATTAGGTGTCTGTGTCCCTAAAGAAACACGTATCTAACAGCAGTTCCACATTACATTAATTAATTTGCACGCAAGTTTTATTTATTTTTAACCTTGTATTCTCCGTGTAAACTCATGTACAGAACTGAGACACCCGTACCATTTTGGTTCAATACGAATACACGTACCGTTCCACCCATTACATTACATGTCATTTAGCTGACGCTTTTATCCAAAGCAACTTACAATTAAGTGCTTTCAACTGTGAAGGTACAAACTCTCCAGACAACAAGTAGTAAGTGCAAGTACATTAGCTTTAAATAAGTAAAGCTTCAAAGAGACATATGAAAGTGCAGGTTCAAGATTTTTTTTTTTTTATATTTGAGGTGTAGTCGGAAGAGATGTGTTTTTAGCCTTCGGCGGAAGATGTGTAGGCTTTCGGCCATCCTGATATCAGTGGGGAGCTCGTTCCACCATTTGGGAGCCAGGACAGTGAACCGTCGGGATTTCGTTGAGTGTCACACCCAGGTTTCTAGCAGTCTGGTTGGGGACTACCACAGAGTTGTCAATTGTTATAGTCAGGTCTTGGGTAGGAGAGCCTTTCCCTGGAAGGAAAAGAAGCTCAGTCTTGTCAAGGTTGACTTTCAGATGGTGTGTGGACATCCAAGAAGAGATGTCAGACAGGCCGAGATACATGCTGCTACTTGAGTTTCAGACTCAGGAAAGGAGAGTATTAGTTGGGTGTCATCTGCGTAGCTGTGATAAGAAAAGCCGTGCGACTGAATGACAGACCCGACAGAGTTGGTGTACAGAGAAAAGAGGAGGGGACCCAGGACTGATCCCTGAGGAATCCCAGTTTTGAGTGGGCAAGGATCTGAGCTAGATCCTCTCCAAGTTACCCGGTAGGTTCGGCCTGCCAGGTAAGATGTGAGCAATGATAGCGCAGAGCCTGAGACACCCAGATTCTGGAGTGTCGAAATGAGGATCTGGTAGTTCACTGTGTCAAAGGCAGCAGAAAGGTCCAGAAGGATGATGATGGAAGAGAGAGAGGTTGTTCTAGCGATGTGAAGCTACTTGTGACAGCAAGGAGGGCAGTTTTTGTTGAGTGCCCAGCCTTGAAGCCAGACTGGTGGGGATCAAGAAGGTTGTTCTGGTGGAGATAGGTAGAGAGTTGATTATAAATGGCACGCTCAAGAGTCTTAGATAGAAATGGAAGAAGGGAGACTGGCTTTGAGTAGTGGGGTCACTCTTGCCTCCTTGAGGGCATCGGGGAAACAACCAGTTGACAAGGAGATGTTGATGAGATGGGTGAGGAAAGGAAGGAGGTCAGGAGCAATGGACTGGAGAAGGTGAGAAGGGATAGGATCCAGGGGGCAGGTGGTTGGGCGGGCAGAAGTAATCAAAGTAAGAATTTGATTTGGACCCCACCCCTACTGTGTATAGCAGTGGGAGTCGACAGGATAGGACACATGCAGATGCTTTTCTGTTTTAGCTCTGGTATGCAGTTTTAATACATTTTCAGCAAGCACAGACAATTCTAAATATAGTTCCCGAGCGCAGTCAACATTTCTCTGCTTTTATTATACAAGTCTGCAACAGCTCATTAGATGACTTATATTTGAATATGGTAATTGTAATACATACTAATGTAACAAGACCAATCCTGGATATAAACACTGACTGGAAGCTGTTGTTATTATAATTTAGATATGAAGTCTCTCTGTCTATTTCTGACTGTATATTAAAGGTCTGTTTTGGTTTGAGTTCACTTCACATTTGTCCTATCTCCAAATTGTAAAATGCAATATTGTTCAAAATAGATCAGTATCAAGATTGATATTGAGATACTTGAGATTTTCACAGAGAAAATGGAGATACAGCAGGAAATGTTCGGCCTGCTGGTGTCTTTTGCTCGGAGCATCTCATGAGGATACAGAGCGTTTTTGCACAATAGTCACAAAGTGTGAAGTTTTGTTTTACAAATAAATTAATGATTTACAGTGGGTACGATGGTGACTGTGTATCTATGTTACAGGGGCATGTTCTGCCCTGAATTGCAATGATTAATCAAAACTATTTGTATTAATACATATTGTTTATTACAACCCCAAATCAGAAAAAGTTGGGACAGTATGAAAAACACAAATAAAAAAGAAAGTAGTGATTTCGAAATGTACTTTGACTTGTATTTCATTGCAGACAATGTGAACACAAAATATTTCATGTTTTTTTCTGGTCAACTTAATTTCATTTGTAAATATACATCCTTTACTGTCATTCAGACCTGCAACACATTCCAAAAAAGGTTGGGACAAGAGCAATTTAGGGCTAGTAATCAGGTAAATTGGTTAAATAATGATGTGATTTGCAACAGGTGATGTCAACAGGTGATTGTAATTATGATTTGGTACACAAGCAGCATCCAAGAAAGGTCTAGTCCTTTAGGAGCAAAGATGGGCCGAGGATCGCCAGTTTGCCAACAAACGTGAAAAAATTATTGAAATGTGACATTTGCTTATTTCACCTTCAACAGTGCATAACATAATTAAAAGATTCAAGGAATGAGGAGGAATTTCAGTGCGTAAAGGACAAGGGCACAAGCCTAAGCTGAACAACCGTGATCTCCGATCCCTCAGGTGGCACTGCATCAAGAATCGTTATTCATCTATAAACGATATCACCACATGGACTACTTTGGCAAACCTTTTTACCACAATACGTAGTTACAGCCACAAATGCCAGTTAAAACTGTACTGTGCCAAAAGGAAGCCCTATGTTAACAGTGTCTAGAAGCACCGTTGACTTCTCTGGGCTCGGAGGCATCTGGGATGGACCATCACACAGTGGAAACGTGTACTGTGGTCAGATGAATCAGTATTTCAGGTATTTTTTGGGAGAAATGGACGCCGTGTGCTCTGGACCAAAGAAGAAAAGGATCATCCAGACTGTTACCAGCAGCAAGTCCAAAAGCCAGGGTCTGTCATGGTGTGGGGTTGTGCCAGTGCCCTTGGCAAAGGTAAGTTGCACTTCTGTGATGGCACCATTAATGCTGAAAAGTACATAGAGATTTTGGAGCACAATATGCTGCCTTCAAGAAGACATCTTTTCCAGGGATGTCCATGCATATTTCAACAAGATAATGCAAAACCACATTCTGCACACATTACAAAGTCCTGGCTGCGGAGGAAGAGGATACAGGTACTTGACTGGCCTGCCTGCAGTCCCGACCTGTCTCCAATAGAGAATGTGTGGCGCATTTTTAAGCGCAAAATGCGACAACGAAGGCCCCGTACTGTTGCCCACATTAAGACTTGTTTGCAGCAAGAATGGGACAAAATTACACCTGAAACACTTCATCACTTGGTGTCTTCAGTCCCTAAATGTCTTTTAAGTGTTGTGAAAAGGAATGGCAACATTACAAAGTGGTAAATGCTTTACTGTTCCAACTTTTTTTGAAATGTGTTGCAAGAACCAAAATAGGAATTTTGTTTTTTTGAACAAAAACAATAAAAATCATGAGGAACACATTCAATTATGTGCTGTTGTATTGTCTGCAATGAAATACAAGTCAAAGTACATTTAAAAATCACTACTTTCTTTTTTTATTTGTGTTTTCCATACTGTCACAACTTTTTCTGATTTGGGGTTGTAGTTACTGTACTAGTTACTTTACTAAGTTACTTTTCAAAAACATGATGCCTGACCTGAATACGCTATAAAGCATTCGACTTTATACGCATATTATCCAGCTCTCTCCCGCGCTCCATGTTGTCTCTTGTTCAACACTGCACATGGCGGTGTTTACAATGACGTCGCGGCGCTCATACGTCATTGTCACTCACGAGACAAAATCACGGTTAAGTAACGTAGTAACGTAGCCTGCTTACGGGGAAGTAACAGTAATCTAATTACTGTTTTTGCAATTGTAATCCCTTACTTTACTCGTTACTTCATCAAAAACTTTGGCATTTGATGGCATTTTTTACTTTGGCAAAAAATGCCATCATTTACCAGACTCAAATGTAATCGATCAATCTAAACTGTTAGACACAGTAACTATTAAACTCAGTAACTGTGATAGTTTGAATGAATGACAAACACAAACACATGTACATAATTGCTAATAAGAGCCAATCAAAAGCTCCATTCAGTAACACGATCCCTAGTTATACTCTGGAGGTGTCAACCATAGACTGTAGTCACCTGGCAACCAATGCTGTGACGCCTGGCAATGAACATGAAACAAAGCTCTTCCACACGCCTCAAAGTGTGTTTTTTGTGATTACACCAGAAATGACTTCATGCTGTGGTCATCCAAGTGAAAGAAGGATCTAGAGGCACTTAAAAGGGTAATGTTAACTATGATCAATGATACCTTAAATGTTTTTTTGTTTTTATGTTTGTGAGTAAGCTTTCTTCTCTTCCACCTGGGGTCCGTTTCAGGAAGGGGGTTTAACAAACTCTGAGTCTAACCCTGATCTCTGAGTTGATTTACCCTGAGATGGGAAACTCTGAGTTTTCGGTTCCAGAACAGCTGATATGAGTTGGTTCAATCAACTCGGAGTAGGTTCACCACTATAATTAAAAGGCAACATGAATGGAGCCATGATACTACGATTCACCATGGCAATAATCACAAACGGGTTGGCGGAAATACTCATGCGCACATACAGCGAGATTGAACATGTATTTAGTTAAAAAAGCAGCTGCTGCAAAAGAGCCATTTGCGTGGGAGAAAATTGCTGCTAGTGTATATTCCAATATAATGTATATCATATTTAGTCATAAATATAGCCTAATATTACTGAAAATCTATTTCATTTAGGTGCAATACTGCGGGCGAAAAAGTCCTAGGCCTACTATTCCCATTCTGAGGTTGCAGCACCATCATTAAAATTTGTATTCATAATCTTTTATTTCAAAGGGTTTATATCATTCACCTGCAATACTGCGGAACTCATTTTTAATAGCTACTGGTTTGTGTCCAGGGAACACTAAAAACATTTAAAACATTAAATGTAAACATTTCCAAGGTAGTAAAGAAAACTGTAATGTGACACAAATAATCTGCTGGGATGTACAGCATGTCCACGATGGGTGACGTTAGTGATATGAGGACAATTTGTGAAAAATGTAAATCTCTTCTTTTTTTTTTTTTTTACATAACCGATAGACTGGGAAGAAAAACCATACCGCTCAAATAGTTATCTGGAAATGAAAATGCGTCAGGGCCTCAATATCATCTCCAGACTATGTTTAACGAAGTAGGCTAATAGGCTATGGTTTCTTCATCAACGGTCGACAAAAGGAAATGCCATGTTTTGAGAAAAAACAATGTTTTAAAGTCTGCCTTAATAAACCAACTGTTTTTTATTCATGCCGATATAACAAACTGCACTAAAATGTGCCTGATACAGACTGAATGAATGAATGAGGAAATGAAGAGAGCTGTGTCAGAGGGAGGAGAAAACCTGCTCCCGACCAGGTTAGGTTCACAGACTCAGTTACCATAGTAACTGACTCTGATGTTAAGTTAGCCTACCTCTCTTTCTGAAACAGGCTGGAGTTACCCCTCTCTCTCAGGTTTGATTAACCTCCCTTTCTGAAACAGAAAACCCAGAGTTTCCCTCATCTCAGGGTTAACAAACTCAGAGTTTTCACTAAACCTGCTTTCTGAAACGGACCCCTGAGGTCTGAAATCCCCCATAAAGGCGTGCATAAAGGCGTGTGTATGAACCACCCTCAGACCTGTGAAACAAAAACTTATTTTTTTTAAATATATCTCACAATCCTTTGATTTGGTGGTCATGTAAGGCCTGAGTGGATGGCAGATTATCTTGATGGGAGGAGATTGTTTTGAGAGGGTGGAGTCATTTCACAGTGCAACATAACAAGGCAATTGCAGCCTCTCTGTCCAGTTGAGATCATGAAGGATTTAGTGCAATTGCAGGAACTAATGGGCGAATCAACGGGTAAGTGTGTCCTTATTTTAAAAATCCATTTGTTGGAGTTGAGAGTTTCCTGCTATTCCCAGGGGCCTCAGTGGAGGACATCGAGATCATGCAGGTCACATGTCAGCAATATAAAGGAATATGTTATACCAAAGTCCCAGACAGGCTCTGCAGGTTTTATCGATTAGGAGTCCATTACTGACAGGATGCAAACTCTGGCACTTATCTCTTCAGACTTCCTCCACAAGAAGCACTTCTTCCAAGCAGAGGGTTTCAACTCAACTCCTTATTTTTTACTTACTCAGAAATGTTGCCTAAACTAGAGAACAAGGTTCACCCGCGGGAAATAAGGAAGGAGCTGCAGGAATACCAACTGGAACTGAATCAAGGGATTACTCATATTAAAAAGGTGAGTGTTTGCATGTCACGCTACTTTTTACTTGGTATCAAACAATGTGATAAAGTATAGACATATTAAACTTATTATGGAGAACTGCCCCTATAAGTGTTGTGTTATCATATTATGGATCATCATTGATGCATTAATATCTAAGCAGCACTTCTATGTTGTTGGAGTGATGTAATGCATCATATTTCATAAAATCTTCATCTATTGCAGTTAAATAAATGTAGATTGTAAATTTACAATATACCCAGTTAAAATGTAGTAGAATAGAAGTAGAAAATACCATAAAATAGAAAGACAGGCAAAGTATCTAATAAGTCTGCGTACAGTCCTTGAGTAAATGTACTTGGTTACTTTACACAACTGGATACTTTTGTCAGTTTGTGACAAACCTGTACTATATCCCTTGCTAACAAATACTTTTTTATGTGATTAATCATTTACAAACCACACAATGTATCCTTTTATTATTATTATTATTATTATTATTATTATTATTATTATTACTTAGCATTTAATTAATCCACTCTCAGTAATGCAGTTACCTATTGATCCAGAGCTGTCGCCCGGCTACTTTCTGTCCTGTAGGTGGAAAGGTCTAGTCGAGTCAGCAGTCTGTTCAGCTTTAGTTCAGCTCTGACATCACTGATGCAGTGCTGTGAGTGTGAGCCAGCACCCACAGCACTGACTGCAGAGGCTCACGCTGTCAGCTCTTAGACTGAGGCACATCTGTGCACCGTAGCTTCCCCATGTTGCATTTAGGATGGGGGAAGCTGAGTTAGAGTCATGGATGGTTCATACTCTAGCGATCAGTGCAGCCAGACCCGCTAAGCATCTGTCTCTCTCCCCTTCTTTCCAGTGCTGCGCCTTTGCCTCCTGGACCAAGGAGAACATCCACAAGAAGGAATGCTGCTTCTTTGAAATAGGTGTCAGGTAGGATAGGCTGCTTTGTGCTGTGTTGGTGATGACATTTTCCGAACTGACCTTCTAGTTTGCTGCTGCTGCTGCACAGTAATACAGAGACCCTGTAGCATCTGCCCTCTGTTGTGTTTATGTGAAAGGGGCATCGCCCTTAAAAATTGCTCTGAGGGCAGTTGTGTTAATTGAATCTGTCCGTTGTTTCCAGCAGTTGTCACTTTCCTCACACTGTCTGCATGGAAACATGGAAGCATTATCTTTTGTTTCTACACTAGAGAGGATGTATGTAAGTGTGGCTACTCAAAGACCGACCATGTGGATGAAGCCATCAAGCCAGAAGACTTTACAGGCAAGTCGTGGGACAGACACAGACATGTCAGAGAAGTGCCCACAGATGCTTTTGGAGACATCAGCTTTGGTGGTTTGGGACAAAAGACCGGCAAGGTGAAACCATCCTTCTCTTTACCATCTCTCCATTATAATAACATTACATGTGAATGCGTGCCTGTGTGTCTTTATCCTCACTTTTCTCTCTGTCTGTCTATCTGTCCGTCTGTCTGTCTGTCTGTCTGTCGTTCTCAGTATGTGCGAGTGTCCACAGACACCAGCCCAGAACTCCTGTACCAGTTATTGACTGAACAGTGGAAACTTTCCCCACCCAACCTGCTGATCTCAGTGACCGGAGGAGCCAAGAACTTTTATCTTAAGACTCATCTCAAGAACATGTTCCACAGAGGTCTTATTAAAGTGGCCCAGACAACAGGTCAGCCTCAGATTTCAAGGTGTAGCAATGACTAGCGGTTAGAGAGTCTGTGAAAGTGTGTTTTCTGAGTACATGTGTAGTTATGGTGTGTGGCCATCTGCATGTGCTAAAATACACAATATAGGCCTCAAAGCTTTACTCAATCTGCCCAGGCTAGTGGTATTTAAAGTTCAACGTGTCCTTATTCACTGCTTACTAATCTTACTGATGGTGTCCCATTTCATACTGCTTACTCACTTCTACTGGATTTTAAGTGTGTAGTGTACTCAACGATGCCAGCTATCAAGCTACACACAGCTAAAAGCAAATCAAAACAAATTGTTGTTGGTAGTGAGGCAGCGCCAGAAAGATTTTGCAAACACACATTCATTATTGATTTGGAAATTTCATTAGCAGCAGCTTTCATACATCACTGCCAGTTTGATTGACATCTGATATTTGCTTGTATGCTAACTGGTGGTATTTGCCAGTTAGCTAAGCTTAGCATAAAGACTACAAGCAGGGGGAAAAAGCCTGGCTCGCTCAGAAGATAACAAAACCGGTCTACCAGCAACTCTAAAGCTCACTGATTAACATATCACGTGTGTAATCTGTACAAAAATCCAAGTGTAAGAAAGACAGGTTAAGGTTTATTAGTGGTTATGTGTGGAACTATTTATTGGCCGCGAAGAGTGACCAACCAGCCATTCCTTTAAAGCCCATTGCTTTTGATTGACATGCTCAATAATAACATATGTGTGGATATCCAAATGTTTTTGCCCAGATAGTATTTAAAAATACTGTGCATATACTTTATAGGTCAAAGTATGTGTACATATGGTCTGTTGTATTGAATTTGGGACCCATGTTGTACACAGGTGCGTGGATCATCAGCGGTGGTATGCACACAGGTGTGATGAAGCATGTAGGGCAGGCTGTTAGGGACCACGCCCTGAGCAGCGCCATGCAGGGCCAGATCGTGGCCATTGGAGTCGCAACATGGGGAATAATTCACAACAAGGAGGCTTTGGTGCATTCAGAGGTACGATAAACACATACACACATGTGGCTTGTCTCTGCATAGCATACATCTTTTCTCTTCTCCATTACTTTCCCTCGTCCTCCTCTTGTCTTCAGGGTTGTTTCCCAGCCCATTATTTGATGGATATCAAGAGCCAGAGCCGACTCTCCTGCCTCGATAACAACCACACCCACTTCCTGCTGGTGGACGATGGCAGGCAGGGACACTACGGTGTGGAGATTGAACTACGTAGCCGTCTGGAGAAATGCATCTCTAGAAAGCATCTTGGGAATGAAGGTTAAAAATAGCTGATGCAATGTCTGCAAAAGCAGCAAGCTGTCACAGATAACATCTCAAATCTGATTGTTTTTTATCCGTCCTTTTAATAGTGATTCTTTATTGTCTAACCTCCAGAGAGTCACATGACCATCCCTGTGGTGTGTGTGGTTTTGGAAGGAGGACCAGGCACTCTAAATGTGAGTAATCCGTTTTCTGTCTCTCTGTCTTTCTTGTCTTGTCTCTGACTGTCTTGTGTGTCTCATCTCAGACCATCTACAATGCCATGCTGAATGGTACACCATGTGTGATCTTGGAAGGCTCTGGGAGAATAGCAGATGTGATCGCCCAGGTGGCAGGACTGCCATTGACCCGGGTCACTATCGCCCTCATCCACCAGTTAATGAAAAAGTTCTTTGGCCCAGAATATGAAAACTTTCCCGACCTGAATATCATAGAATGGACAAAGAAGGTATGTGAACATACCGATGACCTCAACACATACAGACCAATTTACAAGCTGCTGTTTCTTTCTTACTACTATCTTCATTTAGCATATTAGTATGCTAACATTTAGTGCTAATACACAGCTGAGGCTGATGGGAACGCCATTAGTTTTGCAGGTATATAATCATAAACGAAGTATTTGACAAATTGGAATTCTGGCCCAATAATAGCGCTAGATAAAAATTCAGGGGATCAAAGTTATTACAATTTATTCTCTTAGGACCATGTCTGCAATCCATAGACATTGCCATCCCTAGAGCATTGGCAAAATGTAAATTTAACAGTATTTTTTAAAATAGTATTATAGTTATGCCAATTATATTTTTGAGAAGTTTCAGCCTGCCTTTCTTAGGGTTATCAACAATCTCCTGTTTGCATCTGATGATGGTGGCTGCTCCATACTGGTATTACTGGACTGTAGTGCTGCATTTGATACTGTGGACCATAGCTTAATCACCTTGACACAGCTCTAGTTTCGTTCCAATATCTAAAAAATAAAATGTTTGCCATTGCTACTGGTGATGCTTCATCCTCTACCTTGTGGTACACATCTTACTTGTGGTGTACCACAAGGCTCAATAAAGTAGTTTGTACTCTCTCTCTCTCTCTCTCTCTCTCTCTCTCTCTTTCGATTAAGGATCATAACAAATTCAAGAAGACATGATCACATCACCACTATCTTAGCCTCCCTTCTTAGGCTACCAGTTGATTTCAGAATTGATTTAATACATTTATTGGTTACTTTCACAGCTAAAAGTCTAGCCCCAAAATAAACCTGTGAACTATTTCCTTATGAGCCTGATCAGCTCTGGCAAGGGTCTCCTAGCTGTTCCTAGGTCCAGAGTTGATTCGAAATCCCACACATTGCGTCTCCTTTCTGTGACAGATTCAGGACATCATCAGGATGCCTCACTTGCTGACAATTTTCAGAATAGGCGAGGACAATCACGGGGATGTGGATGTGGCTATTCTTCAAGCACTACTCAAAGGTAGGTATTTGGTTTTAATGCAGATGCTCAGTACCAGACCGGACTGACTGTAGGCGTACAACACATCGTTAAGTATGAAGAAGAAAAGGCTTAGTGCCAAACCGGCTCTTAGGAAGTATAATGTTGCTTTATAGAAGACTAATCGACTGGACTGTGGTATCAAATGTCCCGAGATCAAAAACCAACACAGATATTCTTGCAGATTTTTTCCCCTTAACGATTGGTTTCTATACTAAAAGACATTAATAGCCATACCTAATCTATTCATGAAAAACGTGTAGTGCTTCTTGCAAGCATGTTCCTACTATTGCTGGTCTTGAGAAAGGCTGACAAAATCCATTTATAGCAAGCTTAATGCATATTGTTTAAAAGCATTATAAGCCAAAGTGCACTAAAAGCGAGCCCACCACACTGGACATTTAGTTAGCGTTTTGATAGTGATGGTTCATCATTCTAGCTAAAGTACTTTGCCTACTTTGTTTCCATCTCTGAGCTCTATTAGCAATGGAATATTAAAATGCATTTCCACGCAGTTCTTATCTTATTCAGTGAGCACATCATCACATGTTATTTAGCTGACACTTTTATCCAAAGCGACTTACAATTGCTATACATGAGAGGCCACACGCCTCTGGAGTTAAGTGTCTTGCTCAGGGACACATTGGTTGATGTATTGCAGTGGGAATTGAACCCAGATCTCCCACACCAAAGGCATGCGTCATATCCAGTGCACCACCACCACCACCACCCACCTACATCCACTGTCTTTATTGGGTCTTTAGCAAGAAAGTTGTTTTTAAGTAAAGCCTTTCTACTTGCTGCTTGATCATGCAGTGTGACCCTGACTTTTGTCATGCTACAGAATATGTGTGCTAAAAAAATTAAATTGAATAATATTTTGGCGTTTTTAATTGTTGGTTGAGTGTCACATAACTTGTGTCACTATAAATTCTTCACTCAGCTTCGAGGAGCAGCGAGACCCTGGGAATCGAGTGCTGGAAGACGCAGCTGGAGCTGGCTATAGCTTGGAACCGAGTGGACATAGCTGAGACTGAAATCTTCACTGAGGAGAGCCAGTGGAAGGTGGGTTCACAACATACTGTCTAGAGGCTATTTTTAAGGCCAATATCGATACAAATATTTGGTGATTTAAAAATCCGATATTCTGATATATTGGCCAATATATATATATTTTTTGAAAATCCAGAAACGCGTAACAACGCTCCTTCATTTTACAGTTGTATAGTGTTGAGAACGGCTCCGGGTGAAAGGTCAATATGGAATGGATTAATTGCGATTTAATTTTTTTAACGCACTAATTTTTCACAGATTAATTAATCGAAATGAACGCGTTATTTCGACAGCCCTAATAAAAATACAAACTTAAGATATGAAACTTAAAGGGTTAGACATGAGTGTTGCCAACAGGGACGTTGTAGAGTGCCCTCTGGTGGACAAACTATGCAACACCAACACTCAACACGGTTGAAGGGAGTTTTGTCCGTTTTTATGTTATTTTTAAAATATAAATTTATCGGCCATTATAAATGCTGATACCGATAGTTTGGAAAAAGCCTAATATCGGCCGATAATCTCGGCCCGCCGATATATCAGTCGGGCCGATATATCGGTCGGGCTATAATACTGTCACACCAGCAGCAATCTTTGTCAGACTGTCAGGAGTGACAAATAAAGGACATCCTCTGAATTCGACACTGTATTGCAACCTGTCTTGTCTTTATTAAGATACTGTAAGATAGTGTAATGGACTGACTGGGAAAACTTGGGAAATAATCCTACGATAATTGTCTTTGTCGCAGTCATCCGATTAAATAGCAAAAGGTTTGAGTGGGGGAAATTTCTACATGGAGATCCAACCAATAGCAGCATGACACCAAAACTTTGTATCATAAACCTTTAATGATATGAGGGGCAGTGGTATGATAAAATCAAATGAATAGTATCATAAAGGTCTTTCTCCACACTGCTATCCCAGTCACTTTACTTTTTTTTCTTCTTTTTTTTTTAACAATCCCTCCCCTCCCTGCATGATAACCTCCATATCAAATTAGAATTGTGTGTTGCTCTGAAAAACGGTTGTGTTCTCCTGGCTTGTTGTTCCCCATCCAGTCCAGTGACCTCCACTGGGCCATGTTCTCAGCCCTGGTTGGCAACAAGCCTCTGTTTGTGAGTCTTCTGCTGGAGAACGGCGTGAGTCTGAATGATTTCCTGCAGGACGAGGCAACTCTGTGTAAACTTTACAAATTGCTACCCAGCTGCATCTTTCTCCATAAGCTGGCCAAGCGGGTTCAAAGCTACTGCAGCAGGAGGAAAACATTCCGCATCAAGCCTCAAGCTCACTCGGTGCAAGGCGAAATGATCTCTATGACTCATGTGTCTGATGAGGTGCGCCACCTGCTGGGCAGTTACACCCAGGCCCTCTACCCCCCCTCCAAAATGACATACCACCATAACATGTCTATGGAAACATCTGTATCAGTGAGTTTGTTTATCGATCATCTACAATTTAATAAATGTAGTTTGACAACCAAAACTAAGTGGTTCATACTATACATACCTACTAATCCAATGTGGTGGTATTTAAGACGCTGAGGTCATGTCCTCTGTATTAATTCTGGTAACTGGGTTGTTTTTCTTCGCTTGTAGGAGTTACAAACTAATACATGGTGGATATTTTCTGATTCCAGTATTATTTTAAATGATTACTTTAAGGCCAACAAATTAAAAAAGGGGATAAAGGATTCAGTATTTGACCACCAGAATTGTGGACTGGGCATTTTGCAGAAGGCATGATTGAACAGTTACATGTAGCTAAAGAAAAATATGTAAAAAAATTCAAATTGATGTCTGGACATGCCTTGGAAGGATAAACCATGCAATTAATGCACGTTCCTTCACTTTTCATCTAGCTGTCTCAAAGTCCGACAAGTTCCCAAGCTCCACTCAGGGAGGATGTTGCTGCACAGAGGGACCCAGGCAGAGACCTTTTCCTTTGGGCTGTCGTCCAGAACAATAAGGAGCTGGCTGAAATTGCCTGGGAGCAGGTGATCAAAACACTTACCCTTATACAGACAAAGTTTAAAATTAGTAATTTGTGTGTTTTTTGTGTGTGTATGGCGTTGCATCTTTTTATATCTGTATATGCATGTGCACAGTGTAGAGACTGCATGTCCGCCGCTCTGGCCGCCAGTAAGATCCTGAAGACATTGGCAGAGGAAGGAAGTGATGCAGATGAGGCACAGGACATGCAAGAGCTCGCCAATCACTATGAGAAACACGCCATTGGTATAATACTACAGATAATGAGTAGCTTTACTAATGTGAAATATAGGGATGTTACAAGGTTATCATTTCTCCTCATTGTGTGTGTGTGTGTGTGTGTGTGTGTGTGTGTGTGTGTGTGTGTGTGTGTGTGTGTGTGTGTGTGTGTTTCCCAGGTGTGTTCAGTGAGTGCCACAACAGCGACGAAGAGCGGGCTCAGAAGTTGTTGGTTCGAGCGTCTCCGTTTTGGGGAAGGACGACGTGCCTGAGGCTGGCACTGGAGGCTGATGATAAAAGCTTTGTAGCTCAGTCAGGTGTTCAGGTAGAGACACTTTCAGATTAGTCTTTAGGGGCTTTGCTTTGAACAATTTTAGAACTCAGGAGCATGTCTTGAAATCCTGAGACTTTCTAAAAAATGTCTGTTTGCAACGTAGAACATTCACTGCATGCCCCACAAACTGTGCTGAATACAAAACGTTTTGGAGTAGAAAAAACGTAGATCAGTGAATTAAAATAATGAATTAATGAATAAGACTTTAATTTTGATCCCAGACCCAGATGTGCGTCATGCGTATTTCGCATCTCAACAACATTGATAGCTGCAGATTCAGTCTGATAACATGTCTGTCTTCAAGGCTCTTCTGACACAGATCTGGTGTGGTGAGCTTTCAGTGGTCAACCCTGTGTGGAGAGTGCTGATCTGCATGGTCTTCTTCCCTCTTATCTACACTGGCTTTCTGGTTTTCAGGTGAGTCCTATCAGTTAACCTGTGTGAAACTGAAAGGGAAGCCATCTTATCAAAGTCATTGATTGGCCTATGATTGGCCTATGATTGTGTTGCATGGTCATTCAACAGCCAAAACATCCAAAGCCTCAAGATGATTACATATTAACCTACAGTATAATGCCGCTATGGTTACTGAATACAATTTACATTGGTTTTATGATATTCAAAAGACAAAGTCACATGCTTTTATTGCCCCACTTCAGTCATAAGAATACAAATCATATTGGTGTCATAAATTAGTTTCAGGAGTGCAGAGTCCAAGTCCTTCATCTCCCAAAAAACTGTTTAAGGACTTAGTTATATGACAACACGTCGAGGAGCTCTGAAGCTGTTGTTCAGAAGAGAATATAATTCTTATATCCTCTGTTGAATAGTATATAAGGTGTTTCTTTTACTGTGTACATACAATAATAAAAGAGTAATAACATGCATAATAGATGGATAGATTTGGAGTAACACAGTAGTGATTTATTTCTTTAAAAAATACATTTTTTTCATTTGTATTTATTTGACACCACCTGGTGGCAGCAAGACCTCTTTAACTGCTTTTTTTGCTAACAATAACTGATTTATGTTGTTTTGTCTTTTAATATCTGAATGTATTAACATATCTGCGCTACTGCTTGTACTACATCTATAGCGATGTTAAAAAATGTTTATGGTTTCTTAATGAGTTATAATTCTCCCTTAGACGTGATGAAGTCATTCAGAGAGACGCTGCGAAGAACGAGGAGATCAAGACAGTGGAGTCAGTAACAGGAAGTACACTTCGAACAAATTCTCATCGCCCGTAAGTAGACAGTTGCAGACTATATATTTTCCATTTTTGTTATTGTCAAAGTTGTGATTTTGCAGGTCACTTAGGGGAAAGCAAGTGCCTGAAACGTCTCTGACCCCCAGTGTTCTGTCCACAGTGATTCCTCCAGAGTGCGGCGCCCGAAGCGTCTAGGCAGCTGGTCCAGGCTGGTCTATCTGTACAGCTCTCCGCAGGTCAAGTTTTACTGGAATATCGTGTCTTACTTCGCCTTCCTCTTCCTGTTTGCTGTGGTGCTGATGATTGACTTCCAGGCCACGCCCTCTGCTTGGGAGGTGCTGCTTTACATCTGGCTGTTCTCTCTGGTGTGCGAGGAGGTCAGACAGGTGAGAGAGTGCAGCTGGGACACGTGTCATTGCTGCCTCCAGAGTATGCCTTATTCTAAGAAATATTTATATAACTACTTCACTAGTCTCGCATTGCCATACCAGTGTCTGGCTAGTCCACACAACATACCGGGATGGGAGAAAAACATGCTCTGGTTTATTGCCATTTTTTAAAACCAATCACAATTGTCTTCGGCGGCGCTAAGCACCGGACAGAGCATCGTTACCTCCGCAAAATAGCCTTGAGAAGGAAGTTGTTTTTTCGTGGAACCAGTGTACATTCATAAGTTGTTTTAGTGGTGCAACAGAAAACTCAGATTGGACAGATAGTCTAGCTAGCTGTCTGGATTTACCCTGCAGAGATCTGAGGAGCAGTTAACCATAGTCCTCATAAATCCACCGGAGTTTAGAATGCCAACACAAAGAAAGCGGAAGGTGACGAACATCCGGCCGAAAATTAGGGACATCCAGCACCTGAACAATCCCGGAAACAAAACGTCGTTGATATAGACTACTACATCACTAAACTGCCAAACTTAATGTATCTTTTCTATCTCAGTTGTTTTATGATCCTGATGGTTTTGGGTTTCGTAAAAAAGCCAGGATGTACATCAACGACCTGTGGAATATTTTAGATGTTCTGTCCATCCTTCTCTTTCTTATCGGCCTTGCATTTAGGTAAGTTTCCTCCCTCCCAAACAATTACTTTAGGCCATGGAAGTTCTCTTCACCCTCTTGGTTATCTATGAATCACCAAGTTTTTCTTTTTCAGGCTGACAACTGAGCTGTTCTATGCGGGAAAAATCCTCCTCTGCATCGATTTTGTGGTCTTCTGCCTCCGTCTCATGGCTATTTTCACCATCAGTAGAACCCTGGGACCCAAAATCATCATAGTCAGGAGGATGGTGAGAGGCAAATGTTATGAATGCCGACCTGATGTAATGTGGGAGCCAGATGAGATATGGACTTTGTATTAAATAAAAATGTTGCAGCTGGTCTGTTTGTTCCCTCACAGCGAGTCAAACCTAACTATTGTCTGTGCAGAAATGATACCTGGAGCCACAGGGCAGCCTTTTAAATACTGAAACTTGTCACTGCTAAATATACAGAAGAGATGCTTTCGGCAGCGTGCAGACTGACAAATCCAAGTTTCTTAAATTTTAAATTTGAGAATGTAGCCCAATAAAAGTCACTCACCAGAAAATAAAGTCTCTACTGTACATACATTACAGTACATATCACAGGTTGCAGTATTCAGATGTGTCCACAGATGTTTCTAGCCTGTGACTGATGTCTGTTTGTCCCCCAGATGATGGATATCTTCTTCTTCATGTTCCTGCTGAGTATCTGGGTGGTTGCATACGGTGTGGCCACACAAGGCATCCTCATCCACAATGACAATCGGCTGGACTGGATTGTCCGTGGGGCAATTTATGCGCCGTACCTCATCATATTTGGGAATTTTCCCACAAATATTGATTGTGAGTGGAGATGGAAAATAGTATTACTTGCTTTGTAGTCTCGCATTGCCTGACCTACCTCCTCAGCGCTGCGGAGGAGGGTCTGGCTAGTCCACACAACATTCCGGGACGGGAGACAAACATGCTCTGTTTTAGTGGCATTTCTTTAAACTAACCACAATCATCTTGGGCGGCGCTAAGTGCCGGACAAAATGGCCTCAGGAAGCAACTTGTTTTGGTGGAATGTGTACGTTCAAACTAAAACTCAGATAGTCTAGCTCGCTGTCTGGATTTCCCCTGCAGAGATCTAAGGAACAGTTAACCATAGTCCTCATAAATCGACCGGAGTTTAGAATGCCAACACAAAGGAAGCGGAAGAAAATTCGGCCGAAAATTAGGGACATATGGCGGAATTTCCGTTGGCACCTGAGCAATCCCGGAAATTAAACGTCGTCAATTTAGATTACTTGCTTTGTAGTTGAAACGCTGTAGTTTTGTTTGTTGTTGTAATTACTTAATAATTACTGACATTTACAAGGCTCTAACCTGGTTGATTGAATTAAGATGTTATTACCACATGAAAACTATCTCTTTGTCTTCTGCAGATACTGCGTTTGACATAAACTCCTGCACCATAAATGGCACCGATCCTCTGAAGCCCAAGTGTCCGATGCTGAATGAAAACCAAACACCAGCTTTCCCTGAGTGGCTCGCCATCATCATGCTTTGTATATACTTGCTCTTTGCCAACATACTGCTGCTCAACCTGCTCATAGCCATCTTCAAGTGAGTTCTCCACCATATGTGTGTCTTAACTCAGTCATATTTTGAGTTTGTAACAGCTTAGATGCTAATAATACCTTAATACCACTTTATAACCAGTACTTCCCTTTTCATCCTCCGTCTCTCTCTGTGGTCATGCACAGCTTTACATTCCAGGAAGTTCAGGACAACACAGACAGAATATGGAAATTTCAAAGATACGAGCTAATCAAGGAGTACCACAGCCGCCCTGCTGCCCCTCCTCCTTTCATCACCTTAAGCCATCTTTACCTCTTCATCAGGAACATGGTGATATGCAGGCCCCCCATCATAAGTAAAGAGTTTAGTAAGTATTGACTTATTTATCTTGGTCTGCTGCAATAGTGGACTTCATGGTTATATTCTGTAGACTTCCACTCTAGTTTTAGCTTTATCACTCTGTTAAAAAGCTTTATTTGTCATACACCTACATTCTTACTGATTTCAGGCTACAGTGGTGCATTTAGGAGCTAGATTGTTATCAATATAGTCAAATCCTTGAAGAAATAAGGTCATATTCCCAGATATGCATTGGCAAAACAAGCATTTTTTTTTTTTGAGAACCTTTATGACCTTTTTTGTTTACAATGGGGGTACAATTTCCCCCCATTTACAAACACCTGTTATCATGAAATCCTATGCTTAGGTCAGTCACATGATGACAACTAAACCAACTCCATGACAACTGTTTAGGTTCATTATTGACCTTGGAGTTTGACAAAAAACAATATCTTGCTGGAAATTTTCCAGAGCTTTCAGGCACATCTCATGGCCTTCATCAGCAGGTGTGGTTTGCTCAGCCGTCATGGAGACTGTTCAGTTGTTAATATCAGTATGGAATTGTGTAGGGCTGGGACAATATGCTTTGGTCCCAATTCGATTCTTTCACGATACATGGATACTGATTCGATTTGTATTGCGATTTTATATTTATTGCGATTCTAGTATTGCGATTCGATAGAATTGGGTATTGCAATTTTCTTTTCCTTTTTTAACAAAAAAAGTAAATAATACACTTCTAGAGACCATATATCATTCATGAGACATTTCTAAAGACTAATTGTTTTCTAAAAAATGGCACATCACGTGAGTCTGACAGAAAACGGATATGATGTAGTCACTGTCAGCGGTACCGTATAAACAGAAAATGCTTAGGTGAATATTGGTTTAAAAAAATAAATACAAAATCACGATTCTAGGGAAAATAATCAATTTTAAAGAGCTCATATTATGCTTTTTGGCTTTTTCCCCTTTCCTTTATTGTGTTATATATCTTTTTTGTGCATGTTATAGGTTTACAAAGTGAAAAAACCCAAAGTCCACCCCAACAGAAAACACTGTTCACAAACTGCTCCAAACAGCTCTATTGTAGTTCAGCCTTTATTTCCGTGACGACCGTGCATCACTTTGTAACACATGTTATAATCCTCACCTAGCTGCTAGCGTGGCACGCCCTCATACTCTGCTTCTGACTGGCTAGTAGTCCTTACCTAGCTACTGCGCATGTGCGACTCCCAACAAAGACGGTACAGAAGTGAGATGTCTCACTCGGTAGCTAAAACATAGAGTTTAACACACAGGGTGAAAAGAGGAGCTGTAGCAATGTGCAGTACAACAAAAATATGTTTTTTTTTTTTTAATTAAACCACATAAACCTATTCTGGTACAACCTCTAAAAACAATTATGAACCTGAAAATGAGCGTAATATGAGCACTTTAAAAATCGTCGCCAAAACATCTCAATACATACAATTTTAGATTTTTGTTCCCCACCCCTACAATTTTGGCTGTGCATGAGGAGAGATCGTAACCCCTGACCTTTCTCCAGCCGTCCAACGACTCCTGATCAATGACTTTTGACCCCTTCACAGTCGACGCTGTGACTGATTTTGGTCTGGTGCTCACTTTGCATAGGCACATGCAGAGTATTAGATAAGGTAGTGAACAAGCATCTGATGCTGTTTTTCAGAGAGCGAGCTTCCTCAGGTGGAGGAAGAGGAGCTGATGTCCTGGGAGGCCTTGATGAAGGACAGATACCTGCTGTCCACACAGCAGGAGCAGAGCCAGAGCATGGAGCGACGCATCCTGGACACGGCTAATAAGTAAAACTCCCACAGGAACGTAGCCCAATGTAGCTGCGTAACAGTCCTCTAGAGTAATTCTGTCTATGCAAGACCCCTTGTCACACCTTAGTTATGTTATAGTCGATTGTTTCATTTTAACTTTTAGAGTCCTGTAGAGATACAACTATTCAGTATTTTACAGCAAAAACGACAAAGGAAAAGTCAGAAAAAAATTATCGGATTTGACACCCAGTTGGAAATAAACTTTAATATACCCCAATCAATATTATTGTATCAATAATGGTTCAAATGAATATGTGTTGGGTCATAGGGAAAAACCTACACAGATGGTGCTTTCGAGCGTCTTGTTTTGGTTTTACCACCCGCAGCTTTTCTGTTTTGCTTTCCTCTGCACTGCGGTCTTCAGCGTTGTTTCCAGCCACAGCAAAAAACAGGTTTAAAGGGATAGTTCAACATTTTGGGCAATGTACTTATTTTCTCTCCTGCCAAGAGTTATATGAGAAGATCGATACCACTTTCATGTTTGTCTGTTAAATATGAAGACAGTTAGATTAGTTACTTTTGGACAGAGCCAGGCTAGCTGATTCTGGTCTTTATGCTAAACTAGGTCACTGGAGGTCTGTAGATTAATATTTAACAGACAAACATGAGAGTGGTTTAATTTTTGTCATCTAACTTTCGGCAAGATTTCACAAACTATGGCTTTAATAATGCAGCAACATAGTCAATGTTTTTTAAGGTTTGATTAGGCTAAAATTCTACTTTGACTAAACATAAAGAGTATTTAACATTAAACTACATTCAAATAAATACCAGGCACCCACACTGTGTTTGTTTGTTTCCTGAGGGTTACCACCATAACCGATCAACTGGAGAGGGAAGATGAGACGAGCTCTGCTGCCATGGTGCAAAGACTGGCTCGAATAGAGGAGCAGGTTGTGACCTGATTTTTGGTTATCACTGATGTTGCACCTGTGTCTGTAACATTGGACGCTGTGAGAGTAAAACGCACAACGCAGAAAAGAAATGACACACTTCTTGATGTGTGTTTGTTGAATCTTCTCTCCAGATGTCCTCGGTGGAAAATCAGTCATCTTGAAATGTTGTATAAGCAGTCATCAATGTGTTTGACCTACTTTTATTTCATCACATCAGGTCGCCCAGTCAGCCAAAGCCCTGCAATGGATTATGGACAGTCTGAAATGTCAGGGGTTTGCAGCAAAAGAAACACAACCGCTAAGTCAGCAACCAACTTTCTCAAACAGTATTATTGTTAACATATTACACATATGTTACGCGCTGACTTTTATTCTTCCCTGCAGCATTAACTACAACAGACGAGTCCCCTGACATTTATACGTCAGAGAAAGAAGACGGGTTCCACGTGAACGCCCGTCAGTTTTACTACCCCAACAGCAAAGTCACACGCTTCCCTGTGCCTGAGGAGAAGGTGCCATGGGAGGTATTTCACATACATTTGCACCAGCTGCTGGTCCTCACAACATCACTGCATAAAAAGAAGAGGTTTATTGGATCGACATTGTTTCATGTCCTCTTTTTTCAGATCAGCTTCAGCTCATACATTCCGGCTTATTACGCCTCTGACGACAGTGAGGACCATGTTGATGGGTATGTTTTTACCAAGAGAAGACCATACATGATGCGTTGTTCCTGTTATGCTTGGTGTCTGTATATATGTGCAGCTAAGACAAGTCCTTATAGGCGTTTTTGTCAAAATAACAAGATTTTTCCTATTAAAACATCTCAAAGCAAAAATAAAAATTATATTAAAAATATATTTTACATGAATGAATAACTAACCTTTCTGACCTAACCTAGTGTACACTATCTCATTACAAGGCCTCCTAGCTTCTTATCTTGTGTTTCATTTTTTCTTTTGCCTTACAGATCAGAATCAGAAGCCTTAGATAATTACAGGTATGATACTCGATAGGATATACAAGGCATCAAATAGCACTTACAGTACCATTACAAGCATGTCTGGGTGTCTGATGTGTAGCCCATCTGATCTGTCATTAGAAACCCAGTAGGGAGGACGGGCATCAGGGGACGAGGTGCACTAAGCCACCTTGGTCCAAATCTGAATGCAGACTTTGTGCTTACACGGTAGGACCTCTCACGTCCTTACGTTGCTTTTTAAAAAGTTGTTTCACCACCACTGGATTGCATTAGCCTGGTCCTACCAGACTCTACCAGACATATTATTATTTATTTGTTTAGCTGGCGAGATTGCGAGAGATCTGTTTTGGAGTACCTGGTGGTTTGGGATGAGAGCCAGGGAACCTTGGCTTTACCTGGGGTGAGTCCTGCTGTTTGTAAACTTCAGCTGGTTTTTACTTTTTTGAGCTGTTCCAATAAATGTACCTTTCTGTTGTGGTTTTGAAACGGTCAGGGACCTGTCCAATCCGCCGATGAGATGCCAGTGACTCTGATTAGAACCATGGGAAAGAAGATGTATGAAGAAATAAATGCAAAAGTATCAGAGGGAACAAAGGTAGGTCTGTTTAACACTTTGGTTTGCCTTCATAGAGCTTCGAGGGTCAATTTGGTTTACAGACGTCAGTTTAGACGAATAAGAAAGTCAACGGGGAATAAAAAGCAACAATAAATTCATGAAGTAGAGATGTGCACATGTAAACACAACGTCGCTTTTCACTAAAACCATTTAGAGAAAGCTGCTAGAAGAAGCCAGACACCAGCGGGCAGCCGCATGTTATTTGCAGCTGGTAACAGGTTCAATTTTGTTGAAAAAGTCAACCACAAAGCTGGTAGTAAAGTAAGTAAAACACCAGTAAAATGTATCTGAATAAATATTTAAATCAAAGACAAGCTAGAATTATTAAAGAATGAGAACAAATCTAGTTTAGGAAGCATCTACTGTATAAAACGCATTTGACAATGATTAGGCCTTGAGATGACTTTTGAAACAATCAACAGAGTTTGTTGATCAGACCTCCAGAAGGAGACATGAATTAGGAGCCATGAGAGTATGCCATGGGGGTGGTGATGGCGCAGTGGTTAGAACACTGGTGTGGGAGACCTAGGTTCGATTCCCACCATGATCCATCAACCAATGTGTCCCTGAGCAAGACACTTAACCCCTAGTTGCTCCAGAGGCGTGCGACCTCTGATATATAGCAATTGTAAGTCGCTTTGGAAAAAAGCGTCAGCTAAATGACATGTAATGTAATGTAATGTAATGTAATGTAATGTAATGTAATGTAAAGTAAAAGCTTGGTCACGACAAGAGCTGGGCAGAACCGCGAGCCCTTTATCTAAAGACCTGAGAGGACTTATGGACTTGATTAGGAATCATAAATAGCCTCTAGGTTTATGGGGACCAACTTTGTAGCTAGATAGTCCCCTATCAATAACTGATGTGGTCTAATAGAACAGTCCTGCAATAAATCCTCCCTTCATGAAGGTGTAATGTTCAGTTTTAGAGAGGTGTTCACCATTGTTTCAACTGTATAATCTGTATGATAGTCATTTTGGAAGCTGCAGTTTGTGGTGCTATTGAACTGCATTGCCTTATACTGAGAGGTGTTTCTATTATTTAGCCTACCCTCATTGATATAAATGGGGTGGACAAAAGCAAGAAGACTTCCTCTGACAGTCTCCGACATCTGATCACACCAAAGTCTTCTACTACTAAAATGTTTTGCATTTAGAAGAGGCTCTTGTCAGCAGTGGCTTGTTCAATGACACATGGCTGTTGTGAGGGATCAAACCTGTTGATGTGATTAGTGGTTAGCAATTAAATGAATTAGATGAATCATTTAAACATGCTTTTCTTGACTCTGACATTGAGGAACTTTGTTGATTCTAACATGCAGTTGCTGTGTTTTAGGTGTTTGAGGGTTATGTGGATGACTGCAGGAACACAGATAACGCCTGGGTGGAAACCACCGTCCTCAACATTCACCTGGCCAGAACGAGCCAGGTGATGGAAGATATCAACAGTGTGGTGAGAACATTATTATTATGTCATTGTTTTACAGGAAGAACTTGACTGCTGGATTATTCGTTTCCTCTGCATTTGGGAGATATTTGGGGACGAAATTCAGGTTAAGATTCTCCCCTACAGTGAACACAGCATTACTTATTATTGTTTTGTGATTATCTCCGGCTCAGGTAGCGAGCAGCCATGGCGCTCTTCAGTGGTGGGAGGTGAGCGGCAAAACCAGACTTAGCGCAAACCAAAGAGACTATCTGCGGCAGGTTGCTGAGCTGCACAACAGGAAGTTTTGATGTTCAACGATGCTGTAGCTGTAAACGTGCCTCTCCATCCACGGGGTTCTTTCTGCCTGTTTGTGTGGCCTTTTGTTAAGGCTGATTAATTCTGTTACACTGAAAGTACTTGAATCAAGACACGATAAAGCCATGATGTATGCTGCTGTGGATTATTTTTAACAATTTGCCCAAATGTCATAGGACAGTAAACTGAATGTTTAGCCCACACACTGTAAGTAGTCATTACACTGAGAATAAATACCTTGGTTTTGAGGTAGTTGTGCTTCACATGATTATGCTACTTCATACTTCTACATCACTACATTTCCAAGGCAAATATGGTATGTTTACTTCATTACATCTATCATTAAGTAAAATGATGCATTGGCTTGGATGAAAATGCCCAACACTACCTGTATTAAGTAATTAAAAAAGGTCCAGCTCAACCAAAATGCCACTTACAAGGTAATACATCTATAATAATGCAATAACATGACTTACTGCATAATCAGGACTATGTTATTTTGATACATTTTGTTGCTAATGCATCTGTATTTTTACCTTAGTAAAGTTTTGAATGCAGGAGTTCCACTTGTAATTAAGTATTTTTACTTTGTGGCCACTGCTGCTTTTATTTAGGTAAATGTTCTTCTGTTCTGAGTACTTCTTCCACCATTGAAATACTTTATCTGCACAATTTTCCTGTATGTCAAGGTATCTGTGTTTACTTCACAGTGTGACCTTTACATAATCAAGCAGTCCTGGCCTTATAATAATGATTAAAAACCTACATTGAATTGCTTGGCTGCTTTTGTTGTTTAACAGAAACGCGTGTGTTGTCTCACAATGTTCTGCAGAGAAATTAAGCTCACACTGGACACAATGGGAAGTATCTCAGCACAGTGAACTCATTGTGCATATGTTGTTCTAATTTTCGACAGTGTTTTTGTCCACCTGCCAGGCGTGCACCCTTAAGTAGTTTTGCAGCAGCCGCAGCGGCTGCTCATTGGCTCAGGCAGAGGTGGCCAGACCATGCAGTATCGGTTTCACACCCTCTTCATTCCGCTGCTTGTTTTTTTCCTTTAGATAAATCAGTTATTATTTCAGTAAATCAGAAAGCGTGCTCTGTGGAAATCTACAAAGCAGTGAGGCCCGTGGGCCAACTTTGGACCGACTTGACATGTAGGCGGAGCTCGGGAGGTTCAGAGCTAAGGGGGGGTTACAGATTAGGTGTCTGTGTCCCTAAAGAAACACGTATCTAACAGCAGTTCCACATTACATTAATTAATTTGCACGCAAGTTTTATTTATTTTTAACCTTGTATTCTCCGTGTAAACTCATGTACAGAACTGAGACACCCGTACCATTTTGGTTCAATACGAATACACGTACCGTTCCACCCATTACATTACATGTCATTTAGCTGACGCTTTTATCCAAAGCAACTTACAATTAAGTGCTTTCAACTGTGAAGGTACAAACTCTCCAGACAACAAGTAGTAAGTGCAAGTACATTAGCTTTAAATAAGTAAAGCTTCAAAGAGACATATGAAAGTGCAGGTTCAAGATTTTTTTTTTTTTATATTTGAGGTGTAGTCGGAAGAGATGTGTTTTTAGCCTTCGGCGGAAGATGTGTAGGCTTTCGGCCATCCTGATATCAGTGGGGAGCTCGTTCCACCATTTGGGAGCCAGGACAGTGAACCGTCGGGATTTCGTTGAGTGTCACACCCAGGTTTCTAGCAGTCTGGTTGGGGACTACCACAGAGTTGTCAATTGTTATAGTCAGGTCTTGGGTAGGAGAGCCTTTCCCTGGAAGGAAAAGAAGCTCAGTCTTGTCAAGGTTGACTTTCAGATGGTGTGTGGACATCCAAGAAGAGATGTCAGACAGGCCGAGATACATGCTGCTACTTGAGTTTCAGACTCAGGAAAGGAGAGTATTAGTTGGGTGTCATCTGCGTAGCTGTGATAAGAAAAGCCGTGCGACTGAATGACAGACCCGACAGAGTTGGTGTACAGAGAAAAGAGGAGGGGACCCAGGACTGATCCCTGAGGAATCCCAGTTTTGAGTGGGCAAGGATCTGAGCTAGATCCTCTCCAAGTTACCCGGTAGGTTCGGCCTGCCAGGTAAGATGTGAGCAATGATAGCGCAGAGCCTGAGACACCCAGATTCTGGAGTGTCGAAATGAGGATCTGGTAGTTCACTGTGTCAAAGGCAGCAGAAAGGTCCAGAAGGATGATGATGGAAGAGAGAGAGGTTGTTCTAGCGATGTGAAGCTACTTGTGACAGCAAGGAGGGCAGTTTTTGTTGAGTGCCCAGCCTTGAAGCCAGACTGGTGGGGATCAAGAAGGTTGTTCTGGTGGAGATAGGTAGAGAGTTGATTATAAATGGCACGCTCAAGAGTCTTAGATAGAAATGGAAGAAGGGAGACTGGCTTTGAGTAGTGGGGTCACTCTTGCCTCCTTGAGGGCATCGGGGAAACAACCAGTTGACAAGGAGATGTTGATGAGATGGGTGAGGAAAGGAAGGAGGTCAGGAGCAATGGACTGGAGAAGGTGAGAAGGGATAGGATCCAGGGGGCAGGTGGTTGGGCGGGCAGAAGTAATCAAAGTAAGAATTTGATTTGGACCCCACCCCTACTGTGTATAGCAGTGGGAGTCGACAGGATAGGACACATGCAGATGCTTTTCTGTTTTAGCTCTGGTATGCAGTTTTAATACATTTTCAGCAAGCACAGACAATTCTAAATATAGTTCCCGAGCGCAGTCAACATTTCTCTGCTTTTATTATACAAGTCTGCAACAGCTCATTAGATGACTTATATTTGAATATGGTAATTGTAATACATACTAATGTAACAAGACCAATCCTGGATATAAACACTGACTGGAAGCTGTTGTTATTATAATTTAGATATGAAGTCTCTCTGTCTATTTCTGACTGTATATTAAAGGTCTGTTTTGGTTTGAGTTCACTTCACATTTGTCCTATCTCCAAATTGTAAAATGCAATATTGTTCAAAATAGATCAGTATCAAGATTGATATTGAGATACTTGAGATTTTCACAGAGAAAATGGAGATACAGCAGGAAATGTTCGGCCTGCTGGTGTCTTTTGCTCGGAGCATCTCATGAGGATACAGAGCGTTTTTGCACAATAGTCACAAAGTGTGAAGTTTTGTTTTACAAATAAATTAATGATTTACAGTGGGTACGATGGTGACTGTGTATCTATGTTACAGGGGCATGTTCTGCCCTGAATTGCAATGATTAATCAAAACTATTTGTATTAATACATATTGTTTATTACAACCCCAAATCAGAAAAAGTTGGGACAGTATGAAAAACACAAATAAAAAAGAAAGTAGTGATTTCGAAATGTACTTTGACTTGTATTTCATTGCAGACAATGTGAACACAAAATATTTCATGTTTTTTTCTGGTCAACTTAATTTCATTTGTAAATATACATCCTTTACTGTCATTCAGACCTGCAACACATTCCAAAAAAGGTTGGGACAAGAGCAATTTAGGGCTAGTAATCAGGTAAATTGGTTAAATAATGATGTGATTTGCAACAGGTGATGTCAACAGGTGATTGTAATTATGATTTGGTACACAAGCAGCATCCAAGAAAGGTCTAGTCCTTTAGGAGCAAAGATGGGCCGAGGATCGCCAGTTTGCCAACAAACGTGAAAAAATTATTGAAATGTGACATTTGCTTATTTCACCTTCAACAGTGCATAACATAATTAAAAGATTCAAGGAATGAGGAGGAATTTCAGTGCGTAAAGGACAAGGGCACAAGCCTAAGCTGAACAACCGTGATCTCCGATCCCTCAGGTGGCACTGCATCAAGAATCGTTATTCATCTATAAACGATATCACCACATGGACTACTTTGGCAAACCTTTTTACCACAATACGTAGTTACAGCCACAAATGCCAGTTAAAACTGTACTGTGCCAAAAGGAAGCCCTATGTTAACAGTGTCTAGAAGCACCGTTGACTTCTCTGGGCTCGGAGGCATCTGGGATGGACCATCACACAGTGGAAACGTGTACTGTGGTCAGATGAATCAGTATTTCAGGTATTTTTTGGGAGAAATGGACGCCGTGTGCTCTGGACCAAAGAAGAAAAGGATCATCCAGACTGTTACCAGCAGCAAGTCCAAAAGCCAGGGTCTGTCATGGTGTGGGGTTGTGCCAGTGCCCTTGGCAAAGGTAAGTTGCACTTCTGTGATGGCACCATTAATGCTGAAAAGTACATAGAGATTTTGGAGCACAATATGCTGCCTTCAAGAAGACATCTTTTCCAGGGATGTCCATGCATATTTCAACAAGATAATGCAAAACCACATTCTGCACACATTACAAAGTCCTGGCTGCGGAGGAAGAGGATACAGGTACTTGACTGGCCTGCCTGCAGTCCCGACCTGTCTCCAATAGAGAATGTGTGGCGCATTTTTAAGCGCAAAATGCGACAACGAAGGCCCCGTACTGTTGCCCACATTAAGACTTGTTTGCAGCAAGAATGGGACAAAATTACACCTGAAACACTTCATCACTTGGTGTCTTCAGTCCCTAAATGTCTTTTAAGTGTTGTGAAAAGGAATGGCAACATTACAAAGTGGTAAATGCTTTACTGTTCCAACTTTTTTTGAAATGTGTTGCAAGAACCAAAATAGGAATTTTGTTTTTTTGAACAAAAACAATAAAAATCATGAGGAACACATTCAATTATGTGCTGTTGTATTGTCTGCAATGAAATACAAGTCAAAGTACATTTAAAAATCACTACTTTCTTTTTTTATTTGTGTTTTCCATACTGTCACAACTTTTTCTGATTTGGGGTTGTAGTTACTGTACTAGTTACTTTACTAAGTTACTTTTCAAAAACATGATGCCTGACCTGAATACGCTATAAAGCATTCGACTTTATACGCATATTATCCAGCTCTCTCCCGCGCTCCATGTTGTCTCTTGTTCAACACTGCACATGGCGGTGTTTACAATGACGTCGCGGCGCTCATACGTCATTGTCACTCACGAGACAAAATCACGGTTAAGTAACGTAGTAACGTAGCCTGCTTACGGGGAAGTAACAGTAATCTAATTACTGTTTTTGCAATTGTAATCCCTTACTTTACTCGTTACTTCATCAAAAACTTTGGCATTTGATGGCATTTTTTACTTTGGCAAAAAATGCCATCATTTACCAGACTCAAATGTAATCGATCAATCTAAACTGTTAGACACAGTAACTATTAAACTCAGTAACTGTGATAGTTTGAATGAATGACAAACACAAACACATGTACATAATTGCTAATAAGAGCCAATCAAAAGCTCCATTCAGTAACACGATCCCTAGTTATACTCTGGAGGTGTCAACCATAGACTGTAGTCACCTGGCAACCAATGCTGTGACGCCTGGCAATGAACATGAAACAAAGCTCTTCCACACGCCTCAAAGTGTGTTTTTTGTGATTACACCAGAAATGACTTCATGCTGTGGTCATCCAAGTGAAAGAAGGATCTAGAGGCACTTAAAAGGGTAATGTTAACTATGATCAATGATACCTTAAATGTTTTTTTGTTTTTATGTTTGTGAGTAAGCTTTCTTCTCTTCCACCTGGGGTCCGTTTCAGGAAGGGGGTTTAACAAACTCTGAGTCTAACCCTGATCTCTGAGTTGATTTACCCTGAGATGGGAAACTCTGAGTTTTCGGTTCCAGAACAGCTGATATGAGTTGGTTCAATCAACTCGGAGTAGGTTCACCACTATAATTAAAAGGCAACATGAATGGAGCCATGATACTACGATTCACCATGGCAATAATCACAAACGGGTTGGCGGAAATACTCATGCGCACATACAGCGAGATTGAACATGTATTTAGTTAAAAAAGCAGCTGCTGCAAAAGAGCCATTTGCGTGGGAGAAAATTGCTGCTAGTGTATATTCCAATATAATGTATATCATATTTAGTCATAAATATAGCCTAATATTACTGAAAATCTATTTCATTTAGGTGCAATACTGCGGGCGAAAAAGTCCTAGGCCTACTATTCCCATTCTGAGGTTGCAGCACCATCATTAAAATTTGTATTCATAATCTTTTATTTCAAAGGGTTTATATCATTCACCTGCAATACTGCGGAACTCATTTTTAATAGCTACTGGTTTGTGTCCAGGGAACACTAAAAACATTTAAAACATTAAATGTAAACATTTCCAAGGTAGTAAAGAAAACTGTAATGTGACACAAATAATCTGCTGGGATGTACAGCATGTCCACGATGGGTGACGTTAGTGATATGAGGACAATTTGTGAAAAATGTAAATCTCTTCTTTTTTTTTTTTTTTACATAACCGATAGACTGGGAAGAAAAACCATACCGCTCAAATAGTTATCTGGAAATGAAAATGCGTCAGGGCCTCAATATCATCTCCAGACTATGTTTAACGAAGTAGGCTAATAGGCTATGGTTTCTTCATCAACGGTCGACAAAAGGAAATGCCATGTTTTGAGAAAAAACAATGTTTTAAAGTCTGCCTTAATAAACCAACTGTTTTTTATTCATGCCGATATAACAAACTGCACTAAAATGTGCCTGATACAGACTGAATGAATGAATGAGGAAATGAAGAGAGCTGTGTCAGAGGGAGGAGAAAACCTGCTCCCGACCAGGTTAGGTTCACAGACTCAGTTACCATAGTAACTGACTCTGATGTTAAGTTAGCCTACCTCTCTTTCTGAAACAGGCTGGAGTTACCCCTCTCTCTCAGGTTTGATTAACCTCCCTTTCTGAAACAGAAAACCCAGAGTTTCCCTCATCTCAGGGTTAACAAACTCAGAGTTTTCACTAAACCTGCTTTCTGAAACGGACCCCTGAGGTCTGAAATCCCCCATAAAGGCGTGCATAAAGGCGTGTGTATGAACCACCCTCAGACCTGTGAAACAAAAACTTATTTTTTTTAAATATATCTCACAATCCTTTGATTTGGTGGTCATGTAAGGCCTGAGTGGATGGCAGATTATCTTGATGGGAGGAGATTGTTTTGAGAGGGTGGAGTCATTTCACAGTGCAACATAACAAGGCAATTGCAGCCTCTCTGTCCAGTTGAGATCATGAAGGATTTAGTGCAATTGCAGGAACTAATGGGCGAATCAACGGGTAAGTGTGTCCTTATTTTAAAAATCCATTTGTTGGAGTTGAGAGTTTCCTGCTATTCCCAGGGGCCTCAGTGGAGGACATCGAGATCATGCAGGTCACATGTCAGCAATATAAAGGAATATGTTATACCAAAGTCCCAGACAGGCTCTGCAGGTTTTATCGATTAGGAGTCCATTACTGACAGGATGCAAACTCTGGCACTTATCTCTTCAGACTTCCTCCACAAGAAGCACTTCTTCCAAGCAGAGGGTTTCAACTCAACTCCTTATTTTTTACTTACTCAGAAATGTTGCCTAAACTAGAGAACAAGGTTCACCCGCGGGAAATAAGGAAGGAGCTGCAGGAATACCAACTGGAACTGAATCAAGGGATTACTCATATTAAAAAGGTGAGTGTTTGCATGTCACGCTACTTTTTACTTGGTATCAAACAATGTGATAAAGTATAGACATATTAAACTTATTATGGAGAACTGCCCCTATAAGTGTTGTGTTATCATATTATGGATCATCATTGATGCATTAATATCTAAGCAGCACTTCTATGTTGTTGGAGTGATGTAATGCATCATATTTCATAAAATCTTCATCTATTGCAGTTAAATAAATGTAGATTGTAAATTTACAATATACCCAGTTAAAATGTAGTAGAATAGAAGTAGAAAATACCATAAAATAGAAAGACAGGCAAAGTATCTAATAAGTCTGCGTACAGTCCTTGAGTAAATGTACTTGGTTACTTTACACAACTGGATACTTTTGTCAGTTTGTGACAAACCTGTACTATATCCCTTGCTAACAAATACTTTTTTATGTGATTAATCATTTACAAACCACACAATGTATCCTTTTATTATTATTATTATTATTATTATTATTATTATTATTATTACTTAGCATTTAATTAATCCACTCTCAGTAATGCAGTTACCTATTGATCCAGAGCTGTCGCCCGGCTACTTTCTGTCCTGTAGGTGGAAAGGTCTAGTCGAGTCAGCAGTCTGTTCAGCTTTAGTTCAGCTCTGACATCACTGATGCAGTGCTGTGAGTGTGAGCCAGCACCCACAGCACTGACTGCAGAGGCTCACGCTGTCAGCTCTTAGACTGAGGCACATCTGTGCACCGTAGCTTCCCCATGTTGCATTTAGGATGGGGGAAGCTGAGTTAGAGTCATGGATGGTTCATACTCTAGCGATCAGTGCAGCCAGACCCGCTAAGCATCTGTCTCTCTCCCCTTCTTTCCAGTGCTGCGCCTTTGCCTCCTGGACCAAGGAGAACATCCACAAGAAGGAATGCTGCTTCTTTGAAATAGGTGTCAGGTAGGATAGGCTGCTTTGTGCTGTGTTGGTGATGACATTTTCCGAACTGACCTTCTAGTTTGCTGCTGCTGCTGCACAGTAATACAGAGACCCTGTAGCATCTGCCCTCTGTTGTGTTTATGTGAAAGGGGCATCGCCCTTAAAAATTGCTCTGAGGGCAGTTGTGTTAATTGAATCTGTCCGTTGTTTCCAGCAGTTGTCACTTTCCTCACACTGTCTGCATGGAAACATGGAAGCATTATCTTTTGTTTCTACACTAGAGAGGATGTATGTAAGTGTGGCTACTCAAAGACCGACCATGTGGATGAAGCCATCAAGCCAGAAGACTTTACAGGCAAGTCGTGGGACAGACACAGACATGTCAGAGAAGTGCCCACAGATGCTTTTGGAGACATCAGCTTTGGTGGTTTGGGACAAAAGACCGGCAAGGTGAAACCATCCTTCTCTTTACCATCTCTCCATTATAATAACATTACATGTGAATGCGTGCCTGTGTGTCTTTATCCTCACTTTTCTCTCTGTCTGTCTATCTGTCCGTCTGTCTGTCTGTCTGTCTGTCGTTCTCAGTATGTGCGAGTGTCCACAGACACCAGCCCAGAACTCCTGTACCAGTTATTGACTGAACAGTGGAAACTTTCCCCACCCAACCTGCTGATCTCAGTGACCGGAGGAGCCAAGAACTTTTATCTTAAGACTCATCTCAAGAACATGTTCCACAGAGGTCTTATTAAAGTGGCCCAGACAACAGGTCAGCCTCAGATTTCAAGGTGTAGCAATGACTAGCGGTTAGAGAGTCTGTGAAAGTGTGTTTTCTGAGTACATGTGTAGTTATGGTGTGTGGCCATCTGCATGTGCTAAAATACACAATATAGGCCTCAAAGCTTTACTCAATCTGCCCAGGCTAGTGGTATTTAAAGTTCAACGTGTCCTTATTCACTGCTTACTAATCTTACTGATGGTGTCCCATTTCATACTGCTTACTCACTTCTACTGGATTTTAAGTGTGTAGTGTACTCAACGATGCCAGCTATCAAGCTACACACAGCTAAAAGCAAATCAAAACAAATTGTTGTTGGTAGTGAGGCAGCGCCAGAAAGATTTTGCAAACACACATTCATTATTGATTTGGAAATTTCATTAGCAGCAGCTTTCATACATCACTGCCAGTTTGATTGACATCTGATATTTGCTTGTATGCTAACTGGTGGTATTTGCCAGTTAGCTAAGCTTAGCATAAAGACTACAAGCAGGGGGAAAAAGCCTGGCTCGCTCAGAAGATAACAAAACCGGTCTACCAGCAACTCTAAAGCTCACTGATTAACATATCACGTGTGTAATCTGTACAAAAATCCAAGTGTAAGAAAGACAGGTTAAGGTTTATTAGTGGTTATGTGTGGAACTATTTATTGGCCGCGAAGAGTGACCAACCAGCCATTCCTTTAAAGCCCATTGCTTTTGATTGACATGCTCAATAATAACATATGTGTGGATATCCAAATGTTTTTGCCCAGATAGTATTTAAAAATACTGTGCATATACTTTATAGGTCAAAGTATGTGTACATATGGTCTGTTGTATTGAATTTGGGACCCATGTTGTACACAGGTGCGTGGATCATCAGCGGTGGTATGCACACAGGTGTGATGAAGCATGTAGGGCAGGCTGTTAGGGACCACGCCCTGAGCAGCGCCATGCAGGGCCAGATCGTGGCCATTGGAGTCGCAACATGGGGAATAATTCACAACAAGGAGGCTTTGGTGCATTCAGAGGTACGATAAACACATACACACATGTGGCTTGTCTCTGCATAGCATACATCTTTTCTCTTCTCCATTACTTTCCCTCGTCCTCCTCTTGTCTTCAGGGTTGTTTCCCAGCCCATTATTTGATGGATATCAAGAGCCAGAGCCGACTCTCCTGCCTCGATAACAACCACACCCACTTCCTGCTGGTGGACGATGGCAGGCAGGGACACTACGGTGTGGAGATTGAACTACGTAGCCGTCTGGAGAAATGCATCTCTAGAAAGCATCTTGGGAATGAAGGTTAAAAATAGCTGATGCAATGTCTGCAAAAGCAGCAAGCTGTCACAGATAACATCTCAAATCTGATTGTTTTTTATCCGTCCTTTTAATAGTGATTCTTTATTGTCTAACCTCCAGAGAGTCACATGACCATCCCTGTGGTGTGTGTGGTTTTGGAAGGAGGACCAGGCACTCTAAATGTGAGTAATCCGTTTTCTGTCTCTCTGTCTTTCTTGTCTTGTCTCTGACTGTCTTGTGTGTCTCATCTCAGACCATCTACAATGCCATGCTGAATGGTACACCATGTGTGATCTTGGAAGGCTCTGGGAGAATAGCAGATGTGATCGCCCAGGTGGCAGGACTGCCATTGACCCGGGTCACTATCGCCCTCATCCACCAGTTAATGAAAAAGTTCTTTGGCCCAGAATATGAAAACTTTCCCGACCTGAATATCATAGAATGGACAAAGAAGGTATGTGAACATACCGATGACCTCAACACATACAGACCAATTTACAAGCTGCTGTTTCTTTCTTACTACTATCTTCATTTAGCATATTAGTATGCTAACATTTAGTGCTAATACACAGCTGAGGCTGATGGGAACGCCATTAGTTTTGCAGGTATATAATCATAAACGAAGTATTTGACAAATTGGAATTCTGGCCCAATAATAGCGCTAGATAAAAATTCAGGGGATCAAAGTTATTACAATTTATTCTCTTAGGACCATGTCTGCAATCCATAGACATTGCCATCCCTAGAGCATTGGCAAAATGTAAATTTAACAGTATTTTTTAAAATAGTATTATAGTTATGCCAATTATATTTTTGAGAAGTTTCAGCCTGCCTTTCTTAGGGTTATCAACAATCTCCTGTTTGCATCTGATGATGGTGGCTGCTCCATACTGGTATTACTGGACTGTAGTGCTGCATTTGATACTGTGGACCATAGCTTAATCACCTTGACACAGCTCTAGTTTCGTTCCAATATCTAAAAAATAAAATGTTTGCCATTGCTACTGGTGATGCTTCATCCTCTACCTTGTGGTACACATCTTACTTGTGGTGTACCACAAGGCTCAATAAAGTAGTTTGTACTCTCTCTCTCTCTCTCTCTCTCTCTCTCTCTCTTTCGATTAAGGATCATAACAAATTCAAGAAGACATGATCACATCACCACTATCTTAGCCTCCCTTCTTAGGCTACCAGTTGATTTCAGAATTGATTTAATACATTTATTGGTTACTTTCACAGCTAAAAGTCTAGCCCCAAAATAAACCTGTGAACTATTTCCTTATGAGCCTGATCAGCTCTGGCAAGGGTCTCCTAGCTGTTCCTAGATCCAGAGTTGATTCGAAATCCCACACATTGCGTCTCCTTTCTGTGACAGATTCAGGACATCATCAGGATGCCTCACTTGCTGACAATTTTCAGAATAGGCGAGGACAATCACGGGGATGTGGATGTGGCTATTCTTCAAGCACTACTCAAAGGTAGGTATTTGGTTTTAATGCAGATGCTCAGTACCAGACCGGACTGACTGTAGGCGTACAACACATCGTTAAGTATGAAGAAGAAAAGGCTTAGTGCCAAACCGGCTCTTAGGAAGTATAATGTTGCTTTATAGAAGACTAATCGACTGGACTGTGGTATCAAATGTCCCGAGATCAAAAACCAACACAGATATTCTTGCAGATTTTTTCCCCTTAACGATTGGTTTCTATACTAAAAGACATTAATAGCCATACCTAATCTATTCATGAAAAACGTGTAGTGCTTCTTGCAAGCATGTTCCTACTATTGCTGGTCTTGAGAAAGGCTGACAAAATCCATTTATAGCAAGCTTAATGCATATTGTTTAAAAGCATTATAAGCCAAAGTGCACTAAAAGCGAGCCCACCACACTGGACATTTAGTTAGCGTTTTGATAGTGATGGTTCATCATTCTAGCTAAAGTACTTTGCCTACTTTGTTTCCATCTCTGAGCTCTATTAGCAATGGAATATTAAAATGCATTTCCACGCAGTTCTTATCTTATTCAGTGAGCACATCATCACATGTTATTTAGCTGACACTTTTATCCAAAGCGACTTACAATTGCTATACATGAGAGGCCACACGCCTCTGGAGTTAAGTGTCTTGCTCAGGGACACATTGGTTGATGTATTGCAGTGGGAATTGAACCCAGATCTCCCACACCAAAGGCATGCGTCATATCCAGTGCACCACCACCACCACCACCCACCTACATCCACTGTCTTTATTGGGTCTTTAGCAAGAAAGTTGTTTTTAAGTAAAGCCTTTCTACTTGCTGCTTGATCATGCAGTGTGACCCTGACTTTTGTCATGCTACAGAATATGTGTGCTAAAAAAATTAAATTGAATAATATTTTGGCGTTTTTAATTGTTGGTTGAGTGTCACATAACTTGTGTCACTATAAATTCTTCACTCAGCTTCGAGGAGCAGCGAGACCCTGGGAATCGAGTGCTGGAAGACGCAGCTGGAGCTGGCTATAGCTTGGAACCGAGTGGACATAGCTGAGACTGAAATCTTCACTGAGGAGAGCCAGTGGAAGGTGGGTTCACAACATACTGTCTAGAGGCTATTTTTAAGGCCAATATCGATACAAATATTTGGTGATTTAAAAATCCGATATTCTGATATATTGGCCAATATATATATATTTTTTGAAAATCCAGAAACGCGTAACAACGCTCCTTCATTTTACAGTTGTATAGTGTTGAGAACGGCTCCGGGTGAAAGGTCAATATGGAATGGATTAATTGCGATTTAATTTTTTTAACGCACTAATTTTTCACAGATTAATTAATCGAAATGAACGCGTTATTTCGACAGCCCTAATAAAAATACAAACTTAAGATATGAAACTTAAAGGGTTAGACATGAGTGTTGCCAACAGGGACGTTGTAGAGTGCCCTCTGGTGGACAAACTATGCAACACCAACACTCAACACGGTTGAAGGGAGTTTTGTCCGTTTTTATGTTATTTTTAAAATATAAATTTATCGGCCATTATAAATGCTGATACCGATAGTTTGGAAAAAGCCTAATATCGGCCGATAATCTCGGCCCGCCGATATATCAGTCGGGCCGATATATCGGTCGGGCTATAATACTGTCACACCAGCAGCAATCTTTGTCAGACTGTCAGGAGTGACAAATAAAGGACATCCTCTGAATTCGACACTGTATTGCAACCTGTCTTGTCTTTATTAAGATACTGTAAGATAGTGTAATGGACTGACTGGGAAAACTTGGGAAATAATCCTACGATAATTGTCTTTGTCGCAGTCATCCGATTAAATAGCAAAAGGTTTGAGTGGGGGAAATTTCTACATGGAGATCCAACCAATAGCAGCATGACACCAAAACTTTGTATCATAAACCTTTAATGATATGAGGGGCAGTGGTATGATAAAATCAAATGAATAGTATCATAAAGGTCTTTCTCCACACTGCTATCCCAGTCACTTTACTTTTTTTTCTTCTTTTTTTTTTAACAATCCCTCCCCTCCCTGCATGATAACCTCCATATCAAATTAGAATTGTGTGTTGCTCTGAAAAACGGTTGTGTTCTCCTGGCTTGTTGTTCCCCATCCAGTCCAGTGACCTCCACTGGGCCATGTTCTCAGCCCTGGTTGGCAACAAGCCTCTGTTTGTGAGTCTTCTGCTGGAGAACGGCGTGAGTCTGAATGATTTCCTGCAGGACGAGGCAACTCTGTGTAAACTTTACAAATTGCTACCCAGCTGCATCTTTCTCCATAAGCTGGCCAAGCGGGTTCAAAGCTACTGCAGCAGGAGGAAAACATTCCGCATCAAGCCTCAAGCTCACTCGGTGCAAGGCGAAATGATCTCTATGACTCATGTGTCTGATGAGGTGCGCCACCTGCTGGGCAGTTACACCCAGGCCCTCTACCCCCCCTCCAAAATGACATACCACCATAACATGTCTATGGAAACATCTGTATCAGTGAGTTTGTTTATCGATCATCTACAATTTAATAAATGTAGTTTGACAACCAAAACTAAGTGGTTCATACTATACATACCTACTAATCCAATGTGGTGGTATTTAAGACGCTGAGGTCATGTCCTCTGTATTAATTCTGGTAACTGGGTTGTTTTTCTTCGCTTGTAGGAGTTACAAACTAATACATGGTGGATATTTTCTGATTCCAGTATTATTTTAAATGATTACTTTAAGGCCAACAAATTAAAAAAGGGGATAAAGGATTCAGTATTTGACCACCAGAATTGTGGACTGGGCATTTTGCAGAAGGCATGATTGAACAGTTACATGTAGCTAAAGAAAAATATGTAAAAAAATTCAAATTGATGTCTGGACATGCCTTGGAAGGATAAACCATGCAATTAATGCACGTTCCTTCACTTTTCATCTAGCTGTCTCAAAGTCCGACAAGTTCCCAAGCTCCACTCAGGGAGGATGTTGCTGCACAGAGGGACCCAGGCAGAGACCTTTTCCTTTGGGCTGTCGTCCAGAACAATAAGGAGCTGGCTGAAATTGCCTGGGAGCAGGTGATCAAAACACTTACCCTTATACAGACAAAGTTTAAAATTAGTAATTTGTGTGTTTTTTGTGTGTGTATGGCGTTGCATCTTTTTATATCTGTATATGCATGTGCACAGTGTAGAGACTGCATGTCCGCCGCTCTGGCCGCCAGTAAGATCCTGAAGACATTGGCAGAGGAAGGAAGTGATGCAGATGAGGCACAGGACATGCAAGAGCTCGCCAATCACTATGAGAAACACGCCATTGGTATAATACTACAGATAATGAGTAGCTTTACTAATGTGAAATATAGGGATGTTACAAGGTTATCATTTCTCCTCATTGTGTGTGTGTGTGTGTGTGTGTGTGTGTGTGTGTGTGTGTGTGTGTGTGTGTGTGTGTGTGTGTGTGTGTGTGTTTCCCAGGTGTGTTCAGTGAGTGCCACAACAGCGACGAAGAGCGGGCTCAGAAGTTGTTGGTTCGAGCGTCTCCGTTTTGGGGAAGGACGACGTGCCTGAGGCTGGCACTGGAGGCTGATGATAAAAGCTTTGTAGCTCAGTCAGGTGTTCAGGTAGAGACACTTTCAGATTAGTCTTTAGGGGCTTTGCTTTGAACAATTTTAGAACTCAGGAGCATGTCTTGAAATCCTGAGACTTTCTAAAAAATGTCTGTTTGCAACGTAGAACATTCACTGCATGCCCCACAAACTGTGCTGAATACAAAACGTTTTGGAGTAGAAAAAACGTAGATCAGTGAATTAAAATAATGAATTAATGAATAAGACTTTAATTTTGATCCCAGACCCAGATGTGCGTCATGCGTATTTCGCATCTCAACAACATGATAGCTGCAGATTCAGTCTGATAACATGTCTGTCTTCAAGGCTCTTCTGACACAGATCTGGTGTGGTGAGCTTTCAGTGGTCAACCCTGTGTGGAGAGTGCTGATCTGCATGGTCTTCTTCCCTCTTATCTACACTGGCTTTCTGGTTTTCAGGTGAGTCCTATCAGTTAACCTGTGTGAAACTGAAAGGGAAGCCATCTTATCAAAGTCATTGATTGGCCTATGATTGGCCTATGATTGTGTTGCATGGTCATTCAACAGCCAAAACATCCAAAGCCTCAAGATGATTACATATTAACCTACAGTATAATGCCGCTATGGTTACTGAATACAATTTACATTGGTTTTATGATATTCAAAAGACAAAGTCACATGCTTTTATTGCCCCACTTCAGTCATAAGAATACAAATCATATTGGTGTCATAAATTAGTTTCAGGAGTGCAGAGTCCAAGTCCTTCATCTCCCAAAAAACTGTTTAAGGACTTAGTTATATGACAACACGTCGAGGAGCTCTGAAGCTGTTGTTCAGAAGAGAATATAATTCTTATATCCTCTGTTGAATAGTATATAAGGTGTTTCTTTTACTGTGTACATACAATAATAAAAGAGTAATAACATGCATAATAGATGGATAGATTTGGAGTAACACAGTAGTGATTTATTTCTTTAAAAAATACATTTTTTTCATTTGTATTTATTTGACACCACCTGGTGGCAGCAAGACCTCTTTAACTGCTTTTTTTGCTAACAATAACTGATTTATGTTGTTTTGTCTTTTAATATCTGAATGTATTAACATATCTGCGCTACTGCTTGTACTACATCTATAGCGATGTTAAAAAATGTTTATGGTTTCTTAATGAGTTATAATTCTCCCTTAGACGTGATGAAGTCATTCAGAGAGACGCTGCGAAGAACGAGGAGATCAAGACAGTGGAGTCAGTAACAGGAAGTACACTTCGAACAAATTCTCATCGCCCGTAAGTAGACAGTTGCAGACTATATATTTTCCATTTTTGTTATTGTCAAAGTTGTGATTTTGCAGGTCACTTAGGGGAAAGCAAGTGCCTGAAACGTCTCTGACCCCCAGTGTTCTGTCCACAGTGATCCCTCCAGAGTGCGGCGCCCGAAGCGTCTAGGCAGCTGGTCCAGGCTGGTCTATCTGTACAGCTCTCCGCAGGTCAAGTTTTACTGGAATATCGTGTCTTACTTCGCCTTCCTCTTCCTGTTTGCTGTGGTGCTGATGATTGACTTCCAGGCCACGCCCTCTGCTTGGGAGGTGCTGCTTTACATCTGGCTGTTCTCTCTGGTGTGCGAGGAGGTCAGACAGGTGAGAGAGTGCAGCTGGGACACGTGTCATTGCTGCCTCCAGAGTATGCCTTATTCTAAGAAATATTTATATAACTACTTCACTAGTCTCGCATTGCCATACCAGTGTCTGGCTAGTCCACACAACATACCGGGATGGGAGAAAAACATGCTCTGGTTTATTGCCATTTTTTAAAACCAATCACAATTGTCTTCGGCGGCGCTAAGCAACGGACAGAGCATCGTTACCTCCGCAAAATAGCCTTGAGAAGGAAGTTGTTTTTTCGTGGAACCAGTGTACATTCATAAGTTGTTTTAGTGGTGCAACAGAAAACTCAGATTGGACAGATAGTCTAGCTAGCTGTCTGGATTTACCCTGCAGAGATCTGAGGAGCAGTTAACCATAGTCCTCATAAATCCACCGGAGTTTAGAATGCCAACACAAAGAAAGCGGAAGGTGACGAACATCCGGCCGAAAATTAGGGACATCCAGCACCTGAACAATCCCGGAAACAAAACGTCGTTGATATAGACTACTACATCACTAAACTGCCAAACTTAATGTATCTTTTCTATCTCAGTTGTTTTATGATCCTGATGGTTTTGGGTTTCGTAAGAAAGCCAGGATGTACATCAACGACCTGTGGAATATTTTAGATGTTCTGTCCATCCTTCTCTTTCTTATCGGCCTTGCATTTAGGTAAGTTTCCTCCCTCCCAAACAATTACTTTAGGCCATGGAAGTTCTCTTCACCCTCTTGGTTATCTATGAATCACCAAGTTTTTCTTTTTCAGGCTGACAACTGAGCTGTTCTATGCGGGAAAAATCCTCCTCTGCATCGATTTTGTGGTCTTCTGCCTCCGTCTCATGGCTATTTTCACCATCAGTAGAACCCTGGGACCCAAAATCATCATAGTCAGGAGGATGGTGAGAGGCAAATGTTATGAATGCCGACCTGATGTAATGTGGGAGCCAGATGAGATATGGACTTTGTATTAAATAAAAATGTTGCAGCTGGTCTGTTTGTTCCCTCACAGCGAGTCAAACCTAACTATTGTCTGTGCAGAGATGATACCTGGAGCCACAGGGCAGCCTTTTAAATACTGAAACTTGTCACTGCTAAATATACAGAAGAGATGCTTTCGGCAGCGTGCAGACTGACAAATCCAAGTTTCTTAAATTTTAAATTTGAGAATGTAGCCCAATGAAAGTCACTCACCAGAAAATAAAGTCTCTACTGTACATACATTACAGTACATATCACAGGTTGCAGTATTCAGATGTGTCCACAGATGTTTCTAGCCTGTGACTGATGTCTGTTTGTCCCCCAGATGATGGATATGTTCTTCTTCATGTTCCTGCTGAGTATCTGGGTGGTTGCATACGGTGTGGCCACACAAGGCATCCTCATCCACAATGACAATCGGCTGGACTGGATTGTCCGTGGGGCAATTTATGCGCCGTACCTCATCATATTTGGGAATTTTCCCACAAATATTGATTGTGAGTGGAGATGGAAAATAGTATTACTTGCTTTGTAGTCTCGCATTGCCTGACCTACCTCCTCAGCGCTGCGGAGGAGGGTCTGGCTAGTCCACACAACATTCCGGGACGGGAGACAAACATGCTCTGTTTTAGTGGCATTTCTTTAAACTAACCACAATCATCTTGGGCGGCGCTAAGTGCCGGACAAAATGGCCTCAGGAAGCAACTTGTTTTGGTGGAATGTGTACGTTCAAACTAAAACTCAGATAGTCTAGCTCGCTGTCTGGATTTCCCCTGCAGAGATCTAAGGAACAGTTAACCATAGTCCTCATAAATCGACCGGAGTTTAGAATGCCAACACAAAGGAAGCGGAAGAAAATGGGCATTCGGCCGAAAATTAGGGACATATGGCGGAATTTCCGTTGGCACCTGAGCAATCCCGGAAATTAAACGTCGTCAATTTAGATTACTTGCTTTGTAGTTGAAACGCTGTAGTTTTGTTTGTTGTTGTAATTACTTAATAATTACTGACATTTACAAGGCTCTAACCTGGTTGATTGAATTAAGATGTTATTACCACATGAAAACTATCTCTTTGTCTTCTGCAGATACTGCGTTTGACATAAACTCCTGCACCATAAATGGCACCGATCCTCTGAAGCCCAAGTGTCCGATGCTGAATGAAAACCAAACACCAGCTTTCCCTGAGTGGCTCACCATCATCATGCTTTGTATATACTTGCTCTTTGCCAACATACTGCTGCTCAACCTGCTCATAGCCATCTTCAAGTGAGTTCTCCACCACATGTGTGTCTTAACTCAGTCATATTTTGAGTTTGTAACAGCTTAGATGCTAATAATACCTTAATACCACTTTATAACCAGTACTTCCCTTTTCATCCTCCGTCTCTCTCTGTGGTCATGCACAGCTTTACATTCCAGGAAGTTCAGGACAACACAGACAGAATATGGAAATTTCAAAGATACGAGCTAATCAAGGAGTACCACAGCCGCCCTGCTGCCCCTCCTCCTTTCATCACCTTAAGCCATCTTTACCTCTTCATCAGGAACATGGTGATATGCAGGCCCCCCATCATAAGTAAAGAGTTTAGTAAGTATTGACTTATTTATCTTGGTCTGCTGCAATAGTGGACTTCATGGTTATATTCTGTAGACTTCCACTCTAGTTTTAGCTTTATCACTCTGTTAAAAAGCTTTATTTGTCATACACCTACATTCTTACTGATTCCAGGCTACAGTGGTGCATTTAGGAGCTAGATTGTTATCAATATAGTCAAATCCTTGAAGAAATAAGGTCATATTCCCAGATATGCATTGGCAAAACAAGCATTTTTTTTTTCATTTGAGAACCTTTATGACCTTTTTTGTTTACAATGGGGGTACAATTTCCCCCCATTTACAAACACCTGTTATCATGAAATCCTATGCTTAGGTCAGTCACATGATGACAACTAAACCAACTCCATGACAACTGTTTAGGTTCATTATTGACCTTGGAGTTTGACAAAAAACAATATCTTGCTGGAAATTTTCCAGAGCTTTCAGGCACATCTCATGGCCTTCATCAGCAGGTGTGGTTTGCTCAGCCGTCATGGAGACTGTTCAGTTGTTAATATCAGTATGGAATTGTGTAGGGCTGGGACAATATGCTTTGGTCCCAATTCGATTCTTTCACGATACATGGATACTGATTCGATTTGTATTGCGATTTTATATTTATTGCGATTCTAGTATTGCGATTCGATAGAATTGGGTATTGCAATTTTCTTTTCCTTTTTTAACAAAAAAAGTAAATAATACACTTCTAGAGACCATATATCATTCATGAGACATTTCTAAAGACTAATTGTTTTCTAAAAAATGGCACATCACGTGAGTCTGACAGAAAACGGATATGATGTAGTCACTGTCAGCGGTACCGTATAAACAGAAAATACTTAGGTGAATATTGGTTTAAAAAAATAAATACAAAATCACGATTCTAGGGAAAATAATCAATTTTAAAGAGCTCATATTATGCTTTTTGGCTTTTTCCCCTTTCCTTTATTGTGTTATATATCTTTTTTGTGCATGTTATAGGTTTACAAAGTGAAAAAACCCAAAGTCCACCCCAACAGAAAACACTGTTCACAAACTGCTCCAAACAGCTCTATTGTAGTTCAGCCTTTATTTCCGTGACGACCGTGCATCACTTTGTAACACATGTTATAATCCTCACCTAGCTGCTAGCGTGGCACGCCCTCATACTCTGCTTCTGACTGGCTAGTAGTCCTTACCTACCTACTGCGCATGTGCGACTCCCAACAAAGACGGTACAGAAGTGAGATGTCTCACTCGGTAGCTAAAACATAGAGTTTAACACACAGGGTGAAAAGAGGAGCTGTAGCAATGTGCAGTACAACAAAAATATGTTTTTTTTTTTTTAATTAAACCACATAAACCTATTCTGGTACAACCTCTAAAAACAATTATGAACCTGAAAATGAGCGTAATATGAGCACTTTAAAAATCGTCGCCAAAACATCTCAATACATACAATTTTAGATTTTTGTTCCCCACCCCTACAATTTTGGCTGTGCATGAGGAGAGATCGTAACCCCTGACCTTTCTCCAGCCGTCCAACGACTCCTGATCAATGACTTTTGACCCCTTCACAGTCGACGCTGTGACTGATTTTGGTCTGGTGCTCACTTTGCATAGACACATGCAGAGTATTAGATAAGGTAGTGAACAAGCATCTGACGCTGTTTTTCAGAGAGCGAGCTTCCTCAGGTGGAGGAAGAGGAGCTGATGTCCTGGGAGGCCTTGATGAAGGACAGATACCTGCTGTCCACACAGCAGGAGCAGAGCCAGAGCATGGAGCGACGCATCCTGGACACGGCTAATAAGTAAAACTCCCACAGGAACGTAGCCCAATGTAGCTGCGTAACAGTCCTCTAGAGTAATTCTGTCTATGCAAGACCCCTTGTCACACCTTAGTTATGTTATAGTCGATTGTTTCATTTTAACTTTTAGAGTCCTGTAGAGATACAACTATTCAGTATTTTACAGCAAAAACGACAAAGGAAAAGTCAGAAAAAAATTATCGGATTTGACACCCAGTTGGAAATAAACTTTAATATACCCCAATAAATATTATTGTATCAATAATGGTTCAAATGAATATGTGTTGGGTCATAGGGAAAAACCTACACAGATGGTGCTTTCGAGCGTCTTGTTTTGGTTTTACCACCCGCAGCTTTTCTGTTTTGCTTTCCTCTGCACTGCGGTCTTCAGCGTTGTTTCCAGCCACAGCAAAAAACAGGTTTAAAGGGATAGTTCAACATTTTGGGCAATGTACTTATTTTCTCTCCTGACAAGAGTTATATGAGAAGATCGATACCACTTTCATGTTTGTCTGTTAAATATGAAGACAGTTAGATTAGTTACTTTTGGACAGAGCCAGGCTAGCTGATTCTGGTCTTTATGCTAAACTAGGTCACTGGAGGTCTGTAGATTAATATTTAACAGACAAACATGAGAGTGGTTTAATTTTTGTCATCTAACTTTCGGCAAGATTTCACAAACTATGGCTTTAATAATGCAGCAACATAGTCAATGTTTTTTAAGGTTTGATTAGGCTAAAATTCTACTTTGACTAAACATAAAGAGTATTTAACATTAAACTACATTCAAATAAATACCAGGCACCCACACTGTGTTTGTTTGTTTCCTGAGGGTTACCACCATAACCGATCAACTGGAGAGGGAAGATGAGACGAGCTCTGCTGCCATGGTGCAAAGACTGGCTCGAATAGAGGAGCAGGTTGTGACCTGATTTTTGGTTATCACTGATGTTGCACCTGTGTCTGTAACATTGGACGCTGTGAGAGTAAAACGCACAACGCAGAAAAGAAATGACACACTTCTTGATGTGTGTTTGTTGAATATTCTCTCCAGATGTCCTCGGTGGAAAATCCGTCATCTTGAAATGTTGTATAAGCAGTCATCAATGTGTTTGACCTACTTTTATTTCATCACATCAGGTCGCCCAGTCAGCCAAAGCCCTGCAATGGATTATGGACAGTCTGAAATGTCAGGGGTTTGCAGCAAAAGAAACACAACCGCTAAGTCAGCAACCAACTTTCTCAAACAGTATTATTGTTAACATATTACACATATGTTACGCGCTGACTTTTATTCTTCCCTGCAGCATTAACTACAACAGACGAGTCCCCTGACATTTATACGTCAGAGAAAGAAGACGGGTTCCACGTGAACGCCCGTCAGTTTCACTACCCCAACAGCAAAGTCACACGCTTCCCTGTGCCTGAGGAGAAGGTGCCATGGGAGGTATTTCACATACATTTGCACCAGCTGCTGGTCCTCACAACATCACTGCATAAAAAGAAGAGGTTTATTGGATCGACATTGTTTCATGTCCTCTTTTTTCAGATCAGCTTCAGCTCATACATTCCGGCTTATTACGCCTCTGACGACAGTGAGGACCATGTTGATGGGTATGTTTTTACCAAGAGAAGACCATACATGATGCGTTGTTCCTGTTATGCTTGGTGTCTGTATATATGTGCAGCTAAGACAAGTCCTTATAGGCGTTTTTGTCAAAATAACAAGATTTTTCCTATTAAAACATCTCAAAGCAAAAATAAAAATTATATTAAAAATATATTTTACATGAATGAATAACTAACCTTTCTGACCTAACCTAGTGTACACTATCTCATTACAAGGCCTCCTAGCTTCTTATCTTGTGTTTCATTTATTCTTTTGCCTTACAGATCAGAATCAGAAGCCTTAGATAATTACAGGTATGATACTCGATAGGATATACAAGGCATCAAATAGCACTTACAGTACCATTACAAGCATGTCTGGGTGTCTGATGTGTAGCCCATCTGATCTGTCATTAGAAACCCAGTAGGGAGGACGGGCATCAGGGGACGAGGTGCACTAAGCCACCTTGGTCCAAATCTGAATGCAGACTTTGTGCTTACACGGTAGGACCTCTCACGTCCTTACGTTGCTTTTTAAAAAGTTGTTTCACCACCACTGGATTGCATTAGCCTGGTCCTACCAGACTCTACCAGACATATTATTATTTATTTGTTTAGCTGGCGAGATTGCGAGAGATCTGTTTTGGAGTACCTGGTGGTTTGGGATGAGAGCCAGGGAACCTTGGCTTTACCTGGGGTGAGTCCTGCTGTTTGTAAACTTCAGCTGGTTTTTACTTTTTTGAGCTGTTCCAATAAATGTACCTTTCTGTTGTGGTTTTGAAACGGTCAGGGACCTGTCCAATCCGCCGATGAGATGCCAGTGACTCTGATTAGAACCATGGGAAAGAAGATGTATGAAGAAATAAATGCAAAAGTATCAGAGGGAACAAAGGTAGGTCTGTTTAACACTTTGGTTTGCCTTCATAGAGCTTCGAGGGTCAATTTGGTTTACAGACGTCAGTTTAGACGAATAAGAAAGTCAACGGGGAATAAAAAGCAACAATAAATTCATGAAGTAGAGATGTGCACATGTAAACACAACGTCGCTTTTCACTAAAACCATTTAGAGAAAGCTGCTAGAAGAAGCCAGACACCAGCGGGCAGCCGCATGTTATTTGCAGCTGGTAACAGGTTCAATTTTGTTGAAAAAGTCAACCACAAAGCTGGTAGTAAAGTAAGTAAAACACCAGTAAAATGTTTCTGAATAAATATTTAAATCAAAGACAAGCTAGAATTATTAAAGAATGAGAACAAATCTAGTTTAGGAAGCATCTACTGTATAAAACGCATTTGACAATGATTAGGCCTTGAGATGAGTTTTGAAACAATCAACAGAGTTTGTTGATCGGACCTCCAGAAGGAGACATGAATTAGGAGCCATGAGAGTATGCCATGGGGGTGGTGATGGCGCAGTGGTTAGAACACTGGTGTGGGAGACCTGGGTTCGATTCCCACCATGATCCATCAACCAATGTGTCCCTGAGCAAGACACTTAACCCCTAGTTGCTCCAGAGGCGTGCGACCTCTGATATATAGCAATTGTAAGTCGCTTTGGAAAAAAGCGTCAGCTAAATGACATGTAATGTAATGTAATGTAATGTAATGTAATGTAAAGTAAAAGCTTGGTCACGACAAGAGCTGGGCAGAACCGCAAGCCCTTTATCTAAAGACCTGAGAGGACTTATGGACTTGATTAGGAATCATAAATAGCCTCTAGGTTTATGGGGACCAACTTTGTAGCTAGATAGTCCCCTATCAATAACTGATGTGGTCTAATAGAACAGTCCTGCAATAAATCCTCTCTTCATGAAGGTGTAATGTTCAGTTTTAGAGAGGTGTTCACCATTGTTTCAACTGTATAATCTGTATGATAGTCATTTTGGAAGCTGCAGTTTGTGGTGCTATTGAACTGCATTGCCTTATACTGAGAGGTGTTTCTATTATTTAGCCTACCCTCATTGATATAAATGGGGTGGACAAAAGCAAGAAGACTTCCTCTGACAGTCTCCGACATCTGATCACACCAAAGTCTTCTACTACTAAAATGTTTTGCATTTAGAAGAGGCTCTTGTCAGCAGTGGCTTGTTCAATGACACATGGCTGTTGTGAGGGATCAAACCTGTTGATGTGATTAGTGGTTAGCAGTTAAATGAATTAGACGAATCATTTAAACATGCTTTTCTTGACTCTGACATTGAGGAACTTTGTTGATTCTAACATGCAGTTGCTGTGTTTTAGGTGTTTGAGGGTTATGTGGATGACTGCAGGAACACAGATAACGCCTGGGTGGAAACCACCGTCCTCAACATTCACCTGGCCAGAACGAGCCAGGTGATGGAAGATATCAACAGTGTGGTGAGAACATTATTATTATGTCATTGTTTTACAGGAAGAACTTGACTGCTGGATTATTCGTTTCCTCTGCATTTGGGAGATATTTGGGGACGAAATTCAGGTTAAGATTCTCCCCTACAGTGAACACAGCATTACTTATTATTGTTTTGTGATTATCTCCGGCTCAGGTAGCGAGCAGCCATGGCGCTCTTCAGTGGCGGGAGGTGAGCGGCAAAACCAGACTTAGCGCAAACCAAAGAGACTATCTGCGGCAGGTTGCTGAGCTGCACAACAGGAAGTTTTGATGTTCAACGATGCTGTAGCTGTAAACGTGCCTCTCCATCCACGGGGTTCTTTCTGCCTGTTTGTGTGGCCTTTTGTTAAGGCTGATTAATTCTGTTACACTGAAAGTACTTGAATCAAGACACGATAAAGCCATGATGTATGCTGCTGTGGATTATTTTTAACAATTTGCCCAAATGTCATAGGACAGTAAACTGAATGTTTAGCCCACACACTGTAAGTAGTCATTACACTGAGAATAAATACCTTGGTTTTGAGGTAGTTGTGCTTCACATGATTATGCTACTTCATACTTCTACATCACTACATTTCCAAGGCAAATATGGTATGTTTACTTCATTACATCTATCATTAAGTAAAATGATGCATTGGCTTGGATGAAAATGCCCAACACTACCTGTATTAAGTAATTAAAAAAGGTCCAGCTCAACCAAAATGCCACTTACAAGGTAATACATCTATAATAATGCAATAACATGACTTACTGCATAATCAGGACTATGTTATTTTGATACATTTTGTTGCTAATGCATCTGTATTTTTACCTTAGTAAAGTTTTGAATGCAGGAGTTCCACTTGTAATTAAGTATTTTTACTTTGTGGCCACTGCTGCTTTTATTTAGGTAAATGTTCTTCTGTTCTGAGTACTTCTTCCACCATTGAAATACTTTATCTGCACAATTTTCCTGTATGTCAAGGTATCTGTGTTTACTTCACAGTGTGACCTTTACATAATCAAGCAATCCTGGCCTTATAATAATGATTAAAAACCTACATTGAATTGCTTGGCTGCTTTTGTTGTTTAACAGAAACGCGTGTGTTGTCTCACAATGTTCTGCAGAGAAATTAAGCTCACACTGGACACAATGGGAAGTATCTCAGCACAGTGAACTCATTGTGCATATGTTGTTCTAATTTTCGACAGTGTTTTTGTCCACCTGCCAGGCGTGCACCCTTAAGTAGTTTCGCAGCAGCCGCAGCGGCTGCTCATTGGCTCAGGCAGAGGTGGCCAGACCATGCAGTATCGGTTTCACACCCTCTTCATTCCGCTGCTTGTTTTTTTCCTTTAGATAAATCAGTTATTATTTCAGTAAATCAGAAAGCGTGCTCTGTGGAAATCTACAAAGCAGTGACTTTACTTATAACTTTATCGCCCTGTGAACTGATTGCAAAGTTCCTACAGAGACCTGAATGAAGACATTTACTTGTAAAGATATAACTCTGTAGGCAGTCCTGCCCAACAGTAAACTGTCTGATCTGTTCAGACATTCCTGCCTTTATTATTATTGTCTATCCTGTAAGTTCCCGGCGGCGCAGCGCCATTGAAAAGATACAGAAGCTAATTTTGACAACAGCGCCAGAGAGGAGAAAAAACGAAGAGCTCCCACTCTACTCGGGTTTCATGATCTCAAACAGCATCACAAAGCCAGCTTACCAGAACTCTGCCCTCAGTAAATCACTGGACCATATTTTATATAATAAAATGATTTTGTTACTATCTAGTGATATACATTTTTTATAGTTTTGCATGTATATCAACTAGATTTGAACAGATTATTTTCATCAAATGTGAAGAAGAAAATTTGTACACCAATATAAAAAAGGCCGACCTTAGTACCCCCAACGTGCCAAAATTGTCCTCTTCGATGGTAAATAAAACATGTTAAAGTGTCCTTCCAGTGAAGAAAACGTGATAAAGGGCCCTCTAGTGTGCCCGTACATTGGAGAAAATGTGATGCAGTGCCATACAGGCTGCCATTCATGCTAGAAAACGTGATGGTGCCCCACAGCATGCAGCTGATGCCTTTATTTTTATTATTTTTTCCGCCCCTGTCCCTCAGCCTGCCACTGGTATCAGTGGACTCCACTGCCAATTTTGAATCTGAAAACCTATCAAATAGCAAACAATAGTGGTTTGCCACTAATTACTGATTTAGAGGAAGTAGCCTACTGAGATCTTTAACTCAAATAAAAGTAGTAATACCACAGTATAAAATACTCAATTAAATCAATCCATCTTACTTAAGTGAAATACAGAAGCATCACATTTGAATAACGTATCAACAATTTAAAAAAGTAGCCTACTCCTTATGCAAAGTTACCCCACCCTATTATAGACGATCTTTGACGTTGCGTTTACAGGTGAACGTAGGGGCCAGAGTGTCCGGAAGTGACGTAGCACGCTCACGAGACAAATAGATGGACCGAGAGAGGCAGAGTAGGGGGAGAGAGAGCAGCCGGACAGCTCTGAGGGATTCAACGGAGCTAGACGGTAATATTTTCAGTTTTTAAAAATGGCTTTATCGTAAGACGCAGCGTTATAGTGACATTAAAACCCTTATATTTGCATAGTTTGACGAGAAACGATTTGATTTGATTGTGGGATGAAGCTAAGAGTGTGCTGGCTGGGGCAGCTGTCATTGAAGCTGGGGACTAGCTGCGTTAATACGGCGACAATGGACTGTTAAACCAAATGTTTATACTTCTCATGAGTGAATATTCAGCCTCAAATCAAGACATATAACACCTAGCTAGGTAGCCTACTGTTAACAGAGAAAGCTTGTACGACTAGTTTGAATCACAAGGAGTTTACAGCACATCTAAAGTCTTGCGCATACAAGTATTAAAATGTTAGAGTTCCTTTTCGCTTTCAGTAACCAAGTGGACAACCTTGTTGAATACTGAACCAGAAAAATTCTATTTCCTTGTCTGTTTTAACCAGGAGAAGCAGGAAATTACAGGCTGCTTTGTGCTGTTGCAGGAGAGGAGGCTAAATTATAGTGGGTAGTGAAGAAGTGTTTGTTTTTGAGATCAGAATGTACTTTTGTTTAGTATGTTTGACTACGTGGCTAAAAAGATCCTAGCTGGGACAGGTTGGCTCTGATTTAATATACTGGGGTTATTATTTACTTATTATATGGTACATGCTTATATTGTACAAGTTGTTTGTTACACCTGACTTAAACTAATACAGTCTAATAAGACTGTAATAGTTTAAGTCAGTGCAGTTGCTGCAGCAACCCTGCAGTAAATCCTACCTCCATGAAGGCTATAATGTTCAGCTTTTATTTAACCAGTTTTATGTGACCATTTTTGGCCATTTTTGTTGCTGGGGTTGGTGGTGTTGTTGTATTGTATTGTATCATAATGAGAGATGTCGCTAATATTTTGTCCCTCACATTTATATCATCGAGGGGAGAATAAATATTAGACTTTCTCAGTACATTTCAATTGAATTACACACCAGAAAGCTGCTTTATGAAGTACTGTCAAATCCAAGTCCTAAACAAGTCATTATGCACCCTTCAACAAATTGAATGCTATTAGAATAGAATGATTTCCCTTTAAAAATTGTAATTAATTTTATATAAACAAAATGATCAGGTCTGTCTTGTTATGTTATATCTGTGACACAATTATAAAATCATAAGATTCACGACTCAAGTCTGACACCTCAGTCAGGAACTGCAGACCAAATAGTTGAATGAACACCTCCACAAACCAGTTGCAACAAAAACAGATCAATAAAACCCTCATGAAGGTGGTGGTTTTATTGCAGGACTATTGTTGTCTTAGACTGCATTAGTTTTAGCTAGGCGTACCTAATAAACTGGTGTTGTGCCCTGTGACAGATGTAGGACTGGTAACATCTCACCCTGCATGCTCTCAGTGAGCAGCTCTCAGTGGCCATCTGACACAAATCAGAGACAGTCATTCATCCATCTTTCATGGATACTTCATGTCACAACACATCATTTCTGTCCCACATGCCTTGACAGTCAGTCAGCGGTGGAAAGTGTTACATGTGTGAGCGGTGGATGCTGTGTGCTGTCATGGCAGCAGCATTGTGTTCCACCCTCATTGTGCTGAGTGCGACATTTTCAGTAAGTGTCCACATGTTCCACTAATGGCTTGGCCTCTCTTGTAACTGCTGCCTGCCTGTGGTGCAGTTACAGGTTACACACTCGGCACCAATCAGCCAAATGTGGTCCCCCACTAACAGAGTGTTGAAGGCTACACCTCTCAGGTGTTGTTAACTATGGCACAGAGACACCCAACACCAGCTTTACAGCAAATGTGAGCAACTACAAATGTGGGCCAGTTTTGCCTTTTAAGCTCTTATTTTTATGTACCAAGAACTCTTTTTTATACATGTATAAGGAGAGCATTGGAACAGCAAATCAAATGGAATTTCACATTGTTAAACTGGTTGACATGTTCCTTTATTACCACAAACATGGGCACTGTAGTTTATTTTTGCTCTGCCCCACATACACCATCCTAGTGCCATATACCCACCAAATGTGTATTCATTCACGACTGAAAATATTTCCCAGCAAATACACTGCTACTCCCGTTTGAGTGCCGTTTTATAAAAGCTGCAGTGCTATAAGCTGCTATGTTAGAAATTGACTGAGCTTGGATTCTGGTTCCGGATTTTTTTTCATGGGATTTGTTGACAATAAGAAAAATATAGAATACCACTAGCCTAATCCTTTAGGTGATTCAACACTCAAACCCCCTCTGTTTGAAGAAGTGGGTCACCCTGGTGATGCTGTTGCATGGCAACGTGGTGTTTGTCCAGGTGTCAAGAGTACCTGCACATCTGAGCTTTTAAATGTCACGTCGAACGGAGCGTCAGCGTAGGAGGTCCTGATGCTGGCGTAGAGACAGGAAGCTGTATTAATGTAATTGACTGTAATTTGCAGTGGTCTGATCTCTCTAAACCCAGACGCGGAGACTCAGCTTGTTTGTTTGGGTCTTATTAATATAGTGGTGACTCTCGTCAGTGTCATGTCCCATTAGGGTTAATGAATAAGCTCATTGCTATATTTCATAAGATGAAACGACATTTAACATTAGGGCCGTGTATTGGCAAGAATCTGGCGATACGATACATATCACGATACATGGGTCACGATTCATTATATTGCAATATATTCTGATACTGTGCGTAAGGCGATATATTGGGATTTTTTTTTAAGTATAATTTTAGAAAAACTAATATTTAAAAAAAGACATGATGTGCATAAAAGTCAAAGAAGTTTACTTTAGGTAAACCATTCAGTACACAGAAAATCAAACTGCCAGTTTGGGATTGTGGTTCACAGGTTCTTAGTGAGCAGATTTGTATATGCTAAAGTTCAGCCATAGCTACATTGTTAGCTTCTAGCAAAAGGTCAGGCACTGCTAGGCACTGTTAGGCAAGGACACTAGTGGTGCGTCTCAGCATGGCCATCTAGCAGTAGGGGGTTTAAACACAACATAAAAGTGAACCACTGTCTTACATGAATATTTTTGTACGTAAACTTAAAAAAAACGATATTGCGTTTTTGAAAATCGATACAGTATTTCAAAATAAAATATCGCGATACTCAAGTATATCAATTTTTTTCTTACACCCCTATTTAACATGTATGGTTTTTATTTCATTAGTGGTTTGCTGCCATGCACATGATGAAGATCCGTTACAACTGTGATGGTTGTAATGTGGAAAAAAGTACTGTTGTCTGATTTGTAAGGTTATATGTTTAAGTGAGTGATTTCCCTTGTCTACATTAGTTACTTCCTTACACAGGTGTTTTCACTTTTGGTGGATTAGACTTCCTCTCAGGACAGTGTGGACATGTTTGATTGACATCTCCATCACCCTGATGTCTGATTTCTTTAGTTGTGTAAACTCAATTCATTGATGCATTTATACAGTATGCATTGTGAATTTGTAAACAAAATGCAATTACTCTCTTTTTTTTTTTTTTGAAAATTGGCATTGTCCATAATGTTGATGGGGTGCCAACATTGGGCTCAGTGTTGTTCAATGTTTTCCATCAAAGCCAATTTTTAAGTAACCAGTAGATGATGTGGCACACAATTAGAGAAGAGATACAAGACAAAATGTAACATGCACTTTAATTTACTATTGTAAACTTAACTAGTACTGAAACAGTATGTTTTATGTCACTGTAAATTGAATAGCCTACCTTTGGGTTTTGGATTGTTGGTTGGACAAAACAAGGAATTTGAAGACATCACCTTGGGCTGTGGGAGATTGAAATAAGCTTGATTTGTTTTTATACAAATGTGTGACATTTTATAAACTAAACAATTAATTCATTAATTGAATAATTAAATGCATTATTTGAAATCACACTACAATAAATGGATGATAAAATAAAACTATAAAACACAAAAGTGCATCATTAAAGTGTCAAGTTTCATCTCTCAGGTTTAGTAAAATACTCAAATATATTGTGTTTCAGGTGTGTGTGGTTTACACTAATGAATGCCTAACGGCTGTTAAAGATAGAAGTCACATCGGTTTATGCGCTGAATATTGACATTGTGTGCAGCAGGGCCATTGAGGGGCAGTTGAGTGGAGAAAGCCAAACAACAAACGTTGGGCTGAAGGATGTGAACATTTCCCCACCTCCTTCTGACTGACATTTCTGTAATGACACTGTCTGAGCTCCTGCCTCCATCCTATCCTTAACTTACTGTGCGCCACACGCATAGTCAGCTTGTCGCACCGAGAGCCCGCCTGGCACGCCTTACATCTATATCAGACCACTAAATGCCAATAATTGCAACTCAGCTTGATTAAGAAAGAAGCATCCTCCATCTTCCGGGCCCCCTCTGTTCTGTTAGCTCTTCTGGAGATAGAGTTGTCGTTTGCCTAAGGGTTTAATGGACACACTCACAGACGCTCTGCTGGTCAGCCTGTTTGAGGATTGGGCTTTTGTTGAGAAGTGGGTTAAGGCCGACATGTCTTTATATTTGGGCAGGGGTATTACAGTTTTGACTGGGAGGTGGGAGTGTGCCTGGACTTTGCTGTTAATATTGTGTAGGCTTTACTTCCTGGACGAGTGGTCTTTGTCTTCTGGTTATAGGTTAGTTAGTTATGAGTCCACAGTCATATTTTGAAAAATTATACATTCATTTATGTTAAATGTGGCTAAACATCATTTTACGTGACAAAGTTTGATCGAAATGCTGTTGTCAGTGTGTGTGTGTGTGTGTGTGTGTGTGTGTTAAGGCCGTTATATACTAGCGCTTCCAAAAGTGCGTGAGGAAATCGTGACGTCACGGGACTGCCGTGAGTGTTTATACTCGCGCGTGGTGGTCGCGGCACTAGTTGCAGTCTTCTCCTGAACAGCGGTGGCGCTAAGGAGCAAAGGCTACCGATGTTTTTCTTTCTAAGGACTAGAAGAAGAAGAAAAAGATAAACAACGGCAGAACAGGCAGCAACAGTGCCGTCAATGCTTCGATTTGATTCAGTGAGCTATTTGGTGGGATCAAGCCTTTCATTCACAACAAAAGAACTCATCTTAACCCAGCAAGTTTACCAGAGAGACTTGCAGTCAGTCGGCGAGTCCTGGCATCCGGTTTCCCAGGAGCTCGTTCAGGCTTTCTGTTTCCGGTTTGTCTGGCGCCGCTGAAAAAAATAGACTGGTGCGCGCCCTGTGCTGAAAATTGGACGCGCCGGCCGGAAATTACGTCATTTTGATGTCACGAATGCGCACACCACCTCCAACGCGTCAAGCATAAAACGGCCTTAAATCAGCTGTAAGTCCCAGAAATTTCCCAGAATTGCATTATTTTTTGATCTACTTTGCAATATGTTCATGTATTCATGCACTGTATTCACACAACTGTAAGTGGCTTTAATGTATTTCTCTCTTGTGATGCGTCTGCTAGCCAAGCTTCTATTATTACCAGAGCCTGCAGCACCTCATGGAGAGCATGTTAACACACACGAGTGGAGGAGAACCAGAGCACATGCACAAGTCAGTGTCTGTGTGTGTGTGTGTGTGTGTGTGTGTGTGTGTGTGTGTGTGTGTGTGTGTGTGTGTGTGTGTGTGTGTGTGTGTGTGTGTGTGTGTTTGTGTGCGCATGCGTGCTCCGACCTCTCATGTGTGCATCTGTGAATAACAGGGATGCACTGTTAGATCATAATGCATTCCTATTTGTCCATTGAGTAATGCTTGTCTGATGCAATAGAGACAATATGTGCAGCATGCACCACATGGCCAAAACAAATGTTAACAGCAACAAGCCTTAATAAGAGGCAAACTATGAATACTGATTTTTTTTTTTAAACTCGATCGATAATTGAGAGTTTATTATGTAAAAAAAGTCAATCTTCTCTGGTCCCATCTTCTCAAATCAGAGTTTTTTAAAAGTTTTATACACTTTTGAATGGAATATATTTGGGTTGTGACTGTTGGTAGAACAAAAAAGTTATTTCAAGATGTCATATAGGAACTTAACGATTAATCAATTCATTGAAAAAATAATTGCTAGGTTGATCGGTACTAGTAATTGTTTATTATTATTATTATTATTATTATTATTATTGCAGCAGCTCTAAGCACAAAATGAACAAAATTGAGACAAACTGATTATTACGCCACTTTTAGAAAATACGAGATTTTCGTTTTTTTGCAATAATCACACAGCAGCGCATACTTTATGCATACTTTATGTACAGTGTGTGCTCTGCCCTGCAGTCTTCTCCCGTCTCTGTACATAGCCACACATATTCGGCTAACCTCTCACCCCAGCGAGCAGCAGGCAGCAGCACCATACACCCCCAGCTACACAGTTGTAATCTCAGGCAGACCACCACTGCCTGCCACCCACTTTAGCCACCCACTCTTTCTTCCATCCTCCATCCAGGGATGTGGAAAAAGGAGGTGAAGTATGTGAACATGACATCCCAGAATGTGTTAATTTCCTACCACTTCTGTAATGTTATGAAGGCTGGAGAGCCTTCATAACATGTTGTGTTATCTAAGACTGGCTGCTGTGTTGCTGCATTATAGCTCTACACGCAATCCTATAAATCACGGTTGGGATTACCAGGTGGATACAGCTGGAGGGAGGTCAGCACAGCCAGGCTTTTTTGTGTGTTGCTCATCATCTGTTTACTTGTCTACTCTGGATGCATGATAAAGAGGGAACCAGCATAGAGGAATTGTAGTGGTGCAGGCGAAATCCTGCGGGAGTGTTAAACAGTCATTGTTATGTAATTTCCTGTCAGCGCAGATTGGTCAAGCGGTTGGGTTGTTGGTGGGCTCAGCATGGTAATCTCACAAGCATTATCTTTCTCTCAGAATCAGTGGTTGTTTTGTGCAGGACTCTCTTGCCACTCATCCATGCCTGCCTTTGTAAAACCAACCAATGAGCCAGGCCAGTCTGTTCTATCATCCATCTTAGCAACAGGTTTATCCTTGTGCATGAAGTCAACATAATCAGGACTAATCTATTCTCATTAGTTTAGGTATTTCCCTGACTCCTCTGACTTCCTTCCTCCAATTGCAGTACTGCATTTTATCCACCGGCCAACCAGCTGGCTCTGGGCTGCGTAATTTATTATAGGATTACAGTTGGTACCAAAAAGCATTTGGTGAAAGTGTTGAAACAGTGCTAAGAGCACACTAGCAATAATATTTGTCCATTAACAATTTAAATCTAAGAAATTTCAAGTTTTGCAAATAAAGGAGACATCTTGTAGGAATCATCAGCCTCCTTAAATTGATAAATATTGTCCTACAGAGGGCAGTAACTACAGATTTTGATTTTGATGTATTTTTAGTCAGATTACTGTATTTTACCCCCTAATACATAATACCCAAATTAGTTCTATCTACGGACAGTCTTCAGCGAATGAGGGGTATTGACAAACAAAATGTGTACCTTCTGCTTTCTAGCTACCATTTGTCAATAATTATAATATATAATAATTATATACCAAGATATTAAAAAAAAAAATCCTAAAAAATTATATTTGTCAACTACAGGAAATAGCAGGAAAAAAGTTTGTTATATTACCTTTTGACCAAGGCTAGCCATGGCTTTCTCACCACCTCACTCAACATTAACTTGATTTAGCTCTCCTGGCTATCTAGGTTAGTTGGCTTTTTGGTTTGTTTTTTTAGCTAGATGCACTATTGCCAAATATAAATATATATTGCCCTATATGAAATTATAGTATCTACTGTATTTCTATAGCAGAACATGTCGACATCACTGTAAGACTGAGCAGACCCCCATGGAAGTCTTATTTATGTGTCTGTAATCATATATATGTTTGTGTTTGTGTGGGCCTGCGTGTCTATACCTGGCTGCTGCATGTGATGGCAGGTTGTAAAGGTAAACCACTGTAAGCCGCGATGGGGCTTTTTCTCTTATTAATGCGGAGGACACAGGAGCTGTCAGTGCTGTTGTTCCACTACTGGTGAAAAAGTAATGAGTGTGTATAACAGAGCTGACCCAGTGTGGTTTACAGCTCTGTTGCACTTGGAGGCGAGGCCAGGGCAGATGGAGCACTGACTGGCTGTGCATCATGTCTGTGTGCCGGGGATGGAGACAGAACAAGAGGCTTTGGCTACTGCTGGAGAAAAGCTAATTGACAGACTGAGGTTAGACTCTTTTTATCTCTTTAGTTCGCAATTTTATTTTTTTGACCTCCTAAGACATCTAAATCCTGTAAAACAAAGTCAATATCTTATTATAGCTATAATTCAGATCAGACAGCCTTTTGAGGGGCTTGGAATAACTCACTCGTCATCGTCATCTCATGTAATGTATGTAAAACAGGATTGTTGGAATTCAAAATGTCTAGGTTATGACACCTTTAAGACACCGTGTGGATTACACATGAAATATTTTCAGTCATTTTTCAAGCAAACAGAATCAGCTTGTCTCTGTTTTATATTATTGTAGATTAAATATTTTGGGGTTTTGTCCTAGAGCTGGGCGATATGGAGAAAATCAAATATCCCGATATTTTTGACCAAATACCTCGATATCGATATTGTGGCGATATTGTAGGGTTGACTATTGGTGCTTTCACAAAATATGCATACAATGAGATTTTTGATAAATAATCATCAGTTATGTTGATATAATAACTATGTGGGCAAAGGCAAATAATAGAACAGCTAGAACAGTCTGGTGTGTTTGGAAAATTACATCGTTCTACTGTAATGCAGCCTTTAAAACCAGGAAAAGACAACACTTATGTCATATCAGGATATTACGATATCCTAAATTTAAGACAATATCTAGCCTCATATATCGATATCGATATAATATCGATATATTGCCCAGCCCTATTCTGTACTGTTAGTCGGACTATTCGAGTAATTGGGAGGTGCTACACTGGGCTCTGAGAAACTGAGTGGATTTCAGGTGATTGGTGTCTTTCCCTTGAGTGTTTTGTTTACTCATGATTACAAAACAACTGTTTTGTAATCTTAGCATAATGAGCTTTGCTTTTATTTTTTTTATTGTGATAGTGATGACGTCATTTATATACAGACGTACTGTACTGAAAAGCAGTATCTACCTGAGGAAGCCGTAATCAAAGTGGAAAATGAATAAGCTCAGATTTCAGCTGCCCTGCTTGTCACTCCAAACTTATTTGAAACATTTTTAATTAAAGTTGAATTAATTTAAAACCATGTAGCAAAAATTGAAGGATGGAAGAAATAGAGTGAGAGTGACTATCTCATTTTGAAAATGAAAGCCAGCGCGAGCTCGTGTAGCCACGGATCATTCCAGTACTTCCGTGGGTTTTTGATGTGGTACTGAAAATGAGCTGTTTTATATTGGCTTGCGATATTAATGCATTTTTTGGGGCTTTTTATTGGCTTAATTGATAGGACAGATTAACTAAGGAAAGTGTGTGAGAGAGCGAGATGGTGATGACATGCAGCAAAGGGTCACAGTACTGTACTGAACTGAACTGAACTGAACTGAACCCCCGACAAGGACTGAGCCTCTGTACATGGGGCGCACGCTCAACCAGGTTAGCTAACCAGGCTCCCCCTAAAAAACCTCTTTAGCTTCAGACTAAGTAGCTACATTTGAAACTATACTGAAAATGAAAACACTACAACAAACTGATAAACACGTAATGTTATATATCACTGCTAATGTTAGAACTAGAATTTAGAATTTGAACTCACAAGAGGAAAGTTTGTTTGGGTTGAGACAAGTTACCTACTTTGGGTCTCTTTTATGTAGTCTCGCATTGCCAGACCTTCCTCCACAGCGCCGCTAAGGAGGGTCTGGCTAGTCCACACAACATCCCTGGATAGGAGCAAAACATGCTCTGGTTTATTGGCATTTCTCTTAAACCAATCACAATCGTCTTGGGCGGCGCTAAGTGCCGGCAGGAGCAACGCTGCCTCTGCAAAATAATAAATCTGGGGGGGGGGGGGGGGGGGGGGTGAAAGAACAGCATTGTCCCTCCCTTATAACCACCTCAGTGGTGGTTATGAGGGAGCAAGCAAGCAAGGCCCTAACCCTAATGGCTCCAGTAGAGCTGCTCAGTGGCCAGCAGATTAGACTGTGGTTGAACTGTGGTTGAGCTTCCAGGTATGAATGTGCAACTGTGTGAATGTGATCAGGGTGTTCTTGCAAAAGAGAGGCTTCCTCTCAGTGAACATGAGAATCTCCTCAAAAAAAAAAAAAAACATAATTTGATTGTTGGTTCTAGCTCTGAGGATGTTTCTCTGATCGACCGGAGATTAGAATGCCAACACAAAGAAAGCGGAAGGCCGAAAATGAGGGAATCTATCCCGTAAATGGCACTGGAACTATGCCGTAAATGAAATGTCGTCAATATAGACTACTTTTATGTGATCTCTTCATAATATGTCCTGTCTTTTTTATTTTTTTCAAAACTTATGTGGTGTGTTGTGGCTTTTACAGAAGTACAGATCCTTTGGCCATGTCTCATAAAATCCTTCAACTCACAAGTGAATTTGCTGTCTTTGCTCTAAAAGTGTTTAGTTTTTATTGAAGAATACTTAGTTGGGGAGGATGGGTGTTTCTGGCTTGTTTTCTCAATACAATGTAGCTTTGCTCGTTTCCACGTGAGCACGCAGGCTTGTGATCTGCTGACCTTTGGAATTTCGGCTATAGAGCAGAGCTAGATGTTCTCGCTAAGCAAACAGGTCAGGTAATTGAATTCCATGCTCCTATGGATATCTATCTATCTCTATTTCTCTCTATCTCTATCTCTCTTTGCCAATATTTAACTAGAGCTGTATTTTTGGGAATTTCCCTGCTGTGTTTTTTTGTATGTAGTCAGTGTTTACAGGAGTGTGTCTTCGGGCACATGGCAAAAATAGCAATGACTTGTTCTGCTCAGGTCCAAAAGAAGGCTTGACATTGTGTTCATTTTGGACTTTGAATCACAAAGGTGTAGTTTTCACAGATCCAACAATCAGCTAAACACACTCGCCATTCCCTAATGCCAGTCCCATTAGAGCCAGCATCCTCGGCCATCTGTACCGTGACTCATTTGACTGTCATTTCACGGCATTTAGAGGCTGTGTTTGGAAGTCTCAGCCTCGCCCCGGGATACCAGACCTCCTCCTCTGGCAGTGTCCCCTGCTGGGGTGTGGCCTGAGGATGGAGATTTAACAATGCTGCTTAATTATCCCAACCCCCTACCCACCATGAATCATTACATTCCTACTACTCCGTCTCCATCTTCATCTTCCCCAGAGGTTTGGGCCTGTAACAAGAGAATGGGGTGGAGCATCTGTTCCCTTTTAACCCCAGGCCTTCCCTCTCAATCAGTCTTTTTTTATATACCCCCTCTAGTCGCAGTTAGTCTTTCTCTCTGCCATTACCACTCACAAACACACATATACGCGGCAGACAGACAGACAGACAGACAGACCACCGCTACCTCCCTCCTTTTCTCTCCAGTCTTTTGATTATCTGGTCGGTGACTCAACCGTTGAGTCAATTTCTTAATGTCACCCTACAAATGTTGCAGATGTTGATACCTTTTGTCAGCTCTCCAAATGTGCGTTATGGACTCATGCATTGTCATTCATACTAGACATCTGTCTGTTCAAAGATTAAAGATGTCACTTACTCATTTGAACGTGTGTGTGTGTGTGTGTGTGTGTGTGTGTGTGTGTGTGTGTGTGTGTGTGTGTGTGTGTGTGCACGCGCGTGTGCAGGTGAGAAGCAAGACATAGCCGATCAGACTCAGCAAACCTGTGAGATGCTCAAAAACCACCTGACAGGTCAGTACGTTTACACGCATGCACACAAATGTGCTGAGAAGCTGAATAAAGTGGTTTTACTGCAGCTTATTGTGAGAGACATTCATAGACCTTTTGTGGAGAAAATAGAACAATTCTTTATTCTGGATCTGACCTTTTGATTCTTCTCCGACTGTCGCAACCCCTTCAGCCCTGAAGCTTGAACTTTCTTATTAGGAGTATGGAGTATGTACTCCTGTCAAGTGGTTTGGTATTAGAGTTGAGTGCTCCGCATCATGAGAAACTTGGCAAATTGGCAATATTCAGCTGTTTTAGTACATAAAGTTCCGTATAAACATGGACACACATGCTTAAATGTGTTTTTAATGCTTTTTTGGAACACTGCATACTGAAGTCTTTCAGTTTCCCATCACCACCATCACATACTGAAGTCTTTCAGTTTGCAGTCGAACACTTCTTAGCTAACCAAGACAATGCACAGCTGTGCAGAGCATTTACTTACACCCTGTGGTGAAAATGTAGGTTAATCACAATAACTTGATAACTTCGGACAACTAAAGGAGGAGCAGGTCTGAACTGTTTGTGTGCCTGCATGTGTGCAATGTTGTGTCACAAATAGATAGCACATGCTAGAATACAGGATGCAGTGTGCAGTCATATGTGGGATGTTTATACGATTGGCATGGAGAGAACTGATTACTCATTTTGTACAAAGGGATTTTCTCTTGTGCAGAAATGGTCTGTCCTACTTACAGAGACGCCACTGCAGCCTAACCTGCTGTTCCCAGCTGGTGCTGCTTTGAAATACAACCCCCCTCCTCCTTCTCTTCTCTTCTTCTCTCCTCTTCATCTCTCTGCACTCCTACTCTCTGAGTCTGTGCAGAAGGCTCCACCCCTCCTGCTCCCCCCCCATCCTTTGCTCTTTGAGCTGCGTCCTCTCTGCGTCAGACAACTCCATTCATGAAAAGTGTGACGTGAGCAGGTCTTCAGCGACCCGGTGACGCTGCCAGCCACCCACTCACATCCCAGGTGCTGCGGGAGTTTTAGGAATGTCTGTCACTCTCCATCCTCTGTCTCTCTCTCTCCCTGCCTTTTTTGCCGTTTTCCTCCATCTTGACCGTCAGTTCAGCCTTTCTACCCCGGCTTTTGTTTTATTTTATCCATCCCTGCCTTAGAGCTGAGGGAGGACCATGAATCTGAGCTCTGTCTGCTGTAAGTAATCTACTGATGCTGTGCTGTACATCTGAGTGGAAGCAGTGTGATGTGGAGGTACTTTGCTCCTGCTTGTAAATTTGTCTTGTATATAGTTTTTTTATTATTGTACTTTGGTGTGTGTGTGTGTGTGTGTGTGTGCAAGGAGACATTCAAATATGTGTATGTGTGTGCTGTTTGTAAGTGGATCAGCTGTGTCAGTGTTTGTTCAGTAGCAGTGCTGCAGGAGTGTGTTAAGTGGTCGTGCGTTGGTGCGTGCAGGAGCTATTTTAGGCTCAGCGATGATGCTGCTACCACTGCCGCTTTTTGATGCAGTGCTTTTCTGTGCCTTCTGAAGGACAGGTTTAAATGTAGGTAAAGGTAGAGACCAACAGAACCCCCACCCTCCATCTCCTGATGGAGTACCAAAATTATATTCTAAGGCATTATAACGCTGGTGAAAGAGTTTTCTGGGACACACTTGGATTGTGCACTGCCACAGGCATTTCAGCATGTGCACATAAACAAATTACATTTACTTTCCTCTTCCAGATTTTGTCTTCCTTAACTCTGCCTCTCTCTTTGTCCATGTTCCCCTTTCTGCTTCACAGTCGTTGACTTTTCTCCCCCACTTTGCATCTTCATCCATTTCTTTATTTTACTTGGCTTGGCAGCAGAAAAGCTCTGTGTATGCCCACCTCTGTAACTAAGCATGTTTATGTAACTGCACAGGATGAGTAGCCAGCAGCCGGGCTTTAAAGGAGAAGAGGAGGAAGAGGAGGAGGGGAGAGCTCCATCCATTCTCCACAGAGCGCTTAAAATAATGGCTGCATATTCATACCCATGAGGAGTTTGCCATTTGGATTTTATTTTTAGTGAGAAATAAGAAGAGTGTCTAACTTGGGGTACCAGATGTATTATTAAAACTTAGAATGGGGTGCATGTTGCAAGGATAGTATGAACCCAGGAGCTAATAGAAGCACTAATGTGTATTGATTTCCTGGCTTTCTGCTGTGGTAGAGTCTGTTTAAGGCAGAAGAAAGGACATGTACTTGTAGTACAACATCCACTTTCTCATGTGAAACCCATTGTTATGTTTTGCTCTGTAGCTTTGTGTATTTTCATATTGCTGGACCATTAAAATGGTGTCAGTCACAGCCGGTCTCCTGCAGCATGGGTGTTTGTCTGTTGTGTCACTTTTTGTGCGTCTGTCTCTCCCCTCAACCCTTGTTGTTGGCGGGCCAGGCAGGCCGTCACTATTAAAAGAGCACAAGGGGGATTGTTGTGGCAGCAGCTGCTCTGGTGTGTAGTGTTGAGTGTGTGTGCGTTTGTCTGTGTGTGTCTTTCTATGTGTGTGAGTGCTGCTGTCTCCTGGCCGCGCAGGGCAGACAGGCCCAGTTCACATGGAGCCGGCTCCTCTTGTGTCCTTTGTTGTCGCTCTGGGAGTCTTTTCCATTGGAGCGTGGTCGGTACTGTATCATGCCGCAAGCAGCCACAGCAGCAGGAGCAGAAAAGCAGTTTCTCTTTTTCCTTTTTGTTCGTCTCTCTGATTCATTTTTCTCTGCTCTCACTCTTTGTCTGTTTCCAGACACAAAATGTTCCTCACTATCTCCCTCATTCATAACCTTCCATGTCCCTTTCTGTCTCCCTAATCTGCTTTTCTTCCTCTACTTTTCTCTAAGCCATTTTCTCCCTCCACTGTCTCCTTGGCCCCACCGTCCCTTTCTGTCTGTTTTAGCATTCATCATCTCTCCGAAAGGATCTGGTTAGCATTCATAAATAGAGCTTTGTAAAGCTTTATGGTTGAACATCGCCGGTAACAAAGAATCTGCTTGACTGAAAAGGCCGATATCGAAGCTGTGTGAGCTTTTCAGAGCAGAGTGTGCATGATGGTTTCATGATGAGTGTCTTCATTGCAGTACTGGCTGCAGCCTTACTGAGAGGCTGGGAGAGAAAAAGCTGGAGGGAGAGTGTGTGACGTGTCGATGGCGCACACTGTTTTCTTCAGTTAATTATTTTCTTCAATTCTGGCGAGTACCGGCTGAGGCTATTTGAGGCCCAAGTTATGTGTATGTGTGTGTGTTTGGAGTGCTAATGATTCACAACCACGTTGAGCACAAATTGTAGTGCATTCCTCTAGAACGTGTTGGTCAGCTGGGTTCTGTTTGTTCAACTCACTAACAAACGAGGAAACCAGACAGTCAGACATTGATGTTTTGGACTTCAGAAGAAGAACCCCAGGTGTAGCTGTTTTGTTTTTACACTTTCATCCTCCTATCAGTCAACTCTCTCTGGCAGTTTCATTCATCCACCTGAGTGCCCTCCTCTTCTCTCTGAGATTCCCTACTTCACAACAAACCAGCCAAATTCCAGTCTGATCCCACCTGGAATTTCTACTGTGACCTTAGCAGGAGCAGCCTTGACCTTGTTCCTATTTGTACCAGCAACACCAGTCAAACCCCGAGCAGGCAGGGATTATTGCTCTGTGGTCTGTTTTCCCTTCAGCCACCACAACGTATTTTAAGTCAGCCCAGGTGAGTCACCAGAGGGAATCAGAATATGAAGAAAAAGGGATTATAGGGAAATGTCAGCCATGTGACGGCAGATGCCTGAACGCTTTGCCAGAATTTGTTTATTTTCCCCTCCACCTCTGTGCCCGCTCTAGCAGATTATTACTTTCACCCACCTACGGCAGGCTGTCCAATCCCCTCTGGCAGGACTCATGGCCATGGTAGCGAGGAAAAGCTGATTTAGACATCGGCCCACATTCCGACAATCAAATCAGGACGGGCCGCTCTGTTGGCAGAGTCATGTTTCTGAGGTCTCTATATTTGATGTTCATATTGCTGAATATGTTTTTAATGTAATTCTGTCTGACTCCAATGATAAAGAAATATATGAGCAGAATTTTTCCCAATTTCTGTTTTATAACATTGTTTACTCACATGATGGAGAACACCGGCCATGAAAGTCCATAGTCTGCATTGACAAGGGAAACAAGTACAGATACCAGAGTTCAGCTGTTTAACTGTGACCCAGAATAACAGACAGTCACGTGTAGTTCAGATCATAGAGACTTCTGAGCAACTGCTGGGAAGAGACTCTTGTATTTGTCCAGTTTATTTTGTTTCAGAACTTTTCCTTTTATTGTTTACTCAAGGTGCTCATTGGAGACGAGTGCTGCTCTCACCATTCATTCTTTGCTCCGTTTGTTTTAAGAGAGGAGGTCAGGAGGGATAGAAACAGTCTGGAGCAGGTATTTATCTTTATTTGGACAGTATCTGTGAAAAGGTTTGACCGTGGGTCAGTGTGCTGCGGTTGTACTTCTCGCCTATGAGGATCAGATTTTTATAAATCTTCTGGTTAGTTGTTGGTAGCTCATGAGGCTGAGATTTGTACCCAACTTTTCTTGAGGTGAAGAGCTATAACATGTACTTTGTTGTTCAAATAATGGTCAATATTTGGATGAATGCTTAATACTATCTTGGATGGTTTACCCCCCTCCTCACTTTAAAAATAGTGAAGACGACTATATTGTTCTTTAAAAGCAACACTATTCTGCTTTCCCTGTGTGTGACGGGCTTAGTGGATTCAAAAGCAACCTTCAGGCTTTTTGGCCTCTCCAAACCTGAGCGTTGGATGAGAGTGAGTGTGACTGGTAGCAGAAGGTCAGGACGGATACTGTGTTGACATGGTAACGTGTGAATGATGAGGTGGGATAGCTGCTAAATTGGTTCTTTGTTGGTGGCACAGCTGTCACCTAAAGGGAGGTTCCCGCTATGGGGCCCAGCAGGGCTTCCCTTAATGAGGAGCAGAGTGATGGAGACACAGATGACGCTGCTGCTACTGATGCTGCTGGATGCAATGTACACCTCCGTGTATGTTAGCAAAGGTCTGTCTGTTGCTGTATTAATATATTGTGGAAGGTCCAACTGCTTTTGTGAAGGTACAGTACGTCGAAACACAATCTTAACAGCCATGTTGGCATTTGCTGAGTGCCACGAAAATACTCCCTTTCCCAGTGGATTGCTGGGAGTAGTGGGATTATTGGATCCTGCCGGACACGCCCCGTGTGTCTGAACTTGATCTGCCTGCACCACCAGCTGCCATGTGTACACACACACGCACACACACACGCACACACACACACACACACACACACACACACACACACACACACACACACACACACACACACACACACACACACACACACATTGAGGTCTTTCTCTGCCAGTACTGCTCCACATTTAGAAGTGCGGTCATATACAGTATAGTAAAGATGCACTTACCATGATGCATTGTGCTATTGGCCATTGACATTAGGTCGCCTTTAGAGAGGCAAGAAATGAAAGGAAGTGTTTAGAGGATATATGGAGGGGGAGGGCTGAATAGGGTTTGTGTTTGTACAAGCTTGTCTTTAGAGTCCTGTAGAGGGATTAAAGGATCATCCCCTGATAATTTCTCTCTCTCTCTCTCTCTCTCTCTCTCTCTCTCTCTCTCTCTCTCTCTCTCTCTCTCCTTTGTATCCACTCTGCTGAGCATATGCATTGCATATTTATTTTATGCAAACGTAACAATTTTTTTTTAACCTCAAATGGACGGTCAGTGTGTCCTTTTGCTTAGTCATGGTCACTTTCGGAAAGTCCTGTAAATAAATGAAACCCTGGGCCCTTCTTGATGAGGCACAGACATTATTCATGGGATGTTACATACATAGAGATCTTCCATTAGAGATCAATGGGAGAGAACGAGAGTTCCGTTTCCTATTCTTTCCGTCAAATATAGATGCATAGACTCAGTCCTGATTCAGCTGGCTTGGAAAGAGGAAAGAGATTGGGCAGAGAGAGTACAAATGGGTGAACATTATAAGAGGCTGTATGGCATCAGGTTTTCTGTCAGACTGTGCTCTATAGTCATTATTTAGACAAGATAATTGTGCAGTTTTTATAGAGGGTACTGTGCATGCAGGCTTGTGTCGTAACATGCATGCTTCTGTCAAGCCGACCACATCCACTCACGGCGGCCCACGCCAGAAGCCCAGCTCCTAGAATCATCTGTGGGGTGGAATTACAGCACGGGCCTCTACTCGCACAGCTCGATTGTCTCTGGCTGTGGAAGGGACGGATTTATTGGATACCTGAGAGAGCATTCTCTCCTTCCCCTGCACTCTCAGCAACCTGCTTAGAGACAGGCCTGCATTATAGATGAGCTGCTGGCATTCACTACACTCTGACTGCACTCAGGTTACCCCCCAGTAGATACACACACCGATACAGTACATGCATTTGCACAAACATGTAAGCGGTATCTGCGTGGACCAATGGACAAGGACGCATATCATGTAACTGTGCGCATCTCCACTTTGAGTCCTGTCAGGAATTTTTAATCCCCTTTCCCCATCTTTTCTGTTCTCCATTTTATTGTCAAGTATTCAAAAAAAAAAACGCCAAATAACAAGTGCCATATTAAACACACACATGTTGGGCTCTGGAATTCAGGATTGGTGTCTTAGCTTTGCAGCATTTCGGCATCTACATCAGAAGGATCAAAGAATTATTGTACTTTGACCTATGCCAAGAGGAAGAAATGTGCATTCATGCATTTCTTTCAGAGAGCTACATAAACAAAGTGTGTTTCAATTGGACTTCCAGACTGTCCCCTTAAGGAAACCTCCACGTAACACAGAGCCAGCTCACTGCTCTGCCTCTCTGTCTCCTCCCTCTTGGACTTTGATACCCTGTTCGCGACTGTACACACTTTACAGCATCTCACTATCTCCCTCTCTGTGTGCCTCACTCTCTGTTTTTTACTGCCCCCTCAAACTTGATTGGATTTGGGGGGGAGGGGGTCAAGTGTCATTTACAAAGCAATTGATTCACTGCTTTTTTTGCCAAGATTTGGCAAACAAGCACAGTTAGACTGTGGATAAATGGCCATCTGTTTGTCTGAAAACACAGTATGCAACAAATTAAATCCCCCATGTGTACGATTTTAACATTTCTGACTTTGGCAACTTCCAGTGGTAGTGTTGCAAAAGACACTGGGGCAGACAGCATTACATACCAATACACACCACACTCTAACATCTGACCCACACACACTGAGATAAAGAGGAGAGAAACAAATACTTTTAGACTGACAGTTTTCTTAAGGATTGTCGCATTTTTCTACAAACAAAAACGCTTGCCATCAGAATAATTTTATAAAAAAAGACATTATGATCGTGCAAAATGCTACATATGGTGTTTTTTTTTGGTAGATTGACAAATGTAGTTTTCTGAAGTATCCATCCATCCATCACGAAACAAATACGCCTGTGGGCTCAGAAAAAAGTAGGAGGTGGACCTGAGTTGAGACTATTGTCACACTGTATTATCCTTGTTTATTCTTTAAGATGCTATTCTCTACAGCTGTACATATTTGCGTTGACTTCAGTTGCCTTGTTGGAGCAATATGTGTTCTCACGTTTTGGTGAGACAACTATTCAATTTGATATTCAAATGATTCAAGTTCATCTTTGAGACTTTGCTGTACATCGGAAGCTATCCCTTTAATATATCTGGGTGTATTTGGACAAAGTTGCAAATCAAAGAGTAGCTCTAATTAATTGGAAAGATTGGATTTTGACATAATTTTTCATCTGTGTGATAATTTCATGAGATGATGTCTTGATTGTTCAGGTTTTTAATTTGCTGGAGTAACCAAACGCAGACACTCCTGTATGGATATAATATCTCTTAACAGTTTTTGAATCAACTTTTCAGAAAAATGTCTGTATCACAATTATGGGTGTCACGATTTTGATTTTAAATTGCAACATTGATCAAAATAAGCTTTTGATTTTGACTGTCAAAATTAAAAGCAGGATCGGCAATTCCCCCAGTATTTTGTTTCTCTCTACAAGGTCAAAAACAAACAGACACAGCGTGAATACCGGCTTGTAGCATGCAGCTAAAGACACAAGGTAACATTAGCTTACCAGTAGCCTGCAGCTACTCTTCTCCAGACACCATGGCCACTGCCATAGTCTGAGAGAAACAAGAGAACTGGAAAATCCTCCTGCTTCCCTGAAGTCACCGCTGTGGCAACATTTTGCCTTCCCCCTTGAGTTATGTAAACAAACGACGAAGGTAAAGCATGTCATAATCACAATATACATCAATACACACTAATGGGCAGGTTGAAGATGGTGTATGGGTTTTACTTCCGGTGATTCAGTGACTGAAGTGAACTAGTATGTTTGTTCTGTGGCTGGCTACGGGCCTATGGTGGCTATGGCTGGCCTTGCTGGTTAAGCAGTGAGAATGGGCTGTGCGTGCCAGATGTGTTGCTGTCTCAGCTGTCCTAATACAGAGAAAGATTTTTAATCCCTGCTATACTGTTACTGCTTCACAGAGAACATGAATCCCTAGTGTGTGTGTGTGTGTGTGTGTGTGTGTGTGTGTGTGTGTGTGTGTGTGTGTGTGTGTGTGTGTGTGTGTGTGTGTGTGTGTGTGTGTGTGAGTGAATGTGTACGTGTGTGTGTGCACATGGTTTAGTCCAACTGTTTCCCAGAAATTTCCCAGAATGGCATTATTTTTATCTACTTTGCAATGTCTTTCATTTAGCAATTGTGTCTCTTATGCACTGATTTAAAGTGTATCCGATATCGCCTCTACCCTACAGTGTTTGCACTACATAGTTAAAAATAAGCATTGATAATGTAAGCTCTCTCAGTCCCAGATCTGAGAGGATTGCATTTGTCTTTGTAGAAGTAATAGGGCCCCATGGCAACAGTTCTAATCATGTTTATGTTGTATCAGAGGTGTCTATAATCATCCAAATGGGTTTAACTCAGGTTTTTATTTTAATCTGCATTTCATTTTCCATGGACTTTTTAATTTAAATAACCTGTCTCTCTTTCTTGTTCTGTTCCCTCTGCAGGTGATTTTTTCAACATTCAGACAAACCAGTGTGTTAGGACGCACCCCACCCATTGACACTGGGTAGCCCAAGCACATGCACGACACCATGGGTAGCTCCCCCGAGGTGCTCTCATGGACTTCCTGCCCCAGTCTGCTGGTGGGCAAGCTGAAGGAGGAGCTCAAACTCACCGTGGTTGGGGATACCATGAAGAAATCAAACTTGCCCAACTCCCAACCTCAGCCTCCTCAGGCCCCTCTGTCCAATTTACCACCTCAGATTATTACAGACCTGGCTCCGCTGACACAACTGCCTATTCCCCTGCAGACGCCCGGCCAGGATGAAGACTCAATGTTGGGAGGTATAACTCCCCCAAACACAGCCTTGAGTGTGGACTCAACACGGAGCGAGGGTGGGCACTTTGACAACAGCGTGCTCCAGCTGCAGGAGCAGGACCATGAGGAAGCCGGATCGCCAGCCTCTTGTGAGCACGGCGGGTGTGGCAGCGGTATGGAGGAGCAGATGGGAGAAGGGGAATGCCCCATGCACCACAATGTAGAGGGGAGGCAGAGCCACCCCCATCACCCTGATGACATCAAGCTGCACTTCCACAGAGCGGGGCCTGGGTCGGGTGGGTTCTTAGAAGGGCTGTTTGGCTGTCTTCGGCCTGTCTGGAATATCATAGGGAAGACATACTCGACAGAATACAAGCTACAACAGCAAGGTTAGTTCTGGGTTTCATCTGTCTGCATGGAATCAATTTAGGAAGCTAAATGCTCACTGTTCAAATGTCCCTTTAAGGCTTCTTAAAAACAACCTTTCAGATTCCCTTCCGTTTCTCCTGATGTAGTCTGAAACTGTAATTAAATAGCCAAGCCCAGCTTCACCATATTGCTGTTGTGGGTGAAGCTGTACAGCTGTCAGTTTGAATTGAGGTCATGGTTAAGGTAGACTGACCTTGCTGCCAGTGTGCCTGTACAGGCTGGACACAGAGGCTGCAAGATACGAGTCGAGGTCAGACAGAACTGGGCTGGGCCTTGTGGTTGGTCATGTATTGTATTATAAATATTATTACATCTAGTGTAAACCATGTTGGGTGTGTTCTAGTGCTGTAACTCTGAGATACTCTGTTCAGAGGAGGATGGCTATAGGAAATTTAAAGTACATGACATTTATTTTAAGTGTTTTTTTTCCCATAAGATAGAATTCATTTTTAAAGGAATAGTTCCAACTTTTCAATTTAATTTACGTCTTGTCATCACCATGTTGGTTGCCACGAACGGATGCCATTTTGACAAAATGTAATTTACTTGTTTCCAGACATGTGGGAGGTTCCATTTGAGGAGATTTCGGAGTTGCAGTGGCTGGGCAGCGGTGCTCAGGGAGCTGTCTTCTTGGGCAAGTTCCGCTCTGAGGAGGTGGCCATCAAGAAGGTGCGTGAGCAGAAGGAGACAGACATTAAACATCTGCGAAAACTCAAGCATCCAAATATCATCAGCTTCAAGTAAGTCTACAACAACTAGACCTTGCATGAAACCTAATGTTGTCCTGTTGTTTTCAGCTGGCGGACCTCTGATGGTTTCCAAATGTGCACAGTTGGCACATATTGGGGTTTATCATTATCCGGATCCGTTTATCTATAAAGGTGTTTCCTGTGTTTTGTCCAACTTAGAGGTGTGTGCACCCAAGCGCCTTGTTACTGCATCATCATGGAGTACTGTGCCCAGGGCCAGCTGTATGAGGTGCTGAGGGCGGGGAGGAAAGTGACCCCCAGGATGCTGGTGGACTGGGCCTCAGGCATCGCCAGCGGTATGAACTACCTACACCTGCACAAGATCATCCACAGAGATCTCAAATCTCCCAAGTGAGTTTCCTCTTGTCCTGGTATTGTAAAATGAGAGTATCATTTTTTTTATAATTCTTTATTCAATTTGACCTTTGTAACTTTTTAACTCTTATCTCAAATGCCATTCTCAGGATTAATAAAAGCGTGTTGCCTTGACGTTAGAGTAAGACACAGTGTCCTGTCTCATCCTGCTCCTCCTTTCTCATCCTCTGCACACTGTAGCCCTGTTTCTCTAATCAATATCATCATGTTGCTGCAGTGCCACTCACTGTATTAGTCAGCAGAATGATAGCAGGCTGAATGTGCTGGAAAGGTCAGTCTCATTTGACTAATGGGGTGTTGCAGATGCAGAAATGTGCTTCTGTCTTTTAGGCTTGAAGATTGAAAAAAAAGCCATACCCCTTTAAAACCAGTGGAAATGTGAAATGTCACAGGATTAATGTTGGTCTGACACTGCATGGCTTCAATATGAAAGAGTGAACATGGGTTTTTATAATAACTCTAGAATTATTGTACAATTGATATAGATTGTTATTATAGGATTACCATGAACTTGTAGGAGATACTGTCTTCTTTGGTCCACTAAATCAAGCAGTCTGACCTTGCTAAAAAGTGTGTGTTTTCTGTTTGTTTATGTTTTAGTGTTTTGGTGACCCACAACGACACTGTGAAAATCTCCGACTTTGGAACGTCCAAAGAGCTCAGTGACAAAAGTACCAAGATGTCATTTGCAGGTACGGTGGCCTGGATGGCCCCAGAAGTGATAAGAAATGAGCCTGTGTCTGAGAAGGTAGACATCTGGTGAGTACTTACATTTTTAAATAATACATTATTTAAATAATACATTATTTTAAGACTTTAGGGCAGTGTTCAGCTGTTACAGAAAAGTCTAATATTTTATGAGTCATCTGTTGATGTTGCTGTAGTGAGACCTGACTCTCTTTGTTTGTGTTTTGCAGGTCATTTGGAGTTGTGTTGTGGGAACTTCTGACCGGAGAGATTCCCTACAAAGACGTGGACTCCTCGGCCATCATTTGGGGTGTTGGCAGCAACAGTCTTCACCTTCCTGTCCCCTCCACCTGCCCGGACGGCTTCAAAATACTCATGAAACAAACATGGTGTGGATCATATATTATGTTTAATAACATCTTTGTCCACAGTGTCAGTTACACTATTACTGTTAAGGTGGTTTTGCACTACACAGGATTGCCTAAAAGTACGTTCTTACCGTTCTCATTTAATCCCATCTCCTCTCCCCATTATTTTCTGATTCCAGGCAAAGCAAGCCCAGGAATAGGCCTTCGTTTCGTCAGATCCTCCTACACCTCGACATTGCCGCCGCTGATGTCCTGGGAGCTCCTCAGGAGACCTACTTCAAGTCTCAGGTCGGCACTATAACTGCAAAACATAATAACCTTCACTATGTATAGGTCACAGGACTCTATACACTTCTTAAGATAAGTTTGATGTGCACCAACAATGAGCACACAAGCCTCACACAGTATTTACTTGTTCTAGATCATATTCTTCTACGTACAACGCTGACTTGAAGTCATCTAATGGCTTTTGTGTCTGGGAGTGAATTGTCAGCTTTTTGACTGTGTCCGTCCAAATTACAGGCAGAATGGAGGGAGGAAGTGAAGAAACATTTTGAAAAGATCAAAAGTGAAGGCACCTGTATCCACAGGCTGGACGAGGAGCTGATCCGACGCAGGCGGGATGAACTCAGGTGTGTAAGAAAGGATAGCCAGAAGGAGACATGACCTGCTTTACAGGAAAAGAAGGCAATTGTAAACATATTGCAATCCATAGCTACTCCTGATTTAAAAATGACTCATGTATTTGAATTACTTTTGCATGGATTTATTTCTTCTTGTTAATAATGTAGTTTTTAAATTGAAGCAGAAGTTGGTGGAAGTGAATATTTGTCTGCATTTCCCAAACTCTCAGACACGCACTGGACATCCGGGAGCACTATGAGAGGAAGCTGGAGAGAGCCAACAACCTCTACATGGAACTCAGTGCCATCATGCTGCAGCTGGAGGTCCGAGAAAAGGAACTAATGAAGTATGTAAATAAATCCTTTATCACAGTAGTCATCAGCTAGCCTTACTGCTGTCCTGCCCCTTTCCTCATTATCAGGCCTTACTTGTGTGTATACTACTATTGCCCCTTTATAGAAGGCATTTCCAGTAATTAAATATTAAGTATATTAATTATAAGTATAATATATTATATTATAATTATATTATTATAGTAAGTATTACAATGGCCTGGCAAGACAACTAACCATATTGAGAAGTATAACAAAGTCAGTTTGTAGTCAAGAGAACAGTATGGGGGTTTTGAGTCACATCATAAACAATTCTCAAAAGAATGACTAAAATAAAAAACTGACTCACTGAGTTTTTCCTCCCTTGATTTGTTGCCAATTTATTGACCTAATTTTTCACCCTTCAGAGAATAGATTTATACTCCTTATCTCATTTCTGTCTTCTAGAGTTTGGAGTAATGAAAGTATAACTCTCCGTAGAACTTAATGTGAATGTTGCTCACCGTTATATAACTCCAAACTAATTCTGCCATCCCTGAAGGAGAGAGCAGGCAGTGGAGAAGAAATATCCCGGGACCTATAAGCGCCACCTGGTCAGACCCATCGTCAGGTCCAACGCTGTAGAGAAGCTCATCAAGAAGAAAGGAAGCATGTCCCACAAACCTGGGATGCCCCCCACTAAAAGGTCAGAAACGTAGTAATTGAACAGCTAATTGTAAAAGAAAAGACTGTAATTTCCTGTTTCATCTGCCAAACAGCCATTTGCATATTCAGGTTCATCTAGATGATTAGTTAGAAATGTATTCATTAAATAAGGGACAATTCTCAATAAAGTAAGATGAATTACTATATGTTCTGCTAAAGCCAGAAGTGTCATTGGAAGACAGTGGACATACACTGTTGGTGAATACATTATTTTAATGGATTTCTTTTAGGCCAGACTTGCTTCGTTCTGATGGCATCCCCAGCCTAGACCCTCTCCCCTCCCCCTCGCCTCTATCAGCCAGCCCAAAGGTCTCCACGCCTCCTGGCAAAGCCCGCTACCGAAGCAAGCCTCGTCACCGCCGGGCCAACAGTAAAGGAAGCCATAGCGAGTTCCCCGGGGTGCTGAAGCCTCTTGCTGGGGCATTGGAGGACACCCAGTCTCTCCAGGAGCAGCCATTCCTCCATCACCACCATCCACCGACCGAGGGGCCTTTCCTCCCCTTGAAGGGCCGCGAGGAGGCCGTTGTCAACTGTGCCAACAACCTGCGCTACTTTGGCCCCGCTGCTCCCCTCCGTAGCCCTCAGACAGACCACATGCAGCGCCGCGTTTCTGGCTCCAGCCCTGACATCATATCCACTGCTGTGGATGCAGACACGCGACAGCGGACTTCATCCACTAGCTCCAATCCTGTTCCAGGTGCTGGTGCTGGTTCTTTGTGTCCCTGCTGCCAGGCTCACCCCTTCCCTGGCTGCCTACAATGTCAGGAGACCCCTCTTGCATCAAGCCACCCAGAGTTGCCCCACTACTCCCTGCTCAGCACCCAGGAGAGCACCGCTTCTTCTTTAGGGGCTCCCAGCAAAGTTCCAGCCTCAGACAGAGAGGCCACAAAGAAGGCTCAGCCACAGGAACAAGAGGCCTCTCAACGCACTCACACCCTGCTCACTGCACTGCCTCGTACTCTCAGACCTCTCAGGAAGGTGAGCAAAGCTGGTAGCCTTACATCAGTGAGTCTGTTTTATGGGGTTGTGTTAAGAAAACTGTGAAAGATGATGGATTAACAGCTGTAATTGCTTCTCTGACAGGGTGGCGATGAGTCCTCTGAAGAGGAAGAGGGGGAAGTTGATAGTGAAGTGGAGTTTCCAAGGAGACAGAGGTAAAATACAGTTTACCACCTTGACCTTCGCTGTGTTGTAACACTGTTACATCATGTGGAGCAACAAAAGAAAATTACAGACCATTCACCATATCATAACCTCAAATAATCATTATAGTAAAGTTTGTAATACTGTCCCAAATACAGTGAACCACATATGAACCAGTCTGGAAGGTATCTACTGGATTTTGACAGCATCAACATTTTTTCCCTCATAGACCTCATCGCTGCATGAGCAGCTTCCAGTCCTACTCCACCTTCAGCTCAGAGAACCTGTCGGTGTCTGACGGAGAAGAGGGAAACACCAGCGACCACTCCCACAGCGGGCCCCTGGAGAGGTTGAGCATCAGTCAGGAGGAACACCTGGATGAGCTGCTGTCGCACACACCGGAAATCCCCATCGACATCTCCACCCAGTCAGACGGCCTCTCTGACAAGGAGTGCGCCGTCCGCAGGGTAAAGACCCAGATCTCACTGGGAAAACTGTGCTCCGACGAACACAGCTACGAGGTCAGTACTGTGGATGTGTGTGCTCCCATCATGTTAGCTCTGTAATTTTAGCAAGGCTCGCGACGATCAAATAATAAACATTGCAAAGCAGTTGCCTGATGCTGAATCTGTCTTTTCTCTCTAATTTTTCTCCCAGAATCCACTACAGTTTAGGGATTCAGACTGTGATACGTCAGAAGCAGAGTGCTCCGATGCCACCATTAGAAACAACAAAATCGGGGCTCCTTCCTCGTGGTGAAACCCACCCGAGGCTCGGTTCAGTTTTTGCCTGGAGGCCATCGTGTCCCACTCTGCACTGCAGAAAATACAGCAATAAGAGGACAACATTGTAAACAAAGCTCCCTATAGCCAAGCCCCATGCAATCTCTCCCAGAACCTCCGCCAGAACTACCCTTCCCTTCATAAACCCCTATTCCCCCCCATCTCTAGAACAGCATCCAGGCAACCCATGGCAGGGATTCCCTTTTGAATGATAATGTACAGTAGATAATATAACATTTATAATTTATTTTTGTCTGAGTATTGAAGGAAAATTCAGGACATCTGTAAATTCTCTGATCTGAACAGAGAAAAACTGACTATTGAAACTGAGCATGGGCTAAGTGTGTGTTGTTGTTGTTGTTGTTGTTGATGATGATGATGAGAAAGGATGTGTTGAAGTGCTGATGTATCAGAGGCTGACAACTAGCAGTGTGAAGCTACATCACTGCGATTGTTGGTCTCTCAGGTGACTGACGCAGACAAGGAGTGTCACTACAAGCCTTTTGATCTGGCTATCGTTGCTCTCAGCATCTTACTGTTTTAAACCGAAATCCCCAACCAACAAGGACCCCCCTCTTACTAAAATAATCATGAGGTGCTTTATCATGAGGTGACAGCGCAGAGACCCAGTACCCCGCCTTACCCACTTCCATCCCGTGCCCACAGTGGTGAGTTGGGGAACAGGGAGCTCTTGAAAGCAGCGTGAACACCAGCATGAACAGCCTGCCTCGCGACCGGACTCCCTCCCTCCCTCCCTTAGAAACCACCACGTGTCTAGTCTGTCATCGAGATCCCCGCTGAACTTTTCCAAGCATGCTTGTGTAGCTCGCAAAATGCAAACGCTGCCAGAAGACTGCATGAAGTAGACAAGCTAGCAGAGCAACAGAGCTGAAGACTCAGCTGACAGCTAAGGAGAAGATAAAAAAGAGACTTCCTCTGTGACCCAGCTCATCCTTCTCCGAGACACGTCATCATCAATCAGACGTCATGACCAGAGTTGTTTAGGGAGGTGTGTGTGTGTGTGTGTGTGTGTGTGTGTGTGTGTGTGTGTGTGTGTGTACGCATGTACACAAAGCCCTTTCCTCTCCATTAGACATTACAGTTTCAAGTCTCATCTCAGGATTGTTCGAGGACTGTAAGAAAGTGGACTGGACTGGACCAATTATTGTATATATACATAATAATATACATAATATGGACCATACAAGAATATAAAAAAGGTCTTACAGATAGCCTTGATGTTCAACCCTTTATTGATGTAACAGACATTAATGTTATGTAGAGACATAGAGCGTTTTACTTGCAATCCAGGTGCAGTATCCCCTTTCTTAAAATCACTAGGTGCGTCGTCTCCCATTTATCGTTTTCTAGCAGGGTACTTTCTACTGTCTTATCCACAATGTCCAAAAATAATAATTGTTGTCTGTGCTGTAGTGAATAAAACGGCAATAATGTAGGTTGGCATTCAGGTGAGAAAGAAGTCACTTGCTCAGGATCCGCGGCGTCTAGCTGGCTAGACACAATAGAGTGACTGGTGGCTGGCTAGAGGAGAGCAGCAAGTGTCAAACAGCTTATTATAGATGCTATATTTTTAAATTGTCCCATTTTAGGAACTCGTTTCTGGGGCTTTGATGCTCAGGTTTTATGTTGCCGATTGAGAGCAGGAGCAATATGTCAACAGCCACTAGATGGTGACAGTTACAATGACTTACTTTGCCTGGTGTTATGTAAATGTCCTGGCTCTTTTCCTTTCTTTCTACCCAAGATACATTGGGCATTTCTCCCTTTAATGGATAGGACAGCTCAGGTATGAAAGGGGAGAGAGAGGGGGAAGACCTTCTGCGTTGATGAATAAACCTCTATATATGGCATATATATGGCTTCTGATTCTGATATGTGCGCCTGCTCAACCAACTGAGCTAACTGGCCACTACCCAAGATAATTTCTCTGATGTTTCCCATGACCATCCAAATCCTTGAATTCCAGCAATATTACTATTTTTTGACTAGTTTTCTTTGAAAAGGGTTACTGCATCTGTGAGAGCTTTATATGTTATCCCTATTAGAGTATTTGTCATCCATCTTAATGATTCTGCGGTTGAAAAATAGCCAGCCAGGGTTGAACTTAACAATAATGATGTCAAGTGCGTGCAGATGGCTGAGATTCTAAGTTGGGAATAAAAGCCAGAGACGAGGCCACAGAGCAATAAAGCTGCTCTTGGTTTTCAAAAACCTCATCTCAGTGTTAGTTACTCCTGTATGTAAACATCTGTAAATGTAATGTAATCTGTTTTTGTCCTCTCTATAACGTATCGCACAGCTCTGACAAAGCCTTCTGTCACTGACGACCAGCGCGACTGGTTGAAAATGAGCAGGAAGTTCTTTCATATGTATGACATCAGTATTGACCATCGCAGGAGTGTGTGAGTCATGAGAACTGAGTAGCACAAGGTGAATAAACTGTACTGATGGATCAATTACCCTTTTGCTTGAAAGCTTTTGGAAAGGTTCACACCTGGTACTGAAAGCAGCGGTTGCCTTTCCTCGAGCCTCCTTCAACCTTCTTCACTCTGTTTATGTATGCGTGAAATAACCTAGTATATTGTAATGACTGGGTAATCCGATCAAGCTGTTAATAACATTGTCTTTCTGGCATATTATCCTATGAAATATGATTGTTGTAAAGTTTTAATTTTGATTCTTTTTTCTTTTCTTTTTTTTTGTAGCTGGCCTACATGATTATTTAATTAATTTATTATGAATGACTGGTAAGGTTTGTGTTCTTTTTAATTTCAGGCAGCTTTAGAAAAGTTATGACCTATGATTTTTTTTCCTGAAAAGTATTATTTAAAGGAAGCACAATAAATTGGTATCAGAAGAGGACAGTATTAGTATGGGAGAACAAAAGCATTGTCATATCATGGGCATCATTTTTGTCTTTGTGACCCTGCGGGGGACTAGTCATCATTTAGATCATGAAGTATTGATTTATCCGACTTTTCATCAGTAATGAGCAACATCGGGCATTCCTAAAGCTTTTTAGGCTATAGGGAATCAATTCTAATACAAACAAAAGCCAGTCCGTGGACTGTCACAGGAGGGTAAATGAGACTTTGAGCCTGAAGGCATGTGTGACGCCGACTTCTGTTCTTCTGCAGAGATCCATTTCTCTCGCTTTTAATCAAAATACCAGTTACTTAACATCTGAATTTCTGTGAAATTGTCTCTAACTGTAGACATCATGTTGCCTCATCCCATGTATTTAACATCTGTTTCTTTGTTATTCTCATTTCCAACTCCCTTTCCTGTTGAATGGCATTATGATCAACCAATCCTGTCTTTTTCCTGTATTATCCAGTGTACAGGGCAATGGGTATCTGGGAGAATAAAATCAGAGCAAACAACTGCATGGAATAAATGCTGATGTACTGTACCCAACACACTGGTCTGTCTCTTCTGTGACAATAGATGCTTGTTTATTTTCATCTCATTAACTATACCCATAAGTTATAGATTTTTAGAGAATAATTCCATGCATGTTTCATGTGTATTCATAGAAGCTACAGTACCAAGGGTTTTATATAACATCAATGTAATATGAAACACGACCATAGCCAGGATTTATTTTAGAAGTAGCCTACTGAGGTCGCACAATTTTACACCCTTAAATAAATATATTTCTTACATTATTTTTATTTATTTATTTGACTGTTTAGTTATATTTTTGTAAACTGTACATACCTTCTTTTGAATCCAAACTGCCAGGAAATTGTTGGAGAACACTAAATCCATTCATTTCAACACCCAGGCCATTCAAAGATACTGATTCTAAAGAATACCAGAAGTAGACTTAAAATCACTCTGCATGACTTCTGTAAGTGTATGTGTAAATTCCTCAGCTTGTTAAAATATCCAAATTCCCAGAAACAACACTGAGGACATGACTGGTAGCTATAGCCCTGATATGATGTTTTTTAAAATTGTAATTGTTTTTAGAGCAAAACTTGGAGGCAGCTAATTATTTCATATGTTTGTCATACCAATTTGTGTGCATTAGCTGGTATAGAATGCAAGAAATTACTGAATTAGGCAATATAAAAATAAAAGTCTTAATGAAGGGCCCTTAGATTATTTTGCTCCTCAGTAGCCACTATAGTGAAAACTGGCAAAATGCAATACTTTTCTGTCCACCTCACTTTATATTGTCTATTATGTAGTCATACTATTAATTTATTTTACTATGTATACTGGCACAGAAATATACTTTGGGACGTCTCTTGCTTCACTGGCCTAATTATGTTGCAAAGGGAGAACATTTGTATCTACATCCCTAGCTCTAGTTCTACAGTTCTACATAGTTCAAGTGCTAGATACATGTTTCCTCTGATGTGATTTTTTGTGCAATAACCTATGGCAATAACCTGTTGAAATGAGTTCAGGTTGTACGTGCTGTTCACCTCGGGCTCGGCGAGAAGGCGGGGTTATGACGTAAAATTTGTTAAATCTGGAAAAGAGTTTTTCGCACGGTGAGGGATTATGAAATAAACGCCCACCAGGATCCTCCCCAGTGAGCTCTCCTTTGAACAGGGCGGAGTTACACTGGAAACTGCTGTAACTTTACTTAAGTTTAACCTACTGCTAACGAGGAAGCAACACCTGTCCCGGGTTTAACATTACCTAAAACCGAACCATTGTTTAGCTAGTAAACGGATCATTCTTCATTTTCGCCCTGTTTCCTTGTCGTAAACTGAGGGGGTCAAAATGTCCTCGATGGACTTGGAGAAACTGAAAATGACGGGAGCTGGTCGAGCCATGGCAGTGCTGACCAGCGGTGGAGATGCACAAGGTGACTTTAAACTCATTAGCTATACAGCCTTTAAGTGTGGAACTATCAATCACAATGGTTGGAAGGAACTAAGTACGTTACACACGTTAACAAGTAACGTTACTGTACTTAAGGTACTATTTGAGGTATCCTATTTCCATTTGCTGCTACTTTATACGTCTTTACTACAACTCAGAGACAAATATAGTATTTTTACTACACTACGCATTTGATACATTTAGGTACTACTGGTTACTTTGCAGATTCAGATTAATATTACAAAATATAATCAACATATCAATGAAATAAGGCTGTATTGATCCTCTGGGGTAAAGTCCACGTCCACAGGCTACCCAGCAGTAATTAAAATGTGTCCCACCTTTACCAGTTCAACATTAAAGTGCTGAATGCATCAATAATATAATCCTGTATAACATCATTCTGAAATGGGCCATTCTGCATAATCCATACTTTTACTTGTGTGACTTTAAACACATACTTATTGTTTTGTACGTTTACTAAAAGTAAAATTAAGAATGCACTTGCAACAGACTGTGGTACTGTTACTTTTACTTAAGTACTAAATCTGAGCACTTCCACCACTGGTAACTCATACAGTGTCAGGGTCTGTTCAACTAATGCTAGTCAAGGACTTTGGTTACTGTCTACACAGAGCAGGTGGCACCTTTGTTGAATAAGAGATAATGAAGTCATATCTACTGCAGTGTTTGATTTCCTCATGCTGGGTAATTGTGTAACAGCTTGTGTGTAACGAGAAGCAGAGCTGAGAGTAATATTTTTATGCAACTATCCTCGACCCAGGGATGAATGCTGCTGTCCGAGCTGTGACCAGAATGGGCATCTATGTGGGGGCCCAGGTCTATCTTATTTATGAGGTAAACAAGCTGTTTGTATTAATATGACCTCATTAAACATTACTTAGGTCTTTCTTTATGCTTGCTTGAACAGCCTACATTGTTCTTTTTAATACTGACATATCATTTGGAAAATTACTTTTCAGGGATACCAGGGCCTGGTGGATGGGGGAGACAACATCAAACTGGCACACTGGCACAGTGTGACCAACATCATCCAGCAGGTAGGTTAAAATATGACCTTGCATGTCAAAATCTCTTGTGAAAGAGGCCTATTATGCTATATTAATATGCTTTAATTGTTTTCCGATTTAGAATTTGTTTCTCCCTGGTCTTAAATATCTCTTTCTATTTCTCTGTCTTTTTTATGGATTTAATAGGAATGTTATTTTTTTCATTCATCTCCTCTCATCTCTTCTCTTCCTGCCTGTATAACACTGATTATAACCTGGTAAGGGGCCTTGCTGCATGTGCTTTAAGCCTGAAGAAGCTGAAAATTGCGCTATTCAAAACAAAATTATTAGCAATTGAACTGTCCTTTTTGCATGAAGTTGTCTTGAATTTATGCAGCAAATGTATTGAAGTGCATGTGCTACTTTTTCTATTGTTTGTTCTTTATTGTTGCGGTTTACCTACATCACACAATCCAGATGTGTCCCGATTCTGTATAGCGCTGGTTTCTATTCTTTCTTTCTTTTTTGCTTATGACCCCTTAATACAAAGAAATGTCTACTCACCAGTAGTCGCAGGGTTAATGTTTATGAATTTTGAGCAGTTCAAACAAAGAGTAACTACCCCTTTCATCTTATGTAGCAGAATATTGTTTTTTTTTCTTATTTCCTACTGTAATAATTATCTCGCAACCCCTTAGATTAATTTTGTGACGCTTTGTGGGGTCACGACAAGCACAAATATGTCTGGAGTAATGACTTGCAAACTGTCTCTGTTTTCAATCTCTGCTCACATTTCATCTTATTGGAATCTTCCATTTTAGATGTCTGATGTGTCATATCACCATGTAACAATACCAGCAGTAGCCAGACGAAAAAGAAATGGATCTTTTTTTCAAAGATTGCAATGTCCTGTTTGTGTTGATTTGGTTTGTCACTTGTTATGTGATGTCTCTGCTGCAGGGTGGCACTGTGATAGGTAGCGCCCGATGCAAGGCCTTTACAACTCGTGAGGGCAGGCTTGCTGCTGCCTTCAACCTGGTGAAGAAAGGCATCACCAACCTGTGTGTGTGTGGTGGAGACGGCAGCCTCACAGGAGCCAACATCTTCCGCAGTGAGTGGAGCAGTCTGCTGGATGAGCTCGTACAGAAAGGTAAAGTGCTCTCATTGTCAACTTGTTGCGGAGCCTTGAAAAATAGTTAACCCTCATTATGTACTCATACTATAGGAAACAATACAGTAAATACAATTTAATTATATGCAGAAATAGTCCTTTAAGGCATTATTTCATTGTCAAGGATATGTGATCGACTTTGTATCCTTTAATGTCAACACTGGTATAGACAGTTAAAGAGCTCTATTGTCCGCAAAGTTAGCATTTATATTTATGAATCATTCTGTAGTCAAATGAATATTTCCCTTCGCTTTGGTGTATATAATAGGAAGCTGCTAGTGTAACATCTACAGCAATGTGTGTGTTACTTCAGGAAGGATCACAGACACTCTAGCCAGGCAGCATGGCCACCTGAACATTGTGGGGCTTGTGGGCTCCATTGACAACGACTTCTGCGGCACTGACATGACCATCGGAGCTGACTCTGCGCTGCATCGCATCATGGAGATAATTGATGCTATCATGACTACTGCACAAAGGTCAGACACTGTGATATTGAACAGTGGCAGCACTGAAGCAGCTGGTGTTTCATCAAAGCAATTATTATGAGGTCACTGATATGAGTGATATTCATTTGTTCAGTGATTAGTAAATAAGTTATAGAATATGAAGATATAACAACAACACAGTGGTAAATAGATATGTTTATAACAGTACATAGATGCTATCTATTTTGGACTGTTATTCGGACAAAATGTGCAACTGACGTGCTCAGAGAAGTGATAATGGGCATATTTCACACATTTATAGAAAAATGGTTTAATGATAGATTGTAAAAAAAAAAAAAAAACAGCAGAGTAATTGATAGTGAAAATAATTGTTTTGTTGCAGCCCTATATTAGACTTATCTTATGTGTATTTATATCTGCATACTGTAATGATGGAACTCAACTCACCCATTCAAGCCTGTTTGGAATGTGATCTTGCCTGGACTTGCTGCCTTGTTTTTATGCTCTCATACTTGCTTAGGTTTTAAAAATATTGTGTACCTCCTATAGCCACCAGCGCACCTTTGTTCTGGAAGTCATGGGGCGACACTGTGGGTGAGTTACGCTCTGATAAATTTGCTTTCTTTCATAAACTGCCAGTGAATTATACAACTTGTTATATTACTCCAGATATCTGGCTTTGGTGTCAGCACTGGCATCTGGGGCGGACTGGCTCCTTATTCCAGAGGCTCCTCCTGAGGAGGGCTGGGAGGACCATATGTGTTCTCGTCTAGCGGGGGTAAGACACAAAAATCAGTCAAGTCAAGACTGTATATTAGCCCCAAGCAAATATGTATATACAGTATGTGTTCACAGGTGAGGTCACTCTGTTTGAAATAGGAGAAATATAGACATGCTTTGGTCTTCAAGCATTTCTGGAATATAAAATATAGGACTTAAAAGCAGGATTGTACTTACTGACTAACTGGCTAATATGTATGTATCTGTTTACCTCCAGAGCCGCGTAACGGGGTCAAGACTCAACATTATAATCATCGCAGAGGGAGCCATCGATGGAAATGGCAAGCCCATCACCTCAACTTATGTAAAAGACGTAAGTTTAAAGATTGAAGGACTGGGGCTGATTGATGGCAATGTATGAAACAACTGCCTGTGATGTAGAAATATCACTCAGATGTAAACAGGCAAAGGTTGAACTAGCAGAGAGCAGTATAGTTCAGTGTTCAGAGTTTCCTCTCAAATATTTGTTAAGGACTTTTCTCTCATAGTATGTCTGTTGTGTATGCATGCTAAATGACAAACCCATGATATACTGAAATGCTTCCATGTGTGTTTGAAGCTGGTGGTACAGAGGCTGGGTTACGATACCAGAGTGACAGTACTTGGTCATGTTCAGCGAGGAGGAACTCCCTCAGCGTTTGACAGAGTGCTGGTGAGTTGGACAACATAATGAATGTATTTATACTGCAAAAATGCAGCGATGACACATTAACAAATTGTTGAGGCCATACAATTATTTATCTATTTCAGAAATTGTTTGAACATTAAAGTGTAGATCTAAACTGCCTACATGTAGAACATGCCTCTCGTTTAGACAAATTATTGTCATCATTGATATGACCAATACAAGACATTATTGATGCGTAGGTGATGCTCTGCGCGATTCATTATTTATGCATGTAAATGCACTTGTACAGTATGGACTCTATTGTGTTTGTAGAGCAGTAAGTTGGGAATGGAGGCGGTGATTGCCCTGATGGAGGCCACTCCCGACACCCCAGCCTGTGCCATCGGCCTGTCAGGTAACCGTGCTGTTCGTCTGCCTCTAATGGAGTGTGTGGAGATGGTGAGTCACTCTCCTCTCCTCTATAATTGATTTTAATGGACATACTAACAAACAATGGGAGGTTGTTGTATTTATTGATTGTACCGTCATTTGCAGACTAAATTGGTGCAGACGGCCATGAACGAGAAGAGGTTTGATGAGGCTGTCAAACTGCGTGGAGGGTGAGAGCAGAGATGTTTTTCATGTATACAATAGTTCTAATTACTATTATAGTGCAAAACTGCTAGGTCATCTATTCATATTAATGTTATCATGCACACAATTTATTTTAAGTTTTTCTATGCAAATAATAAACAAGTCCAAGCTAAAATAAATAATGATTTGCTTGCAGGAGTTTTGAGAACAACTGGAACATCTACAAGCTTCTTGCTTTCCAGAAGCCTGTCCAGTCTCAGGTAAGTCTCACTAACACACACACACACGCACACACACACACACACACACACACACACACACACACACACACACACACACACACACACACACACACACACACACACACACACACACACACACACACGCACACACACACACAGTATTAGCATTCACATGCAAAAGAATCACAACATTTAAGCACAAATGCTTGTTAATATCTGACTCATGTTCCTTCAGAGCAATTTCTCCTTGGCTATTCTGAACGTGGGAGCTCCGGCTGCGGGGATGAATGCAGCAGTGAGGTCTGCCGCAAGGTTAGCGCTTGCTCAAGGACACAAGGTCTACGCTGTCCAGGATGGCTTTCAAGGACTTGCCAATGGAGAAGTGAGGGCTCCTACTACTCAGTCTTTACCACAGTGCAATAGATTGTAGCAACAAGTAACCTGTATGACTGTGTGGAAACTGTTCCGTGCTGACACCTGTCTGTCTGCAGCTTTCTGAGATGGAATGGCACAGTGTGGCGGGATGGACAGGCCAAGGGGGCTCACTGCTGGGGACAAAACGGTGAGCATCAGGACACTTTGATTTCTATAATATGAACATATTTAGTTCATCTTAAGAGTACTCCAACAGTTTAGTATTGTACTTTCATAACGTTTGGGGACTTTGGGGAAAAATCAGGCTAAAAGTGATGCAGGAGAGGCTACAATTAGGCAATATGACAACATATACCATTTGTTTATTGTCAGAGATTTTGTCATATCATTTATACTGTACTGGGCGCTGAGGGCAATGTGGAAAATCAATTACAGTAGCAGGTCTGCATTATTGCTAAATTGGAGTTTCATCATTTTTGGATAAATATGATAAAGATACCTTGATTTGTCAGGTTTTTAACTTGCTAGATTAGCTATATCAACATTTTCTGATGTTTTAATATTCCTACCTTTTTAATATACCTAATAATCTATACTGTGATAGAGGATTTTATCAATATTGTGTTACAACGTCCAAAATCCTCATCATCTTACAGTTCCCATAATGCAACATCTCCTAGTAACTAGCAAAATTAAAAATTGTCAGAGTGCCTCTCAAAGTGATTTTGGATTTTTGTTTCATGCCCTATTTCAGAACTCTTCCAAACAAACACATGGAGAAGATTGTGGAAACCATTACCAAGTTCAATATCTCAGCTCTGCTTGTAATTGGAGGGTTCGAGGTATAAGAACAACCCTTCAAAAAACCAGAAGTGTAGTACGTGTATATTATTGTCAATGTTGCATCAAAGAGGATTTCAATCTATCTGCTGGTGACTTTCAAAGGGGTACGTAGGTGTGCTGCAGCTGTTTGAAGCCCGGAGTCACTATGATGAGCTGTGCATCCCCATGTGTGTAATCCCTGCTACTATCAGCAACAACGTCCCTGGAACTGACTTCAGCCTGGGAGCAGACACGGCTGTCAATGCTGCCATGGAGGTAATGCTGAGCAGATGGCAAATTAACTGTGTGACTTTGATGTTTCAGGATTAACACGAATAGAGACTGAACCAAGCCAGAAAACATTGCATGTATATGAGCTGCTGTATTAATAAGGTACACTTTGAACCTTGTATACTTAGTCAAAACAGGGGCGGCAGTGAGTATATAGACTAGTTTTTAACTTTGAGAGGAAGGTGACAGAAACAGGCAGAACTCTAATTCACACCACCACACTGCATTATGGGCTCCAAAACTGTACACAGTTAGTGGTGGGTGTTGATGTTGACTCTTTCTTAACTTCCAGACCCACACTTTTGACCCTTCCTTCTATTGCCAATGTCTCCTTTCACACTTCTTAAGGGTTGCGACAAGATCAAGCAATCTGCCTCTGGGACCAAGAGAAGAGTGTTTGTGGTGGAGACTATGGGTGGGTTCTGTGGATATCTGGCAACCTGCACCGGTATAGCTGTGGGTGCTGACGCAGCCTACATCTTTGAAGACCCCTTCAACATCCATGACTTGAAGGTAAGACCAAAACAAAAGAAAAACCTCTGCTGTTTCTTTTCTTTTTGTCTACAATGTTCACAGCTTTTTGTCACTTTAATGATCTGGCCTTTTTGACAGACCAATGTGGAGCATTTGACTGAAAAGATGAAGAAGGATGTCCAGCGGGGTCTAATACTGAGGTGCATAACATCTCACTCATTTAGCCATTCAGAGATTCTTATGCAATGCAAAAGCTAATAAAAAAGGGTCTGATCTGTTCATCTACGTTCCATCAGTACATCACCTTAGCGTGTTAGCATGTTAACATTTGCTAAAAACAAAGTACTGCTGAGGCTGATGGGAATGTTTGTAGTTTGCAGGCATTTGGTCATAAACCAAAGAATTGGGCAGACTGGACATTTTGACTTGATTATAGTGCCATATTTTAAGTGAGGATTGCCAAAGTCAGTAGAAGTATCATCTGGGGAACATTATTGTTTGCACAAAATTTCATGACAATTGATCTAGAGGTTGTTGAGATATTTTCAGTCACATATATATATATATATATATATATAAAACAGTCTGATTTCTTTTTTACTTTTTGATCATTTTCTCTGTCACAACAGGAATGAAAATTGCCATGAAAATTACACTACAGATTTCATCCATAGGCTGTACTCATCAGAGGGAAAGGGCATCTTTGACTGCAGAGTCAATGTGCTTGGACACCTTCAGCAGGTACAAGAGCCACTAACTCTGGCAAAACACAGCTTACCAAAGATTTCCATTACAGTGACTCATATACTGTGAAGAGACAGAGTCTTGCAATGCATTTATACTCCATTTGTCCATGTGTGCTCCAGGGAGGGGCACCTTCTCCCTTTGATAGAAACATTGGCACTAAGTTGGGTGTGAAGGCTATCCAGTGGATTTCTGAGAGATTGACCGAAAACTTCCGACAAGGTAGTTAGTGTTTTAAGTCATAGTTGACATAAATTAATTGCTCAGAAACCCCAGCAATGTAATGATTCCAGTTGTTTTCCCCACCAGCCCGTGTATTCGCCAACTCACCACATACAGCATGTGTGCTTGGCCTCAACAGGAAGGTCATCTCATTCATCCCTGTCACTGAACTGAAGGATGTGACTGACTTTGAGTAAGCTATGTCACAGTTTTATACAACAACAATAATTTGTGATAAATCAGTCTTAATAATTTAATTTATGTCTGTTTTTCAGACACCGAATGCCCAAGGTCCAGTGGTGGCTTAATCTTCGGCCGATGTTAAAAATGTTGGCCAAGTACCAAACCAGCTTCTGTGAATATGTCCCAGGTGAGATTGAACATGTGACTCGACGCTCCATCAGCATCGACTCTGGGTTCTAGGCTCTCTAAAACAACAGTTTACTCGCTGCACTTTTTTTAACCTTATCTGTCCAACCTTTGTTCTTATGCAGACCACATGCTTTATGTGGTTTTTAATCCGCTGCTATGCATGTAGACTTTTAAAGCCAGCATTGATCTCAGTCTATTGTCAGTGTCATATTAAAAATGTACGTAAAGTATTCATTAATTGAATGAGGCATTCAATAGAGCAGATTCCTTTGTGCCAAGCCTCTGTGTAGTCAATTCACTGCAATAAAAAGTCAAAGCAGGCGCCACAAAGATGAAATTGTATTAACTACTAAATATATAATACAAAGCAGCTTGTGGTGTGGATTGAAATAATCTGATCAGAGACCTTAAGTAAAAGAAGTATGCATATCTATGTGATTCAGCTATAAATGAGAGCTACTACATTTTTTGAAGCACCTTATTAATTTCCACAAAAATGAAAGTGGTCCAGTGGTTGGCTTGAGATTGTGATTGGTGCTTTAACTCGCTGTATGTCAGAATGTGACTGTGTGACTCATCGGACCAGTGTGATGATTATTTCATTTTATTTATACACTGTGTAGGACTGAAACACTGCTTCTGTCTTTAATGAATGCAAACTGAACAGCAATACACAAAATATGCATTTTATTACAGTGTAATAAACTTCACAACTACTATACGTACAATAGAGAAAACTGTAAAGAAATATAAACGTACGTTGTGTATTATTTTGATAATAATGCTATATCTTCAATAAAATGTCATTCAACTGTGGTAATGTTAGAAATGTGTTCTTTGTAGTATAAATAGCTTTTAAAATAACATGAAGTTAAACTGACAGACATAAATAACAAACAGAACAAAGAAACAAAACCCTACATGGCAAACTTCACTTTTTTAACTGTTGAAGTTGTATTATAGTGTTAAACCATGAACCCTTAGCGAAGGTATTTGTCATTGCCCGCTATATGAGAACATTAACGAAGAAAATAAGTAACAAACTGGTCTTACAAACACAATTTTCAAACAAATAATTCAGTATGTTTTTCTTCTAACTCTTAAAAGTTGAATGAAAATGGAAAATCATCCCTGGTGGTATCTTTGTTAGTTGTCTGAGGGCTCTTGGGGGTAAAGGCAAACTGGAAGTCTTCAATTTGCTCTGGTTGGCCAAACAAGAACTCTGGACCTGCAAAATCATATACATACAGTACCTGTAGTTCAAAGCAGGTAATACACATCACAAAAATAGAGAGATTTGATACTTACAGGTTGAAGACTTTGATTCTGTGGTTTTCTGAAAAGAGAGGAACATAGTTTGCTATTTTTGTTGTAGTAATACTGTATAAACGAAATAGGAGTTACAGTAAAAAAAAGCAGTACCTTCTCGTTGAAAAAAGAGCCGGTAAAAGTGAAAGATGACTCCTGTAAAGAAACTGGGAGGTAATTCCAAAACTAAGAAACAGTCATTTCTGTCAAATCACTTATTCCTTTTGCTCGCTCCTCACCTCATCCTGTGACGAGCTCACATCAAATCCAAACCCAGAGAAGCCCGGGGTGCTCGGATCAGAGTTCAGAGAGAACAGGAAAGCTGGAGATTTGGTATCAGAGGTGCCTTGATGTGGGGAGCTGGCATGGCTAAAGCTGAAGTGAACAAATGAAACAGTTCTCAGTGGCTGTCTTGACAGTGATTCAAAGTGTTGGACAAATCAGAGAAAGCCTTACTTAAATGGAAATGATGGGGTTGAAGGCACAGCTGTCATTTCTGCCGGGGATGACTGAGGATTCGTTTCTTGAGATGATGAGTGAGGAAAAGCAGTGACTCCCTCATTGTCCTCTTCGCTTGGTGCCTGCTCTTCATCTATAACTACCTTTTCCTCCACCTCGTCCTCCTCTGCCTCCTCCATAACTGATACAGTGGACTGCTGTTCATATGCAGAAAACACCTGGAGTGTAAAAGTATTTCCAACAGGAAAAGTTGAAGTAGCATTTACAGCATAGACCTTACAACCCGATACAACACATTTCCAGTTACATAAATCAATGCAAAAAAATTACATTTGAACATTTCCACTGCAACATCTCTTTACAGACACAATGTAATTAGTTAGTCAGGTATTTCAGGGACCTTGACGGGAAGAGTTTTCATTGGCGGTCATACTTTGGTAGGAAATAGTTCTCAATGAAAACTGTAACATCTGTGGATTATCCTCGGCAACTTGAGATTTATTCTGGAAAGAGACATTGCTATTGTGTTTTTCAGATATGATGTGACAGATGCTGTGAGCCATAAAAGTGTATTCGCGTGTACACTTGTAGAGACAGGTTTAGACAAATTGTCAAAATCCATGCAGCGGATGCCTAGTTACCTGACTTTAAGGTCATAGTATGGTATAGTAATTTGAAAACCAAGGGGACTAAGTGGCCATTTGAAGGACATTCTATGCATAAAAGATAACATTACCAAGACTTGGTCCTCTTGTCCAGTTTCCTGCTCCTCAGCGTGCATCTCATCTGGCTGTGTTTGCTCTAAAGAAATACATATTATGATGAGGTTTGATGTAACATAAACACCCAGACATGGCATCTGGTGTAGAACGTGTTGGTATTAACTGAAACACATAGCAGGCTTTTCTCTACTTACCATCCAACGGATAACATGACCACAGCTCATTGCTTTCTTCTTCTGGGGAAGGGCTGCAGGCGGTAGTATGCTGGACCTTGTTTTCCTCATGAATTTCTTCAGCATTTGCCTCTACAAATGTTCTATGACCATTCTGCAAGATCTGTTTAGATTTATCAAAGTGGCTACAGGACCTGCTGAAACTTTAACATCTCATAATGAAAAGCTTTACAAGGCATTATTGTTCGAGTACCTTTGTCTGGTTGAGATGAAGAGAAGAGATGTCAATGGAAAAATTACTTTCCTCCTCTGTCTGAGGATCTAATTGTTTCTCTGCTTCTGCTATGGGCTGTTGGCCAGAAACACTATAAAGAAAAGTGAAGTCAAACTGAAAAACTGAGCTTTGCTAAAGCCTATGTGTCATTATTCTTTGTTATCTATAAGATTCACTGAAAGATACCTGTCTGGTAGTTTCTCATCGGAAGAGGAATCGACTGTTGGACCTGGTCAGGCAGAAATTCAATTAACTGTATCAAGATGTAAATATTTCAGCTCTACCAGAGCAATTTGATAAAAAAAAAATGTTTATTATCACCGAGATGGTCCAGCTCCTTCTGTTTCATTGTTATTTGCTCATCACAAGTCTTGATCCTACACTCAATCTCCTCTTTTTCAGCCTGCAGCACGAGGAGCTTTTGAGCAAGAGTATTTTGGTAATAATATTCTTTATGCAACTGGAATGTCTTCCTGTAGCTTGCAATTCTCTCTTCGTAGACTTCCCTTGTTGGGTTACAAATGAAAAACAGTTCAGCTTTGTTAATTATTGCCCACAAAAATATATGAAGTGCAATTAAACACCACAGCTAACTGAACCCACATGTCATGGTTGTAGCTGGCTTTTCTGTTCTCCAGTTCTGCTTTCAGTGTCTGCTCATACTGAAGAAGCAGGCGGTTAGTCGCCTTCATGCTAAAGGTACATGGATGACAAACAGTAATGAATATCAAAACTTCACTGCACTGCTTATGTTGTTATGTTAAATTAAATTGTGTATCATCAACTTGGTCCGTCATAGTTTGGCCCATTTATTACCTAGTAATCATACCTTCTAGCATTTGCTTTATTATGTATCACAGTGCTCTGCTTCACCCTGATTTCTTCCTCAAGTTTCTTGATATCTCTGTGGATTGTTTCAATGTAAGACCTCCTCTCAGCAGTATCAGCTCTACAAACTGTAGACAAACATATAATGGACACCATTTCACAACATAAAATATATGGTAAACTAACTATTTGTTTGTTGGCCTGTCTTTCATACAAATGTCTAGTAGTTACCTTTAATTTGTTGGTTGATCTCATTCTTCTTTTGGGAAAGCTCCCGAGTTTGAAGAGCTATCAAATACAAACAGCAGTTATCTTATTTAAAAAAGAACTACTATCTATATCATTATTAGTAGTATAAGTGTTATTATCTCCTTTCCTGAATTAGCTTAGGTTACTAGCTAGTTTAACCCCCAAACTAGCTTTTTACTGACACACATTAGCCAAGCAGCTAGCTAACGTTAAGCTAACAGTAAAACTTTCACGTTAACTTAGCTACATTGCAAGCCAAGCAAACATCAACTGACAACAAAACTACAATTTTTAACGTACAATGAACTCAATAACTAGCTAAACTCACCAAACTGAAAGAGGAGGCTGTCAATATTATTAACGTTAAGATAATATTGGTCGTCCATTTTTAGACCAGTCTACGTTAGCAGCATTAGCTAGCTAGCTGCTTGTCAACTGAGTGTGTGGCGGGCTGCTGCTGCCTCCCAGTCCCTGCTGCTGTCAACGGTTCAGACGTTTCAACCTGAAAGAACGGTATTAATTTAAATCGATTATGGCTGTAAAGACAAGGCATTCCTGTCATAACCCTTTATTTTAATTGGGAGAGCCACATTTATAACGTTATAAATCTTAGCTAGATTTTAAATGTCACTTTCAGAAAACATGCACTAAAGTTAGACACAGAGTGGTTTTGAGTTCGCTGGAATTGATATCTAGTTATCAATTAACGTTAGCTATGCTACGTTAATCACAGCAGATTATATGGTCACGTATGACCATGACTGGTTTATTGTGCCTTCTAGTTATGAGTGCATAATATCTCTTCACTGCAATTAGGTTATGTTAACATGTAGCTAGCTAGTTAACGTTAGCTGGTTAATTAACACCAAAACTAGTTAGCCTGCTAGCTTGACTCAGAGTAACGTTAGTAGTCTGGCAATGCGAGACTAGCTTGCTAGTTTCTTTAGGCTAAACCTTTTAACATAACGTATAGCTACTGATACAACACTTTATTTAAGTATTTTTTACTAATTCATTAAACTGCAACGTTATACAAAACATACGGCGCCAGGGGCCCATGTGAATAGTGAATGTTGTGTAAGGACATAGCTACATGTCCGTAGGATATTTAGTTAGTAACGTTAATTCTTTTAATTTGCATGTTTTTACATATGAAGGCAGTCAGGCTCTCTTAATACAGCCATGCAGTAAGGAGGATCATGGTTGAGGGGCGGGTTTAGTGCTATGCTGGGAATCCTTTTGCGTAGCGCATCTGTATCGGCAAAAACACAGCGATGTGTGGCTTCGCTTGCAGTGTCTCAGACAAATTCAGGATGTATATGCACACGGTATAGTTTATCTACCTCGACCAACCTAATCAAGGTAAGATTCAATTTCAATTGCAGTTCTATTTAGAGTACATGTTGTTCAATGTCCGCCGGCTGGCGTCTGTAGACAAAAGAGCGGACATGGGTGGGATTTAAATGGGAGGGGATCAGCTGTGTGAAGAATGGGTTGCATTGTCGATTTCACCTCTTCTTATAAAATGATGCATTCTTTTGGAAAATCCCTGCATTCCGTCTATCAATCGTGTATTTTTTGTAGGCCTATATGTCTGTAAAGGAGTGGAATGATAGACTGAGCTCGCATATCCACTGAGTAGCCTGTCATGCAAAAGAGAGACAACCCCCCTCTTTGAAGAAATCTACGCTTTGTTTATCAATCTAGAGCGATTTAATCTGTCTGTTCAGATGCATAATGCCATTAGATGAATGATATTGATAAAATGAATTTGGTAGATTTTGATGAGTCTTCATCACTGAAAAATTGACTGCTGAACCTAGGCCAGGATCACTATACACATGAGTGCATTATTGTGACTGTAAAAAAGCAAATCTCTCTCTCTCTCTCTCTCTATCCCTCTCTGGTGTGTGTGTGTGTGTGTTTGTGTGTGGAATCTTCATTAGATTTAGCACTTCAACATAATGGGTGTGTGCTGCACAGGACTTCACTGTTAGGCTTCACATATAACCCATCAAAAAGATTAAGAGTCAAAAGGTTTACTGAATCAGGTGAGAGCATGGCACATGTAGAGGAGTCTCAAACTGAAGGAGAGGGTAGCCCTCAGATGATTTCCTTAAGATCAGACATATCAGGGAACCACGTGGACGATGGAGAAGTGGGACCCTCAATGAGGAGGAAGAGGAGGAAGAAGAAAAACCCGCGTCCAGAGTCCATTATTGTTTACCGCTCTGAAATGGAGAGTGCACCTGGAGAGGACCAAGGCGGTGAGGAGGGAGCAGAGAGGAGCACAGAGGAGGGTGCTAAATTCCTCTGCACACCTACAGGAGAAGGTGAGAGGGGTGTCCGATTCAATTGATGTAAATCATGCCACTTAATATTACTAAAGGAAAGTGTGTTCGACATATACATTGCAATTTACTCCATACAAATTGACTACAAAACTATAGAAGGATTTAAGGTATTGCAATCAGTATGGTTCATGGTTTCAGTATGGGGCCTTGTAAATAATAAAATACATTTACACTATAAAGAGCAAGAATGAACTTGTAATTAACCACATTTCTTGTTTGCTTGCCTTGCTATTTTCTTTTTTGTTGTTTTTGTCATATAGTTAACTGTCTTTATCTCTTAACAGGAGGATGGAGCCTTCCCCCAGACAGCCGCTACGTGACCCTGACAGGCACCATCACCCGAGGAAAGAAGAAGGGTCAGGTGGTGGACATTCACCTCACTTTGACAAAGAAGGAACTCAGGGATCTGGCTAAGTCAAAGGAGCGTCTTGATGCAGAGTGTGAGGCAGGAGAGGGCTCTAAACGCAACTGCAGCTTAGGTGTGTGCCAGGGACCCCATGTTGTCCTGTGGAGCCTCTCCTGTGCCCCCGTGATTTTCCTCCTCTCCTTTATAACTTCCTTCTACTACGGCACTCTCACCTGGTACAATGTCTTCCTGGTGTACAATGAGGAGCGAACGTTCTGGCACAAGATTACAATATGCCCCTTCCTCATCATCTTCTACCCCATGCTCATCATGCCCATGGCGCTCTCTCTGGCTCTATATTCCGCCGTGGTGCAGGTGTCCTGGGCCTTCAGCGAGTGGTGGCAAGCTGTGAGAGACCTGGAGAAAGGCTTCTGCGGCTGGGCCTGTGGGAAGCTGGGACTGGAGGACTGTTCCCCCTACAGCATAGTGGAGCTCCTTGACTCTGATACTGTTTCCTGCACTCTGCAGAGCAAAGCTCCCAGTGAACTTGCCCAGACATCATCAGTGTAAAGTGTGGGTGTGTGGGAGAGTTGTGGGGGGGGGCTGAGGTCCAAGGCACATGTTGATTTAGTCGGTCACAGGAAAGTATTTTAAAGCTGTTTCACTATACCTTTCTGTAAATGACAACTAATCAAACACTGCCTGAATTGTCCTAAAATGCTGAACTATTGCTACAAATTTTGTGAAGCATTATTGGATCCAGATCACTATAAATTATTCCTCTGAGCACGGGAGTGGTAATGTTTTATTTTTTTTACGTTTATTCTCCTATCACTGAATCCTACTCATAACATTTTGATACCTTTAGGCCTTGGTGCCTCCTGTAGTAAAGTATAGATAGACTGGCTGTGGACACGGATACATACACACATTGTTTTAGGCCTTGAAGTTAAACCAAGTTTCACTTCATCTGTAAATATCTGTAATTAAATGTATTAAGTTTAAGAGGATGCATTTCAAAGGCAACGCTGTCTTGTATTAACTCACCATAATCACTCTGTGAAGTTGCATTTGAAGTAAGGCTGGATTACCAACTGGGAAAAGTTGACAACTGCTCCAGGCTCCATGTGTTAATTACTTTGTGGAAATTAGATTACTGATTTGATTGGGAATATGCACCATTGAGCACATTATTGACTAAAACAATAAGCACCTTAAGATGAGCAATGTCTTGTTAAGGGGTTCTGTGTCAGCATCTAGTTTTTAAAGGTTAAGGATGCCATTACTTTATATTCATTGATTTGTGATCATTTTTGGAGAACAATGGAAGTCTGTGGCTCAGATAAATAAGCTACATCAGGATTTGTATACATAGAGAATACTTGTTAGAAGGATTAATCCAGTGTGGATTTTGGCCTTTCATAGATTTTGTTGACAATTAGAAAAATATTGAATATTACCAGCCTTGTCCTGTAATAACTGTATTATTCTGGATGATACTGTGCTTACATGGTGCATATTCCTATCATCAAGAAGTACCCCAGCATGCGAGTACTTGTTGGTGTCTGGGCATCGAGGCTGATTATATTTAAGCTGCCATGTGTTGCTGCTGTGTGCTGTCACCTAAATGTACACATCAAGTACATAGTACATAAACAATGTACAGAGGAAGATAGCAAATTTTTGGCCCAGGGCACTCTAGCAGGTCAATTCAGCCATAATTTGAAGCCATAGTCCGAACAAGCTGACAAGTTTTTTGTTCTACTGTCTTTTTTTTTTCATATTGAAGGCATCATCATCACAGATATTTGTGGTCTTAAACTATAGTCTTCAGAGTTTTGTTCCACACACAAGAAAAATGAAGTTCACTGTAATTTTCCACCTGAGAATTCCTGTTACATTTCCACACAGTCATATTTTGAATGTTGATTTAATTTATTTTAAATATTTATGTCTAGTACACAGCTAGGTGTTTTATGCGTAGCTGATGGGGTTGGTTTAAGTCAATCAGATGGTTTAAATATTTGGTAATTCAAATGTTTATGAGTAATTGAATTTTGTTTTCATACAGGCAGAGACATGGATCAATGTTTGTGGATTGAGTCTGTATTACACATTACATGTCCTGAAACCACAGTATGCAAAGTAAAGAATTACACAAAGAATTGTCATTACATCACAACTACTGTATGTGAACATTTATACATCTATATTATGGAAAAGAAAATCAGCAGGTGACTGTTTTATGTGTGGTTTATAATGAAAAACAAGTCAGCTTATAACCCTAAATGGTGCACACAGATGCAGATGGCTCTCTGTGGTTTGGGTGCTTTGAGATCTGATTATTGGCACCCTGGTGTTACGCTGGGACGCTTACTGAAGAAAATCCATATGCCCCAAAACAGACAAAGGCAATGTCAGGGTTAACACATATGTATCAACTTGTACTGGACAGTTTTACTGTCTGATTGTGTTAAAACAATTTAAGGTTAAAACACAGAACACAGTCTATGGGTCAAAACCTCACAAATTGAGCCAATAAAAACATTTGGGGTAGAGTGGGGGTATTTTTATTAATCAATGTTTGTATATATTTAATTAATTCGTTACTCTCATTTAATAATTATTATTATGTATTTATTTATTTATCATCATTTTTATTTGATCTCAATATTTCTGAAATCCTGGCTCCAGTCGTGAAATCAGCATAGACAATTAAATGAGCTACTTGCACAAGAGTCCATGCACGCACACCCATAACTTAGGCTAACTCTGTGCACTGTGCCATATGAAACGCTGGAGGGCGTTTGTTCTATTACATTTCCACGGACTCGTCTTAAACTCAAGAACACCGAAAATGACATTATCACAGCTTTGTACAGTTCCGTTGTGTTTCGTTAAATAGGTACAGCATTACGGCGAGCACCCAAGAGCAGCTCTCGCGTGAAGCTCTTTAAGATAACTGCGGAACATGTATCACTGTAAACAGGAACTACGTTATCGTTTTTGCCGTTCATAGTTTTTCTCCGGAGCCATAACAAAGTGACACGCAGTCTTTGAAAGAGGGAAAAAAGAAGATGGCAGGTGCCAAAGTAAGTTACTTTCTCTTACATTTTTTGAAATAATGTAATTACTCCCGTGTTCAGCTTTGTTAGCTAATGTTCGCCGTGTTAAATGGGCGGTTTCCAAACGTCAGAAACAAATTGTTCTCTGTTATTGAGCTTGAGTTCTCTTAATACATCCATGGCTTCAGAGCGCTAAACGTTAGCGACATGTTAAGACATGTTGACATTGAAGCTAACGCTGCCACGCCCCCAATTGAACAATAGGGTTAGGGTAACGTTGCCTTAAATAATACCTTTTGAAAGATTTAAAATGCTTTCTTTTGTTTGTTTTCCGTAGTCAGCATTGGTGTTGTGCATGGATGTTGGGTTCTCCATGTCCAACTCTGCCCCGGGCGAAGAGCCTCCCTTTGAACTTGCCAAAAAAGTCATCCAGAAGTTTGTCCAGCGCCAGGTAAACTTCAGCTAGACATTTGCGAAAGAACAAGTAACAAATAAAATCTACTTTGATGATCTCTGTCATATTTGACAAACACACCTTTTACTAGGTTTTTGCAGAGACCAAGGATGAACTGGCGTTAGTTCTGTTTGGCACAGACTCCACCAAGAACTCACTGGACAAGGATGACCAGTACCAGAACATCACTGTGCATCGTCACCTTATGGTGCCTGATTTTGAGCTTCTGGAGGAAATAGAAAATCAGATCCATCCAGAGAGTCAGCAGGCTGATTGTATCCTGTCGCTCCATACTTTTGATCTGTTTATCAGTTAACTTAGTAGGTAGATATTGAAGTAAGGCTACATCTAATTGTCAGGTAACAAATTGATTAGTGTTTTCAGATTACTTTTATCAGACCCACCTTAAGTTTACTGTTTTATTGGATTTGTATGTGATTTCATTTTCAGGGAAAGTCAAAACAGACATTCCTGGTTGGTTATTTTATCCATTAACAATTTCGTAATAGTTCTATCAGAAAATGTATTATATGACAATATATATTGATATTGTGATGTAAATTCACATGTACTGCGATATAGGATGTTAATAATATCATTCACACCCCCAGGCTTTCGTTCATTTGTGTTTACAGGAAGTCCTTCAATAAACCTTTTTCTCTGCAGATTTGGATTTTGGATCTTGGATTTGTCTGAAGGTTCCAGGGTTCATATCTTCAGGCTAAGTGTAGTGTTTTAAGCTGTTTAGTCTGACCGATAAGAAAAGCCTTAAACACTCAGGTTATATGTATATCAAATGGACCTAAAAAAGTTACTGTTTTTGTTTGTAAAGCTGTAAACATTTTTATTTAAAAATGTTACTCTTTTAACAACTAACATTAAATATCAGCAACATTGGAAATGATACATTTTATGCTGACTAAATCATTGTTTAAGTGGATAGTTATTTCAGAACTAAAATCTATAATTTAATGACTCATAAGATTAGATCCACTCAAATCATGTCTAGTGTTTTGGAATCAGTTGTCTAAAGTGGGCTCTCCTGTGTGTTTGCGTTGGTTTTATTTTCACTATGTCCCTTTAATGTATAAAACAGCAGACAATTCTGATAGAGTTGTACGGTAAAGACCAAACACTTTGACTTTAATCATGCGTCAGATCCTGTTTGCGTCCAGCCTCATAATCCGAGATGATGTGTGAGAATCTGTTACCTCCTTAACTCCTGTTCAACAGGGCTGGATGCTCTTGTTGTGTGTATGGATCTTCTTCAGACTGAAACAAAGTGAGAAGCTGCCTGTATCTTATACACAATTCTCCTGATTCACAAATAAAAAAAACTGATGTCCCTGCATTTAAATGTTAATTTTGCTGATGGGATAATTATTTTATTTGTTTGGGGTTTCTTTTCAGGGAAAAGAAGTGTGATCGTCTCAACATTGTCCTCTTGACTGACCTGAACACTGAGGCCAACTCAGAGCAGCTGGACATTATTATTGAAAACCTGAACAAAGCTGGCATCACCCTGCAGTTTTTGTAAGGTTCAGAGAATTCACCAATGTGTAATTTTGAAGCAAATATAATGTATACAGAAGCCCCACAAATGTCCCCAGTGAAGTTATAGAATAATGATAATGCAGTTGTGTGTGTCAGTACTTTTCTCATAATTATTAAAATGTCCTAATACTTACTGTACAGTTATTAGAAGTCACTCTGGAAGACGGGCATTCTGCTCAAACCTTCCATGAGACTGTCATGGCATTGACCCAAACCTTTGTATCCTTCCTTCCTCCAAACCATTTTCAGTTTGCCTTTCCCTGCGGGGGACGATGAAGAGGGTGGAGGAGATGCGGACGGAAGAGACCCTGGTCAGCCGGGCACGGGCAAAGGTCTATCCAAGGAACAGAAGAGTGGCCTGGACATGGTGAAACACATCATGCTAAGCCTGGATGAGGAGGACGGCCTGGGAGAAATCTACTCCTTCAGGTTGGTGTGCTCGGGATATTTTTTATGTCTCACTTTCTTCTTCACATATGTTTTTCTCTCTGAATCACATGGTGCTTTCTACATTTAAAAGTCGAAAATGCTATTAGTTGATGATGTCATATGACATGGCTTCCCACTTTTCCCTCCCGCTGTAGTAAAGCAATTGAGCAGCTGTGCATGTTCAAGCGCATTGAGAGGAGACCTATGGCCTGGCCCTGTCAGCTGACCATCGGCAGCTGTCTGCCCATCCGTATTGTTGGATACAAAGCAGTAAGTTTACTGTGGATGTCACTGGATGAATATGCTACACTACATGCTTATTATACAGCTTTATTGAACGAAGAGGTGTCCACATGTAATCATGTAGTAGTGTTGTACTTGTTGCCTAAGTATTGTAAATTTGTGCAACGTGACATCATGACTTTGCGTAAACATACACGCCACTTTCTAAAGCCAGGTGGCGTGTTATCTGTACGCATTTTGAGCTATCCGTGTGTATGTCTACACCGTATACAGCGGACGGGTTGGGTTTAGGAAAAGAAGAACGGGACGGTTGAGTTTAGTAAAAGAAGAACGGGACGGTTGGGTTTAGTAAACGTGACACGCGGGACACGATCCCCGGTCTCCTGGGTGAAAGTCCTGTGTTGTTTGACCCATCCACCACCCCAACCAACCTCCCTATGCAGATTTTTGGGCTTTTATACTACTAGCTACTTGGCGTAAATTGACACGCAATCGCAAGGTAATGTAAGTCAACGGAGGCCAAACGGCGTTGATAAACACGCAAAAAAGCGATTATGCGTCTTGATAACACGCCAAAATGGCATACGAATTGGCCTGTCATACATAAGCCACTTATTGAGGTCAGTCTGATTTGTAGCAGTTTATGTATGCTTTGCTCATTAACTCACTGTACGTAAAAGGAATCCTCCAAAATTCTTTCACTTTGCTATTGTGTCATGTAAATACCCAGATGACAGCTCATCAGTTATAGTCTTAAGGCTTTCTCATCCACAAATACTCCTCCCTGTGTGTTCCAGGTGACAGAAGAGAAACTGAAGAAAACGTGGACTACAGTTGACGCTCAAACCAACCAGAAAGACGACGTGAAGAGAGAGACTGTCTACTGTCTGGATGATGACAATGAGACAGAGGTGCAGAAGGATGACACTATCCAAGGTGAGAAATTAGTTTGAAACAAGATTACTTAATGTTGTACGTATAACTTAATAACACTGTAAACAAATGCTTCTTTTTCGTCCACAGGTTTTCGTTATGGAAGTGATATTGTTCCCTTCTCCAAAGTAGATCAAGACCAGATGAAATACAAACATGATGGGAAGTGCTTTGCTGTTCTCGGCTTCACCAAACAGAACATGGTATTATACTGTTTGTGCTAGTGGGATGTACGTGGCATCTAAAACAAATCTCAGATAAAGTAAACCTAAACCTTTTAGATTGAGCTGGTTACTTTATTCACCTACTGTTTCTTGTCACCGTCTGCTTGCAGGTACGGCGGCATCAGTTCATGGGGACTCAAGTCATCAAGATATTTTCTGCCAAGGATGATGAGGTGAGAATGGAGAGACCCTACACATTGCTGGGGACTACGTGTTGATACTGACCTGTTTCGGTTTCGGCTGTTCTGTCTGAGCAGCATGCAGGAGTTGCGCTGTCCGCTCTCATCCGAGCGCTAGATGAACTCAACATGGTGGCCATTGTACGTTACGCCTATGACCGGCGCAGCAACCCTCAAGTAGGAGCAGCCTTCCCGTGCATCAAGCGTGACTATGAGGTGAGATCACACACTCCTAAACATGCTGTTTAAGTAAATTAACTGAATCTATGTCAAATAGCACAGAGCTAATTGTCTGTCTCTCACCCTCAATAGTGTCTGATGTACGTCCAGCTGCCCTTCATGGAAGATCTCAGACAGTTCACATTTCCTTCTCTTGCGAATAACAGAAAGTTCACTCCATCAGGTACAAAACACCTCACAAAACTGACTTTAACTAACTCACACACTCACACATTCATGGTAAACTGACTGCAGATTCTCCACAAGAGGGAGCCTTCCGATCAGCCTCATCATTGCAGCAGCAGCAGCTACAGTATTTAGGTGTGAACATGACATTGCTCCCCCCTTCAAGTGCAAAAAGCTGTTGCAATTTTAACACTGTTTCACTAGGTTCCTTGTATGTAGTTTACACACACACACACACACACACACACACACACACACACACACACACACACACACACACACCCACACACACACACACACATTGCAGTTCTTAACTGCCACTGCTCTTATTTAACTAGTTTATATGTGGCACTGGTTCAGGATTGCAGGTCTGATGCTGGCTGCTCAGCTCACTAACACTGTGTGTATCTTTTTAAAGAGATAAATAAGTCAACTAAGAGATGAATAAACTTTGTTATATGATTCGTCTAGACACCCAGCTGTCTGCTGTTGACTCTCTTATTGACTCCATGATGTTGGTAGAGGGGGATGATCAAAAGGACATATTCAAGGTCCACCACATTCCCAACCCTGCCTTCCAGAGGCACTTCCAGGTACTGCAGTATGGTTTGTATTTCAGAAATACACTGCAACTATTATTACTTACTTATTCTGAGTTGAGGCAGATACGGTTTTGAAGGAGGGGTATCATTTTTTCAAGTCAGCAAAAAAAGATTTTATCTGTCTGACTAGAGCTTCACCAGCTAGAGGCTGTTGGTATTTAACCAGGATTGCCTCCTTCCTCAGTTACTGTCTGTCTCACCTCCTCTACCCAACTTTTCTTTCAGTGTCTGCATCATCGGGCAGTAAGCCCCGGCACCCCTCTTCCCCCCATGGAGCCATGGCTGAAGGCTGCTCTTGAGCGCCCTGATGTTGTTAGTGAACGTTGCCAGGCTCCATTAGAGGAGATAAAGAGGATGTTTCCTCTGACAGAAGTGGAGAAGAAAAAGAAGCTCAAGACTAGTGCTCAGATTTTTGGCAAAGAGTAAGTTGGATTAAGTTTGTGGTGGGTGTTTGAACGTTACAGACAGGGTTGTTAGTCATGTTGTAGTCTGGGCCAACGACAGTACATTTCTAGTATAATTGCCCCACAGCCGGCGCGCCGGATATTTTGCCGGATGGGCCCCGCCCTCTGCTCTCATTGTGTTGCTGTTCTCCAAACACAAATCCTGGGGAAACAACAAACTTTAAGCTAGCAAGCTACACGCTGAAAATGGCAACTTTTAAAGAAATTTGGATCGTGTAACAAGGCAAGCCTGCTTGGCTCTTTCGGGGAATGATTGTAAAGATTTACAAGAAATATATTTATGGCTTTTACTTAATTTTCTATGGACAATGGGCGATACACTGGTAAGAGCAAATTACATTCAACCATGTATCTGTCTTATTTAAATAGCTCACGTTACTGTATTGTGTGAACAGTTAACTTATTGTATGTGGCGTTTTCTTTTGCGGGGTGCAAATGTTTTACCAAAACAAGACTCCTTCCCGAGACCATTTTGCAGAGCCACCAAGACGATAGTCATTGGTTTAAAGAAATGCAAACAGCCCATAGCGTTTTTTTTTTTTTTCTCCTATCGGGAAATGTATGTATGGTAGAGCCAGACCTTACTCCAAAGCGCTGTGGAGATAGGTCTGGCAATGCGAGACTAGTCATGTAGTGAAGTGTAGTTGTCTTCAAAATATTCATGTAGATTGTGTAAAAGCATTTTTTTTTTTTTTTATTATCTTTCTGTAGTGTTTTGTAAGTGTAAGTATAATTCTAACTGACCCCTTTTGCCATTTACAGCGCCGAGGAGCCAGATGCCAAGAAGGCAAAAGGAGACGAAGAAGAGGAGGAGTATAGCCTGGCTGACATCGCTGAAGGCTCTGTGACTTCGGTAAGAATCAGGGGAGCTGGATTGCATAATAATCCTAGAGAGATAACCGCTTTCTATAAAAATTATCTATTCCAAATAACGTACTTCCCCATACTTTAAAAGTTTCCATTTTACTTCAGTCCTCACTAATTTTAAACACTTAACCAGGTGGGAAGTGTGGATCCAGCCAGAGACTTCCGTACTCTGATAAGAAAGAAGAGTCTTCCATTTGGAGAGGGTGAGGTCCAGTTTTGTTTTTTCTGGCGAGCTGGTCTGATAAACATCGTTTCTGTTTGTATTATAAACCATCATGATTCATGTTCCGTCTGTGTAATTGTGTTTATCTCTTTGTTTGGTTGTGGTGACCCCCGTGTCCTTCCCAGTCTGTCAGCAACTGACTCGCAGGATAGAGCAGTTGCTTAGCAACAAGAACACACACTACTACATGAAAAGCATCACCTGTATTCAGTCTTTTAGAGAGCAGTCCGTTAAGGTAAATAAACATTTACTATCTTCCATTTAGGGAAATACATGTGGATTTTTCTGTTATAAAGAGTCTAATGTGAAATAATCTGGACATATCCAAACGCATAGTTTGGGTTTTGCTATGGAGATTATGAGTCAATTTGAGAAGATTACAATGAGTTATATATCTCACGACTTGAACCGAGGCCAGTTCTTGTGTGAGTATGTGCTTTTTTTAGGAGACTTCTAAATAGATTTTGAATGTTTCATATCTTTTGTAATTCAGCTGGGGGATGCCAATCTGTACAATGGCTACCTCCAGTCCCTGAAAAGAAGCATTCCAAACAGAGGGCTGGAGGTCTTCTGGGACCTGCTTGTTCAAGGTACAGTATGATAAGCCTCTTTACTCAAGCCTGCAGGATTTCTCTCAAATCACTCCTCCCTTGAGATGAGAACACATTTCCACATCATTTCTTGAGTGCAAAATAAGTAAATGATGCAAAATTGGAAGCTGGATGATGCCTAAAAATGCAATGCGGCCCTGAATGAGAAGTCTGCAAAATGGAGTTTGGTGTTTTTGGGCTTGATTCTTGCTGTTTGATTGACAGATGCCATCACTCTGATCAGCAAGGACGAGGTTGAAGCAAGCACAGTATCCAAAAACGAAGCTAATCAGGTGACTCCCCTATTTAAACCAGTGTGAGCGGTTGAGGAAACAGCAACTGTTTTACATATTTGAAATAAAGGTCATCTTGAGAATGTACTCCTACTTATTGAAGCCTATTTTGTTCTCAGTTTCTGGTTACTGAGGAGAAGAAAGAGGAGGCAGCTGCACCACAAGCTGAAGATACTGGAGATGTTGATGACTTGGCAAGTGTGATTTTGTATTCTGTAACCTTTTCTGGTTTTAAATATTTAACTGTTCCAAGTGCCCCAAACTCCCATTAAGACCATTTCCTGTATATTTGCTGGACGGCCTATTGAGACCTTTCATATAAACTCTTTATACAAACTCTCCAGTCTTACATCTTTTTTTCTCTTCCTGTGCAGCTGGACATGATGTAAGAAGGGAGACAATGGGAGTGTCTGCAGTGGAAATGCAGAAGAATGCCATCATTCAACTCGGCCAGACCAAACCAATTCTTAAAATGCAGCCGTCCATTTTTCTGCCTCCTACTTGGGGGACTCCTGATACTTGTAACTGGTGATACTGAGTAACTGCATACATACCACACAGAATGGTGTTTGACTTAGCTAATGTTTACACTAGTACTATACACCTTTGCAAGGACTTTATGTTGAGGGCTTTAGATGCTTTTTGTCCTAAATGTCAAAATGATTGTAATTTTAATGAATATCTTGTTATAATTCCATGGTAATTTTCAGTAATGCTGGATGCAGTGAGTGCTTTAAATCTCAAGATTTATGTGCACTACATACCCTTTGTGACTTAACAGAAGACATCACTCCAAAATACTGCCAATAAACTGCAAGTTTATTATCTTAAAGTTCAATGGTTGATGATGAATTCTCATTTTAGTATAACAAAATATTGAAGATGAACACAGTTTTCGTGACTGAGTCGTAGTAAGCCAGTAACTCATGTTTAAAAAGCTAGCTTAACAGCAGTAGCACCACTATGATGTTCACATCCATGTGCTCTCTCTTTAACACACCCACTGGATGAAACGGTCAAACAAACTGGAGTGGGGCAGAGCGGAGAAGTCTTTTCCTTTAAAGATGGCATCCTGGTCATCCATGGCCAGCTTCACTAGGACATTTTGGTCAGTGTCACTTCTTGTGGCTACCACTGTGGAGACAACCTGTGCTCTGCGCATGGCACTAACCGCTTCATCCAGGTTTTCGCTGTCAGTGATGCCGTCTGTGATGAAAACAAATGAAATCTCTGCGTTGCGTCTCGTCTGGCGAGCATTTTCGCTACCCAAGATGTTGTCAATGGCGTTGAGGATGGCAGGCCCTATGCTTGAAGAAGAATCCAGATAAGGTAAACGTGCTAAGCCGTCGGCAATGACAAGACTGTCGTGTGTGAGAGGAAAGGCCACGTAGTTCTCGTTCTCTTTGCCAAACTCTATCAGTGCCAAGCGGGCTCGCATACGATCAGTCCGGCTCAGGGCCAGGTCCAGTCTTTCTGCCACCAACTGCACAAATTCACGGACATGCCGGAAGTTCTCCATCCCCAGTCGCTCTGAGCCATCTAGTAGAAATACCAAATCCACTGGCCGCTGGACACATGGCGCTACATCAGGTTCTGTAATGAAAGAAAACAAATCACACACTTAGCAGCACTCCTTTATACCACTGAACAAATTATCAAGCCATGAATAACACCTACCACTTCTACAGGGAAGATCAGGGCACACAATCACAGGATCTGGAAGGGAAATCAAATGGATATAGATTAGATGGTCAGAAGGACCAGTATTGTCATCCTGCTGTGTGTACTGGTACAGACTTACTGGGACAGAGCACAGTCTCCATCTTCTCTATGAAGTCATCAGCCACCAAGTCAGCGTATCGCTTCATCCCAGTGACACGTTCCTTCTTGTTGCATGCGATCGACCCCAGGATATTATCATCCTGTTTCTTTTGAAACATATCACCAACCCCAATGGCATTCACCACCACACCATTGTTGCAAAGGTAGAGCAGATCTTCATTGTCGCGGGGGTCATAACGGCCATCTGTGATCACCACCACAGATACTTTGGCTTGGGCTCTTTTGCCGTCCCTGATGAGTGTATCATAGGCAAACTTGAGAGCTGAGGGTGTGAAGGTGCCCCCGGCAATCCACTTTAGCTCCTTCACTGCCATTTTAAAATCAGACATGGAGTTGATGTTTGGGTCATTGAGGCGAATGGCCTCAAAGGTCCCGTTGTGACTGAACTGTACAACTCCAACTCTTGTGCCTAGAAAAGGTAGAGAAATTTCTCAAATGAGGCTGTTACGCTAGAGGTTGTTCAAAAATCCCACAAAAAGTGTCTTAGTCTGTCAATACTTTACAAATGCTTTACCTTGTTTTGAAAATCTATTAAAATGGGTCACAAATATGTTTTTATAATTTTTTTTAATTAAAATGCATTTGTTGGGGATTACTTTCAGTCACGTATTATTACACACACGGTGCTGTCGCTGAGTTTACTGCAGCAGGATGCTGTATGTGGAATTGACTCAAAATTAACTACAGTGTCTCTGTTTTGTATGTTTTTTTTTTTACTTTTTAGACAACAATGGAGGTCTACAGAACAGAGAAATGAGCTATATAAGGCTTAGGCTACACAGATAATACTTTTCAGTATCATTAATGAATTGTTGGTTTTGGTCTTTTCATTGGATTTGTTGAAAATATGAAAAATATAAAATATTGCCAACCTTATCCTTTAAATTTTTTTACTTGTAGGTGCATTTTATCAATTAACAGAAACATTAATACAAAAACATGTCTAATGTTTGGCTCAGTACAGTATGAAGTTGAAATATCAACTGGTTACACTTTAGATGTCTGAAATTATGCAACGCTGACTGAACTGTATGAAGAGTATAGCGCCAACATGGGGTCCTGCATATTTTGCTCTAACTTTATATTCAGTGGTGGATGAAGTGATTCACTCTTTTGAAATGGCTAATCTTGTATGGCAATCTCTACTTGTTACTTGAAACTGTGTCTGCAAAAGGATTTGAAGGGACGTCTGTGCTGTGTTTTTACCCAACCGTACCGGTTAATGACGCAGGGTCACTGGCCATAGATCCCAGCCTGTTGATGGTGTTGACAACAAAGTTCTTTTCCAGGGTGAAGTTTGTCAGCCCAACACTCTCTGAGCTATCAATTACAAATACAATGTCCAGAGCTCCACAGTGCTTCTCACAGTCTGAGACAAAAGACAAGAACAGGATCAGTTTTTTGAAAGATACTGAACAATGAAGCTGTATTTGATCAGTGATGGTATTTACCACAACAACCACACGTCTCCCTGACATAAGCCATGACATCACAGTCCTGCAGTGATAGGTGAGCATGTTAGAAGTAATACAACCAAGGAAATCTAATTAATATAGTATTTTCTAAATTAATTCTTTTTTAAATTGACTTACATTGAGCCCCGGATCGCCCTCTGGTCCTGGGCCCCCCTGCACAGACACACAAAGAGAGAGCAATGTAATTGGATCTCAAATGTGCACGCACAGCCAAGTCATTATTTGAGTGGGTGTGCTGTTGCTCACATCGGTTCCAGGATCGCCTCTGGGTCCTCTCTCTCCCGGCTCGCCCGACTGACCTGGATCCCCCTACGAAGAAAAATTTTTCAGTGGAAGTGACTCATTTCTGCATGAAGTTCAATTTCTTTGGAAGTAATTTTTTTTTCTTTTTTATTGTTCTGCAGAAGATTAGCAGAACGTTTCAAAACCACTGCCACAAGTAATTGTGAAGTTTGGACAACAGTCTGTTTTACGAAGCGTTTCTTAGGAACTAAGCACCACTTGGGCGCTATAAAAGACTTACAAAACATCACACCACAGCTGGTGGATCCAGCTGGTGTTACATGACCTTGGGACTGTTGGTAAGGATACAAATGAGAAACTGCGCCTGGTACAGTATCTACTGACGTCACAGCTTGGTTGTTCAGCTGAACTCATACAAGATTTATGCATATTTTACTTACCATGCTGTCTTTTAGTCTCTCTGACTTCTTTTTTTTTTAAGATTATTTTTTTGGGGCTTTTCCCTTTATTGGACAGTGGATAGACATGAAAGGGGGAGAGAGATGGGGGACGACACGCAGCAAAGGGCAGCAGGTCGGACTCAAACCCGTCCCGCTGCAGGACTCAGCCAACATGGGGTGAACGCTCTTACTGGGTGAGCTAGAGGCTGCCCCGTCATTATGTTGAGTCGATTCTGAACCAATCAGCTGTTAGATCAGATTAGAGGCCGGCGTTTCCCGGCATGCCCTGGGTCCGCCCGGGTCTTGCAGTCGGTGAAAAGCAACTGTGCTGCCTGCGTCTCAGAACTGCGGCTGCCTTGATCTCGTGAGTTTATCGTTGCCCATGTGTGCATGACGTCAGAGCAAGTCGGGATCAAGTCGGACACAAATCTAACTGGCATGCATTGGGCGGCGATCGCCGGTGATCGATTCTGCGCAGACCTGGCTCATCTTGAACTAGCCTAATGTCTCAGGTACTCAGGACAATCCACAGAGCTGCCTGTGAAGTTTTCTTTGGAACTGCTACTGAAGAAAGAGTCCCAGTGAAAAGTGGTCACAGTGATGTTTTGTGTACCTGGGACATTGTTTTTGGGAAGACGCGTTGCTGTTGAGCTTTCAAAAGTAATAATGAAATGCTGTTAACAACAAATTCCATCCACTTTTAGTGTATTGTAATCTCAGACAGAAACCTAAAGGCTTGGCTTAATATCAAGCATGGCTAGATATTATAAGTGTTAAGTGATCAAACATTTCACAATTAAGCCACCTACACATGACCCGCGCATGATGCGCTGGCTGTGCCATTGTTTTCCTATGGGGAGAGCAGTGGCGACAACTCAGAGGAAGCGCTACCTTTGGCGTGGCGCACCGTTCCAAATTGCTGCTGAGCGCTGTGCTTAAAATAATTATTTTAAATTTGACCTCATTGCTGCTGACTCAATACGCAACAAAATCCAGAAGCAAACGTTCACGTTTATCTACGCAGCGCTTTGCCTCTGTGCCGCAATATGTTCTGCGCCCTACCTCGCAGTTTTACCTCTCATTATGTGTAGGCAGCTTTAGGGGGAACAGGCCATGCACATTTTAAGGCATTCTCTGCACATCATGAACATCAATTTTTGTTTTGTCAATCTACAAGTCACTGCCCAAAACACATTAGTTATGAGTCTTACAGGTTCTCCCGGTGGTCCATTATTTCCATGTTCTCCTTTGGCTCCACATTCACCTCTGCCCCCCCTGGGTCCTCTTTTACCTGGATCACCTCGGTCTCCCTGGAAAGATCAGAGTTACTTTCGACTCAAGTATGCAACACATTCCAACATTTTGTGAGGTAAACAGAAAACCGTACACTTGCGCCTCTCGATCCAGGATAGTTGAATCCCGGTCTTCCTTTGTCACCCTTTTAGAAGAAAGAAAAGTGCATCAATCACAAAATGTTAGAGCATTTTACATGATAAACGTGATGAACTAAAAAAGTTTTACCCACATCTGGTCCAGGAGGCCCAGAGTCTCCCCTTGCTCCCGGATCTCCAGGATTTCCTATGGTGCCCTGCAACCACAGAAGAAACTTTCAATAAATGTTTTATCATTTACCGTGCATTTCACTCAAATGTTTGTCAATATTCCACTCAAACCACAAGCTCCGAAAATAGGCAGATAGTGTTGATGATTAAAATGTTATAAAGAACACACATTTCCTCCGGGGGCCCCTGGTTCTCCTGGCTGTCCCCTTGTCCCTGGTAGTCCTGTGTCTCCCTGGAAGAGAAAGTAAGAGAGAAAACATTATTATGGGACATCACCCCCTGCTCCAGCCCACATACTCACACTGATGTGAATTTGGTAACACAGAACGATTTCCTTGGAATAAGTGTTTTTTATGACAACAAGGCTTGGCTTGGGTTATTTTGGCTGCACACCCACTACATGAAGACTCCGCTAGTGGAGTTCTAAGGAAGACTGGCTGAGTTTTTAGGAAGCTGCTTTGTTCTTTCTGCCAAAATCCACCCACAGTATGATCGCCTCACCTTTGCACCCTTGAGTCCGTCTTCTCCGGGACGACCTCTGCCTCCCAGTGGCCCTCGTTCTCCCTTGAAAATAAATAAATGTGCACCAGACCATTAATCATCAACACATGTATGCAAATAATTATGTTTCAGCAGAATATGGGACACATTTTCTTGAGAATATGGTGAGGAAATGCTTTATAGCAACACAGCCAAATCATACTGGGTAAGGATGTGAGTCGTGATCTTTCTCTGGAAGAGTAAATCCCAGCAGAGGGATTTGAAATTCTTAGGAATCGTCTTTCTCATGAACTACCCCCCCCCCCTCTCGCTGCTGAATTCCCCTTTAAGGTCAATAGAGTCCACCGCAATTTGTACCAGCTCTCTCTACAAGCAGGTTCTCTCTGCTGCATGTTTTTCTTTAATAACATATTACACTTAGTCATATTTCAGATGAAATTCTGTAGTATTGTATTTCCTGCAGCTTTGACAGGCTGGTCTTTAAAAAGGCAACTGCTCTCAATGCAACAAACCTGCACCAAAAACAAAACTAATACTACAAAATATAAAAATGGCATTACTTGATGAAAAAGTAATTAAAGTATACATAAATATAGTTTTCTCTGAGCGCCAAACTTACCTTCTCTCCTTTTAGCCCATCAGGACCTTGTTCTCCCTTTGTTCCAGGATCTCCTCTCCTTCCCTGTTAATATGTATTCAATGATAATATATAACAAACTAAGTCAAATTCTCAAAATAATATTTAAAATAAAAGAAAAAAGTGTTTGAGATACCCCTTCGCCTCTTTCTCCAGGCTTGCCAGGAACCCCCTGCAAGAAGTAATAGTTTTAAATCAGAATCAAGAAGCTTTGTAACATTAACTTACAGTAATATATAACAAAAGTAATTATAAAGAAAATAAATGTTTCGTACCGCAGATCCCTTTTCTCCCGGTGGCCCTGGATTTCCAGAATTTCCTTCTTCACCCTAACAAACAGAAGTGTTTGATTTTGTTTTTCAGCAAAGGAGAATCTTCATTTTCTGATAATGTTTCTGTTGTGTTTTAATTTAAAGTTCACCTTTGGTCCTCCGTCACCTGTACGTCCAGGGGGACCTGGCCTTCCAGGGAGGCCTGGGTCACCCTAAACAAACCATAAAACAAACAAAAAAACAACCATGACTGAAGACATTAACTAATTTGCATTAAACATCTAGTTTAAGTTTAAGGTAACCATGATATAATGAAATATTTTACCGTTTCTATTTTTAGATCTATCATGGTGTAAAAATTCTGACCTTAGTGAAACAAGATCAAAGCTCAGAGGACCATCAACGTCTTTGGGATTGATCCTCTGATTCAAAAGTTATAAAAACTCTGGGGCAAATGACTAACATTAGTGCTATCCCTTGATCTCTAGCATGGCTAATCACCGTTTACAAAGTGTTCTATTCTCAACAGTTTTTTGATTCTGTACTGATTTAAAATACTGTAGTATTTTCAGCCACTAGAAGACTGACTGAAGTATTTCAAATTACTGAAGGATTTGCTATAAAGTCTTGTACAGACATGTTCCCCAGAGGATACATCCTACTGACTTTGGTGATCCTCTAACGTCTCCTCTAGTGCCACCAGCTGGTTGACATTTATAGTTTTCAGTGAAATGTCACAACAATATGTGGATGGATTTTTGAGAATTTTTGTTTCTTGTTTTCTTGTCCCTCTCAGGATGAATTGTAATAACTTTGGTGAGGCCTTCACTTTTCTTCTGGGGCCATCATCAGGTCAAGATTTTAACCTGTTGTATACTTTGCTAAATGCCCGTAAAACTAACGACATTCCCATCAGCCTCTAGGCTGGATGCCAGCCAAACTTAGCCCCGCCCACAACATTTGAGGTCGGGAAGTTCGTTCTGGATTTGATCCGTTGTGGAGCAACTATGCTCGAACCAGAGCTGTTTGGACCAATCAAATTGTCAGGGCGGGCTTTATATGATGATGGACAGATGATCAACAGTAATGTAATCAACCACGTCACTCAAGAGTGCTTGGGTTGAATTTGTTTCCAACAGAGATGGATGAGATGTGTAGATTGCGCCATTGGTTCGGTTGAAACACACCCCATAATCACAGCCCAATGGAGCAGTATCATACCCACGTTTACACGTACATGGTTATTTTGAAAAACTGAGACATTTCCCTTCGTTTGTGCCCTTCGTTTACACGCAAACAGAGAATTCACCTCTGAAAACGATTCTTTCTAAAAACTCCGGCCAGATTGGAAATTTGGAAAAACTGCCAAAAGAAGTGATTTGTTGCTGTTGTTGCTATTTTTGGGATTCTGATTGGCTTCTCATTACACTCCCACCTACAGGTTTGGCATGCGCTTGACGGCATTGACAGCATATATAGCCTACACGGGTACGTGTAAACGAACACTTGTCTGAAAACTGACAGCTGTGCACAATGTTATTTTTGAAAACAGAGAAGTTGAAATGTCCATTTATGAAAATAGCCGGCCACGTGTTCGTAGCATCACACTCATATTCTGACTAGAATCTGAGTATGACGATGTCAGGCTAATCAGCCTAAGCTGTACTTTTTGTTTGATGTTTAGCAAATGTTAGCATACATGCTAAACTAAGATGGTGAACATGGTAAACTTTATACCTGCGTGTCATTGTGAGCTCGTTAGCATTAGCTCAAAAGCACTCTGCTGTGTACAGCCTCACAGAGCAGCTAGCATGTCATGTTTTTATCTGCCGATATCTTAAAGGGGAGAGAAAGATACTAGTTTTGATTTAACACAAACCTTTACTCCTCTGTCACCAGGTGGCCCAGTGTCACCAACATCTCCATGGTAACCATCTGCTCCCTTTAAGAAACAAAAAACAAAAGTAGTTTAGTAAACCAGTAAACTAATCTTTATAGCTATACGCTTGACAGATTATTAACCAGACACATATACATTAAATAGGAAGGTTGGAGTAGAATTGGACCTATTAATAATGTAACCAAAGATAAGGTTTCTCACCTTGGTCAAAATATATCACATTTAATATTTAAAAACAGCACCTTGACAGCAAAATGTAAAAAAAAAGACTTGCCTTTTCACCTGGATCACCTTTGCAACCAGGAGCTCCAATTCGGCCAATTTTACCCTGGAGATTTCCCAGAGACAATCATGTCATATCAGTATACTGAACAGATTAGAGCCATTATATACCGATATTTTATATTTGACTTTGTCGTATGAAGACTCACCTTTTGACCATCAGTTCCATTCCTGCCAGGTGCTCCTGCCACACCCTGAGTATTTGGATGTCAGTGAAGACATTGACAGTGTCAGATGTAGTAGGGTATAAAATATGTGCAAGCATAACATTTATACCGTTGTTTACCTTTGCTCCTCCTGTTCCGATTTCACCCTGATGAGGTAAAGAAGCGTTGTTAATTTAACAGCCTTTTGTTCAATTTGACAGACGAACAGAAAAAGTGGATTATATAAAGATTGATACCTTACCTTGTCACCTTTCAAACCATTCTCCCCCTATATCAGAGCACATAAGGACATGTTATTGAGATAAAGATGTATAACTTAGTTAATGTAGCTATGTAGCACACAAGACCATCAATCATGGCCTCAGCAAACCTTTGAACCGGGTTGTCCGATTGGACCTTCAATGCCGGGATCACCCTGTAATGTAATAAATTATATTTAGCATTAAAATGATACAATATTGTGTTTTACAGAATTTTTGTGTAATAACAATGCTAACTTCTACCAACCTGTTTACCCTTTTCACCACTTGACCCAGGGATACCTGTGTCTCCTTTCCTTCCCTAGAAATAAGTAGAAATATTGACATTTCAACAAAACAATCTTTGGTACAAGCAGAAATATACAGTGTTTATATATTTTTGATTTTGTTTTTCCTTACTCACTTTTGGACCTGGAGGCCCTGGAGGTCCAGGGTGCCCAGGAAGCTCATAGCATGTACGTTTATTACACTACAAGATCGAAGAGGACAACAGAACAATATTAAATGAAGTAATCCATAAAAAATTAGATTTGGGAGCAGAAATGATCCCTTTTTAATTACTAGTCTTGTTACTAACTAACATAATGCTTGTAAAGTATTTCTTACCTGTAAAAAGGCTTGATGTTTCTGCAAAGAACAAACAACAGTGAGTGAAAAATACCTGATAATGATGAAGTAATTTAAACCCTTTATGGTAAGAAAGCAAAAATATTTCAGATCACCATGGCTTGTATGATACGATCAATGGATTCAGTCTTTATTTCTGGTCTTCCTTGAACAACGTCCACAGCTATGTAGTCATCGCGGTACAGTTCAGAAGGAGAGCTGGCTAAATCCTTCATCCCTAATTCATCGATGCTCCTGGATGCTGCCACTGAGAAAATCTGTATATCTTTCTCACGGGCCTTCTCTGCCATCGCCTTTATCCCTCCACATGGCTCTGCTGTCACATGGCCATCAGTGATGACCACAGAGAAGAGGGTGGCCTTTATCCCTGAGTAGAACTGGGTCATATGCTGAGTCATTCTTTCGATGGCGCAGTCAGTGTGGGTGCCTTTGCCCTCATAATCAACCAGATTGAGGTTCCTGATGAAATTCTCCTTGGTTGTGAACTGACTGAAGATATGCTGCGTCTCAGAGAAGTTCAGGCCTCCTAGGGACCAGGAGATCTTGATCTGGCCCTGGTACTCCTCATCAACCAGCCTCTGGGCAAACATCTTGGTGAACTCCTTAATTTTTTGTACTAGGCTCCCAGGAGGGGCCTCTTGTAAGGCAATGGTCTCTGAGGTGTCGAGGGTGAAAAACAGCCTGATGGGACAGTCAATTATCTTATCTGGAGGAGAGAACATCGACAGAAGAGTAAACATCTTTATTGCTTTGTTGAGTTTTTTATTTTTTTATTTTAACATTACAAAGTGACACAACATAACGAACAAGTTAAACACAGCACAGAGGAACCGATTCGTCATTTCCCCTCAAATCCCCACCCACCCGCAATTCAACCCAGCACAGGTCCCAAATGGGGACAAACAACACACACCCATGCACACTGCCAAACACACACCAGTAAGGACACACAACATCCACAAGACAGAAGTAAAAAAAGATAGACAGCTTTGTTGAACTTTAAGTGTAATTTGTGGCACTAGACACAAATTACAATTGTAATGTATGCAGTGGTGTAAAGTTACTACATTTACTCAAATACTGTATTTTACTACAGGTTTGAGGTACATTTACTTTACTTGAGTATTTTCTTTATTCTTCTACTCCAATACATTTCAGAGGGAAATATTGTACTTTTTGTTCCACTATATTTATTTCACAGCATTTGTTACTTTACAAATTAAGATTTTTGCACACAAAAGATATGAATATGGTCGATTAATCAATGAATTGATTAGTCGATTGACAAAACATTAATTGGCAACTATATTGACTATTGTTAAGTAATTTTTTTCAAGCAAACATGCCAAACATTTTACAGTATGGTTAAGGCCTTTTACAGTTGTGCGGAGGCTGCACGCAGATCTTTCGCCATAGCCTATGTAAGTGGCCTGATGTTTATACTTGTGCACTGGTGTGTGCGTTGAGCCAGCATGTGTGTGTGTGTGTGTGTGTGTGTGGGAGGGGGGTGTATTTTAAAGTGAGGAGGAAGTGAGAGAGTGACGGTGATTAGCTCCGGAGTGAGTAGCGACTCTAGAGTCATAGTGAGAGAAACAAAGTGTCTCCCCTGTTCTTTCTGACCACGGTGGGAAACCTGGAGCAGGAAAAGTTAGCCCTCTCCTTGATTTCATGTTGTTTATGGTGAAGGAGAACCAGGAAATGAGTCTGGGGAAATGCAACGCTACCAAGCCGAGCAACGTGTGTCTCTGTGACGGGTAGTTACATTTTTCGAGAGGTGCATGTCAGGCTACGGCGTAGGGTCTGGCGTAGACGCAGATCTGCGTCTACGCCGGACCTTGTGCCGTTGATTCTACGCACGACCATAAAAAACCCTTTAGTCTATATCCACGACGTTCCACTTCTGGAATCGCTCTCGTTCTGAGTTTTCTGTTACACAACTAAAATAACCTTTGAACGTTCCACCAAAACAAGTCCTTCCTGAGGCTATTTTGCAGCCGCACTGTGGCTCTGCTCGGCACTTAGCACCGCCCAAGACGATTGTGATTGCTTTAAAGAAATGCCAATAAACCACAGCATGTCAGCCAGACCCTCCTGTGCAGCGCTGTGGAGGAGGGTCTGGCAATGCAAGACTATTGTATGGTTCAAGCTTCTGAAATGTGAGGATTTGTTTCTTATGCTTATGATAATTTTAACTATGTTAATTTACTTTTAATAATTGTGAGTTTGAACTATTGGTTGGACAAAGCAAGCATTGTGAAGGTGTCACAATAATACAACAACACTTTCAGGGGACCATTTTTCATAATGGGTACTAAAATTGTGATAGTTTAAGTACATTTTGTTGCCAATACTTCTGCACTTCTTACCTAAGTATGATTTTAAATAATTAAGTATGTTTATAGTGTGGTATTTTCTACTCGTACTTGAGTTAAGGGTCTGACTACTTCTTCCACCATTGAATACATGATAAGTTCTCAATTCTTAAAAAAATAACAATCATATTCTACTGAACTAGAAAGAAATGAATGGAACTTACTCTTGCAATCATAAGGTATGGGTGCAGGTAGACCTGGAGGTGGAGTCGGTCCTGGACTGTCACCTCGCCCTGGGATTGGCCTGGGTCCACGAGGGCCTAGATCTTGAGGGATTGCAGCTTGAAGCATGCACAGAAAGATGAGCCCAGCAATCATTGCCATTGACTGCAAAAAAAACAAGGAGGAGGAGAAGACTAACTTTTAACTCCAACACTCCTTTTAAATCCAGGAAATAGCTGTCAAAACAAGTGAGTCTCCACAGTGCTTAGGAATGTTTGTCGTTGTTTTAAACAATGTCAGTGAATAAGCACACTGTGTGGAAAAAGAGGACAATATTTACAGTAAAATTGTAGTTGAAATGGAAATTTTAGATGTTGCATCCCACCTGTTTGGTGAAACTGACATCCAGAGCGGTGGTTTCCCAAACTTCCAAAGAATGATAAAACACAAAAAAGACAACAGAAAATCAGATTTTGTGTAAGGAGGGCCCACAATGAGCCCTCTAAAGAAGAAGTGTACTGTTTGGTGCGAGCTGTTAGCGGTGTGCTGTAGGAAAGGATTACTTTGACTAAAAGCAGAAAGTAAACATCGACAAACTACAAATTAATAAGATACAAACTCAACTGTTGGTTTAGTGTAACCCCAAAGCTAGGGTTCCTAAAACATAAAGATGGATGAAAATGGTATCGAAGGAAAATGAATCCAAGACAGCTGTATTGTTGGACAGTTGTGAAATGTAGGCCTAAGTACATTTACTTGAGTTACTCGCTATACTTCACAGATACAAATTTTACATTAAAAACATATAAACATTTTATTTAAAAAAAAGATGCATTGCTATATATTAAACTACCGGACAGTATTTAAAATAGATCAAATTAGCTCCACTGGACCAGCTGCAACATTGGAATGCTGCTTATCAGTGGTGGAAGAAACACTCAGATCTTGTACTATAATGTAGCAATACCACAGCAGAGAAATATTCTGTTACAAGTATGTCATGCATTCAACTATTTCCTTAAATACAAGTTGGCTAAAGATGTATTGACATCAAAATATACTCAAAGTACCAAAAGTAAAAGTACTCACTCTGCAGAATGCCCACTATATTATATTATTGTATTATAATTATTAATGCATGAATGTGTTCATCACTTTAATGTTGAAGCATGTTGGCCAATGTTGAACATTTTATCTTAAACTGCAATACATCATCATCTATTTGTTTATATTTTGTATTATTCATCTGAATCTGCAAAGTAACTAGGACTGACTAAAGTGATCAAATACATATAGTGAAGTAAAAAGTAGCCTACAATATTTGCCTCTGAAATCAAATGTAGTGGAGTAGAAGTATTAAGTATAGCAGAAAGTTAAAAGAGTCAAGTAAAGTACCTCAAAATTGTAGGCTACTTACTGTAAGTACAGTATAGTAAATGCACTTAGTTATTTCCCACCACTGCTGCTTATACATTAATTGTAAAAAAATAAAATCAAGTACATATAAACAGAAGGCTAATTGCTTCATATTTTGAGCTGCCTATTTGGTCGGTGATTACACACAAGTAAACTTTGGAAAAGTTAAAATAAAGTGTACTCACCGTGGCGACTGTGTGACCTTAAGTCAAAGCTACTGTTTGCTGCAACTCGAGACTGTCGGAAAATGTTATGTTTACAGAGACTGTAAACTAAAGATAATCATCTCAATCACAAAGCTCCCATGTCAGCGAACTCAGTCAGGTTCAGCTCTTGGTCGAGGAGCCGCCCGTTTTATCTCAGTTGACGCACGAGCGCGTCTGGTGTGCGCGCACACGCACACGCACACGCACGCAGAATTAATTTCATTGGAGAGTTGATCTTTATCATCGTCTGGTATTTGACATAGCAGCTGGAGTCAAAAGAGACAGCACCGTCTCCGAAACAATGCTGTGATTCTGGAATTCAAACTGTTGTAAATACAAATGCATACACACAACATGATACAATTAGGATAGTCTATATGTATCTGCATGATTTTGGCAGGGTTCCAATTGGAGTCACAGACTGATTCTCTCCTTTACAAACACTTCAACTCCAAGGCTTCATATCCTTACATGGAGAGAGCTGCACACACTCGCAGTCTGTTTATATTTCGAGATTATACAGCTCCAGAGATGCCATGTTGGAATGTTACTGCTGCAACTATCCAAAAATGTTAGTTTATGAAATAATGATTTGATTAATCAGTTAGTTAATCAACAGCCAATTAGGCAATCAGCCTATTTTGAGCATTTATATTTAAGCAAAAATGCCAATGCATTAATCCTGAATTATATTAATTTCAAAATTACTCAGACCACACTTTTTTCTCTTGCCAGTAGGTTGGGCATTTCCCCACTTTTGCGTATAGCCTAACCTTGAGGTCTAACAAACATTTCCTTCCTCATAAAATATTTGCAAAGCCTATAGTTTTCTTTTAAAGTGAAACCCTGCTGTACATTGTTAACAGCAATTGTCTTCTTCATTGCCTTTCTATGCCTATTGCTGCATTTCTTGGCACACTTCCACTTCAGTGGAATGATGTGAAAACCATCAGCCAATCTTAAAAGTATGGCTCCATAGCGCTATAGTGGTCAAAAACTCCACAAGGGTAGCCTACACGTAGCTATTTCCAACCTGTAACTCCATTTCCTGCTACTTTTAGATTACCTTTTTATTCCGTTAAGGTTACCCACATTTAATTAAGTTTTCATGTTGTTTCACTCTGAATTGGATGACACTTCAGGAGCTGCAGGATGAGCTTAGTTCTCACTGCCATGAGACATAAAATCAATTTCTCATTGTCTCATTCTCTCTCTCTCTCTCTCTCTCTCTCTCTCTCTCTCTCTCTCTCTCTCTCTCTCTCTCTCTCTCTCTTTTAAAAAAAACAAATAAATCAAGGGCAGAGAGTGTCCCCCTTTGCAGAAATTGTGACAAGGTCACTCAGTCCTGCATGAGTAAAACCTTATGCTTCATTTAACTTTAGTATTTAAAAGCAAGTGTTAGATATACTTTGGTGAAAATGTTATGCAAGGCTCTTAACAGACTCTGGAGTGTAAAACCTCGCTGTAAGTGTTCCCATAGCTGACTAAGGACTTCAATAAGATGAATCAATTTCATACTGGGATGCATTAAAGGAGACATGCTGCTCTTTGGTGCTGTATCTGAAGTCTCTTTCCCGAAATTCAGCCTTGGTGCAGAATTAAAGCCACTGGAGCCAGTCCCACAATGAGCTTTCCTTGGGATGTGCCATTTCTGTGTCTGTAGCTTGAAATGCTTTTGAGGAGGAGAGAGGGGCAAGGTCGAGGGTGGGGGTGTGGCCTTGACCAATTGCCATGCTTCGCTTGTTTGATGTCTCTCTCTTTCTCATGGGCGGGCCAAATTCTCTAGGCAGGCAAAGCAGAGAAAGGGGAGGTAACCTTCCCCCTTATGACAACATAAGGAGGAGATTCCAGATTGCCCATCTGAGCTTACTTTAATTGCTTTTACAGAGAGAAACATTTTATATATACGATTTACAGGCCACACCTTAGGTTGAATGAGAAATGGATTTCAGTCCTTTCCTGTGATCATTTTCTCTGTATATACAGTATTTCTTTGGGCTTAACTTGCAATGTAGCTATCTAGTGGACTCTCTCTGTATGTGGATATTCACTATGTATAGCCACTTAGTGAACTGTTTTTTTTTGTTGTTTTTTTGTTATTTTGCATGTGAACATTTACAGCCAGCCACTTAGCAGATGGTGTTGGTATGTTTCCATGTGGTAACTCACCATGTTACTCAGGTGTTTCCAATTAGGGGAAATTGTTTGTCTGGGAAGCACACCCTGAAGAAGGCTGTCTGTGCCACTATGCGTGGGTTGCTTCTCCCTATGTGTTTTAAACTTTCTATTATGAAATAGCCAGTAAAATAAAGGCTTTTTAAATAATTTTGAAGAAGAGTGCCTTGGACTTTACTTTTTTTCTACACTTAATTTAAATATTTATTTTCAGTTTATATTTGACTTTCAGGATTTAGTATTTAAGGTAATTATGTTTAGCTGCAGGTTTGTAAATCCACAATGTTGGACTTTTCCACCAGCACATGAATGCACCAAAATAAGGCTTAAAATAAACTATCACAACAACATCTACAAATCTTCATACTTCCAGTAAGATACCAGTGCGAGGTAGCTGCAAGCTTGGAGAGGAAGGCATATAAGGATTGTAAAGAACAGATGAGAAGATCTGACCCTCACATAAACCATTTGCTGTTTATCTAGTTCCTTGATCACATACATTACTTTAAGGATGCAGCTACTGTACCCATACTTGGAAATACCAGATCTCCATCACAACAAACTAAAATATGATCCTCAAGTGAATGGTGAAATCTTCACTGTCAAAAACAAAACAAAGGAAAGAAACACACAAAAAACATAAAGAAGTTGTGAAAAACAGTCCTTTTTCAGCATGCAGGAAACACAAATGTGGTCATTCTTCACATAGTGGCATTAGATAGAAATACTTGAGTATTAGCAAAAAAAAGAAAGTAAGGATCTAAATAATTCAAATAGCCTTTATGCAAATTGGCTCCTTATTATAATGCACTGATGCATTTAGGTAAATATATTACATAAAGCAGAATGGTCTCTATGCTCTACTGCAGGGGTCTTCAATGTTTTTTAAACCAAGGACCCCTTAACTGAAAGAGCGACAAAGCAGGGACCCTTTGCTACTAATATTGTATAAAATGAAGTTGCATATTAAACTGGGCCTAAAATAATGTGTAGTGCGGCCTAAAGCCTGTATACATACCTTTTTAGTGCACAGAATACTAAGTTATTAAAATAATAATTGTCAGCATGATATTATAAATCATCTTTTAATGTTACACATACATGTGGCACAGCGACTCCTTAGAATTAACCAAATCTGTGGATGGCTGTCTTAGTGACTACCTTACCACCAGTAAACCTATCATCAGTGGGAATTTATATGTGCTAATAATATGTTGGATTCATGTTAAGACATTTTAATTTATTTATATTTAACATAATAATTTGGAGGCCCCCTGCAGTGACTTTGAGGACCCCCTAGGTGCAGAATAACAGAAGATCTCGGCTCTTCTGTTTACAGAGACATGCAACATGCATGAGAAAGGCAGAATACTCCTGCTTGTAGCTGTAATTAAATTATTGCAACTGTAAATCAGACTATATAGCAATGTTGAAAGTTCATACTAAGAGAATTCAAAACTGGAAGTCCTCAAGAGCAGTACACCAATGAGCCACCAGGGGGAGAACACAAGCTACAAAAATATGTTACTGAGAATCATTTCTATTACTCATTATCTTTTTGACAAGTGAAGTACAGAATGCCTTTCATCTTTTCAATTGGTTCCTCGTTTGTAAAAGTCTATTTATGATCCCAGATAAAGTAATGACTAGAAGTAATGGGTGATTTCAGATTTATAGGCCATGGTGTGGTGTTGTCGTGGCTCAGTGCTTATCATCTCATACCTGTCATTTCATCTCACCTCAATGAAAATGAGCAGCACTTCAAAAAGACTCCTTTTTATCTTCAGAGGTAGGCTATAGGAGAAATCACAGGGAGTGAATGCAGTGCTTTTTGCCCGTCTGATTCAGACTTCAGATGACCTGCTTGAGGAGCACATTAGCTGTATGCACTTTACCCAGTTTCAAAGCTTCAGTGTTGTATATAGTCTGCAAAAATCCTTTTTGGGTCTATTTGCTGCAGATGAAAGCAATGTGTACAATGGTTTTATTACACTGTGCAACCAACCAGGAGAAAGACAACCTGTCTGAAATCACTGCATATGAATTCCATACATGCAGGCTTGCAAAGTGCCTCAGTTATTTGCTTTAGCAGATATGCTAAAGTATTAAAAGCTTTAACATTTGATAGAACATTTTTTGCAAAACATGTTATTACTGTAATTCTGACGGGAGAAGAGTGTTGAAGTTTCCAGTGATTAAATAAATCATGTAAACTATGAATGGAAATGGAAAGCACACCTTCAAAGGGTTGGATTGCATTGTATAAAAAGATGACCTTAAGATCAGAGATAACTTTTAAAAAATTGAAAATACAGCTGTATACTCCCTACTCCAAAATATATTTCAACATGCATTAGCCTATGTTATTTCCAAAGCATGAAATAGATATAATCGTAACATCTGCAACTGAGCTGGGTTAAATATTGAAAATGCTGGAGCAGTGCTCCATATTAATCCTGAAAGACGATAATAAAAAGGTAATAAATTCCTATGCATTTGGTTGTTTTGATCAAAGCTACGTGTGTGCATCTGTGATGATGAACTCTCTGCAACCTCCCAGCTCTTTGCGAGTTGTTTCTATGCAGCAGCTCCCACCCATTGATATCAGCACTTCATGGCTTAAATAATTCAGTAGAAAATCACGGTGATACCTAATTGTCTGCAGATACTTTACTCCTGGCATTTGATTATGATGAGGAACAACAGCGTTGCAAAACAGAACATCCACCAGGTAATATGGAGATTAATTAGGAGGAATACTAAAGGCTAAACAGAAAGCAGGTCATGCACTTCATGATGATGCTTTGTTTTCCTTCAGTCATCTACAGTAATTATATTATTTGTTAAACAAGTTAACCGTGTTACATTGATGAGACAAGGTTACAGGGCTGCATTGCAAAAACCTTCAGCAATAAAATGAAATTGCACGACATTAAGCTCCTCATTCATATGAGATGTATTTTGAGCTAATTATGTGTTTTAATGTAATGCATGTTGGAAAAGGCTCAAAGGCATCTGATGCTCCTGAGCTCCTGAGCTTTTTTTAGGAGACTGCATCAAAATGAGAGACTGTAGAGTAATGAAAGTGTTCCCTGCACAGCATCACAGAATCAGTCTGTTGAAGTTGTAAAAAATGGGTAACATTAATAACCCCCCCCAACCCATTTCTTAAGCGCTTTGTTTTTAACAGTGTTTCGTCCCTCCTACAACGTGCTTCACAGATCTAGCTGTGGAGAATTATCAAAGAGCATATCTGAAACTGAGAGCTAAGAGATGAGGAAATCATTGGTTTTGTGAGCCAAATGTGAACATGAATATGCGCCTAATGGACTGCAAGTGACACCACTGCTTTGTGTGGAGGTAATGGCAGAAGCAGTTAAGCAAACATGCTGATGACCGTCCTTAGTCAGTATGTAAAATGTGCTCCTCGAAGACAAAGTACAAAGCAGTGCATCAAACCTGCATTGATTTAGCAGGGTAAACATCTAAATAGGGTTTATAAATTAGTTTAGCTGCCTGTCGTTTAGAATGATAAAAAAATAGCTGTTTCCCCTCTATACATTTTCCTAGCTTATATTCAGCAATTGATAAACCAATTTTATTTGTCACATGAAATTGTACAAGGTGCAATTCCAATGAAAGGTTATCCAATCAGCTGCAATATATCTATCTGCTTCTATTTTTTGACATAGACCACAGTGTATACAATGCATCTCAACAATAAAGAAACGTTGCAGTAGCCTACATTAATTTAACATGCAGAGAAATTGTATTTTTTACATAATTCTTTCATGAACTACTGCAATTACTTAAATGAAAAAAGTTCTAAATGTTTCCCATTTGTCACTATTTAGCATTGCTTTGATGCAGATGCAAATCCAGATGCCGATTTAAAATTTTTAGAAGGTTCCTTTTCACATCTTTTTTTGATCATTGCTATGTAATACAGACAGATGTTTAGGTAAAATGTTAGGGGAAAGATAACCTAAAAGTCCAATGTTCTCTCATGAAAAGCTCTGAATCTAAAATAGTAGTAGTAAGGAAACCTTTGAGCTTAGATTCTCTTCACAATATTTTGTTTCAAAAGAACAGGAATGAACATCGATGCACATGTAAGCAAATATTCTTTACCCCATACATCCAAAATAACAATTTTCCAACCAATTCTGCAAATCAAACAACTTCGACTTTTATTCAATCCATGTAAGGACATCAGAGATGCATTTTGAAACAAACAAGAACATGGTATTAATCCAGTGCAGTTAAGATAGGACTTTTTTTTTTTTCAATTATCAGCTGGTTCATAAATCTTTCACCTCCATGTGAGATAAGGTCTCTCAACTGACTCCTCAGACTGTAGTGACTCTCATGACCAGCTCTCGTGTGCTATTGCTGGGTTGGCTGCGGGCTTCCGGCTGCCTGAGGTGGCTGAGGAGGTGAAGGATGTTGTAGGGATAGTGTTGGTCTGGCACTGCACTGCCACTGTTAGGGTCCACATGTGTTTCCGGTCCTCCTGTGGCAGTCACCGCGGTTGCAGAAGTTGAGCCATCGGCTGTGGAGGCTACCACCATCAGCGAGGAGGTGGAGGTGGACACTCCTACCCCAGTCTGATAGCCTGGACTGGGCTGAGACAGAGTCCTGTCCACAGTGGTGTTCTTCAGGTCATCGCTGTCCATAGACTTATCATAGTTCAGGACTTTCCACTGCTGGTTCACAGCCTGCCAGCGGTGGAAGATACGAAACACAGAAGGTCCCTCGTGGACAATTAGTGCTGTGGAAATCAGAGCATCAATTAGACAATGTCACTGTCTGGCAGCAGTCTTGATGACACCACAAAGTGATATATGTCTCTGCAGTGCTAGATTCACTGTGCTAAAGCCTGCAGGAAGTATTAGCTGAGGGAGTAGCAGAACAAAACAACTCATCTTTAAAGTATCGCACCATAAACCTGAAATATGATCTGTATTTCTTAGAAAAATTGTAGACATGGCACAATTTATGATACAGCAATACTCTCCACTTTTGGATTTAGGTTAGCAAAAATGATGCATTTGTTCTCTGGGGTTGTCCGATAACATCTTATCACAGTTTAAAATTGCTTATTGATTCATGTTCATTGAACTCAGTATCTGGAAAATTAAAATCAATCTGTAACAGAATATGCTTGGACCCCAAGATTTTACTGCATTTCTTTTTCATTTAAAAGTCATGTAAAAAGTCAAGTCAATATATTTTGTAGCCTGCTTAACTTAAGCTGATAACCTTCTCTACCATTATCATCACTATAGCCAGTATGCAGAACGGTATCACCATACAACTAAGAGATTTAAATTGGTAACATTTTTTATTACAAGTATAGTAAAATATTGTCTGCTAACACATGAAATCTTCTATATTTACAGAGTTTACTGATAAAATCATGTCTCTCCTCTTCAGCTCTGTTTCTCTCCAACTCTGTGGATAAGTGAAAGTCAGGTCTTTGTGTCTGCCAGGTGACAAGTTAATCTCTGTAAAGTGCAGAGTTAATGACTCCACAATCAATCCTCACCACCAAACCGGAGACAATCAATCTCCTCTTCCTCTTATCCTGCTGTCTGCTGCAGTGGCAGTCAGAGTTTGCTTAATGTGAGATGCCATCACACAGTCATCCAAAACATGCCGGCCCCCAGGCTCCAGAGGAAGACAGCGGGCTTAAAGGGGATGCTACAAGTTTCAATTTGGACACCCACACAAATCCAGAAGATGATTAAAAATGCTTTGATGCACCTTTTTTTCTGTGTTATATTAGCGCGTGGTGGTCGTCAAAAGTTTGCCTGAATTTGACGTTGAAGCTTTTTATTATGTTTGATTAATCAAGTAAGCTTTGGTTAAGCATTTCATCTTATTTCATTTAGTAAGTGTAATATAATAAATAGTACAAAAATATTATTAAAAGTGACCAAACAATCATGTGTGCAATAAAAATATAAGCCAGTGTAACATGACAGCACTCCCCATATACATATTGATAAGAAGTGGTATAGATTTGTTGTATTGACTGGCAATAGTGTAAACTGTTCATGCCCCAGCTGGCATGTATAATCATTGAATCTGCTGAAAACCTTTGACATTATGTTTGGTTTGTCTGTTGAATGCATTATGTAACATACTGGACACACTAATTATCATTTTCAATCTTAAAAGGCACACATTAATTCCAAGAGGAATTATGAGGATTTAATTATATTAAACAAGTAATGAACTAATGTGAAATCTAGCACCTCACCAATGCAGACGATATCCATAAAGCCGTACATGCCATAGCAGATCTGGAAAAGCAGATCTTGTCGCTGCCAGCGGGCTGAGGGGCTGAAAGACGACCACACCAGCCAGGAGATACTGGCCATCAGGAACAGGGAGCCCAAGATGGCTGCTGCTATCTGCACTTTTTCTATCACTGTCAAGGAGATGGCTTGCCACTGCAGGAAGACACAGACCACAGTAACAAATTAGCTCTTTGTAATTCATATTTTAACCTCACTGAATACTTACTGAAAACACAAAACGAGAACAAGTAGATTATGTAAGAGAAAGGTACAATCAATTGGTGCATTGTCTGATTAAAAAGCATAAATTAAAACAGTCACATTATAAGTTAATCAGGCTCATAATCAGAAAAGTATCCCTCCAAAAGAGAATGCTGCCATGGGGAAAGAGGACGCAGATGTATAATGTGTATGCAAAACATTTGAATTATTTGTATCTGTCGTTTTGCAAATGAAGATTTGTTCACGCGAAGAAACTTCAGGGAATGCTACACTGGAATATGAAGCACAAATAGCTGTCTTTCACACCAGTGCTCACAAACGCTCCTATCGTATCACCAAAGTCTCAAACTGAGAGAAAAGTTGCTTCTGCAATCTTTCTGTTCTTGAGATCAGAGGGAAAAAACCCTTGTTTAATTCAGAAACTTTATTTTAAAATGAATTCCTTGGTTTATGATCAGAGCATAACTAGATCTGAAGTCAAGACAGTGTGATCCCGGAAAATAGTGTTTTGTCCCAAATACATTTTGATATGAAAACCAAAAATGCATCCAAATGAGTCTCAGAGGAGTCTGGGAATATCTATCCTATGAACATCAACCCCGGCAATTCACCTAATGACATCGCAAAACAGACATTTAGTACTTAGTGTTTGAAATTTTTCCATCATACTTCTATTTCCAAGTACCTACAATAACTTGCTCATGATTGCCAACTTGTAAATATGTTCACATGATAATAAGAATAATAATACATTTTATTTATATAGCGCTTTACATGTTACTCGAAGACACTTTACAGTAAAACCAGCTCATATAGCACATTAAAAACAAATAAGTAATAAAAACAACACATAAAACAAGCATATTAAAAGCAATTAAAAACAACATAACCAGTAACTAGCAGGTGAGAAATGTAAGACTATTGTATGTGGAAAGCTAATCTGAAGAGGTGTGTTTTGATTAGTGTTTTGAATGTGTCCAGGTCAGTACAGTCACGGATGTGTATGGGTAGGGAGTTCCAGAGGGAGGGGGCTGCAATGGTGAAAGCCCAGGTGTGGTGCGTGGTCCTGAGTGGTGGGGAGAGGAGGTTTGCAGAGGTTAGGGGGGGATTGTGGTGGTGGAGCAGGTCTGTGGGGTAGGAAGGAGCCTGGTTATGGAGGGCTTTGTGGGTGAGGAGGAGGACTTTAAACTGGATGCGTTGGGGAACAGGGAGCCAGTTGAGGTTCTGAAGGACAGAAGAGATGTGATCGCGGGAATGGGTGTGTGTGAGGAGTCGGGCAGCAGAGTTTTTGATGTATTGAAGTTTATTTGAGGTATTTGCAGATGAACCATAGAGGTTCAAAAATCTTGGCTTCTCATCCTGCTCTTTTCCTTTTAAATGTCAGTGCTGCCCTGTACACATACAGCTCACCTGTAGTGGGTTCTTGGTGCTGATGGCAATGACCTGATATTTGTAGTAGCAGAGCTCACAGGCCCAGGAACCTCTCTCACTGATCCATTTGATGAGGCAGGGATGGTGGGTGCAACGTACTGACCCACTGCACCGACATGGGCTCAGGAGCTCCCCCTGTGGGAGAGAGATAATCAATACCAGCAACCCAGGACAAGGGTTTTTCATAATTCAGGTCACTTAAATGCATACATATATGTTTCATATTTTTATTATTATTATATTATTTATTTTTATTAGAAACTTAAAGATATTAGATTTTAGATAGCTTGTTTAGACAATCTGTGCAGCTGCTGCTGAAACATGAACCCAGTTACCTGTGCGTAGCTGTGATTTATATGAAGAATAATAGAGTCCTACACTGATGCATACTTAGATTTTACAGTGGAAGCACATAGAATGTAATGAAATACTGCAGACTACATCAAGAACAAAAAACCTTTCTGCCTCATAACACTGGACTTAAGAGCGGCCTAAGTAGTGATTTGTGATTCAGAATAAATATCTCCCTGAATCACTGACAAGCTGATAATCATTTGTTTTCTCATTGTATTTATTCCCTGCAGATGCCATATACTGAAGGTTACACTATACATACATTTATATATGTTTTTGCAGTTCTTTGTGCTGGCTTATTGATTTTCTGAGAGCTTTGCATGCCCCCACACACACAAACACACACACGCACACACACACACCCAGTGTGAAATGAAACCTTTGTCTCACACCGAGTTGTTGATTACTATTTCAGTTGAAATGTAGAGGATTTGTCACTGAACCGTTTGATACGCTAAATGTACAGTTACTGCAGCTCGTAAAGGGAATGTAGCTGGTACATATAATAAATATTCTTTTGTAGATTTAAATATGGTAACTACAGACCAAATACTAATCTAGTATATAATGTTCTCCTTTACTTTTCCTTTCTCCACTTTCTGCTCTCAGTGCCTTCCCTCTCTGCCTGCACCTGATTTTTATTACAGTAAGAGGAAAATGTAAAAACATGTGTCTGGCTGTCCTGCATTTGTCAAGTATTCGTGAGTATATTTGTAACAACATCCAATATTTGAAACAGTTGTTGTGAAATATGTGGTAACTTGTCATACTGGCCATCTTGTATGACATTTCTGAGCTCAGTCAGTCAGATAAGGACATTACAAATCCCCTACATCAGCATGGTGACATGAACGATTTCACTGAAGGTAGATTAACTATTATATAGTGTGGTTAACCTCTATGCTGCAGTAGCATAGAGGTAGTTGAAAGAAAACCAGACATTCATTTCAGCACCTCAAAAGTTGTTGGAGTAAAGATCTGTTACGAAGAAGCATTTCAGCAATACCATCAGTTTACTCCTGAACAGGGACTCAGTGGTATATTTGTGAACTCTTGAACGATGTGAATATTTAGCAAAGCATTACTGAAAAGGAGCATATTCTGCTGAGATTTAGCAGCCTGATGTTTAACTTGACCAACATGTGTTTTCAGCTTATCCAGTGGGGTTTGACAGGTTTTCAAGAAAATCACAGTATTAGACTCTGAAACCCATCAGCTAAAGTGATAATACGAAATTCAATAAATTTGGCATAATAAGGTTTTTCACTTAGCAGCAATATGTGCTCAGCCTAACCAGCCCTTATTCATCTGAATAAATAGCCATATTCAGCCTGAGGAACAAATGAGAGATTTATAATCACCCTGGGCCCGAAGCTCATTAAAATATATCTTGTCATATTGGGTATAGATAAGGACCCAAAAGATTTAGGCCTGCCATCTTTTTGAAGCCCTGACCTGCAGTAAAAGAAACTACGATCTATAAAATTCAAAGCAGGACCTTCTTGTATGGATGTTTTAATCTTAATGGGACTGAACAAAAAGCCTGTAGTGAATGAAAAAAAAACAATAGCCAACTCCCTCTCTGCTGCAAGAAAGCTGTCCACCTCTCTAAATTGAGGCATTCAATTTCTAAGCCAAGGTATTGTTTATTAAATATCTCCTGTACCCTACTATGAACATGGCATAGAGATTGTGGGAAGAAATGCAAAACGCAGTGAGTTTTCAAATTATTTCTCCACGGCATTGTTGTGCTGACATCTCTGACAGACGGAGCAGCACCCTGGTTGAGGAGAAGGGAGGGAAAAGCAGGGAGTTAGAGTAGAAAAGGCCCATCTACAGATGGCCAGGGTGGGAGTGTATTGGCAGGAGCACCAGAACACTTCTGCCTTGTCCAGTGGGACCGCTCACTGAGACTGGCCTGATTGCAGCCAAGAGCTGAAACCTAGATCATTCCAGTACAACCGAGGCTGGAGAGAGAGCAAGAGAAACTGATAATAAATGTGGCATTACTGCCCACGCATACAGAAAGTGATAACTTATTGTCCTTTTGTTGATCAAACAGCAATGATCATTCAAAAAAACCACAATAGAGCAATGTATTAAAAAGATGATAAGACTGATACCTTTGGCCGTGTTATTCCATTTCTCGGTGCTGCATTATGCTAAAACCATCTCAGTGCACCTAATTTTCTCCTTATAAAATTGGATCCACTCCGAATGTATATATCAACACAAAAGTAAATTAGAGATGGCTATTCGCATTTCTTAAGCTCCTAGAATCAATGCAAGTGAACTCTATTAACTCTAGGCGAAAGGAAATTGTGCTGTAATAAAGTAGCGCCCACAGAAACTGAATGAAAGCAATTTTTATAATAGCCAATGACATTCAGGTCACAAGCATTTCTTTACTAAGTGCCTGCAATACTGCAGTCATTTCAAAAATAGCTTCATTTGCACATTTTCAACATATTCAACAAGTTAGAGGAAAAATAATCACTGAAAAAAATCTAATTATAGGTCAAATAATTTCACATTTATTTACTTGTAATGACTGCTCATGAAACATGTGCTGGGTGACGTTCCACACATTACTTATTTTACGGGCACCATTAAGCCTACAGTGACAGTTAATGGGCCTTTAAAAGTAATTGAATAAAAGTGCAACCATGGGTTATAATTTAAGTTTATGAATTCACAGCTCCTGTCTTCATAGATTTCAGCAAGGCCAAAAAAATGCCGTGAGCTCATGTACTGGTTTATATCCCATTCCAAACAAATGGCAGAGGACCCTTCCTATGTACATTTGATGGAGTGCAGAGAACATAATGCCTCGGCACTGTGGGGCCATATAGAAAGAATGGATGGAGAAGAGGAATGATTTGTCACTGAATGATTACAGTGACCAATACCTTCAATGGGCATGCAAGTATTGTATTATGACAGATTTGGGGTAAAAAGATGCAAACCTATCATAGAAAACCGCAGGACTTTGGTTGTGAATAACAAAGGGCACCTCAAAGAAAATGGCACCAAAAACACAGACAGAAATTCAATTACATAGACTTATTACATCGTTTGGTGTCATATTAAATCAGGCTACAACCATTTTTCAATGGTGCCTCTGTCAGACATTCAAGGCTCTTTTCTAGTGGGGTGCTTGAGGAAAGCAATGTCTCTTGCTCCCTTCTTTACTCTGTCTTGAGTATCTCAGCCTTGGGGATGGAAGTGTTTTTGAGGTGGATTGTCAGATCAGATACTGGCTGCCTCAGTCTATGTGACATCCTGGAGGCTGAGGCGTGGGGGGGGGGGGGGGGGGGCACAGACAATAACTAATGTCCCCACTGCCTGTATTACACAGTGACACACAAACAGTCCACTCATCTCTCTTTTCAAATGGCGTCTCATTGTCCTTGTATCCATTTACACAGAACTTGGATAATGATAATGATGACGGAATGGAATCAAGTGCTATTGACTAGCTGCAATGTATCAAGGAAGAATTGATGATGTGAGTTGGAGGAGGCCATGGGAAACACTGAACATCCTGAAGGCGGTACTTTGTATGCACTGCAAAGTGTGCTGACTATCTGGAGTTTTTGAAAAAAATAAGGACAAGGCCTTGTCTTCCAATCTCACAACTAGACCCCATGTCAGTAATAATTACACAGTCTTGCTCAGAGGTGAAATTATGCACAGAATTGCTGTTGGAGTAATTAGTTGATGAAACATAGAGAGATTATAGACTATACAATAACCATGAAATGATAAATTAAATCTGATGCTTGGGTAAAGGAAAAGCAACCATGAGTACACACTGCCAGAGAGAAAGTTATATGTTCTACACCTCAGTTATCTTGCTTCACACTTTTTGTAACCTGCTTGCCTCCAATGCCAATTGGTGAGGTGTGACATATTTGTCAATGTGGTCTCAAAGGCTCTGTCAAACAGTGTAACTAATGTGTCTCCAAATTGCTAAGTGCTTGCTTCTCTGATATCATTTCATATTATTTATTGCAGTACATCTTAACCATCTTTTCAGATTTTTCGTCTCCTGATTGATGTCGTCTAGTGTGACATTATCATCAATATTGCTCCAAAGACAGAGGCATGCAGTGTGAAGGCTTTTCCCTCCTGTTTCTTTCCCCATCTTTTCTTTTTTCTGTTTCAAGGTGGTGCGTGCATGAGCAGCAGAGTGAAAGGTATTATTTGATGTTTTGATGCATATAATGCGTCAATATGAAATATGAATACACTGTGTTTGGCTATAATAAGTTGTTACTGCATATTTGTGTATCCTCCACACTTGTCAACCATGGGGACAAGGGGTTTCATTATCCTCCCACTGCTATAGCTGTCTTTTCAAGCCATGCAAAGGGGTGAGTGCAGAAAGCAGTGGGATCGCTGCAAAGAGGGCTCTCCAGCAGCATGGATTCCCTGATAAGACACTGGGAGTGGGTTTTCTCACTGGAAAAGAACCTTGACCAACAGAATAGAAACAACAATCATTTGTAATAGAAAGTCTGTATGTAACAGAGGCTCATGCCAGAAAGGGATGGTTTTTGGATCTGAATATTCCCATCAACTGCCGGGTTTATTATGCTCCTACCAACATATTTAACTAAGATTTCAGAGAGAAGCTTTGTGAGAGTAATTAATTCATGGATCAGATGGACATTTCGATGACATAGCCTACATCTTATTTCAACATTTATGGGGGGAAACAGTCCTTGACTTACATGTTCTGGTCCCTGGAAGCAGATCCTGCACAAGGGAGTCCTGAAGCCACTTGTGTAGCTGGTGAGGGAATACCTCTCCTCCAGTTTGCCCTTTGAGCAGTCATCAGAGGAGCTGCTGCAGCCGCGCAGGGCAGCCGACAGCTCTGCAGCATCAACCCAACCCGGTCGCTCTCCGCCTGGTGGCCCGGTAGCTCCTGCTGCTGGTGGGGCAATCCGGTCCCCTGCTTGCTGGTGGCTCCGCGTTAGCGTGTTGTTATTGTCGGGGACGGTGACGCCTGTTTCATGGCTTTCCGTAGCTTGGACGCTCATGGGGGTCAGCGGAGGCAGCGGTGTCGGCGGTACCGGTGGCCCGAGAAGGAGCACCCTCAGGTCACCGAGCAGGACGCAACAGCGGCTCTTCAGCATCCCCTGGCTGCGCAGCATCAGGCTGTATCCGGCCACAAACTCACAGCACCATGCAAAGGTGCAGGAAGAAAACAGCATCTACTGTAGGCTATGTGTCCCCGTCATGAGCAAACACTTCTTAAAATGTGTGGGATGGGATAGTGGGGGTGCGTTTTCCAGTGTTTGTTGGGGTTTAAAGCAGCCTTTTACAGTCGTTTTCTATGTTAGAATGGGCTATTCTAATTGAAAGTCTTTTATTGTCTTCCCACGAGAATGTAAATCCAAAAGGCAAACAAATCCCATCGATGCAAACAAGTGTCTGAAGCCATTAAGTTCAATAAATGAAACAGCTAAAAGAGGAAAGTCAAATGTTAGATTGATAGAAATATGCATTCAAATAATAAGGCTATGGCTCGTTCACTCAGTGTCCACTGTCATCGATTGGCCTTAATGGTCTGCCTACTCTAACATAGGCTAAACTATCTAGACAGGCTTCTCCCTCCAGATTCACGACGAGTGGCGAAACCAAGAATCAAATCTGCCTTTGGTACAATGGACTGATAGGACTAACAAAATGTCAGCGCTCCTTCTTTAAAATCAAATATCCCCAAAACACCGAAAGACACATTTTAAATCAGCAGAGATCAGATTACTGTCGAAATTTTAGGATTTCAAAGCAAATCAAGTCAATCGATGGCGTGGCAAGAAGCGAAATCTGTCTTACCTGGCGACCTACCCCGATTTTTACGACTCACAGTTTCAGGATTTTTTCATAGATCTCCTGCCAGACTGCAGGTCGCTGTAAGTCTGCGTGAAGCTTACATCCCCAATTATCGAATATTCAAAGAAAAAGCCGATGGGTTTAAATCCCTCCGTTAAAATCCAATGCGATTGTCGGACTGTCCTGCTCTGGGTGAAAGCATCCGTAGCACCGCATTCTCCTGTGATCATTGGCTGCTGAATTGGTGCTGCAGCTTCAGCACCATGATTCCTGGGACAGCTCCCAGACGCCACACGTCACCACCGCACAGTGATGCAAGCAGCCAACGCATTACTACAACTGAGACAAATGCAGGAACATGGTTAATTAACTTTTAGGCAAGACATCCAATTATTGTAGGAGGCATTAAGTTAAAGGTCACATTACTGTTCTTTGAAAAAAAGAGATGTTTATTAGCCTACTTTTCATCATACAAACAGAGAGTAGAAAATTAGAAAATGAAGTAGGCCTAGGCTATAGATAGATATAGATACACGTTCACCAAATTTTCATCAATAGAAAAAAGACCATGAAATTAAAATACTGGTCAAACCCAGTGATGGAAAAAGTAATAAGCTTACTGAGACTCTTTCATTAGGCTAATTATTTCAATTGTCTAATCTCTGCTATCTTAACAGCACAATGTAGGCTAGTTTAAAAGTGAATTGTAATGCATACCTGCCCCTTATATTATTGTCCTACGTTATAGATTGGGCTACTGATGCATCAATGTCTTTTTCGTGGGTTAGCAAAATAGAAAAAGGCCTTGATGCACAGTAATCTAATAATACTAATAGGCCTAATAATACATGGGGCAATTTGCATGCATAACAATTCACATATTGTGCGCATAATAGGCTACTTATGTTCTTTCTTTCATACTTTTTCTTTCAAGCTAACATATCAAAGATATCACCCCAGGTTACATTGATAAGGATTTTCTAGAAATTAAAGCTATTAAAATTAAATACGTATACGTTGGTTATTATTGACGTTTTTTTTTGTTGCCATTTCTTTACATCACCAAGCAACCAACACCTCCACGTGCCTCATGTTTTTATACGTCACTTCCTGCGCGGCAGACAACCAGCTAGCAAATTGTCAATTAGCTTAAGATGTTTCACCATGCTTCGTTCGTACAAACTTTACAACTTTTGCCGTCTTTAGATCACACTGTTGTTCATCTGCTCTTCCACGAATGAATACTCATTTGTGTCTAAAACCGCTGTCGATTAATTGCTATGCTTATGTTGGTAAGTTTTACTGACGCCGCCAACGCTAGCAACGTTAGCTGGCACAGTTGATGTTAGCAGGAGAGGCTGCAGTAACATCACAAGTTTACGAACTTTTCGGATAACGATAATTGTACTGCTAACGTTAGTCCAGGTAGGTTTACATGGATCACTTGCTTGTAGGTAACTAGCTAGATGTTAGGCCATCTCGGAGTGTGACTGATAATCATTTGAATTTGTGAATGACTCTGAGGTAACGTTAGTTGCAGAAAAGTTCATCATCATGTCTAATCAGCTGACTGCAGAGCAGCAGCGAAAGATTGAGGAAAACAGACGGAGGGCTTTGGAGAGAAGAGCCCAAAGACTTGGACAGACTATTAGCAGCGATATACAGAACTCGTCAGGCCTCAGCAGTACTTCAGTGCAGGTAACGTTACAGCACCCTAAACAGAGCGTTGCCTCGGATCCTGCTAACCTGGCTCAATACACAGCTTCTGCACCAAAACGGTTTGTCCCGCCCTTCAAGAAAGACTCACCTAGCTTCAATAACTACAAGCAAGGCCCAAAGCAGCAGCAGCAGCAGTTATCTGCTACTAGCAACCACATCAACCACAGTAACTCTGCTCCTACGAGACGGGTAAGATTTGTGCTGTAATGTTCAATCATGTATTGTTTGGAGGAAAAATAACAACTTATTTCCCCAATTCCTTGTCTTTGTAGATACAAGTCATTGACCCCCTTCCTCAGACAAGAAGTCAACATGTGAGCAGCCCTGTGTCTAGTGGAGGAAGCTGTGGTGTGCCACAGCCTGTTCACCCCAAACCTAACCTCACCTCCAGTAGCTCTGGTGGTGCAGTAGGCCCATTCTACCAGCAAACTAGTAAACCTGCCCAAAGTCCTGCAGCACAGCTGCTCTCCAACTCGTCAACTGTGAATGCTGTACCTGCAAAAAAGCCTGCCATCTCTGTAAGAGGAAAATGTGCAGCTCACACAGAGGGCCGCTTCAGAGTAGAAGTGGGTTACCACACAGAGCTGATTGCTGTTTTTAAATCCATCCCCTCAAAGAACTATGGTTAGTATGTGCCTGTGCAACTATGCTGTTTCGCAGCTGAGTCTTGATGCTCAATGCTTTTTGCAGCCCCACCACTTGGGGAAGACCACCACAAATGTGGCAACCACTATCAAGACAGACAGGACAACAAAAACTGTCAACATTCTTGAGCTGATTGAGTTATTTCATGTATATGCCTCGTACCAAAAAAAACAAAAACAACAAACCCTCAATAGATGATGAAGGTTATGCACCATCCTGCACCAAATAAGGCTGTGTATCAAACCGTAATCATTTTTAAGTTCTGACTTACTGTATTGTATTGTGATTTTCAAATAATACCCGGCCTTAGTTTCACAATGTGTCTGCACATAATCAGGACAACCTGCAAGGCCTAATAATGAACGACTGAACTCCACCATAATACTAACAGCTGTCCTCTGTAGAAGAGGCCAGATACTCAAATCGTTCATCCTACCCAATATCAATTTTATAAATAGGAACACCAAATTCCAAAATGTAGTGATTTTGTCTGGTTTTGTATGTCCATCTCAATGTCTGCACTGTCTTTTAGAATAATAAAGTATTCTGTTCTGCCTTAGACCCTGCCATAAAGATGTGGAACTTCAGCCTGGAGGACTATCACCAGCTAAGTCTGAACATCAGGCCAATATTCATGGAAACATGCACTCCTTTCTTCCTCTCTGTAGTAGCCTAAATTAAAGGCATGACAGAGTCTTTGTCTTCTTTGGGCTGCTGCTGCATCTGCTCTGTCTTTACCCTGTGTTGCAGTGGCGGAAGCAGCTGCTATTGCCTCTGTGTCTTTGAGGCCTCTGGAGGGAATGGAGGCAGTGGACGTCGCAGCAGCCACCAGCCGAGCTCGTGACGGTGCGGCACTGGGGGCGCTGCTGAAGCTGTGTAACGGCTGGCAGAAACCTGGAGCCACTTTGCAGGGCCAGTGCATCCTGGTGTCTCCGACGAAGTTTGAGGTTGACGTCGGTTACCATGTCGACGTCATTGCAGCATTCAAGCAGATGCCAACAAAGAACTATGGTAAAATTATGCAATTAACGTTGTTTTTCTGTCTTCTTGACAATCTTTTATTATGTTGTATCTGCATTTTATGACTTCTGATACAGGATGTGTTATTTTCTTGTTGTGTGGCAGACATGAAAACAAGAAAGTGGAGCTTTTCAATTGAGGATTACAAGAGACTCTGTGAGTAACGGCATTTGCTTTATTTACCTGGTTTGTCTCAGTTGTATTTACCATTTTGTCTGACCGTGCTGTGTTTCATACCCAGTGGATCTCCTCGGTGGGATAGCAGCAGTGGAGGTGGAGCCTCTGCCCAGGGCAGTAGTCCAGGCTTTCTCTTCCAGGTTTGACGGGACTGAAGCCAGGTCTTTAGACGTCCCTGAAGCAGACCTCTCCAGCATCGACCCCTCGCTCACCTGCAGCCTCATGCCCTTCCAGAGGGAGGGAGTCAAGTAGGTGCCTTTGGGCAGCCATTAGTGCTCGTTCTGCATGGTGTAGCCAATAAGTCAATATAAGGAAACAGCTGTTTATCTATGATTTGACCAGTCTTGTAATAAATGAAGAGATAATTATTATAATAAGCCAATATTGCCGTGTCATTGCTCTGTGCTGTGGCTTCAAGTTTGCAGATATAAGGGTGGATTAGAGTGACTTCCACTCACTGTCCTGCTGTAGATTTTAATTTTTAGCATTTCTCTGTGTCCCTATAGTTTTGCGGTGTCTAAACAAGGCCGCCTCCTCCTGGCAGATGACATGGGTTTGGGAAAGACGGTGCAGGCTATCTGTATAGCAGCCTACTACAGGTCCGAGTGGCCCTTGCTGGTGGTGGCTCCCTCCTCCGTGCGATTCACCTGGGCCGAGGTAAAAAAAAAAAGCATTCTGCGTGTTAGAAGAAAAATGGTACATTACTTGGTAGGTGTCAGAGTTTATCACTTTGTTTCCATTTAATGGTGTCATTATCGGTCTGCATTAAGTCAGCAGGCACACTCTTAAGGATATTCTTTGAGTCTCTTTTGACAAAAGCTCTCCCATACACATTATAATGCTGGTTTCTGCTAAAGCTCATTTGCATCTGAAGAATGTTAATAATGTTCCCCAAGGACTGCTTATACTCTGTAGGTCCCTTATCTTCAGTAGGGGAGATGGCAGTATTGCATTTTGTGCTGCCATTTCTTTATGGCTGCAGATGATAATTTAGATTTCAAAGCATTGATTTATAATGGAGATGTTAACAGTTTATTTGGCTACTTCATTGAATTATGTTGTTCATAAAGATCTGCTTCACCTGATATTGCTGATATAGCTTGAACTATAGATTTTTTACACTTTGCATGTCATTTTATATGTTTTTTTTTTTTGCCTTTTAATTTGATCCCACAGAAGAAAGGTAGACTGGTGTTAGACTACAAAGCCATTATGACGCGCCCACACTTGGCATCATTGAAATGTTAGCTCCTCTTTGTCCCCGTTTTCCTTTCATAATTTCAATACATGCAGCAGCATCTCCAGAGTGCAGTAGCGGCACATTTTGAGAAAAGCTTTACTTGGCCTTCTGTCTATTAACCAGACAAGACAGTCTGCTCTCTAAATAGATATTTTGGATCAAACACACTCCCCCAATCAGGAGTTGGAATCGCAGAGGAGCGATTAGTCGCAGGATGTCGGCCCATTAAAGGACACTTACTCGTCTGGCTTGGCTTTTATCTGCACTGTTTGTCTTGTGCATTTGGCCAAATCTACTGCACAACACGGGAGCTATAACTTAATTAAGCCAGGTTGACAGGCGAATGAAAAGCAATTATAAGTGAACTGTCAGAAACATTTGGGCCACAGGGGACATTTTTCTTGACTACATGGTTGGTTGTTTCTAAATGGGAACACTGTGATAGTAGTTAGAATAAATTATAAGTGATAAGTAGCAGTCAGTCACAAAATTATTGAATGTTTCTATGGTGTTCATTAAAAATGTCTGAATCTGACTTTTTCCCAGTGGTAGGGGGAAAGTACAACCTGAACACCAGTACTGTTAATCTGAGGAATTCCGTAGGGCTGCAGCTAATGATTATTTTTATTGTTGAAAAATCAGTGGATTATTTTCCCAATGAATCAATTAGTTGTTTGGTCTATAACATGTCAGAAAATGATGAAAAATGTTGATCAGTGTTTTCCAAAGCCCAAGATGACATACTCAAATGTCTTGTTTTGCCCACAACTCGAAGATATTCAGTTTACTGTCATAGAGGACTGAAGAAACTAGAAACTATTTACGTTTAAAAAGATGAGATTATTTACTTTTTTTTCCCATTAAATGACTCAAACCGATTAATCGATTTGTTTAAAAACAGTTGGCGGGTAATTTAATAGTTGACAACTAATCGATTCATCTTTACAGCTCTAGAATTTAGTTTCACTCTGCGTTTCAGACTTACATGAGTAAGTATCTACTGTGTTCCTGTAGGCCTTCAGACGCTGGCTCCCCTCCCTGAGTCCTGACCGCATCAACGTGGTGGTGAAGGCCAAAGACAATCTGCGTTCTGGTTTGGTCAACATCATCAGCTACGACCTGCTGAGCAGGATGGACAAGCAGCAGCCAGGAAACCCCTTCAATGTTCTCATCATGGTTAGCTGTGGGATTGAACTGTGCAGTGTTTAGAAATGGCTGTTTTTTGTTTTGCCCTTAAAAGGAATTACTGGATCTTTATAGACAAAATATTTGATTTTGTCATTCTGTGCAGGATGAGTCTCACTTTCTGAAGAACATGAAGACTGCTCGTTGTAAAGCAGCCTTGCCTCTGCTCAAGGTGCTTATTCTTCTCTCGTTTATTTAATGTTTTATTTGGATTACTCATTTTGTGACATACACCAAATAGGTTATATTTTCACTTGTTAGTGACATTTACCTGTCTGTTTAAAGAAGCAGATTCATATGGTGCCGAGGTATAACCTTGCTGGGTAAAACCTGGGAAAGGTTCCTTTACATTAGGTCACAAATCAGATTTGTGGGGGTTCCAGGTTTTGCAAGTAAAATTAGCCAGATAATTCATTAAAACTCTTACAAGCTGTCATATAGCCTTAACCAACATAGGCTGGACCTTGCAGTGACAGTATGTGTGCAAATAAACCTAAATGTATCCACAATTCATCCCAAAGTAAATATAATTTTCAATTGTTGACGGTTGAGCAACAGAACAGTTATTTCAACTATATGCCAAGCTCTGTAACATAGAGCATGTGAGTATACGTTTCATTTATGTGGTCAGAATTACTGATCTATCTTTGGGCCAAGTATTTCAACTTGATATTCAACCACTCGACACAAAATATTGTAAGACAGTTGTTGCACTACATCAAAAATGTTAAATAACCTAGGGCTGGGCAATATATCGATATTCTATCGATATCGTGATATGACGCTAGATATCGTCTTAGATTTTGGATATCGTAATATTGTGATGACATAAGTGTTGTCTTTTCCTGGTTTTAAAGGCTGCATTACAGTAAAGTGATGTACTTTTCTGAACTTACCAGACTGTTCTAGCTGTTCTATTATTTGCCTTTTCCCCCGCTTAGACATTATGTCCACATTACCACATTTATAAAAAAAATCTAAGTGTGAAGATATTTTGTTAAAGCACCAATTGTCAACCCTGGAATATCGCCGCAATATCGAGGTATTCGGTCAAGAATATCGCCCAGCCCTAAAATAACCATTTCAACCATCTGCCACAGGTTGTGATAGGATCCCTGTACTAATGGATAGTTTCCCCTGTGTCACTGCATTAGAGAGATATCATTGTTTTGCATATGTAGTGTATATGTATGTTGCCTGGTAACATAGATCCACAAACCAGCTGAAGTCAGACCATCGCAGCATTTGGCTCGTTGTTGGGTTTAATTTTTTGCTTTGTCAACTAGACTCCCTCGGCAGTGCTCTGATCAGAGTTGTTTTTCCATCCTCAGGCAGCAAAGAGAGTGATTCTTCTGTCTGGGACCCCTGCAATGTCCAGACCCTCTGAGCTCTACACCCAGATTCTGGCTGTCAGACCTACACTCTTCCCTCGCTTCCATGAGTTTGGGATGCGCTACTGCGGTGCCACACAGGTAGCTTAAGGCTCAGCAATCGTCTGTCCAAGTGTGATGCTTAATACTGTTGAGCTGTAATTCTAGTACACCTCAGAGAACATAGAAGGCTTTAGGTGTTGGGTTAGTGAATATTTATTTATCCGCCTCACTCATATTTATAGGCTGCAGTTCCTTGAATGGGATGTCCAGTATTTGAGTATCCAGTATCAATTTGACAGGTCTGCTGAGAACAATAGGATTATTAAGGTGAAACTTGAAGCCAGTGTAAGCTGGTGAACCGTGTGTACATTGAATCTGTTTTTTGGGTTTCAGCGGATTCCTCCACTGACTTCTTTTTTTTTTTGTCTCCACGCTTCTCCTTGTGTTGCTCTACTCTTGCCACCTAATCTCCTTTTTTTAATTAATTTTGGTGGGTTCAAGTAGGGAACACGCTACATGATTTAAAGGCCAATTACATTCTTAATTTGGTCATGATGACTCCATTTTGAAGATTGTGGAGGTTTTGCTTTGCTCTGTAAAATTATTCCTACCATGGGAGTCACATCAACATGGCATCCACATAGAGACTCTGACCAGCTGGAGCTATCCCAGTTTAATTTCTATGACAGAGACCTGAGCTTTTTAGTCTCTGGCTTGACTTGCATTAAATCTAATCCCTGTGTATGATTAACAAGAACCTTGACATTGGACACTCCAAGGGTCTCGCTACCTGCTCTTGAGCCTCATATATGTTGGCTCCATTCTTTTATCCCACCATCTTCTATTGTTTTGTTGTGGAAGTTATCTCGGTTCAACACGGTGTAAGTAAATAAAAGGTTTAAAGCTTGTAGTGAAACAAATGAAGACCATTGAGCAGAAATCAAAGTCTGGTTATTGAGTGTTTATTCTCATTGATCAATGGAGAAACGCTGTAACACATCCACCTCGGTGGCTATGCAAGAGCGCTCTGAGTCTTTGACTCACAGAAAACCAACATATAGAGAATAAAAACAAATGGTGACAGCTTTCCTTCCCCCCCCCTCATGGATCTTACAAAGACCCAGTTACACAAACAAAAAGCAAAGAGTCATGTCATGCCTTTTGGCCCAGTCAAACCCAAGTCATAACACCTTTCCTTGTATCAGCTGCCGGGGAATGGAAAACTGTTTTAGAGACACTGTAGGATATTGTTTACGGTGTCTAATCTAAACTTGTTCTAAACACACGTCAGTAAAGACCTTGCGAAAAAGACACTTCAGTCTTCAGTTAATCAAAGTTTATAGTTTTAGCTGTTCATCTGTTAGAAACCTTTTTCTTAAGTTAACACATACAGTAATCAGATAAATCCTAATAAAAGAATGTGCTTTAGAAGTATTTTTGCCATTACAGTTTTATTAAATTCCTTTCATCTATCCTTCTCTGTCCCCTTCCTCTCTAGTCGACTTGGGGGTGGGACTACTCAGGCTCCTCTAACCTTGGGGAGTTGAAGCTGCTGCTGGAGGAGTGTCTGATGTTGCGACGCCTTAAGTGCGACGTCCTCGCCCAGCTTCCTGCTAAACAACGCAAGGTCGTCACAGTGACCATAGATGGTGTCAGCACCCGCGTAAAAGCTGCTCTGTCAGCTGCTGCCAAGCAGTTAGCCAGTGAACAGAGCAATGTAAGTCACACATGTTTACCACAGTCCCGGGAAAAACTAGAAAAGACACAGAATTTGTTGTTTTTAAAATGGAAGTATTCACAAACCTTAAGAAACCAGGCTCTGCTGAAATTTACAGTCTTCCCGTTTTGGAAATGAATGCAAAATGAATTAAGAGATGTCATGTTGTCTGAAAATCTCATAATCTGACCTTTAAATTATCCAATACCATTTGGTTACCCTAAACATAACCTTTGTTTAGCCCAAGAAAGTTACATGTATTGGTTCTGTCCTCTTCACATGAGGGAGTATTTAGTATTTATACACTCTGATGGGAGAAAGAAGCTTAGCGTGATTGTTAATTATCACACTGCTCCTCAGAGTAATGGCAGTCTTATCAAATCATCAATTAGAATTTCCTGTCTGTTCTTATCTTATGCTTTTTTCAGAAAAGGAAAGAGAAGGAAGCCCTCCTCGTCTTTTATAACCACACAGCTGAAGCCAAGCTGCAAGCCATTATGTAAGCACAGACCCTCTAATGGTCGGGGATCAGCAAGTCGAATCAGCTCAGATGTGATGAGCACTGAGATAATAATGTAAAATGAATCCGAACCTTTTGTCAAGCCATTGTGACTGCACTGGATTTGAGATAACTTGAAGAGTTTTAATAAATACACATAGGACTGAATATTTCACTGCTTTTGTTGAAACCGTTGAGAGCTATGTTGTTTCTGTCACTGCCAGGGAGTACATCACAGACATGCTGGAGTGTGGGAGGGAGAAGTTTCTAGTGTTCGCCCATCATAAGTTAGTCCTGGATCATATCATCACCGAACTAGTAAAAAAGGTGAGTCAGATGTACTGATAACAGACTGCACAAAAGCCGTATATACAAAGAAATGTCATTTTGACAGTGCATTTTTACTTTTTTTTTAACCAGACTGGCTCTTTCGTGGGAGTTAAAGTCAACTCTTATCAGTAGCTGCAGGGAACAAGTGTGGGCAGCACATTGAGCTTAGTACTACTGCTACTACTACTACTACTACTACTACTTCTCGTTATTATAAGTTTAACAAGGAAGGGTTGTTGATTTGTATTGGCACGCTACTTAAATCCATTCTGGCCTTTTAATTTCTCTTACAGAATGTCAGTCACATCCGTATTGATGGGTCCACTCCTTCAGCTGAACGGCAGCAGCTGTGTGACAAGTTCCAGTTCTCGACTAAGACCTGTGTGGCTGTGCTGTCCATCACTGCAGCTAACATGGGTCTCACCCTCCACTCTGCTGACCTGGTGGTCTTCGCTGAGCTTTTCTGGAACCCCGGGGTAAGCCTTAGAAAGTCATTGCTACAAAATAGTGTGTACTCATTGTGACTACTTTATTAGGAACACATTTTATTTTGTAGTATTTTCATTTGGGACTCAATTTTGAAAGAAAGTAAAAAGTGTAAAGCTATTTTTCTCAGAAGTGTGAAGGGTGACCCAAACAGCTTACTTGTATTCCTCAGGTGGCCAAATGAATGCAAATGTCCTACTTTCTAGTCTTCTACTTACGTAAATTGGCAATGCTTTGCTAACATCGAAGCTGCGCACCTGCAGCGTCTGCCCTGTGTAACCTTTGGTTGTGAATTGTAGAAAACTTTGTATACCTGCTAGAAGGCAGGAAGAGGGGGAACAAGGGAGGATAGTACTGTCCTTGTTCATATACGTACATTGGGATTGAATTTTACTTTTTCAGGCAGGCATCATGTGAATTTCCCACTCTTTCAGTCTTTATGCTAACAGTGGACATTGCCGTGACCAGAGATGTGACCCGGATCACAGTACAGTGAAATAGGGCATTCTAAAATTGGGGAGTAAAGGGGGACAAATCTGCAAAAAAGCTTGATTCATTATGAATTGATTCCTGTACTCCACCTCTGTGCCAGTAACCAAAGCCATGAGGAATCCTAATAGTGCTTTAATTTCAACTTTTGGCAGCTTCAAGCCTGAATAATGACTTTACATTTTATTTATATTTTCACTTGTCAAACTTTACTGCAGCTGAATGAAGGTTTGGTGATGCTAATACAACTCAAATGCTCTTTTTTCCCCTGCAGGTTCTCGTTCAGGCAGAGGATAGGGTGCACCGTATTGGACAAACCAGCAATGTGAACATTCACTACCTGGTTGCCAAGGGAACAGCTGATGATCACCTGTGGTATGTGTCAAACTGTTTTAAAGTCTTTTCCCTCCGATATTCATCAGTCTTTCACTACTGAGCCAAAACTGAAACAGTAGGGGTTCAAGTTAATGTGGGTTGTCTGATATGCTTATTGTGACAAGCAGTGAATTGTATTGCATCTGCGCTATTATTATAATCATGTATCTCTTTATTGATCCAGGCCAATGATCCAGGAAAAAATGAATGTCTTGGAGCAAGTGGGTCTGTCTGAGTCAAACCTCTCAGACAAAGCGGTGAATGCCAGCTTCCACTCTAAGGTAAGCTCTGCATCTGTATATAAATACATGTATAATCCTGTTTACAGTTTTTAAATAGCATTCACACATTTACATAGATGAAACCTATTAACATGAGGCTACACAGTACAACAGAGCTCGCCTAGCTAAATCAAAACGGGTGTCTGTAGGTTCAGGTTATAAACCTGATTATTTGGGTTTGTTCAGGACCCTAACCAGAGGAGCATCATGGAGATGTTCCAAAGGTCTTTCACTGCAGATGACGACATAGATGAAGTCATCTTATTGGAGGCTGCAAACGAGTGGGAGGACACCCCGCCTGAAAACAGTTAACACCACGGTGTGGTTGGACAAAGCCACAGCAAAAGGAGCATCAAAGACAGTGAACCTTTCCATGTTGACAACTTATATTAGCATTACTCTGTTTTGCAAGTCCCAATTCCCAGTTTTTTGCCTATCATGACTAAATGTATTTTATTTTGAAAAGCTTACAAATATATGGAAGCCTATTTCCAATTCTGTAAGTCATAATTTCTCAAAAAAAATGACTTACTTAAATCGAAATAATTACTTAGTATCTCAAAATAATGAGAAATACTCAAAGATAATGCTATGGTATTTCAAGAATTCTTAAAATGAGTATCTCAAAAAAATGTTCTTGAAAATTGCATAGGCCTGTGTTACTTTGAGAAAGTTTCCCATTATTTTGAGATACTAAGTCATTAGTTTGAGAAAGTTTCTCATAACGACTTACGTAAGTTTTAAAGTTTTTTTTTTTCTTCTTTTACTGGCAGAAATGGGCTTCCATACAATGCTTCAGTGATATATATATATATATATATATAGATGTAAAATATAAAAACCTATAAACAATTTTGCTAATAAGAGAAAAATAAATAAATGTCTGACTCAAGGTTGTTTTAGAATCCTTCTGAATTTGAAACCTGAATGGTTACTGGATGCAAGTATACATAGTAGTAATATAGTAACAGTTACTCTGGGTTTACCACAGTTTAATTCATAAACCCCAGTACCAATTGATCTACCAGCGAGCTGCTAATAACACCAAGAACTTTGTGGTGTATTTTATAACTTCATATTCTTAACATTCTCACATACAGTAGTCACACTGACAGGTATTATCCTCAATTGTAACAGGAATCACATCCAAGCCTAATTACAGCATGGTAGTAGTGAAATTGATAGATTGTTGGCAATCCAAGATGTACTGAACTGAAGTCTAGATTCAGCTAAAGGCTTCTTTGAACTGACCAGTTGCTTTGTGGCGACTCTATGATCCTGGTCTTAGTCTGGAGTTTACAGCTGCTGTTGCGAGCCAAGAAAGCTTGTAAACTGTCAACTGCCATCAGCACTACAAAGCTCGATGGGTTTCCAAGTACTCCCTTTTAACTAGCGAAGTCATATGTGGTCACCACCTACATGTCTATAAAACATCAGATACATGTTGTCTTGTTTATTTCATGATTTGAAGAGGAGTGACAGATATTGAATTTTTCCATAATGTTACAGAATAAGCCCACAATACAAGAGAAACAAGAAAGGGTGCTGATTCAGTTTGAGTGGTCTGGATCGTCACTTCCTTTTGTCTGTGGGTTGCAAGCATTCAAATGATGTGGGTCACCTGTAAAGTAAAGAGGAAAATTAGCTTCAGTCTTCTGAATGATGACAAAAACCTCCACATATTAATGTATTTCCTAGACAGAAAGAACCTGCAACTAATAAAACTTGTTCAAATTCATCAGCCATAGGACTTGCAGAGCAGAGGTACATTATGTCACCTAAACCTATTAATATCATCCACAATGCAGCTGGTCATGATTTATTTCACTCTACTCGCCAAAGAGACTGGAAGAGCAGTTTACATCTCCCTTTCATCTGATGTTAGTAACATTATGAAGATCAATGGCCTCATTTTAATCTGAATCAGAAGAGATGCCCCATTCAGCTCGTGGAAGCTATCTGAATTGTCAGACGAGAGACGTATCTACTTGCTAGCTACTCTCACTTCCCAGGAAGTATTGCAGTAATTGCAGTGTCCCAGTTTGGGAGCTGGATCCTTTGAAAGATGCTGCCCACAGAGAAGGTCTGACCAAACCTGCATCTCCTCCCAAAATACAATTCTAGCATCAACAAAGACCAAACGTAGCTGTGTTGTCTAGTTTCCATTATTTACAACTTGCAGGGGCTTTTTCATTGGTCTTATTAATGTGATATATTTACTGCTGACTGATGACCAATACCTTACGAAACTGATGAGGATTGCCTGTGCTCAAACTGACTGGTGCAGAATGGATTGTGGGCTACTAAGGGGTGCAAAGGCATTTATACTGGTTGTGCATGCCTCTATGAGCCTTTGGGCGGGAACAGGCCTTTTGTTTATTTGTTTGTTTATGATATATTACGTCTAGAAATGCAAGCATTGAAGGATCATGCCCTTGCATTGGGACAGCTAACATGTCAGTGAAATACTTCCTTCTAATCATTTACTCACTTACTCGTACCTTCATTATGGTCATCGGACAGTTCTTCAGTTAAAGATTGTGCCATTCCTGTGTTTTCATCTGCAGAATAGTCTTGCTCTTTTGCTGCAAATAAAATGTATCTTTATTTGAAGTCTCAACTTTACAGTATTTTACTTTTCAACCGTGAGAAATATAGCTGGATAAAATATTGTTTCTAGCAGAAATAGGTTATAAAAACCAAAGAAAACATAAAAAAACTGTACATTTTTAATCTAAGTTTGTATTTATTTGGAACCAGATGGTGTGCCAGATGGAAATGTCACATGTCATATGATTACCTAAAATGGTTGTGTCAGTCTCTCCATCACCGGTGAGCTTTGCCTCTGAGCAGATGTCACCGAAGATAAAACGGATCTTCTCCTCTGCATGCTGCTCACTGGAGGAGCCGTGGACTGAGTTGTGGAGGATGTCGGAGGCAAAGCGGGCCCTCAGAGAGTTTGGGGATGTCACCTTAGCTTGGTCAGGGTCGGCCGGGCCCATAGTCGCCCTCCACTCCTCCACTGCATTTTCCTTGGTCAGGACGAGCATCATACATGGCCCCCTGAAACCAACAATGACAGGATGTTCATATAACAGACAGCATTTTGTGTAATATCAATGGCATTGACATTCCTGATAAAGCCTGACTATTCATTCAGAGGACTGTGCTACTGCAAAAATATCGTGTTGGATTATGTGATGCTCATGATACATGCTTGGCTAGTATTACCAGTGCTTGCTGACACATATGATTGATGAACCTCATCCATTCACTGTCAATGTATTCAACACCTTTCAAACTTAGAGGGAACGAGTGATGCACCTGCCCACCTTATTTTGTGTTTATTATTAATTGAATTAATTAATTTTGACCAATAGCACCTAAGTTCAACTATCTACTACAGTGTGGTCATTGATGCTATAGATATAAATGTAGCAACACATTAACACACGTAACAAAAGACAATTTTTACACTGAAATTCAATTACGGATAAAACAATTACATTTTCGACAGACACAACAGGACATTTTCTATTGAGGGCAGCAAAAAACAGCCTTTCAGCCTGGTGTTAAGTTAATCCTTAAATACACTGTAGGATATAAAGTGGTAACTCAGTTATAAGAACAAACATTCCACAATGGCTAGAATATAAAACTACAGAAAAGGTAGTTTTTCAAGCCGAAGTGCCCAGCTGCACACATCTCTCTGGCCATTGTATCCGAGCAGTTGTGTAACGACCAATTGAAGGGACTAATCGGAGCGGAAAACCTTGATGTGCAGTGGAACAAAGAATGAAATTGAGATGGACTTCCTAGCCACTTGCTTGAGGCTGCCTTGATTTTAAGCAGCTAAGATTACTGTTAAAAGTACTAGAACTTCCAGTGACAACAGGAATTAGGGCAGGTCTGCTGTTGTCACTTTGCTCTTCTCCTATGGCTGTGTTCAGGACAGGTATTGACATACCGACACATGAATTCCACCAGTTGGTTGAAGAAAGGCTTCTCTCTGTGCTCTTTGTAAAACTCCTCAGCCATCTCCCTCGACAGCACCGTCTCCTTTAGCTGCGTTACAGAGAAACCGCTGCCTCTGATCTCATCCAAAATCGTCTCTATTAAGAGTGAATAGAAAATACATCATGAAGATTATATGATTAATTGTGCACATCTATACAAACACAAGTACATGTTTACATTGTTTTAAATGACCAGAAATGACCTCTGTATTCCTCCATGGCATCAGGTTTGATTACTGCCAGTGTTTGCTGCTTAGGGAAGAAGAAGTTGATCTCTCGCTCTGCCTCTGCATGGCTTTCACTGCCATGCAGTTGGTTGATAGGCTCGTTCTCCACAGCAAACTGGGCCCTTAGACTGAGTGATGAGGGATACATAAGTCAGCATTACAGGTATGATTAGACTGTTACGTACCATCTATATCTAATAGCTAATATTTGATGGTTTTCTAGGAATTATCTAGAAATTATTTTTGGACAAAGTAGTGTAATTTATATATTAAATATAAATCCCCACTTATGATAGACTTACCTATATAGGTAGCCACTAGCCACCCACAGATACATATAACATCATGCAAATTATTAAGCTATTTTAATAGCTTAGTATTCTATGCAAAAAAAGATGTATAAAGGCTTCAGGCCGCCCTACACATAGTTGTAGTCCCAGGTTATTATGCAACTTCATGTTATATAATATATGTAGTAGGGGGTCCCTGCTCAGTCTCTCTTTCAGCTAAGGGGTCCTTGGCTTAAAAAACGTTGAAGACCCCTGATCTAGTTGATTTCTTTCTGTGTGATTGTAGGATGGGAAGCATTATCTCTCTTGAATCACACATTTGTTTTTAATAACTTGCAAAAACTGACAAGGTTGAAAATAGAAGTCAAAAGAGAAATACAAAGTTCTTTCTAACAAGCTGTCCGATGGAATAACAGTGAAACTCAAACATTGCTAATTATTCCACAGTGACTTCTCTTTAACTGTGTAAAGGAATTGAGCCACACATCACTTACCATTCAGGACTCTCCTCTCTGGCTTTATTAACATCAGACGGACCAATGATGTTCCTCCAATGATGGACAGCCCCCGTTTTGGCCAGAGCCAAAGCTAGCACTGGCCCACTGGAAATATAAATGTTAAACTTGCAGTAACATACTTCTCTTTAGATTTTTGTAGAGCATGTGCAAGTTACCTGGTCATGCTTCGGAGCAATGCAGGGAAGTAGTCCTCCTTAACATGTTGGAAGTAAAACTGTCTGACCTGCTCCTCTGTCAACATCACTTCTCTTTGGAGAGCCACGATGAAGCCTGACTTGTGGATTTGAGCCAAGATCTCCTCTGCAGAACAATATATATAAAATATACACTCATTTGCCAGTTTATTAGGTACAGCTAGCTAACGTGATACAATACAATACTAATACAACAAACCTGCAATAAATCCTACCGTCATGATGTTGAGTTAAGAATGTTTAGTTTTTGTTGAAACTGTTTTAGCAGTATTTATTGATTGCATTGTATTAGACTACATTAGTTTTGTTGTACCTAATAAACTGGCATAATTTATAATTTTTATATAGATATACATATTGTAGTTTGAAAGTGTAACACATTTTTTGCAGTGATCAATTACAAAAAAATCTAAACTGCACTTGTCATTTTACACCTTTGCTGTGGGAATCAAGAAGCAGTCCCACCATGTCAATATGAACCACCTTTGCGTGTGTACTTGTGCTTGTGTAATTGGCACAAGCCCCACCTCTGTTTTCTCTGGCAACGTCAGGCCGGATAAGAGCCAGTGTCCTCTCCACATGCGCTTCCTCCCCATCCTGCTCTGTTACTGAGGCTGTCCTAAAGTTGGGGAAGAAGAAGGCGAGCTCCCTGCTGGCCTGGTCGCTGTTCTCACTACCATGCACTGCGTTGAACAGTGTCTGTGTGCCGTATTGTGCCCGCAAGCTGCAGGAAACCAGGAGGGAGAAAGGAGAGGAGAGCAGATGGTTGCTCAGCTGGTGCTCAACCAGAGAGAAGCATAATGTTTGGGTGTGTCTGACGGAGCAGGCGAGAAAGTGCTGTTCATTCGTTTTCCCAGACTTAAGCCTGAGATTGTTTCACACTGTTGCAATCAACGGTGTGGCAATAAATGTCTATGCTATTAACATATGTTCTTACAAACAAAGACACAGGAATACTGCATCATACTGTATCTTACAGTTTTAATGCCATTGTTGATGTTTTCTCAACTCTTTTCCTGAATGTAGCATATGTATAATTTCAGTAACTAACCTTTCTGGTTTATTTCTCCTGGCTTCCTCTATGTCTGCTGGGCCAATGAACTCGCGCCATGCTGGCACTACATTAGCTGAGCACTCAACCTGAGAGATTACCAGAACATGGGCTGGACCACTGGACATAAACTGCACCAAGTCCTCAAAGCAAGCCTACAAACCACCATCACATACACAAAGAGACAAGAGCATAAACATATGTACAGTGAACACATAAAACTAGAAACAAGTCTTTTACAAGGTGAGAAAGAGAAGAAGAAATTAGTATGGATTTATTTTTAAAAGGTTCATAATATACTAGGCTACTATATTATGTCATCAACATTATTGCTTCATCTAACCACCTTTCCTCACATGTTTTGTATTTCTGAATCTCTAATCATTTAGTCTCATCACAAACAGCGGGATAAGCAAAAAAAAAAAAGCTGCTTACACAGCAGATCTATTTTGAGCCCTGTGCAAAAATGCAGATCGAAATGTGATGTATTGCAAACTAATTTAAATGACTTTTTGCTCTCCCATTAGGATGTTGACTCAGAATTTAAATTGCCCAGACTAACCTCACAAACCGATCAGCAGTTTGACTAGCATGCCAATTAGCGTTTCTGTATCTGTCAAATGTTTTTTCTTACGTCTTTTTTTGTTATTCTCACCATACCTCTTCTGCTTTGTGCTGGTAAAAATCCCGAGCCTCAATCTCAGTCAGTGTGCGTTCCTCGTGGGCCAGGATCTCAAACCCAGCGTCTTGAATCTAGCCAGGGGAGTAATGTCAGGATAATGAACTAATGTCAGCAGGAAGGCTTGAGACAATCTTGTCAGTGTAAGTCTCTGTGTACCTTCATAATGATCTCATTTGCTTTGCCGTGAGCAACAGCATCTGGTTTGATGATGGCAACTGTGTAGGATTTACTGGCAGGAACTACAGGAGAAAAGAACCGCTTGAGTGATGTATGGTAATGCAGATTAATGGTGAACGGAATCATGATGATGCTGGTAAACAACAATGGTAATCACAGTAACAACATTACCAGCAATAATGCTCATGGAGCACTAATATGATTATGTTTTTTCCATATTACCAATTATGCTTTCTTCATTTTCTGACTGCTGTGGCGTCTCCTCGTCTTTCTTCTCACCATCCACCAGACTGTCATCTTTAACCTGATGGACAAAACCAAATAAAAACACTGAATCCCTAAAACATGGATGTGTACAAACACTTGCATACCTACTTTCTTGAATGAATGAAATACAGCTGCAACTACTGATTACTTTAAAGGTGCCCTGCCACACGTATTTCATTACTTTGTGGTAATGTCTGAAGGTCTACCATGGACTACCATTTTTTTGTGGAAAAAATGCCTTGGTTACCTTGTTTTAAGCCATTCTAGCGTGGTATAGAAAGCCTGCAGAAAGATTTGTGCCAGTTCTCATTAATATTCAATGAGCTAAGCTGCTTGATTCTGATTGGCTAACAGCTAGCCAATGAGAGCCTGGCTATCAGCATCCTTTACCCAGCACAACTGGGCGAGCTCATGAATAGTAATTAGCTCAGGCAACATGACTTCAGACTGACCAGCTTTTGTAATTGGCCTGATTTCTCCGCTTATTTCTTTTCAGTGGCTAGAGCTGACAGAGGAGGTAGCAGTTCATTTTCACATTCACGACATAACACAAACACATATGGACCTAACATATTTCAAAACGGTTTTATGTGGCAGGGCACCTTTAATATTGATTAATCTGCTAGTTATTTTCTAAATTAGTGGAAGGTGATTTCTACAAATTGCTTGTTTTGTTCAACCAACAGTCCAAAAAAAGTTACTTTTTCCTTTTCTTTCAAGACAAGAAAACCAGCAAAATGGTCATATTTGAGAAGCTGCAACCAGAGCATGTTTAGCATTTTTGCTTGAAAATTGGGTCCCTTTACTGATTATATCAGTAAGCAAATGGACTCAGCTGCAACCTAGTAGTGTGGTTGTCTGTACAGTTTATCTTGCCATGCATGGACAACTATTCGCTACTCTAGCAACTTTTTTGTGTGTCCGGGGTGTATCAGGGTGGGTGTTTTTGACTTGTGTTTGTTGTCTTTTGATTCCGTTTTTGTATATATTTGTTTTACAACTTCATAATAAAATGCAAAAAACAAGAGTATCAATTGCCTAAGTAGTTGCTGATTAATTTTCTGCTGATTAACTTATTGATAACTTAATAACTAATGGGCCTTTTTTACAGGAATACATTTTTACATGTTGCAGTAGGAAAAGTACAGCTGTAAATAATAAAATCAATGATGGCTGAATTTCATTTAGCTCCTTCAGTTTCAAGGTCCTAATCCTGCCAAAATGTCATGGCTTATTTGGCTGGTGTTATTAGTAACACCTGCATTTCCTACTATGACAAGTCAAACTGCTGTGAGATAGGACTATTGTTCAGCTCTAAAATGAACGTATGTATGAAGGGATAACTGTACTGTGTATTTTAATGTGTGCTGGGTATCTTACTGCTCACCGCTTTGCGTTCACCACCTTGCTCCAGGACCGACTTCTCCTTGGCCAGTTCCTCCACAATCATCCTCTGAAGGAGAGGAGCGTTGGCCCCTCGCAGCACAGCCACCAGCTCCCCACCCTGTTCATTCATCATCGTGTTAATTTTTTTTAACCATTCTTTGATTCAAATTTAACTTAACAAGCAGTGGCATACAGATATGCTTTGACTACAGCAGGCCCAGCTAAAAAGAATGTAACAACAACAAAACAGGCTCAAGGATGAGAATTCTGATAAAAGAGGATTAATAACCCAGTGAAATAACGGACGGCAAATTGCATCACCACCAGAGAGATCACAGCTCTATTTATCAGCTATTTCCTGCCCTACATCATTACACCTCTGAGTATAATAGAGTCAGGATAAAAGGAAAAATAAAATATAGAAATAACTAGAGAGTGAAATTATTAAGACAGAAATTGTATAAAAAGGACAAAAAGGCAAAACACACAGAGCTGATGGCTCATGTATACTGAAGCATGAACACATACACATTTACTGTACAAGCATGCATACACACACCCACTCACCCCATAGAAGAGGAAGGTGGGCTCACATTTTCCTCGATACTTCTCCAAAGCATCAATGTTGTCTGCCTCGGCCTGCACCCCCCCCCCCCCCCCCCCCCCCCCCCACACACACACACACACACACACACACACACACACACACACACACACACACAAATACAAGTTTAGGGTTGCTGCCTCTCAAATTTTGGTTTGAATTAAAATTCTTCACATTTGAAGTTTACTCGGGGCTTACTGTGGCAAAATGTAATAGGTCATCACCCAGTTCATTCTTTATTTTTCGTAGGAGACTAACCACAGCTCGACAGGGACCACACCACTGTTGGTACACATCTACAACTAGAGAGTGTGTGTGTGAGTGCGAGGAAGAGTGGTACAAGCATTCAATCTGCAGTTATCCCAATGAACACAGTGTGGCAGCAGCATACAATAAATTACACTCAGATTGACAGACCTTATTCACGCATAATGTTTTTTTAAGTTATACCTATAACGTTACAACAGTAATTGAACAGATGCTTAGTGTTGTGACGGTTAGTATTCACTTTTAACGAGACATAACAACAACTATTTTACTTCTGAAGTTCTTACCTGTTAAACCTTTGGTTGCAAGCATCTCCTCCCACTGCTCTTGGTTTGTGACAGAAGCCTGGACAAAAACAAAAAAACGAATTAATATCATGGCTTCATAAGTTACCTTGAAACATAGAGGACTCATGTCAACATTACAGACGACTATTGTGCTTGTCCAACCTGCAGACTCGCTTCTTTCTTCTTTCCTGCCATTTGTTTAGTCAAATTAAATGGTTATATCTTAAAGAGCTAGCTAGCTAAGCGATATTTTAAAGATAGGTTTAATTAACATGAAGTATGCCGAGTTGCTAATCACGTTATCAAACTCCTCAAATGCAGCTCGCGCTTGTTTGGACCCTTGGTTGCTAAGCAACGGCGCTTTCCGGCTCCGGAGGCTCCGGAGCCATCTCACCGGGGATCTCTTAATACATCCATGATTGGGATCTATCATCTGACAGGACGTACGATTGTGTTGTCGGCGTCGCTATTAATTATCACCAAAGCAGGTTGTATTTCCTTATTGCCACGCAGTTTGAGCTAATTTTGACTGCCGTGTGCCATTAAACTAATCAGAGTGGGAGCTACAATTATTCTTCTCTCTTTCAACCGCCCCCATGGGTCGATGCCACAAAACAATTTCTGGAACATTACAGGAAACAAAAGCTTACCTCTGTGTTACCTTTATCCCTGTTCGACTCCAGTTATTTATTCTCGCATAAGTTATGTGTTAGTTCTTTTGGGGCTTCAAAGCAGTATGTCATTCAAGATCAATATTATGCAGTAACTTCATAAAAATGGTACAAATCACATACTTTGTTTAACTAATGCATAGCTCATGGTGATTTAATGCAGGACGTATCATGAATTCCTGTTGCTCCCCATCAACAAATGCTCAAGTCACTATACATTTTTGTGATTAGTTCACACCGTTGACTGTAGGTTCACACTTAACAGATCATAAGTTAAGGAGTGTTAATTCACCGTTACTTTACCCAGCCAAATTAACTGGATTATACTTACAAGTTTATTTCACACTGAATGTGTGAAGTCCTAACTGTTAAAAGAATTGAAATGCAGGACTTGTATTGAGTATTTTTATAGTGTGGTATTGCTACTTTTATTGAATTTCCCTGAAACCTTACCTTCAAGTGAAAGTTACTGTAGAGTTAGGCCTACATTAGTGTAGGATCCAGCATTTTTAGAGCTTCACCCATTTTATCTCGACCTTGCTTCATCAATTTTGATGATTCTCTTTTTTCCTGCATGCCCCTAAACTTCATGGAGGTGCAATACTAAATCATTTGACTACCCCTTTAAGCACAGATTTATTTAGTAATGCTTACAGTATTGAGTGAAATAATAAACGTATATCACAATGAGCTTTTGAAACAGTCCCCCACAAAGACAGAGTCTTGCCCTCTGCCTTATTCTTACATTTTTGTAGTTGTACTGGTAGTTCATTCTTACTCCTGAAATACAGCAAAATTCCCCTTTAATTTAAGGCTGTAACCTAAAATGTTACCCAACTTTTTTTACAGTCTTTGCTCAGCACTAATCTCTGCCCAGTCTTGGTCAAGGCCACAACAAATTACCATTACAATTTTGCATTTGTTGAGCTACTAAAGAAAGCACTGTGTTTGTATGATGTATGCTAGATTGTGTTGTTACAAGTGCTGTATCAGTGTATTGAATCTAGTGTTTACAGCAAGTTATTTAGGTAATTTCATCCAAAAAAACACACTAGGCTATAGGAGTAGCCTCTGTCTTCTCTTTGGTGTTGAAACTCTCATACACCCTCACCCAGTGCTATCCTGACACCTCAAATAGGTTTCCCTCCAACTGTAACATTTAATTTAATAGTGAAATAGGTCTTTTAAAAAGATCAGACCACTTCTGTATGCTTTTCCCACATGAATTTCAATGAACTGCTTGTACTTAAGTGGTTCAGCTCCACCAGAAAAAGTCGAACAATTAGAGTAATTTTGTAAAAGGACAAATCACAGTGCATTGCGACAGTGAGCGAGAAAGAGAATCATTAAATGAGACATAAAAATAAAAAAAGCAGGGTCCTTTATGCTCTTGACAGCCCTGCAGTTTGTTTTGCTCTCACTGTGCTGTATGTACCGTATGACATGCTTCTATTAGTAACCCTGTGTCCCGCTTGGAGCTCATTATACAACCAGATGGGATCTACAATCACCTCCCCTCCATCATGGCGGCTGTGACAAGGTCCTTGCCCTCAGAAATAACATTCATTGTGCGTAATATGCAGGCGGCTGTGTTTTTGTTCTACCTTTCATCAGAGAGATGCAAGGAAGTGATTGCTTTTATCAAGTCAATGAGAGACATTGTTTGATGCTTCTGTCACATGTGCCCAATTTAAATATTGGCCTTTGTTTCCTCAACTGGCATCAGTAAACATTGCTGCTGCGTGCTTGCAGTTGACTGTACCCTGAACAGATATGCTTCTGCAAACTCAAATGTGATTTCTCTGGCCCAGGGGAATGCACTGGGAGAAGATTGTTACAGGGTATTTAGACAAGATGTTACTATCTCATTCAAAGCTGTGAAGCTGAATTAATCACTACTGTAAGTCAGTATGGCACATGTTCACACAAGGACTGTACACTCTTCAAATGAATACTCTGCACTGTCTATATCTTGATAGGTGGTGAGTAATCATGCCCACAGTGTTCACCTTTATGTTATGAATATTCCTTAAAATCTGGATGCATCATCAAAACAAAGAAGCAAATTGTTTTTGCTCTTATTTTTAGTATTGCCTGACTCATTTAAGTTCCTCATGCAGTTACTGAAAAAAAATATTGGCCTAAAAAACATTGTGTTTCATAAACCTCAAACAAAATACTTTAAAGGATTCTGCAGGATGTCAGAGTTTTGCCACGGCCCATTTGTTTGACAGACTTTGAAGGTCTTCACTTGAAGCTGGTTAACATAATAATGTAAAAAGGTTTCCGTGGTACAATGCAGGTCCTTCCCCATTCGCTCAGTTAGCCCCTTAGTCCCTGTGGCTTTGGAGAAACCACTTATCATCTTCTCTAGTGGATTGCTGTTAATCTCTCCTCCTTGATGAAAGACAGAGGATTTGAGGCTACGACAGTTCTGAAGATTAATCTCCATTAACATTTTAAGCACAGAAATCATATTTAAGCCTCATTAAAGAACTTCATTTGTTGTGTTTATTTTTTGGGGAAAAGGCTTCATCCTAGGACTCTCAGCACAGGCTCAAAGGGCTTTAGTCTTATTGTTCAGAAACAAATGTTGAAGAAATCCCAGTTGGTCTGTAGCTTCGTGCCTTTAAGGAATTGTGGAAAACAAACAACATATCTTAATTATTTTTCTTGGCATTCAATGAACCTGCCGATTATTTGTTTGATTAATCGATTAGTGAAAAAGTAGTGAAAAACACTGCAACTTTGTAGAGCCGAAGGCGACGTCTTCAAGCGTCTTGATTTGTTCTACCAAATGTTTAAAAAAAACATCCACTTTTCTTTCCTGTTTTTGTTTAAAAAAAAATTATTGAAATGATTAAGCGATGAAGTAGTTTTTTGTTGATTGACTAACTGATTAATGAACTAATTGTTTAAACTCCAGATTGCTTCAGCGTAAAGCAAAATGCAAACGTAAGTTCAAAAAGCAGACGTCTAAATGTATAATAATAGCCAATGGAAGTGATGGTGGAAGTACACATTCCTAAATTACACAATATGTTTTAATGCAGCTTGAGTAGATTAGGAAAGTGTCAAATTTGTGATGCCAAAAGGTTTTTACAAGTACATTTAATACCAGTGAAATTAAATAAGAGAAAATGTCAGAAATGTGTCATGTGTCATTGACACATCTGCTAACATAACATTAGCAAGACATCCAACAGCAGCGGCTGGTGTTTTTTCTTTTCTTCCAAGAGGGCACTGTTGCCTCAACATTGAAACACACGCACGCACGCACACACACACACGCACGCACGCACGCACGCACACACACACACACACACACACGCACACACACACACACACACACACACACACACACACACACACACACACACACACACACACACACACACACACAGTTTTTTAATAGCAGGAAAGCCCTGTGCTTTCAATATGCTTATCAGCTCTTCCATGCCTAAAACTTATCCTGTAAGCAATACAGCAATTGAATACAGAATAGCATAATTCTTTTGCTGGCATATTTGTAAAAAAGTCATGGTGTATAATGTCAAGTACTGTCAAACTGAAAGAATTAGAAACACTATTTCATCTCACTATTTCACCAGGCTGTGTTTAGGCATGTGACAGCTATGCTTTCCAGTGATATGTTGCTGAATGCAATGAGACATAGACATTGTTTTAGACCTGTTAGTATTTCTCTCAGCCAACTTCCCATTTTTCTTTTACATCATGACAACCAGAACTGTGTGAAGCTCTGTGCCTTCATACACAAGTCCAACTGAGAGGTGGTTTGTTCTCTTTTTGCTGCACAAATGGAGAATTTATACAGAGTGAAAGGGAAATAGTTTGAGCCAAAGGGGGTTGAGGGGGAGCGTATACTGGCAGTCGGTCAGTCTCACATACAGACAGACAGCAGTAGTGATTGACTGGCAGTCTGTAGAAACAGGAGGGAGCTTTCTTCTCTTTTCCCTGACAGGCGGCTCTACCAGTGACAGAGGAAGCCAGAATGGAGGAAGTCATCTGCATCTAAATAAAGACCGCCAATGGCTTTGTCAGAGTCCATTAGGCAAATTGCCATGTTTGATAAATGCATCTACCACTCTTTTTTTACACCCATTCATACAAATCAGCCTGAAGCAAAAAAAAGCTTTTTTTATGGTTTCCTAGAAAGGGAGAATACACAGTGAGATGAGAGTAAGGATTCCACTGAAATATCATTTTGATACAAATAATGATTGATCTGTGCATTTTATAATGTGTTGCCTCATGTCAGGTGCACAGTGAAAACATATCACCCTGGGCTATGTGCAGTAAACCTATTTTGATTAAAATATGGAAATACATGATTACTTTTGCATGGATGCCACTATTATTGTTTTCATATATTTAATTTTTTATCTATCTTTTGTTTGTTAGTTGGCACAAGCAGCAAAGTTGCAGCTGATTGCCCCACACCATAGTTTGAATGCAGCTAATTTTTGCTACTTTGCTACTCGCAATTAAAGTGTAGATTGTTGTCTAGATTGTTGCAGTGACTCTGTGGCATCATTCGAGGCAGGTCTCTGTTATCTGTCACAGCATAAACAGCTCCAGGTTAATAGCTGCAGTCACTCAATCTACTTATTCAGCTGTGCTGCTTCCAGAGAGCCTCATTTCCCTGATCTGTAGCTCACTTGCTCTCCTTCTTCAGCATACAGTGTTGGTTGGGCAGTACAGCAGAAATCCTTTACATCTATTAGGGTTTTGCCAGGTCATTTTTTTCTTCACAATCACAATCTCTGTTATTGTGAAATTAATGATAATGAAAGTGCTTTACAGTGAAACAAAGATAAGTCATTAACAGAAGTAGAGCTTAAAGTGAACGAAAAATGAATTGGCAGCTACGATATATTTAATATCGGTTATTAGCTTAATGCCAAACATTTGATGGTTCTATTCTTGTTTTTCCTTGTTGTTATAGTAAACTGAATATGTTGGGGTTTTGGACTGCTGGTCGGACAAAACAAGACTTAATGATAAATACATTCTATATAAACATACTTGTATGATATATAATATTCAAAGAAAAGTCACAGAAAAATTATGAATATGAATCACTTGTGGTTCAGGTTAAAGCTAATTAACGCCAGTATGGCCATATCCACACGAAGACGTTAGGATGAAAACGCATCCGTCTTCCCTGGATTCGGTTCAAGAAAACTCATGTCCACATGAATCCATATGTAAATGACTCAACACGGTACTTCATATGCCACGCCTGTTAGGCGGCGCTGTTATTGCTACAGAAATTAACGGAACGAAGAAGAAGAGCAGCCTTCAGTCACTTCCACTTCCTTTCATAACATACTATAGTTCTCTTAATACAGCCATGGACTAGACTTTAATAACTTTCACCACTGCTCATTATATAAAGGCCACCGCTAGAAAACGTTACATTGTATAATGTGCTGTTGGATTGCTTTCTATTTTGCAATTCTGTCTGCTATCGGACATGATTGCAGCGCGCTAACGCGCTAATGCGCTAACGCGCTAACGTTAGCTCTGCTAGCTAACATCGGCAGTCAAACAAACATCAATGATCCGATGTCTTTTTAATAATCTAGCTACACATTTTTCTTGCAGTAGCCTTTCTACAATAAGCCGTGCTAAAAGTTACTATAATCCGTTCAAGGAGTTGATAAGCAGACAGATTAGCTAGCTAGCTGATAAGTTCTCTACTTCCACTTTATAAACAGCATTGCGTCCCTGCTAGAGCGGTCAGCTGGGTTGAAGGCAGTCAGCTGTGAGGCCGAGTTGTGTGGGGATGACATCATCGATACGCACTTACGCGGTTTCGCCATACACACGAAGCCAAACGTGAGCCGGTTTTTTTTATGCACCTTGGGACCAGGTTTCAAAAAAGTGTGTTTACAGGCAGTGCATTTACAGGATTCGAGTGGACAATCGGCCCAAACTATGCAAAAAAAGTGCGTTTGCATCCAAACGCGTCTTCGTGTGGATGGCCCTTTACGAGAGGAGCACTGAGGTGTTTCGAAGGTGTCATGCTGAACTGTAAATCCATGTGATAACACCTGAGAACATAGTTTTGCTCATCTCACCTCCAAAGCTCACCTCACCTCATCAACACCCCCTACAAAGACATAAAAGCACTATCAGGACCTCCAGGAGATTGGCCAGCCTGCTATCTCGGATGTGCCTTCAATACTGATAATTCAAAGTGATACCTTGTCCTGGTTGGAGAACAAAATGCCCCGAGGCAGCAGTGGTGGAAGAGGAGAAGAAAAAAGAAGTCAAATCAGACCTATTAAGTGGATTACGAGTTATCTCCAGCACAGCGTGTAATTGGTTTTGTCTTATCATTGTAACGTCACATAGGTGCTAATTGAAAAGCCAGTTTATTAATGGGTGGACAGTCTTCAGAGGGTTGAGTTGTGGTTTAAAGGTCTTATTTCCAAAAGCCTCCCAAATGATTATAGATAATAGACTGCTCCGACTGAAGCTTGCAGCTCTCTCAGATGTTATTCCCATGCCAGTTTTCTGCGGATTACATCCTCATTTTGCCTGCAAGTCTAATGAGAATAGAACTCAATGTAGTGGTAATAATATGTTTCATTCTGAAGTCAAGATTTTATTTGTAGTGGCATACTCTTTGGCATATATTATTTTACTGCTCTGCAGGGCTCTTACAATAGCAAAATACATTGTACTTGACAAAAGCAAACTGTCTGCAGCCTGTCATGAGGCAGTCTGCAGTCCTCTAATCTATTTTGTGGGGCTTTTGTGAAAGTGAGAGACAAGCATTGTCTCAAAAATGCTACTTTTATTATATTCAGTTGTTCTGTCTATTGTTTGGAAAGGTGCCTTGATGCAGCGGAAGTGTTTGGAAAATACGGACTCCAGACACTGTAATGTTGCAACTGCCAGACCTCTTGCGATGACCAGTGCGAAAAAAAAAAGAAACAAATGCCTGTCTAAAACATAGCACATAGACCTGAAATCTCAAAGAATCAAAGCTGCAACAATTGAAAGATGTGAAACAAACACAACTGTGGTGGCTGCAAGAGGTTTTGCGTGTCACATTGTCAAACCACAGAAAAAGCTCCCCGATCCTTTTGATGATGCCCGACGGTATCTACAGCTGGAGACACGCAAAGAGAGCCTGGGGGATTTCTCAGAGGTCGTGTAACCTCGTGGTAAAGCTTCTCAAATGAGCTGTGTGTCTTCAGAGGGCTGCAGATGGCACACAATGGGCTGCATTATTTGGCACCCAAATGCAGAAAGAACTGATGTGCTCAACTACCGTCTTTCATCTTTCACATATCATATATCAGAAATCCCTACCCTGCCATGACATCCACTGCTGACAAAGTCTTCCAAAAACAGAAGTGTTTGGAAGGCAGTTTTCCCTTTATACAACATTTTTGGGATGCTGTAGCACTGCTGCTGCTTTTTCCATAGATGCTTGTGCATCTGCTACTGATGTGTTCGGATAGCTAGCCTAGCATGCATTATTCAAAAATTGAATGCAGTAAAGATGATGGGCCTGACACACTGGAGGATGGACTGGCACCACAAGCTCTCACAGTTAGCTGTTTGTCCAAACAGTGCTCAGATTCAGCATTCCCTAATCAGCAAAGGGAAGGCTTTCACTTAAAGGTATTATTGGTCTAACTAAACCACCACTCACCACAACCACTTGCACCAGAAACCGTGTATTCCCTGAAAAAGTATAAAACATGCAGCAACACATTTTTTATTATACTATTATTTCTTGCTATAGATGCTGGAATAGCAATGCAGCTGGCTTTCTGTTTACCTCACAACAGAGAAGATCTCAGCAGTAGATGTCAGCTACCATTTAGGGTGTATACAGAAAATGAAGGTTTATTGAATAAGCCTTGTCTTTAAAGTGAATTGGAGATGATTGTCATTCACTTTCATTCCATTCAGCTGGGTATGCTTGTTATCACCAAATAGTGTTAGGAGCACACAGAGCATCTGTAGGCTGAGCTAATCTTCTTTCACTTCAGTGCTGAGAGGTAGCCTCCACTCCACAGTATTACACACAATGCAAGATCATTTAAATGGTGACATTCCTAAATGGAGGCATTGGTTTGGTGTATAGAATATGGCTGAATGCATTTAAGATCCCTCCTTGATCCCTTTAAAGAAACTGGCAACAAACAGCAGTTAATAGAGGCTGCTATCTAACTGCAGATTCTATCTAAATGGATTCATAAATCTAGATACCCCTCTGAAGACAGTTGTGCTTTAGGTAAAAGAGCTGCCTGACACACAAGATGCATTGAGTGCTGACCAGCATGTCTCTGTGTCTCTTGTTTCATTACCTGTTGGTAGAGAGATAAAACAACGCAACCAGATGAGGAGACATAGTGAATGACCTTAACCAGTAAGCACTGATTGACAATTTGCATGTTAAAAGATGTCTAGATATTTAAGTTTAAATCTAGGTATCTCGGTATTATAATTTTAACGGGTTAAATGATGACATTTCAAGCCACCTAAAGGAATATATAATTACATTAAGAGCTCTAACAAAGAACAAAGACCAACATTTCTATTCAGTTGTGTTTCTTTAATGGAATTTAAAATAACATTTACTCACATTTTAGCTTTGTTTTAGTCTCCATCAACTCCTGTCCTGAAGGAAATATCTGTCTCTTTAGCTGCTAAATGCTCCTCCATCAGCATCAGCTAGTTGCTAACTGTGTCTGTGTGTGTGTGTGTGTGTGCTGTTTGGATGAGTTATCCATCCATTGTTAATATATTAGAGCAGCTTTAAGCCTATAAGGCACAGGTGTTTCTGTAATTCTGTCCACAAGCTGCATAATATTAGAGTATATAAGGTGTTTTACAACACACCATCACTACTAAACACTACATAAAACATCAAGATGTACAGTAAAAGGAAGTAGAATGTCTCCTCTGGATGTTTTATTTGGGCTTTTATCAGCCTGTATACTGTGTGATAGACAGTTAAGGGTATCTCAGGTTGGACTGAAGCTGTAGAGCTCATTCAATCTAATAAACTGTTAAATAACACAATGGGCTCACAGTAGGCCAAGGCCAATGTGCTGTCAGCCAGGACATGGAGGACCAGAGGTGTCAAAAGTATTCACATTCATTACTCAAGTAGAAATATAGATACTAGGTTTTTAAAAAGACTTCTTTAGAAGTTGAAGTATCAACTCAAGTTTGTTACTCAAGTAAAAGTGTAAAAGTACTGGTTTCAAAACTACTTAAAGTATAAAAGTAAAAGTAATGTTAGGGGGAAAAAATAATATCAATATGCTATTTCCAATTAGACGGCGAGTTTTGGAAACAATTAGCTTGTGATACTTGGGTGCGCAGAGCTTGCAGCGCATTCGAAAGGAGTTGTTTTTGCATCCAACCATTTTGAAAAAAATGTCCAGGTACGGCCAGGGATGTAGAAGGGTTGGCTGGTCTTCCTGGCTACCAACCTCCTCGCTGGTGCTTGGTTGGGACATTTCGCTCGAGTTCTCTTGAGTCGCTGCCACGAACATCTTCGTACTAGGCGTGTGATGTGTGATGTGATGTGATTTGCGTCATGTGCAGGTGCGATGGATCGCGTACAAACAAATAGGGTGTTGGAATGCTATATGTTTATACTTCTCATCCAACCACAATCAAATTCACTCTATCCGGATGGCGCGATTTATCTGTATAGGTTGTTTTTTTTGTGTGTTTTTTTGAACAATACCAAGCCAGAATGAAAACAAGCCAAACTGAAATAGGAGTAACAAGGCTAGTTTTAAAATGAAAGGAGTAGAAAGTACAGATAATTGCGTGAAAATGTAAGGAGTAGAAGTAAAAAGTCTGCTGTAAATAATTACTCCAGTAAAGTATAGATACCCCAAATTTCTTCTTAAGTAAGGTAACGAAATATTTGTACTTCGTTACTTGACACCTCTGTGGAGGATAATGGTAAAGCAGAGATTTGATGCTGGTTTAGGCCCCATCCAGACGAAGACGTATTTCAATGCAAACGCACATCTTTTGCATCGTTTGGGCCGACTGTCCACATGAATCCTGTAAACGCATTGCCCGTAAACGCACTTTTTTGAAACCTGGTCCCAGGGTGAATAAAAAAAAAGCCGGCTCACGTTTGGCTTCATATGGACGGCGAAACCGCATACGTGCGTATCGATGATGTCATCCCTACACACCTCGGACTCAAAGCTCCGCCTTCAACCCAGCTGACAGCGCTAGCAGGGACGCAACGCTGCTAGCTCGCTAATCTGTCTGCTTATCAACTCCTTGAACGGATTATAGTAACTTTTAGCACCGCTTATTGTAGAAAGGCTACCGCAAGAAAAACGTGTAGCTAGATTATCAAAAAGACATCGGATCATTGATGTTTGTTGACTGCTGATGTTAGCTAGCAGAGCTAACGTTAGCGCGTTAGCGCGTTAGCGCGCTGCAATCATGTCCGATAGCAGACAGAATTGCAAAATAGAAAGCAATCCAACAGCACATTATACAATGTAACGTTTTCTAGCGGTGGCCTTTATATAATGAGCAGTGGTGAAAGTTATTAAAGTCTAGTCCATGGCTGTATTAAGAGAACTATAGTATGTTATGAAAGGAAGTGGAAGTGACTGAAGGCTGCTCTTCTTCTTCGTTCCGTTAATTTCTGTAGCAATAACAGCGCCGCCTAACAGGCGTGGCATATGAAGTACCGTGTTGAGTCATTTAGAGATGGATTCATGTGGATGTGAATTTTCTTGAGCCGAATCCAGGGAAGACGGATGCGTTTTCATCCTGATGTCTTCATGTGGACGGGGCCTTAGTGAGGTAGACAGCTGTACATCAAATACTGAGATGATGAACTCAAAGGCTGTGTAGCTTTATAATATCAATGCAGTATATTGTTGTTTCTGAATGTACTGAAACATTCATTCCCTTTTATATAAAATGTATCTAATCTCATCTCCTGTCTCCAAGAAATGATGTGTATAATACTACTAATTTGTTTTGCAAATTATCTTGGTAGGGAATTGTAATTACTGCCTCTTTTATGTTTTCCAGCAACAATTATTTCTCGTGTAGGAAACGCACAGCTCTGGTTAGGTTTAGGTTGGGTGTTGTTTAGATTAGTTTTGGCTACTTGGGGGAAGAAGAAACAAGTTGTCAACACATTCCATTTGAGTTGATTTTGTTAGCAAACAGTTCCTCATTTATACATCAGTTACTTGTTTACACAGCAACATAATTATCCATTTGGAGTTGTGTTTGCGGACACCTGGTGAATCTCTGTTAGCTCTGTTTTTTCCTGATGGAAATATCTCTTTAGCTGCTAAATGCTCCACTATGTATGTTCACCTGCTTTTTCACTGAACAGCTGCCTGCTGTGGCTGAAAATAGCGGTCAGAGTGCAAATTAGTACATAAACGTAATTTCAAGGAGACAGGGTTGTCACGCTTTGTAAAATTGCCCTTGTCCCCTGAATAATTTCCTCAAGTATAAGAGCAATCTCTACATGTGTTACTTCATATCCCACTTCAACAGAACATATGTTAAATTATGCAAGGTGCTCTCAAAGCACTGCTACACTGTGCATTCAATATATCTGTTTAGTGCTCAAGGAGTAATATCTAAAAGCCCTATTTTGAAGATTACTGGATGAATATTTACAGTATCCTACTGTCACAGAGAACTGCAATCAAGCCTTTACAAAAGGCATCTCTGGCTGATTGTCTGATTATCTATGAATATGGGTGATTAAAGAGTGTGTCCTCCTTGAGCCCACTCTGCTTCCTGCCTGCCCTCCCGCCTTCCCCTCCTCCACCACCACCACCATTACCATCACATCTGCCCCTGGTGCTCTGAATTCTACAGCCCTGAAAGTTCAAGGGAAAAATAGCCCGCCATCAATGCAGATGAGAAGAGCAAGCTCTCTGGATCAGCTGAGCCTGTTGAACATCACACAGCACAATTAAAACCCCTGAATGCAAATCATCTTCAGTAGACAACTAAATGAAAAAGAGCCTTCCTTTCAAGAGTGCTCAATAGTGGCAGGCTTTTCAGAGCCTCTTGCCCATGTGTGTAGTTTAATGATGAAAGTCAGGGAGGAGACTGCGTCAGAGGGAGACTGCACCCTGCTTGGCAAGGTTGTTACCATGACATTAGGTAACAATATCAAGCTCATGAGGATGCTGTAACACACTGTTTCAATGAGTTTAAGGCCCAGTGGAGGATTACAGTGTCATTCATATTTAGATATTCATATTAAGCCCTGCCCTGCATCCTCTCTCTCTTATTTAAATATTCATATTAAGCCCTGCCCTGCATCCTCCCGAACTCAAAGTGGAACACATTAGGTAAAACTTAGCTAATTAAGAGAAGTACCTGTAGGGACTCTTTGATGTTGGTGTTTTAAGTCTGTTCATTTCTTAAAGTGTTTGACCTTGCTGCCTCTGTGGGGAAGTTTGGGAGCGAGGTAAAAAGCTTCTTGCAGGACTTTGGTCACGACTACGTAATTAAAAAGTGCCCTACAAGGCCCTAACTTTATTATTACATCCTTGGAGAAATAACTTCAGATTCTTAAACACTGCTTAATGGGCCTGGGTAAGAAAGCTTATTTTAGACGAAGGGGTCGGAAAATATTCTGCATCAGTGTACGCTGTGACATTTTGAAAGCTAAAACTCATTTTTATTAGGATTGGCTTTGCTTTGCATTCTCTATCGCAGCTTTGTTCCCTTTAGCTCCAGGGTGCAGCATGTTTTCATGCTGACTTGCACTCAGTGACATAGTAACTATACAAAACATGTTGGCTGTGTTCTCCGTGGACCAGACTGCTGGTGTCCATGTGCTCTACTCCTGGGTCTCATTAATATACCATCACAGTCTGAGCTCACATTTCTCAAGGTGGAAAATGTAGGCGTGATTCAGGAATATTAACCAAAGCCTAACGTAATTTACACAAGTCTCCTAACACTCTGGAGGTCTTGAATTGTCGATTTTAATCAAAAAGAATAGTTTAACGTTTTGGAAAATATGCTCATTAGCTTTCTCGGCAAGAGTTAGATGAGAAGATCGATACCACTCTCACATCTGTCAGCTCTATGAAGCTTAGCTTAGCTTAGCATAAAGACTGGAAAAAAGGAGCAGCAGCACGTCTAAAGCTCACTACTTTACACCTTCTATCTGAATGTGTTTAAGCCATACAAAAAATATGTAAAAACAGCTATAGGCCTGGGTCATCCTGGCATTTTGTTATCACTGTGAGGTTGCTAGGCAACCAGTGGAATGTTACTTGGACCTGTTGGGCTCATAACCCCCCGTAAAACCACAACTTGTCGCTTTTCCACTTTGTTTTTTTGTAAGGATTAAACAAAACAAGATATAACATGTTAATTAGTGAGCTTTAAAGGTGCAGGTAGGCAGATTTCGTTACCTTTGGACAGAGTCAGGCTAGCTGGTTTCCCCTGTGTCCAGTCTTTATGCTAAGGTTAGCTATCTGGCTGCTGTAGCTCTCATGTAACTCTCTGCAAGAAAGCAAATACGCTAATTTAACAAAATGTCAAACTATTCCTTTAAGACCAACTTAGTAACATATCCACACTTACTGAAAGAGCAATACACTGTATTTTCCAGAGATCCACTGGATCAGTAACGGCACTGACAGTGACCTTATCAACTGGATCAGGTAAAGGCCAGATGTGACCAATGTTGACCACATTACAGTAAATACAGTAATATACACTGTTATGCAGTTTCCTAAACAATTTCATTATAAAAATCACTTTATCAGTTACATCCTGTCATAAAAAAATGTGGTCTTGATCAACACAAATGCTTTGACTGATTTATTACATATCCTCATTTTGGCAGTGAAATGCATAGTATGGATGCAATTATAATACAGAGGAAAAAAAAGAATGCTGCAGACCACACATTTGTTAATTATTCATCAGATTATGAAAGATAATGTAAATCCTGGTACAACAGACAATGAGGGCACCCGGTGCAATCAGGGTTTTAATGAGGGTTAAGGAAGAAAGAAAGCCTCCTACGCAGTTTAGGGCACTTGGAAACAGAACACCTGTAGATCTGATCACTCCTGTAGAGAAAACCGCCATGAATCATTTATATGTCAGGAAGTACACTGTGACTAATTGGTGTGCGTTTGTGTGTGTGGGAGGTTGGGTGTATCTTTCATGTACACTGACATTACTTGAACTTGTTACCTGGTCTCCAGGAAGATGGTATTCTGTATTAAGCAAATCTCGCAGCATCAACATCATCTTCACACCATTTCGACAACAAATGCAGAAGCTGAAGGTTTTACTGTCATTCCTCAGTGCTGTTAAAGAATCACTTGAAATGTGCAATAAATCTGGATATTACTGTTTGGTATAAAAGCAGTATGCTCCTCCTCGTGTTCTCGCTTTCTACCACTGAGCACCAGATGCCTCAGCTTGACTTTTTAGAGATCAGTGCCACCTGTAATCAATACGTTTACTACCTGAGAGGCAGCTGTTGTTTGCCACAGACAGGCCACAGATGAGAAGATAGCAGCCAACCCAAAGGCACTGATCCAACTCACCATCTGCTCATGGAGGCAGAGGGGAAGGCTGCATGAATCAAACGCTCTCCTCTCATCACCTTCACGATGCCCTTAGCCTCTTTCAGTCTGGAGGTGAAGAGGTTTGAACTAGTAGCCTGAAAAACAACAGTCGCAGAGGTGATTATCTTTGACTTTCATCAGTTTTGGGCAATTATTATGAAATTGGAGGTGCTGGGAGATACAGGAAGAATTTAATTAGTTCTTTTCAAGCGGAGTGAATTCTGAAAATGCTCTGTACTTTTTCTTTTGGCCAGCACAATAAGCTGTTGACACAATATTGACATATTGTCACATTGTCACATTACAAAGTCAATATGGGGAACATGTTGGCAAACAGTTGCCTATTTACACATCCAGCAGACACAGCCACCCGGTGAATGTAGGTCCAATATTTAGCTCTGTTATTGGTCTCCACCAACTCCTGAAGGAAATATCTGGCTCTCGAGCTTTCTCGTGAAAAACAGCTGCCTGCTGCTGCTGGAAATGACGCTGATGAGAGCTGTGAGAGTAAACCAAAACAAAAAATTAGATAGATAGATAGATAGATAGATAGATAGATAGATAGATAGATAGATAGATAGATAGATAGATAGATAGATAGATAGATAGATAGATAGATAGATAGATAGATAGATAGATAGATAGATAGATAGATACTTAACTTTATCCCCGCAGGGAAATTAAGGTGTTTATGCAGCCAGGTACTTAAATAAAGTTACAACATAAAACACTACTATTAATAAAGTACAATACATTAAAATACAATACAGTCATGATACAATACAAATGCACTTCAAAAGGAGGGATACAAATACAACTACAGTGGGCTGTTGAACCAAAACAATGAGCTGCAAGACGTTAACATGCTCCATAGGGGTGAGGGGAACAGCAAAGATAAGATCATTCTCTGTAGGTTGGTTTGCAACCCATTTCACATATGTAGTCATTATTTGTAGTATATGTAGTCATTATTTGTAGTATATGTAGTCATCATTTGTATTAAAAAAATGCAGCTTTAAATGTACCAGAATATCAAATGCATGCTTTACACCTACCAAAAGACTTGATGAATCACAAACTTGGATTTAATGTTTCAGAAAAAAGGAAAAAGTCACTGAACTGATACATATTTCCCAAAACACTCATTAGACGCCAAGCTTGTTTCAAAAAGTACATTTGTTTTCTCAGATCTGCTGCTGCTTACTGTCGTTCCTTCTTTTGGATTCTCTCTGAGGCTTTCAATCTGTTTCAAATGGCCAGTTACTCTCACCTGATGCAACAACAACACTGGGCTTTGTGTGAAGTGTTAATAAATGTGACAGCCACTCAAACTGTCAAGGGACACTGCGTGATTCAAACAAGTACAATAATTCGGCTGCTCACCTTTTTATTACCTCTGGTCGCGGGGACAGGCTCATGCTGCAGGCTGCTGCGATGATATTACATTGATGATATTGGATTATAATTGAAACCTGTTGAGCTTTTACAGCTTTTCACCCGAACAGGAGATGTTCATCAAATTCACAATTAAGGGGAGAAGGTGGGTGTATGTGTCTTCATTTTGTGGGAATCAGTCTCAGAGAGCATTGTACTGTATGTTCTATTATTTAAACACCCTTATATGTTTGCACTCATAATGAGCTTTCCAATTCTCAAATTTACTCTTCTACTTATGCTGCACTTGACACAGACAATGGAAAAAAGCTTTACTTATGAATTTAAATCACACAGTGTGTTGGTTAAAGAAGAATTTAAAATCACAGTATGTAAAATTTTTCTTGTCATAGCAAAAGAGAATGCATTATAAATATCGTCAACTTTTGGATCATCCGATGATGCAACACTTATCACAAGCTTACATTAAATAGCAAGAAAAGATTCACTGATGCAAGTACTAATTGTATTGGATTAGCAAGCTCTCACATTTTCTCTAACAAAGGAAATAAATCTCACCACAATTTATTCAGACTGAATAATTAGGATGAATAAAAGAGAAATGTGTCTTGTAACATTCCTTGCTAATTAACCAAAATGTGATAAAGAGGCAAAAATGTACACTTTTGGTTTTAGCTCGTTTAGCTGCTAATGCAAATTTAAGACATTTAACATTTAAACTCTTAAATTTCACATTTTCTTAAACAACTTCTCTGCAAAAGGACTGTAGAAAAACTTACATTCTGCTGTACTTGGAATGCAAATGTGGCTTTTAATTACGGGTGCCAAAATTTGAAGAATACACCACATTGCTGAGGCTATCAGCTTTAATGCTGTTAGACCTGCTCTGTCCCTGCTTTGTATATTTCTGCACATGTCTTATTATGTCTTTGTTTCTCGCATACATATTCATCCGAGGCTGCTACATTCATTAAGTTGCCTGCAAGAAGCTGTCGAATGCATGCATTTAGTAACAGCACAACCTCTGCGACTAATCTCAATTTAAAAAAAGGCATCCTGTGAAAATAGGAGGTAGTGATTTTGTGCAGCCTGTGACAGCCGTTACTCTCGGCGAGGAAGAAAATTCACTCTGGAAAATGACTCTTCCTCCCACCCGAGATCAGATATGTTGATTTTTCTGAGGGAAATAAACACTCCAACAGCTCCCTCTCACTCCCACACAGCCAAATTAGCTGTCACAGAGGACACTATTCTATCATCTTCTGAGGTTCCTCTCAAACATGTTTCCAGCATATAGATGCTCTGTGAATGTTGCTGCCCAAAATGCCATTTTCGAAATGCACTTTAAAAAGGATAGTATGTTGTCTCTCTGCCCAAATAACTGTCTGGATAGAGGGATAAATACATGATGATGTCATGTGTGGTGTTTACAGCCTTACTGTCCCGAGCTGACTGTGCAACCAACTGCAGAAAAACAACAGCAAACCCTATAGTCCGCCATTACACAACACCACTACAGTGCCTGGGCTTGAAGTTAATTTGCTCTCTGTGTGCGAAGATGAAGTGCACCTCATTGTACATACTAATAGCCCACATAAGGTCTTCAAAATGATAGAATGGCTCTAGTTTGGAGATGACAGTTGAAAGTTAAAATTGGTTTAAGCTTGAAAACAGCTCTCTTCCATCAAAGTGGTGATAATTATGTTGATGTATACATGCAAAACAGTAAACAAAGCTAATTTGCTCCCAGGTCTCTTGTGTAAGAAAATTATGCTTTTCTGGCTGCAGAGAGGGCGGTGAATGTTTATGTTTTTAAATGCATTCTAAATCACTGTAAGTGGCAGTGAAATGTTTACTGTCGTCTCAGGACTAAAGGTGAAACAGATGGCTCTCTGCTGTTGCTCAGTCCTCATCTGTTGTAAATTTTCCGTCAAGCAAATGTTCGGCAGTGCACAAGCCTACACAGTAATGAGAGCTAGTTTTTTACAATTGGTTTGCGCTCTGTTGAAGTTCACAGACGTCTAAAGGCAGCAACAAAATTGTTTTCAACATATGAGAGTGTGAAAGCTACAGTAGCTGCTGTTTTCTCTGCAGCTGGTGCATGGCTAATGACACCGTTCAGCGGAGTGATGGAGCCACAACAATTACCTATCACCAAGGAGGCATATTGAGGGCAGTGCCTAAGTGGCTCTGTCAGTGATTCAGATAAAAAAAATAACAGCACTTGTTTAATCACTTCACACTCTGTCATTTTAACACTTTTTAATTAAAGAAAGAGTTCATTAATGTGCAAATCTGACAAAAACCTTTAGTACAGACTTTGCTCTCTTGAATGACTTGAAGGAAATGTTTTTCATCCACAGCAGTTGGGTGGTTTTAAAGATGGCAGTGTTGGTCTGTTGGTTGGTCGTTCCACCACTTTGGTCCAGACTGAAAAAGCTCATACAAAATATACTAAGTTTATAACATTCATGTCACTCATGACTTTGGCAACCCCCTGACTTTTCCTCTAGCGCCACCAGGTTGACATTTTTGTTTTTAATAAAGTATCTCCACAATTATTTTATGTATTTCCAGGAAATATGGTTCATATATTTTTAAGCCCCTCTCAGGATGAATTGTAGTAACTTTGGTTAACCTCTTATTTTTTCTTTAGCACCATCATAAGGTCAAATCTTTCATTTGTTCAGTATTTTGTTTCATGATCAAATACCAGCAAAATGATTAAATTCCCATCAGCCTCATCTTTGTGTTTAGTGCTAATTAGCTAATGTTAACATAGTCAACTTAGAACCTAAAGTCACCTAAAAGAACACTATACCACACATACTTTTGAAATTGAATTGTGTCACGTAAATCTAATCCCTTCCTAGAAATAATGCACAATATCTATGACCTTCATCCTCCTGTTACTATATTGCATGAAGCTCCTGGTTATTCATCTTGAGAGCAGGTGGGAAAAGGTCAAATCAGTTGTGCTGGCGGCTAAGCTTGTGTCAGGCTGCAGACACTGATCCAATAACGTCCTCATTAGCCAGCCTCCGCCTAACGGAAACCACGGCCGGGACCAGGAGGTCTGCTCTGCTGGTGACAGCCACCGCCTCAGGGCCATCATGGGCCAGATGAGCCAAGGATGGCAGCTCACACACCTCTGGGCTCCATCAGTCACAACCTATCTGTAATAGAGAGGACGGGACACAGTTAAGAAGCTGCTGGTGTTTGAGGATGCCTTTGATTAATGTGGTAGGTTCATTTGACTATGCGACAGAAAAATATAGCACCCAATATACTGTATGCTAAGAGCCAACAGCTGTATGTGTTGATACTGTGTTTTTCTTCTCACATATCAACTCCTCCTTTTGACATGAATATTGCAAGCCCCTTTCCTCTCTCTGCCTCTGTCTTATGAAGCATTGCACAGATTCTAAACCCAACAGGAAATCACACCAGCACATCTGGTGCTTCAGCTTTGAGTACAGCCAGTATAATATCCAAATAGAAAGCTCCACTGTGGTAATAATCCAGCTCCTGTATATGCTACAGCTGCTTGTGTACTTTCTGGTAAGGCTGCTTTGTACCTCCTGTGACAGAGATCAGTATATAGCCTCAATGTAAAACTGTGAAGGAAGAGAGATCACTCCTACCTCTCTGACTGATGGGCCTCTGACTTTATTTCTGCCATCAACAAAGCCAGCATGAAGAGATGCCCCCTGAGTGTGTATACAAACATGTTTGATGCTCCAGGATAATGCTGCCACTCTTCAGTTGAATAGAAAGAGCAGGAGAAATATGGTGGAATAGTTTTGTAGGAATAAACAAACTATAGCACTGAACGCATATTTATTAAGGTCTTTTTTACATTCATTATAGAGTGGGGTTGTAATATCTCTGGTTCCAGACTCTTAAATGTGAGAACTATTTTCAATCAGCTGGGGTCTTTTTCACTTTAATGATTAAGCAAATATGTATAGCCACAGATTGATTGATAATAAAATGATTTTGTGCAGGCCCACTAAAAGAAGCGTAGGAGTATGGGAATTTAGACACAGATTAATTAGAAATTATGTGAACAAGTATTTTGCAAGTATTTGTCACAGTACAGAAGTGCTAGTTAGGAGAACAAGATAAGTATACCAATCAGGTGCCGAAAGAGCCTCTGTGTGATTTATAATATGATCAATAAATGAAGACCATTATTTTCTGCTAACTGGAAACATTTTTTTAGCTGTGGAGTTGCAGTTAAGTACTGCTATTGAGAGAGAAAAAGAATTCCTCGGCCTTACTGACAGGGAGGTGAAAAGAGGGTAACTACTGTACATTGCAGCTAAAAGAATGATTGAATGTGTGGCACCCCATTTGACCTTTTCCCTCGCATTGCTGCTTCCTGTGCTAAGGTTTTTTTTTTCCTTATCACCCAATCTGACTATCACTCACTGACATGCCACTCTTGTTCTTCTTTGGGGAGATTTGAGCATATGGGCAGGATTAGCAGCAGGGAGCCTATACATGTGGGCTGTGTGCTGATCGGTGATCCTGATCAATCCTCTGCCCTTACTGATTCCCCCGTACAATAAAGCCATGTGTGAAGACAGATAGCCAGTTCCTCATCGGCCAGCTGTCATTTCCGGCTGCCATCAGCACTAAACACACTAGGCTCATAGCAGAGATGGGAAGTAACGAAGTACAAATACTTCGTTACTGTACTTAAGTAGATTTTTCAGGTATTTTTACTTTACTTTACTATTTATTTTTGTGCCGACTTTTTACTTTTACTCCTTACATTTTTAACACAAATACCGGTACTTTCTACTCCTTACGTTTTACAAAAGTGGCTCGTTACTTACCCACTTACAAAAGCGCGATGATACGTAACAACATTCTTTGTGACAGAACGTTCTCATTTTCATTCATAAATTCACCCCGTCTGTGTTGGGAAGCTCTGACATTTGGACCTCCGGGGTTTCCGTGGCGCTGGATCTGACGTGAGGTCACTTAACGTTACTAAGCAACAACAAGTTGCATTCTTTGCGCGGTCTTTCCTTTCTCGCAACTAGTTAGTTACCTAGAGTTTGAACAAAGTTTTATAAGTTACGAGATATGAAACGTTACTAAACAGACCTAAATAACACTACTTCAGTGTTTTCTAAAGTCTGTCCCTGAAGCTGCTGCCACGTCGGGTGATACTGCAGCTGCCACCAACGTTAGCCGGCTAGTACTGTTACCTGGTAAGTGAGAGTAGCCTAGCTTATATGATACCGCGTGCGTGCGCGCGCGTGCGTGTGTGTACGCGTGTGTGTGTGCGTGCCTGTGTGTGTGTGTGTGCGCGCCTGTGTGTGTGCTGTGTGTCTATGTGTGTGTGTGTGTGTGTGTGTGTAGTGTGTCCAGCAGTAAACAGAATACAAAGTTTATATTTCCTCATTTCAGATGATGAGAGAGACAGTGAGAACTCCCGGCCTTCATTAGGTCAATGACTATGCAATATTAGAGTAAATTCTTAAATCTTAAATATGCATTGCTTTACACAATTAAATGACTATATGGTAATGTTAGTTAGCAATGGTCAGATAATTAACTGCTTTTTATGCATTTGTTAGCCATGGTGTTGAAGATTGTAAACCGTTTATTAAATACTTTTGAGTAAATGTAGGCCCTTATCAGCAGATTTTACTGCTAATCGATACAAAAGTTGTATGATGATGCTAATTATTAGTCATGGTTTTGTGTGGCAGTGGGGGGGTGTCGGTTAAACGGCTTATTTGTGTGATGTGATGTCCTGTTGCGTTCAGGTTCGGTTGCGTTTCTCAAAAAGTGTTGTTTTTCCAGGACTTTAAATAAACGCCATCAATACTTAAACGTCAGTTGTCCGTGTACAGTTGGTATTCAGAAACGTCACAGTACCGACTGTCTGGGGTGTCGCTCTGGGACAGGCGAGGATGAGGCTGGGAGGGGAAAATCACAGTATACTCACTACAAAAATATAGACTACACCACTGGTTAGTTGTACTCTAAAAGTATGCAGAACTTACATGTAGATTCCTTTAAATGTTGATTAAAAATGGAACTGGATCTGTGAATTATTACAGAATCACAATTGAATTCATATCTTGCTACTCAGTCAGAATCTTATTAACCTGGAGTCCCAGTCTCTGTCACAATAATCATATATGTGATGTGTTAGGCCTTTTGGCAGACATCCATTTAAAATGTAGACATGGCGTATACATAAAGAGCCTTTTCTCCATGACTACTGAAGTTTCTCAGCTTGTACTCTAGTAACATTTGTGGTCCAGGTAGCTTTGCATAAAAAATGGTTGTCATTCGCAAGGCTACTTTTACTTTTATACTTTAAGTACATTTCCATGCCTGTACTTTGTTACTTTTACTTGAGTAAATAAGTTAAATCATTACTTCTACTTTTACCAGAGTATTTTTTAACACAAGTATCTGTACTTCTACTTAAGTATGAGAAGTGAGTACTTTTCCCATCTCTGGCTCATAGTGATTGTAGAGGCTATTTCACATGAATTTCAGTGACACTGTCATAATGTTTTAGGCAAACAGCAAAGACCAAACAGCCTTTGTGGTATGTTTTCTGCCATCTTCTTCTCTCTCAAGTATTTTTCTGGTGAAGGAAGCAGTAACGCTGAGAGGAAAACCATGTAGTGAGTCATGCAGTAGGCGATGAAGCTCCCAGTGGGACTTGCCTAGCCAGCTGCTTTTGAAGTCAGGTGTTTTTTAAGACATTTCAAGATGTTTCAAGTATGCTTTATTTCCTTTTTTAGTTTTCAAGCCAGCAGGAGGGAAATGTGTTGCTAATTTACATAATTACATTTTGGTCTATTTTGGTCTTAATACTGCTTAAAGGATAACTCCGGCCAATTTTTACGTTAATCTTGCTAATGCTGCGTTCCAGGCAACCCGTAACTCGTGTTTTCACAACCTTCTACCCGTGAAAGTGACCTGGAACGCCAGTCCAACCCGTAACTTACTACCCGTGAACTCGTACCAGATCGTTGTACTCCCAGTTACAGTTTTTGACGTCACACACACATAAACAACAATGGCGACCCCCTGTTGATGCTGTACAGACGCCGGTAAAATAGAAATAAATAGACATAAATATGCAACGTAAAGTAATTCCGCACATTGTAATCAAAACAATACACACACAATTGTGTACTACTACAGGTTATGTTTATTAAAAAGCCCAATATATGTCGCTGACTAGAAATCGCTAGTATCAGCTAGCCCTAGCTAACGTCAACGTTAGGTAGCCGCTAGCTAACGTCAGCGCAGCCACTAGCTAACGTCAACGTCAGCGTAGCCAATAGCTAACGTTAACGTTAGGTAGCCCAACCTGAACCCTGGAACGCTACCAAGTCGTGAGTCGTGGCTTGAAATCGTAATTTACGGGCTAAAAATTGTGTCTGGAACGCAGCATGAGTATAACTATGTGAGACCTGTCTATAGCAAAAACAGTTAGCGCAACAGCAGCTACCTAGACGGAGCTGCTGCAGATGCCCCCCGCTCCCACTTAGCTAAACGGCAGTTATGGGGGCATAAATGAAATAGTGCCTTTGTGTATCTTAACAGACACAAAATGCAATTAAAATGTCTGTGTAACATGAACATGGCCCTTACATGATACAAGATGCATTTTCAACATTCACCTACCCTGTTAGCTGCTAGCTAGCTAGCTGTTGTCTGGGACGAGAGAGTATTCAGTCAGGCTTCAGTAATAATCATCATGCACCAGTCCCGTGTGTATTTGTAGTATATATATGGATGGATATCCATTTTGTGTGCGATCCATCTGGCATTGGAGAGTAGTATTCTCTGCTGTGGGGTTTGTTGTGGTAGTGTCCCACCGGCGGCCTTGCTTCTGCTTCCTGCCCGCAGTCCTCGCTTGCCGCACCGACAACAGTCGCGAGAGCGCCCGCTGGTCGTGGCTGTCCTCCGGAGGACCGGTGATGCATTCGTGCCGATTTTTTTGTTGTCTCGTGCTGAAGTCCCGTGTGAATTCAGCTGTAACAAGATAAATAAGTGTAGGTGGAGGAGAGTACAGTGTAGCGTGAAGAGCGGAGGTGTTCACAAGGGAAGAAGCTTGGAGTAACGTAACTATGGAGAATATCGAAGATATTGAACATATGGAACATATTTAACACATTTTGAGTTTGATGGTCGTCCTTATTTATTCGAACCTGAGTATACAGACAAAGAACTAGCCTCACAAGTGTTGGAAAGAACCAGACAGACAGACAGAGGGGCAACAGGCAGATGAAGCAGCTGCTCCAAGATCACGCATTTCGGGCAACTGGTGGTGTTCGTGTGTGTGTTGTGCCACGAAGGCATCACCGGTCCTCCGGAGGACATCCTCCAGACCAGCGGGCGCTCTCGTGATTGTTGTCGGCAGAGAATACTACTCTCCAGCGCCAGATGGATCGCACACAAAATGGATATCATATATATCCATATATATGCTACAAATACACACGGGACTGCTGCATGATGATTATTACTGAAGCCTGACTGAACACTCTCTTGTTCCAGACGACAGCTAGCTAGCTAGCAGCTAACAGGGTAGGTGAATGTTGAAAATGCATCTTGTTGTCATGTAAGGGCCATGTTCATGTTACACAGACATTTTAATTACATTTTGTGTCTGTTAAGATACACAAAGGCACTATTTCATTTATGCCCCCATAACTGCCGTTTAGCTAAGTGGGAGCGGTGGGCATTATAGCTGCAGCAGCTCTGTCTAGGTAGCTGCTGTTGCGCTAACTGTTTTTGCTATAGACAGGTCTCGCATAGTTATATTTAGCAAGATTAACGTAAAACTTGGCCGGAGTTCTCCTTTAAATACTGTATGTCAGTGAATCAGTAAGTCGATTAGAGCTGCAATGATTAATCAATTAGTTTATTTTAAATAATTAATTTAATTATTATTATTATTTTTATAATCAATGAATTGGTTTGAGTCAAAATTCTCTGATTCCAGCTTTCTCAAATGTGAATATTTTCTAGTTTTGTCACTCCTCATTGGCAGTAAACTGAACATCATTGAGTTGTGGACAAAACAAGACATTTGAGGAGGTCATCTTGGGCTTTGGGAAACACTGATCGACATTTTCTGACATCATAGACCAAACAACTAATCGATTAATCGAGAAAATATTCTACAGATTAATCGACAATGAAAATAATCTTTAGTTTCAGCCTTGATATTGATCATGTAGCCTAACCCTGATGAAGTGTTGTTGCCCATACTTTTGCTGGCACGCCATTGTCTAAGTCATTGCAGGCCAGAGCAGCTGACAGAAACAAGGCAGGGCTGTGGTGTTAAAATTGCAATCAGTGATGCAGCACTGGGCTGATTTTGGTTGACTTTAAAAGACATACAGAAAAAACTCTTAGTTGTGTTTCACTAGTTTTGGACTTGTATTTTTTTTTACATCAAGGGTTTATAAAATAAATCTTCTCATCAATTCCACTGATTTCAAAAGCTGAACATTAAATTGTGTTTGCTGTCCACATTCACATGTTAAATGTGCATCAACTGCTGTATTAGACAATAAAACGTTTAAAACAAGAGAGAATTTGAATTAGAGAAAATATAGTTATATAATATAAATTCAGCTTTTAAAGGATACGTCTGTGATTCAGAGCAGCGGTTGGTCAGAGCGGTCGGTCAGAGCAGCAGTTGGTCAGAACAGCGGTGAGAGCGGCTCCAAGAATAGACTTCTTCTATTCTGCAACCAATCATTGTTCATGTGTGCATTACAAAATCTTGGTGGTGCATGTCTCAGCGCTCAGACTCTCAGCACACAGTCGCCCATGATGCATTTGAGTATATCGCCATCCACACCGTCCAGACCACACTGACCGCAAAAAGAACTAAACACATTTAAGCCTGATGTAGCTTCTTCCTCTAAGCCTTGACCTTCACTGTTGTTCAAAAACACAGTTATCCACACTGTTTCATTAGGTGACATGTTCCCTGTTAGTGGGCACTGTAGTTTTTGATTCAATCCCACATACACTGCCCTGCTGCTGTAACTAACAACTAGATTGCCAAATGTTTATTAATCTGCAGCTGAAAATAGTCCCCAACAAATACACAATGTGTTCCTGTTTGAGTAATGGTTGCTAAAAACTACAGAGCCTAGCTCTTTTAGGAAATCACTCAGTCCTTTAAAAAACATTTAACTATATTGTAAGCCCTTTTGGTAGGAACAAATGGGTCGGGGACAGGGAAAGTCAAAAAGTATTCTCAGAAAGACAGAATAATGGTTTGGGTCTTATCATGGGATTTGTTGGCAATAAGAAAAATATAGAATAACAACAGCCTTTACTTTAAAAACAAGCCTAATGAAAGAAACCAGACAATGGTGGACATCAAAACTAGGTTGCACACTAAAGATTATTCTGTATTTGTGTGTATATGTGTGTGTTATATTCTGTAGGTTTAGTAGCTAATCAAATAGTTGTGTGCCCTGCGGGCTTATGTTTTCTAAAGTGCTTTGAACAAAACTATGGCTCTGAAACTCTCTTGGGAGTGAAAACAACTATGCTAAATATGAACATAAAATCCACAAAGCAATAAATCAGATTTTCATAATTTTGTAAGCTGTATGTGAAACCTTTCTTCCAGTGGGGGAGTAAACTGCTCTGCACGCCACCTTATCGCTGGCCTTTAGCATACGTCTTAACAGTCATCTCATCAAAATGTCACCTCTCTAGTATCTCATTCTGTTGCCTTTTTGTAATATTGCAAAAGCTGACCACCACTACTATCTCATGCAGATTTATTCAGATTTATTTATTCTCCACAGGTTTTCCTACAATGGGAAACTGCTTTATGAATATGATATGAAATAGCTAAGGAAATATTTCATATTTAATCATGCTGAGGATTAGTGATGGGTCGTTCGCGAATGAGTCGGCTCTAAGAGCCGGCTCTTGTAGGTGAACGACGGGATCTGGCTCGCATATCCAAAGAGCCAACTCTATTTTTTTTAAATATAGCCTATAGAAATTAAATCATTATGTAATAATGAAATAATGAGTGAATTTTATTTTATTTAAAATAATTGACTAATTCAATTGGGAGGAGGGAGTGTCCGAGCCATCACACACACACACACACACACACACACACACACACACACACACACACACACACACACACACACACACATAAACACTCCATTGTTTTTACTAAAGTCATGACAGAGAGACTCTGCATAGTGGCCACATCCGTTCCCTCTGAGAGGGTCTTCTCAAAAACAGGACAAATTATTACTGAGAGAAGAAACCGCATCAGCCCCTCGAAAGTGAGGCAGCTTGCATTTCTGAATGCAAATCTCATAAAATAAAAATATGATCAGCATTGTGTGTGTGTTCATGCTAGTTATACAAAACATAACTAGTGAGATAGTTAATGCTGGTTATAACATCCCAATAAAGAAGAGAGAAAAAGAGGGACCAGTTTAATCCTTTCAGTTATTTCTTTTTCTTTAATATGGGTTCTATTGTGTTGTTCAGATTCAGATTGTATTTGTTTTGAATGTTGTTTATATACATTAAAAAGTTGTCATTTAAATGCAAAGGTTTAATAGTATTATTTTTTCATAACAAATCAATGCATGTTTAAAGAAATTGTGAGACATTGTGAGTATGATTTCATTTAATAATTTAATTAGAATTGTTTTTCACACCTATCATAGTCAAAAATTTGTGAGCCGTTTGTGAGCCAAAAGAGCCGGCTCTTTTCAGTGAGCTGAGTCAAACGAGCCGGCTCATGAAAAAGAGCCGGAATGCCCATCACTACTGAGGATTATTCTTGCCAGCCAAACAGTGTGGTAGACATGCCTGCACATGTCCTGCATCGTAAACATTCACAACCAAGTGTGAAGGCTTTGCCAGAAAAACCATGGTACTGTGCACTTCTTTGTTTCCCCGGGGTTACCCAGTTGACATGGCTCATAGTTATTCCTGCTCGCTCATTCATGCAAAAGCTCTCTCCTCCTCTTGCCTTACATATCTCACAATATTCCTCTATATCTATGTCTCCCTCACTTTGCTCTCTCTTTCCTGCTTTCCATCCCCTCTCTTGCAGACCGTAGCCGGTACATTGGTGGCCATCCTGTGTGCCGTGTCCGATGCTTACAGGCTGCTCTCATGTCTCTATCTCACCCCTAAGCAACAGCACAGATTAAATACTTAATTCATTTTTTCTCTGTCCCACCCTCGCTTGCCTGGCATTAAAAATGCATCCACTCTGTGCTGTGTTAAAAGCACATTACGCAAGACTCTAAATATACCCCCTCCCAGGCAGGAACCGTCTGTCCCTAACTGCCTTTATGTCTCTGCTCTGTCTGTGTATGCATACATTGTGTATGTGTGTGTGTGTGTGTGTGTGTGTGTGTGTGTGTGTGTGTGTGTGTGTGTGTGTGTGTGTGTGTGTGTGTGTGTGTGTGTGTGTGTGTGTGTGTGTGTGCGCGTGTGTGTACGCGCGTGTGCGTGTGTGTGTGTGTGTGAGAGCTGAGAGCTTTTTCATTGCTCTAATGCTGCATCTGTTTGCCTATATCTATCAGGTCCCAGGAGGAGGCCAGCTACAGTGCTCAGGAAAGTCCCTCAGGTAGCGACGGGTGATGCAGCAGACTAAAAAAACTCTCAAATCAACAAACACTCATGCCTGTTCAATTTTAAAGCAGCACATGTTTTCTTCTTTCCCTGATTATGATTATAATGATGGAGCTGGTTTGCCCCATAGAAAAATAGCATACATGTCTATGGTGCAAGTGCCTTTACCTCTTTCACCTGTAAGAGGTCGTAATTGCTGCAGAGGTTGACTGTTCACTCTAAAGGCCGTTTATCACCTAGATATGGGCGTTCAGAGAAGAAGAAAGTGCTGCTGTGTGCATCAGTCTCTCCCCAGGCTGGTCTGCCTCCAGCAACAAAAGCTGACAGTAGAACCGTTTGCTGTTGCCTCCTGGATGAAAAGCCTCGGTAATTGGCTGCCATTTCAAACTGTACGCCATCCTTGACAGTGGCAGTGAAAAGAAAGAAAAAAACATGTTCCCATCTTCTTCTTTTTTAAATGCTGTATGTACCAAAGAGCAAAAGAACAAGCCCATTTGTTTAAATGGAAACTATGTATGTTTCTAATGTGGTGTTTAATTTGTCTTCTCTCTCTCTCTCTCTCTCACACACACACACACACATTCCCCTGGCGCTCTGTGTAGCTTTTCTGTAGACATTGGGGTACGAGTTTAGTGGATCTAATCATGATGAATATCACAAGGCTGGCTTTGACAGAATAAGGGTTGTTCTGTTCCTCCAATCCAATCCACATATGACACCTTGTGCTTGCCAGCACGGCTCTCCAAAGACAACAACTGCCAGCTCTTCCTGCCAGCCTGCACTGATGTGTGGCATTCCAAACTCGATCACAGTCTGGAACACAACACCTGCAATCGAGAAAGTTGAGGAAGCTGCCAAGTTCCTCCCATTGTGAGACATGTTTCTCTCTCTGCATGTATTTCTCTCTTTCTTCCTGCCTCTTTTTTGTCACCTGTCGTCACCATCTGTACCAGGTGTGCAGAGTATGACAAGGAGAGCAACTGTATCACTTGTCTTTAGCGGGTGCAAGGAGAAAAAAAAACAATGCATCTATTCCACACCCATTACAGGCTTCCTCTGCTCCACATTACTTAAATAAGACCACCATGCCTTAAAATTACAAGTTGAAAGCAAGGGGATGTAGGTATATGCTGCAATGCATTGCACTGCAGCATATGCATACATCCTGAATTAGTTAGAGGAACATCTGGTCCCTCGTGGCCAATTCTTCTGCTGGAGCACGTTGCGTATCCAGTGTCCCCTTCCTCACTCTCCTCGGCAGAAGGCTGTTTGAGTGACAGTTGTTTGCTGCACATTGGTCTGTACTCTCTTCCCATGGGTCTAATTTGTGCAAGCTGCTTTTGAATTGTTGCAAAGAAGATGCAGGAACAAAGCCAGCTGAGGGGGCAGGGGCGTCTGAGACCTGCTGTTCCTCTCTGCCTTTGGTTATGATGCCAATTTATCTGCATTCTTCTGTTCCTCACCCCAAAGTGTCAGCCTTGTGTCTGTACCATTTGGTGATATAATGAAGGAGTGGTGTGAGCTTAGTGGGGTAAACTTGAGTGCATGACTTTTGTGCATCTTAAATAAAAGGAAAAAGTGAACTATCAAATGTACATTAGTCACCCATACAATTTTGATTATTTTGCAGCAATATACAGTACCATACACTCTAATTTGCATTTACACAGCTTCAGCGCCGTACATAACATCGGTGCAACTGCTTCTCCTGTCTTTTCTCACAATGTTAATCTTAACCTGGCATTTGCAGCAGCAGCAGCAGCTAATGACATCCTGCAAAGACTTTGACTAAGCCGTGATTCTGAGTACTTTTAAAGTTGCTTTTAAAGTACAAGTATCACACTGTAGTTATTTTCTCTACAGGCGATAGGATGAATCAGCAACATCTGAACTCTGCAGGAAAAAAAAGTCAAGGGAACAAGCTGAGACCTTCAAAGTGTTAGTTTTGAAAAAAGTCAAACTGTCTGTTTAACAAGTGAAGATTAGTTACCTGCAACTTTCAAAAAGGCAGGGTGCAGAGCATCAGCAGTAGAAATGTGTCATTCCTCTGCCCAAGGACAGCTCAGTTCGCCTTTGTATGTTGCCTTTTACACCTCGATCCCCTATAGCAAGAAAGAGGAACTCCTGTCCTGACACCTAAACTATAATGACATGCCAAATTACGACTGGAGGAAATAGGAAGGTTACAGCATGCGAACAGTAGCTGTGACAGTGCTCAGCATCTTTAAACCAGGAATATGAGTGATAAAACTCTTAGCGGTATAGCTTTTTTTGATGATTTGAGATCCCAAACACTGAACGAATGGTGACAGGATTTGGAATAACATGTTTGAAGTTCAAAGGTTGTGTCAGGGCAAATCTTTGACAGTGGAGACCCGCTATGGTTAGGCTTAGATAGGAAAATATAGAGCTTTTAGTTAAATGTTAATAAAGTAAACAATGAAAAATAAAGTTTTTTAATATTTAACCAATATATATTATATATATATATATATATATATATATATATATATATATATATATATATATATATATATATATATATATAATAATATTGAATCATTCCCTAACCTTAAAGGTGGCCTGCCACACAAAACCGTTTTTACTTGCATTTTTTAAAATATGTTATGTCCATGTGTTTGTGTTCTTCAGACATTACCACAAAGTAATGAAATACGTGTGGCAGGGCAGCTTTTAGCGCCTAAACATAACCATGGACATCTTTAAAATTATGTATTTGCCATAGACAGATATTGTATTGCTACACGACAATATTGTAGGGAAAGGAAATGAAATATGTTATCAGTGAACATTTTCCAATAATAACAAATTAATAAAAAATTTCGACTTTGCAGATAGTATATAACGTAGTAGTAGTACATACTCATAATTTATAGGAGACAGAGTTGTTGGACAAGAAGAAACAAAGGCAAACAGTAAAATGATTACCCAAACTACCTATAAACATTCATCACAGTTTACAGACTGCCCTGGTTCAACCTTAACCTACTGTCCTTGCGGTAGTAGTGCTGTGATATAGTCTTCCCATTAAATGAGGGATTATTACCGACATTATGTGTCTTTTACTTCCAAATACAGAGGTTTAGATAATCTAATAATCTATTTTAAGTGTTGCATTGTTTACAAGCTGTCTGATCATCTGGCTGCTCATTTTTCTTGCACAGCAGATCTCAGCAATTGACTTGGCGAATAAAATATTATCATAACTGATAGGAACAATGACCAAAACTATGAAAAAAGACCTAAATTGCAATAAACTGGAATAATTATTTAAATTTGTCACACACAAAAATTATTACAGGATCACAAGCAAGCGTTTCTTATTGTTGCATGACATGCAGTACAGTAAAGGCTGTGATCTGTGTTACAGCAGATAGACTTGGTGTATACAACATATAAGCTACAGTAGATGCATACAGTAGCTCAGACTCGTCTCTTTGAGAATATCCTCATTCACTGACTATCTTACTCTTTTTCTCTGGTTAGTGTGAAAGTAAGAAAAGAAACAGCTGGAGTCTAATCAATTTTAAAAACACATAATGCCTGGTGTTGCCCAAAATGTCAACAGCACAACATAACAAATACACCTATTCCTACAAGCCACGAGTGAGAAAGTAAATGCCAGGCAGAGAGATGGTGGGAGGTTTATTACAACATCTGTAATGATCCATGATGAAGAAGAATGGAGCATAAATCAAAGAGACATCCAGCTAAAGACAATGGAAATTAAATTGGGTAATGGAGTGCGGGAATATCCTGCGGAAAAGCTGCATCAAATTTCAACATGCAGACAGAACTATTGACAATAACAAATTAAGTCCTGCTGTGAGGCTGTCAAATGAGATAAAGTTGCGTCTTATTTTTTACAACTACACTAGAAAAACATTGTAATCATGGCGTGTTGTGTGAGGAGTTTCAGTTATGCACATTTAACACATTGTTTTTGTTTTTATTTACTTGCACTTGCTGCTCTTGCCCGCCAACAATGAGACAGCCACTAACAATTGTCCCATGAGTGTTGTGTGTGTTCTCTACAATGAGCAGAGGCAGTGTATGATGTCCTCCACAAAACAAAATAAGCCTGAAATCTTAAAAAAAGAAGCCTTTACTGACGTCCCTAGGAAATAGGATGATATTTGTCAGTGTAGAAACATATCTCTTGGAGCAAATTTCTAGGCCTTATTCAAGAAATTACATAACATGACCTTGGGTGTCATGAAAGGCGCTTTAAATAAAATTTATTATTATTATTATTATTATTATAACACACCTGCTTAGAGAGTAACTTACTGTGGATTTAATTAAAATAACATGTTTCCCTCCAAGTGGTAGCTGTGTCGTGGTGTCATATGAGGCAGCAGAGGGATGAGAAAACACGTTTGAGACACTGACTGAAAGAGTTTAGTCTTCATTTAGTCTGTGTTTTTTCAGCCAGAGGCAATTCTGAGTCAATATCTGCTGCTTAACATTATTGCTCTACAGTGACCTTTGCAACATGCATTCATGCAGCTTGAGACGGTGAGTGTGATGAAAATACAGTAGGCTGGTTTCACAGGATGGATCCAAACCACGAGGGAGATGATGGGTGATGACTATCTGGAGTGAGAAGGATGACAGCAGGCCCCAGACAGTCACCAGACATCTCCTGACTTGGTGTTTTGTCAGTTTGAAAGGACAGACTGCCAACACTTCATGTCTGTGTGTGCATGTGGGGGTGAGATGGTGAGTAAATTGTTGCGTCCCGTCATTTTGAGTTTAAATTTAATCACACCATATTAATTCAAATGATTTGTGTGCTTGTCTGCCTTTGCCACAGACACACCTCTAAAGGTTGAAGTTTTCAACTTTGACAAACTGTGAGAACAGAGTCAGACGCACTGATAAATACAGAGCAGCATGCGTGTTTTGTGCCTGGGATGCTTTGGCTGGGACCTAAAGAAAGTTGAATCAAGAAAGTTGAATCTAGACGTTTATGCACTGAGGCTAGAAGCCACCATTGCTAGTTACAGCATGAATGAAGATTTTAACAATACAACAACTAATAATAATAATAATAATAATAATAATAATAATAATAATTAGTGTTATCAAGTGCTTTCCACAGACGAAAGGCATCTCAGTGTGGGGAAGTGGGGGTGCTGGCAGTGAGCCAAAGGGCAACAGAGGCTGAGTCGAGTACTGAGGCTTTTTTGTATGGACCTGGCTTCGCCCACCACTCTGAAATGCTCTTTAGACATATAGCTATCCTCTCCACTGAGATCCTGCACAGAGAAGAGACCTTTGTTACTGCCTGGCATCAGCACATCTTTGGAAACCTTTATTGTACTCCATTTGCAGCAAGAGTCTCTGAACCAGATACCAGCCTCGTGCTAAAGCCACTACAGCCAAATTTCTCTGTCATGTTATTTCCAGCATCGGTGCCCCAGCTACTCGTCTGCTTCTTCTTCGGCTCATGGGACACAGAAAGGAGAGTCTGTTGGGTTTCCTCAGAGATGGTTGCTGTCTCTTAAATAATTTAGTGCAGCCACAGAAAGCTGGGAGCAGTTAACGTCACAGGCACTCATTGAGCAAAACTGATTCTACTGTATCTGCCAGCCATCTAAACCCTGTGTTGTTATTGCAATGTAGAGGTGTTTCATTTGTGTGTGTGTGTGTGTGTGTGTGTGTGTGTGTGTGTGTGTGTGTGTGTGTGTGTGTGTGTGTGTGTGTGTGTGCGTGAGTGTGTGTGCGTGCGTGTGCATGTGGATGTGCATGTGCGTGCATGCATGCATGCGTGCGTTCATGTATGTGTGTAAGCACTGCTAAAGAAAAAACCTTAATAATTGCAGACATCATAACAAATAAAAGCACAACAAAGATTGTTTCGGGTGAGATATACTTTAGTTTACCCAAGTAACTTCGTATCTATAATACCTGTAGTTTCATATAGCACAGAATGCAGACTGTCAGATGGCACTCAATCAGAATGCCAACATACAGAGGGAAGTCAGGCGGCGAGGTGGATACAGTTGGGGTGCATCAACTGGACTCCTGCAGCAGTCAGGGTGAGAAAGATAAAAAAGGAGGTTGATCAAAGGAAACTGAATCAAGATGTGAGAAAATGATTTGAATACAAATCTTGGGCTTTTATGTGAAAAATAGCTGGGTTAATTAACTACTCTCCAGCTCTAAATACTTTATGTGTTTGTGAATGTTTCTTTTGGATGGGGGTGGATTGATGCAGGATGTGATGTTCCTTACGTTTTTTCAGTATGCCTGTTATTTGTGTTTGCATATGCCTTAGTAGACCCATGCCTGTCATTTTGGTTAAGAGAGCATTGCAGCCTTCGGCTAAAAATACCAGCCTAACAGTCAGCAATTAATCAAATTTGTTGTAATTGTGCTCACAAGCCTCAATGTGCTGCACAAAAATGAAGAGCGACCATCGAGAAATAGAGCCAGGAAATGGAGCGAGAAATAAAGACAAAGTAGCAGCACTGAAGGCGGAGGAATCAACAGTAGCTGCATGCAAAACAAAATGCTGTTGTTTGCAGGTGAAGATGTATGACTGACATGACATTGAAATTATGTTCATAAAAGTTCAGCATAAGAGGGGACAATCAGAGAGCAAATGGACAACTTACTAGTGCATGCATGTTGATTTATTTGCCCCTCAAAATAGTGTCTTAATGTAGGCCTACTGTTTATTTGAACTGCTCAAAGAAATCGTTGGACATTTTGGGAATTATGCTTATTGGCTTTCTTGTCCAGAATTAGATAAAAGGGCAGATACCACTCCCACCTCTGTACTGTAAACATAAAGTAACAGCAACCACGCTTAGTTTAGCAAGAAATAGTCTATCCACAAAAAACAAGATTTAACATAGTGAGCTTTAGAGATGCTGGAGAGCGGATTTAGTTTAGTAGACCTTTGGACAGAGCCAGGCTTACTATTTCCCCCTGCTTCCAGTCTTCATGCTAAGCTAAGCTAATCGGCTGTTTGGACATTTACAGACATATAATTGTAATTGTTTAGTTCCCATTTCACCTTGACAAGTGAGAGAAAAAGAAAGAATAGAGAATGTCGTTTTTTTCTGATCATAAATGTCAGAGTTTTTGTTCTGTGTGGTGTTCTGTTGCAGAAACATTGTCCTTGATGGAGCAACACCTCTTCACTGCTGCGTCTTAATCCATTAGAAGTGGTGTGAATCTCTACAACAACCTTTCATATTCATACCAAGATTCAAGCCAACCTGACTGCTCTACCCCCACCTCCACATAATTCCACAACAATGAAGAAAACCATATTAATGCACTGAGAAGCTGGAGGTCTGGTGCAGCCTATCAGCACCCACAGGCAAAGGGGCTCAGCTGTCATTTACATGCTAATAGTGTTAGTGGAGGCAATGAGAATGGGCCAGGGCAGGGCAGGGGGCCACACTGTGTAGCTGGTTGAGGCATTTTTTATGGGGCCGTGGTGCGTCACAGCGCTGCACAGCCCCATGGTGTGGAAAACCATCGACTGGTCCTCATCTGGTCCAGCCAGCAGGACCATTTACACACTGCTTAATCAGACGTGTCCGTCGGACGCTGCTCCTGCTCCTCTTCTTCTGCCAGGCCTCTTTTCAAACACAAATTTGTCTGTCTTATTTCCTACTGCTGAGTTGGTAGTGTGTACACCTAACTTGGGTCACCATTAAATGCAGTTTGAAGAAGTCTGTTTTCACTGTTCGCATTGGGCTGCATGCTATTGTTTGTAGACATTTACTCATGTTTTGAGTTGAGATATTCAGATATTCTCTGTATTACACAGACAGATTACAATTTACTTAGGCCTTTATGAACATGCTGTGTTACTGAGAGCAGGATTCAAGGCTAAAGACATGAGTCACCTTTATTTTTCACACACACTCTAACTGTGTGGTGTAGGTGTAATGTCCTTTATTTAGATGCAATTCAAGATTGGTGTGGGTGTAATGCAACTTAGGCCATCCAGAGAAAAAGGCCAAGAATCCTCCTGAAAACAACAGTATGTTAAATGCGAAGGAGGCAATAGCTAGTTAGCTTAGCTTAGCAAGAAATAGTCTGGGGCATAACCCCTGTTAAATGGCTAATTGTCAATTTTACAGTGAGGTATTACTATGTGTTTATTAGTGAGATTTAGAGGTGCTGGAAGGCAGATTTTGTTACCTTCAGACAGAGCCAGGCTAGCTGTTTCCCCTTGTTTCCAGTCTTTATGCTAAGCTAATCTAACGGCTGCTGGCTCAAACTACATGTGTAGCGTTCAGGGTCGAGAGTTGTATCAATTTTCTCATCTAACTCTCTTAAAAAAAGCAAATAAGAGTGTTTCCCAAAATGTCAAACAATTTCTTTAAATTATTCTTTTTAGAGCACTGGACTTTGTCTGTGTATGCAGCATGACGTTTCAGACTGTTTGGCTATTTACATTACTGCTGATTGTTCAAAAAGGTGATGTTTTGTTTACTGAAAGAATTATATGAAATAAAATAATCAAATGTCTACAGCCAGTGTGGGAAAATGAGTTGGTGTGGGTGTACTGTAACTTTGGCCATTCAGAGAAAAATAACAAAAAAGGCCCAGAATAACCCTTCTAGATGATTGAAGTATGCTGGTAACGACGTCAAATCACCTATGAAACAACAAATTATTGTGTGTGGTTAGATGGACAGGTACTCACTCTGACATTTAAGAAATCATGAATAAGAAAAATATAAAGAGCCTGTACAAGTTTCTAAAAGTTGAATTATTTCTTTTCATACTTGATGATGTTTTTTTGAGGACAACATTTTGCTTCAATATCTCTATACACATTAATGGATGCACAAAGCTTACCCTGGTGGGGTATAATGGCTAAGATCTCAGAATGCAATAATTCCCCTGAAGCCAATGTTTTTTATGGTTGACAGGCAGCAGGCCTTTAGATTTAGTCAGTCCTATCTGCTAGAAGCTATCTGGGTCCAGTGCTGGCCTAGTTCTGTCCCTCTATTTTGGGCAACCCTTTAGAAAGTATTCAATAGAGGAGAACAATGCAATTTTTGAGCAGCAGCATTATAAAATACTCTCACAGATGAGGGCCACATCTGTCCAAAGTGTTGTGGGAGAGGACGAAGCGATATCAATCATTGTGAAGGCAGAGAGGAAATAAAGTATTATGATGTTACAGCCTCTTGTCACATCTGCAATTTCTCTGTAAATCCATCATTTCCTGAATGTTTGTGCGTGCATGAGGGTTAAATCGACATGATTTAAAACTGCACCCTCAGTGTTCAAGTGATTGTAAGCCCCCACTGGACACTGGGGCCACCTGCTTCTGGTGAATTCCTCAAGTGGTTTTAGCTGTACTGACCTTTGAATTGGGGACATGGTCTCTCCACAGGTGCTGTGTGTTTTATTTCAGTGCCGTGTGAGGATAAAAAGAATGAAAATTGCTCTCATAATTTTTAATGTTCTAATAAAATGTTCAGTATCTAAAGGGGCTAGAAAAGAATGCAACATAACGGCAACAAAATAACGACAACATGTTCCTATTGTATAGTCACAGCGTGTACAAATAACAACGGAATTGTCCATTACCACTGTCGTATGTCTCATTATGTCTCATTCAAACTACAATTCCGCTACCTGGTCTGGCAAACTTGCATAGCCGATAGAGAGCCGCAAAGCGAAGTTGCTTTAAAAATAAATCACTATAAATCAGTCCTCTCATGTGCAGCTCCAAAAAAAATGTTTCAGATAAGAGAGAAGTAAAACAAGTGTGCACATTAATCTTGTTTTCTTACAAACCGTATCTGCCCACTCCTAATGATGGTAGTTAATTCCCTTTGTCCTGTAAAAATCAAAAGGGCAAAAATAATGAAAGTTATAGGGGAAAAGATTTACTATAACAAACTGAAAAGTAGACATTAGAAGGCAGACATATTGACTTCACTGGCTTTCAAGTTGAAAGTCAGCATAGGCATCCCCAACATCCTCTGACTCTTTGATGTGATTACAGAAAGATGGATTGAGACTTTCCCCCAGTGCACACAATTGTTCTGCTAATGGACACTATCAAACTCCTGAAAACTGCAGAAAAGCAAGAAGACAATAGCTTTGTTTAAACTGAGAACTTTTGTGGAGAGATGTAAACTAGTTTAATTCAGGATAATTGAGTGAGAAATGGAAAGTCCAATATTCAAAAAATGTGCAGAAGGTGTTGCAAATTGTATATGATCATTCATCCAGCACTTTCTCCAACTACAGAACCATCATCTAATACAGACTAATCCATAGCAACAAAGTCAACTAATCACATTACTGTGAGTCATTCGGCCATCGCACAGAAGCACTCATAGGCTCTTCGGCAGAAGTAATCCAAGGATGGATCACCAAGTAGCTTTAAGCAACAAAAAAGGGAATACTTTCAAACAAAGCCCTGTCTATCCATACTAAAACTTGAAGCAGTTGTCTTTTGTAGGGAGAAAGTCATGGTCTGTGTGTAAAAAGAAAAAGTGCCCTAAATCCATTTTAAAGAAGAGGGTAGACAGTGATGGGAAAAGTAATGAATATTTTACAGGTTGGGAGTGCGGAGCTGCACTCCAGGTGACACTTTTGTGTTTAAAGAGCTTATCAGAAACCCATCACTCATTGAGCACTACCAAGGCAAAGCCATGTGTCTGATTGTTTATCAGCAGTCTGTTGGTGGTCCTCTGTTACCTGCACACTGGCTGCATCAGGCCAATCACACGGACATTATGCTTTAAATTGGACATATAAATGACCCTTTTGATGGAGTGCTGCTGCTGAAATTTGGCTCGGAATGCCTCCGATTAGAGACGGGCGATATGAGGAAGCTGTATGCTTGCAATATAGTGCTGGTTCCCTGTAGGGAGCTGATATGGATTTTCATGAGGTGCACTGTCAAATTATAAATGATAGAAGAATGTTAACCCCTTAACTTCTGGTTTCCCCCTTAAACTTTCCTTTAAGTGGCTTTGAAGTTGGAAAATTGCCACACTGTATGACAATATCACATATAGTATTGTGTTCTGTATCAGCTTGTTCCACTGCTCTTCTTTTAAGCTTCATGATGTTTTTATGATGTATATGGAAATGCTGTGCATCATTTTATAAACATTTAGCGAAAATATGGATGTTCACTACAATTCAAAATAAACCTCTGTGCATTTAAATAAGGTATGGTTTCACAACATGCATAATGACAGTGGATTGTTTTGCCCAATATTCCTGCATACCTGGAGGGTTATTTTTTACACTTACAGATGTCAATAATATGCCACTATTTAAAAACGCATCGATAACTGTTAAGATTATATCTATACACAAATGTACTCTTTACATATAGCCTTCTGAAGCTGCCCAATAGGGTCACTTACAGTACCAAACACAATTAGTCAGCACAGTAATCCAAAATCATTCTCACTGTCTGGTGGTATTTGTGACATGGCTGTGTGCACAGTCAGGCCAAATTAAGGTGAAACAGGAAAACCCCTGCTACCTGCAAACTGTACCATGCCGCCAGTGTCTCAAACCCAATCAACGTTTTAGAGAAAAGCATAAGAAAAAAAATATTTTAAATCATTTTAACAGCATAAAATTGTCAAAAACAAATAGTTTAAGGAATAGAAAGGAATCTAAAGATAAATGAATAAAGGTGCAATATGGCCTGTTATGTAAGACCTGAGGCATGCCATCAAAAACATAAATGGTAAGCATTTGTAATAGTGTATTTTCTGATTATTAATTTGTCTGCATCTATTCCACCTACCTGCATTACATGTAGACACAATGAATAACAAATTCTCCATTAGAGACATTTTCTTAAGTTGATTCACTGCTGGTGCTCCATGTTTTCATTTTGTCACTTAAAATCTGCTCTGAGTATTTGTGGCTTTTGCTCGTCTAATAACTGGCCTCTGGAGAGAAAGTGCAATTGTATGAAATTAAAAGGCAACCTCCTAAGGAAGGTAATGTGTTCGTACGCACATCAAAAGAAAAATTAAGTGGAGCTGACAACATCTCTCTACACAGCTTGTGTGACTCGTGCTGTGCCAACCCTGCTTGTAAAGCGGTCCTTGAACAAGGGCGTTTGGCTGTATCTTCCTGTGTCGTGTGTGTGTGTGTGTGTGTGTGTGTGTGTGTGTGTGTGTGTGTGTGTGTGTGTGTGTGTGTGTGTGTGTGTGTGTGTGTGTGTGTGTGTGTGTGCGCGTGTGAGAGTTTGAGAGTTCTCCACTGGTCAAGGAACTTGCAAATTGAATGACTTTGCTGCGAGGGCTTAATACTAACTGTGATCTATCTCTTCATGAAATCTGTCTGTAGCTCTTTTTAAAATAATTTCAAAATGTTGAATTACACACAACCCTGTGTGCCGCCTACATGCACGCACACACGCACACGCACACGCACACACACACACGCACACACACACACACACACACACACACACACACACACACACACACACACACGCAAGTCTGTCCAAAGACTTTACATGTGCTTGCATCATCATCCTTTTAATTTAGCTTCCTCCGCCTATCCCTGCAGTCCCTCCGTGCACTCCCACTTTCTTCTCCTCTCCCACTTGCACAGCCAGTAGCACACTCTTCCTATTCATCACCTAGCAGAATAATGAATGTACATTTATAAAAAAAAAGAAGAAAAAAAAGATTAACATTTCATCCCGGCCTTGGTTTTCTCTATTTTCCCACAAATAATCAATAGATACAATGAAGCGGGTAAAGAGAAACATGGAGAAATCAATCTTGGCTCAAAGTCAAGGTGAGAAAGGCCCTTGCATGGTCTCTCAGAAAATCAACTGCTAGACAAAGACTGTCTGGTGCAGAGACCCAGAGGACATGGCTGGACTATCGCTGGTGTGGATCAATACCAGGAAGCATCGAGGGTCAGAGATGGAGGGGCTTGACTATAACCTGTATTGCATTTCTTATACCATAATTGTATGCAATACTAAAATTGAGGCACAGGTCATCTTAAAACCACCTCCACTCTTCCTCTCACTTCAGTTTTTCTCTTGTTATTTTTCTATGCCGGAGCAGTGCAAGGTTACAGAGGAGGGAATGTGAGAAAGAAAAACAAAGCACATTCGTCGAGACATTTCTGAGGAGACAGAGCTAAAGTAATGACTCAATTTTAGTGGCACTCAATCTCTGGAGAGCATTAGTCATCTGTGACTTGAGGGTTTTTCAAAGAAGATTTAAACTTTATTTTTGCAGAAAATACCCCACACTGGCGACAAAAGACAAAACGAGGGAGAAAAAGTGTTTCATTAAGATTTATTCATATGAAAATAATATAACATTAATAAGAACATAATATATGTTTTAAACTGCATGAAGCGGGACTGTGTTCAGTGTAATGTCAAGGGCTGTCCCTGAATAAAAAAAGCATTTTAATTGATTGACAGATACAGGATTGGTTCACTCTTTGAATCACACATTTTTTAAATTGTTTTTTGACATGAGGGACTTCTGCAAATGAATGCAGTCATGCAAAAAATTTTTTACATCTAGCGTATCATTGCAGCAATACATATTTGTGAGTATTTTAGTGATTTTTTGCAGATAACTCTCCAGGAAATAACTCTTTAAACATGAACAAAATAAAAAAAAAAATTGTATTTCACCAACTGACTAATAAGGGGCTGTCTCACCTTTTATATTGGAGTGCATTTCCTATAACATTATGTCCATCACAAAATCACAACACCTACTCAGAATCCTATTCCATACTGTAATCTCTGTGCATTAAGTTACATTTTTCCGCCCCATAGCACAAAATTACTGTTACTTACTAGTCTAGCCTGCACACCTTCTGGGAAAGGTCCAATTTCAGCCGGCATCACAAGACATTTTACCGTCAAGCCCAAAAAGCCAATAGCAATGAAGGTTTATTATTGTATAAGTTTATATGTAAATATTAGATATATTCCCTCTTCACTAGGTGTCTTGCCAGTTTCTTCTGTGACAATGTGACTCCTTTTGTCACTGTAGCTCTGCCAGAGACACGTGCTATTTAATTTCTTGGCTGCTAATAGAGGTCAATACAAGACATGTTTTGCTTAACGCCCTTTTCAGTCCACTGCAGTTCAGTCCAGCTTGACCAGAAAAGTTGGTCAGAACAATGTGTTAATGTATACTTGGCCTTCGCTGGCAGGTACAGTATAGGAATGTGCTTCTGTGTAATCCTTGATTGTCAAACACTGACCTACCTACCGCTTGTGTTGGTGGCAGTAAAGTGCACACAAACTGTGGGAATCTTTTTATTAATGTGACAAAAGCAGGTGTGTCCCAGCAGCTCGGGGCTGAGCAATTAACAGGTTACAAGGCTGATGTGCTTTAGGCCCATGAGAGGTAGCTGGCCTCGTAGATAATATGCTGAAGTGTCAGAATTACTAATACGTGTGGGTGGAGCCATTGCCCAGAGAACAAGAAATGGAACGCTTATCTGCCACTTAAATGTTGAATTAGAATAAAGTTTGACTGCCAGATTGATGACTGGAGAACTCTTGAGAATTACCTAACTGCTCATTATCATCAGGAAACCTACGTATACCACCTTAGTTGATGCAAAATTTAGCTCCAGTAATATATAAGAGAAATCTCGAAAAAAAAAACATGTCCTCTTATGGAAGTGCATCTACTATTGATTCCTTTTGTATTTTAGATTTTCACTGTATAAGTAGTACCACATACAGGAAGTCTATTTGGTCCTCTGTGCATGTGCTTGATATTCTTGTGCTTGTGCCTTTCTCATGTACAGTATTGTAATAAGTTCTAGAAATTCAATCCATGCATGGGATGTGGACAGAGGCTGGGTGTGAGTGCAGACGTACAGTCCTCGGCTACCTGCAGGAAAACATATTCAACTAAACAACCCGGCAAAGCCCTGCTGAAGCGTTAGAGAGGGGTTTGTGTCCTATTGGTCTACGTAGAATAAATCCTCAAGTGTTATTCTCAATAATTCTGCTCTGTAGCTCACGCTCCCTCACACCTGGTGTCCATGTCGATGTTGTGTCAGTTACACAGTTGTTTCAATCTTTTCGATGATCTCTATCATTGACTTTGAGGGGGAGAGCAGAGAACAGTCGTCCTGATCCCAGAGGCTGCCAGGGCTGGAGTTCCCATCTGTGCTCAACTCGTCGTCATCCTCCTCGCTCTCCTCCTCGCAGGACTCCAGGTAGTGCAGACCTAGCGCGTTGATGCCGGAGTCCTCGGAGCTGGACGGAGAGGAGCAGTGGTCCATTTTGGGGCCTTTTATCTTATCGATGGGGGAAGGATGTTTGTGTTCACTGTACACCTGCTGGACCTGCTGGACCTGCTGGACCTGCTGCACAGGCGCAGATGCGTGTTGGGTTGGCGGTGCAGGCTTCACTGTTTGCCGCGGCTGAGAGGGATTTTGGGGCATCTGAGGTGTCGCGGGAGCAGGTGTGGGAGGGGTACGAGGATGAGGTGGTTCTGGTAAGGGCGGCGGGGGGCGTTGCACGTAGCACATCTTTCCATTGATGCGTTTGACAATGTAGTCATCCACAAACAGATCCGCGATGACGCAGTACTTGGGTGACTCCAGGTGAGGTGGTGACTGAAAGCAGGGGGCGAGCTTCAGGAAGCGCTCAGCCAGAGAGACGGACAGGTCCATGGTGTTACTGTACTCTGTCCCAACAGCTGGCACGGTTGTGCTGGGCAGCTGGCACACATTGGTCATGGGCTGGTACACATACTTGCCTAAAGGGGGAAAAAAAAGGAAAAGCTTTGATTAACTCACTGTGCACTACCTGCTGACACAGTCACAAGCTGGTGAACATAGTGAAGCATTTAGCTGAAGAGACAGATATTTCTGGAGTTAGAAACCAAAACTAAAAGTTGATAATATGTCTGTGTTGTGTTTACAGCTTGTTCCGGTGCTCCAAAGCGACAAAAAAACCAAACACTCGGTGCAGGTTCAAATCAATGAAATACTAGATGAATCCAAACTATGGCACCATGTGGAGACTTTTGGCAGGAATCCCGACAGCAGCATGAAAATGCACTCTGAGAATTGTAATTCATGTCAATAAGCTTTTGACACATTTTACAACTTGTTTTCCTGTGTCTCTGCATTAATTGTTCTGTTATGTCTTGGTATACACCAAATATATGTCCCCAAAAAAGCATTTTTGAGCATTTATATATCACAATCCCTCTCTTTTCTCTTCCTATCAACTGGAATATATTTGATGAAACTTAGGGGGGCGTATAAATACATCTATGCAATCAAATGTGAACCCTTCTCATCATTTAAAACCGCACTTGACCCTTAGCTCATGGGTCGTTGTAGCTAGCAGATAAATATAATAGTATTATTAGTCAGTCAGTCTCGACTAAGGACACAGTTTTGAAGATGCTAAAAAGTGAGTTAGGAATAGTGTGTGTAGTGTGTCTGTGATAACTTATCATCTGTGCTTTCTTAAATTAGCAATTTTCGCATCACAAAGCATTTTGTACTGCCAGAGGCAAAAATACCTGCCTCGCCATTATCTGAGGCGGAGCGGCAGCCAGAGTGTAACATAGTTTCCATTTCAGGCCTTCCAGAGCAGTGCAGCAATCATTTTTGACTCTAAGAAGCCGATTCAAGACTTAATTCAAAAATGACAAAATAACACATAGGATAAATGCCATACAACAACGGTGTCCTGATTTACATCTGTATTTCTAACATAATAATGGTGTAGTATATCCTCTATGAGATAAAGGCCATACATTTGTTCAGTTATGCCTCCCATCTTGGCAGCTCAAATACTGGTGGTGTTTGTGCAAAATGACTGCTCCCAAATGTTACTCATTGTTTGCAGCCCACTGCCTCCAACTCTGAGCCGTGCTGCCTGAATAGTGTGGCTCAGATGCGTGTTTAACTGGCTCCCTGGAGAGAGAGAAGATGACAGGCCTACAGTACGCATCACTTCCTCTCACTGTGTCCTTGTCTTTTGTTTCACTGGCTGGGGGACTCATTCAATCAAAATCTGCTCCCAGGTTACATTAAAAACATCAAACTACTTCAAAGTAAGGAAGTGTCTGTTTTGAGCGTTCACTGATGAGACATTTTTTTCACCACACAAATTATATTTTGTTCAATTAAATGTTTTTTTTCTGTCCACAATAGTAAACTTAATTCACATGACCACTTCATTATTTAAGGACAACAAAACGGCATCATCTACACATGTGAAGCAATTAAAAGAGGCTTGATGTCCGTATACTTTGTAAACACTGTAAACACAGGAGCTAATGCCAATACAGACAAAAGGGGGAACAGTAGCCGTCCTCTGTTTAATGAGAAACTCAATGGTCCATGCTCAGACTGAGACGAGCCCATTGAGGCAGACACAATAGCGGCAACAAATGAGAGCTAAAGCTGGAAAAAGGCAATGTGTTGACATTTAGTTTATAGCATATTACATCTAATTGCATTCATCCATCTGGAGTTCCAAATACTAAAAGCAATACTGGGGGACAGACAACAAAACAGACAGACACTGGCTGTCCTCAACAGTCTTGCAAAAGGAACCCAACCTGTCTGCAGATTTATAGGGTGTGTGTGCAGAATGCAGAATTAGTTTAGGAATTAGAAAATATCACTGTTTGCATCAGCCCCAGAGGACTGAGCGTTATGTTATATGTGAGATAAATCTCACTTAGTCTGGCAATTAGGAGAAAAGGAGAATGTTCATATGTTAAGCAAAACAATACATTCTTGAACTGCAAAACTAAACTGAAGAAGTTTTTAACTGATAATCAGACCTGTAGTCACATATAGGGGTGGGACGGCGTGGGGTGGTGTATGGGCGCGGGGGGTGTGGGGGCGGGTACAGATGTAAAAATACATTTATGAGTAAAATCAAGAGTTCAAGAGGTTAATGAGACGCCGGGAGAACAGGCAGCTCTTTCCTGATAAGTTACAGATCTCAGATCTCTCTAGAGGAGAGAGTAGAGCAGAGGAGCTACAGTATCAGGAGCTCCAACTCCTGGGCTCCCACCCGCCTCCATCTTGCATGCCTTCTCCCCTCTCTCCTGGGCCTGTGTCTGGCCCGACGGCAACACAGTCTGGTTTAATACAGGAGATAGTCTCTCTAAATAATGCAGCATGTAGCTCCTCAATCTCCCACTCTCTCTCACACAGAGCTTTGGCATCCCTCCGTCCAAATTTTCAGCTTTACTGTTGCTCTAAAAACTGCAGCTGGAAGAAAAATACTTGGAGAATGAGGTGTTATTGTTGAAAAACTCAACATGTAGTGATAGGAATGGGCACAACTGTCTGACACAGACCCTAATGTTGGCTTATATCAAAGCCTCAGTGGAGACTGAGTCATTAACAATCCCCTCAGTTGTGTGAGCCGCAGCCAGAAGTCTTTATGTGCAACCTGAGCACATATTCTACTGTAAATGCAACACACCAGTTCAAAGCAGCATGTTGGCAAAATCAGGTGAACAAAAACAATTATTTGAGCAGATTGTTTTTCATTTATCAACAGCTGCTGCACCCATTTGGCCGGTGGTTACAGTCCGCTCACACATCCGCTGCTCTTTGTGTTTAAATCTGTCCAACAAAGAGGCTGCTGCAGGGGCAATAACGTCAGTTTCAGGTTTCAGCGAAGGGGACAGTCTGACCCAGCATCATGTGAAACGCCTTTCCTATTTCCTGTTTCATGCCTCATGATTTTCCTGACTTGCAGCCAGTTTAAAAACCACTGTTTAGTCTGCTACCATAATGAAAAAAGCAACTCTCTGGACTGTTTATCCTGTAGGCATATATAGTGAATATTTGGCTTAATCTCTTGTAAGGCTTCAAATGATAGGTTGAGATTTCTTCAAGTCTATATTAATACAATACTCACATGCCCAAACATACTTTTCAAAAATGTACTTTAATCACAGTGATCTGCTCTATTGATCTACAGTATCAGTAAGTAATAGGCATCTGAGCGACCGGCTCTCAGGGCAGTGTGACAGGGCAGTAACAGTGTGTCCTTGTAAGCCATGGCTGTGTGACAGTGAGCCAGCATGAACAATACCAGGACCCTGAAACTGAAGCAGCTAAATGGCCGTAAGCCATCATTCATTTTAATATTTACACCTGTGCTTTTGCTATTGTGGCATGTCTTTCTGTGAAAAGTGTTGTTCTCTCCGTTTATGCATGATTAACATATCATTATGACACCAAACCATCTGAGAAGTACCACTAGGATTTAACAGCATACATGGAAAATTGAGGATAAAGGTGAGGCTGTTTGCTGCCTTTTCAATAGGCATTACCACAACAAGACTTGAGTCACCTGTTAGTTTGTCACTACAGTGAGGTAGCAGTCACCAAGAATGAACGAGACAATGATTTCTTTGAAAAAGTGACCTTGTTGCATGCAAATATGCGTTCTAAAGCTCAACACAATATGAGGATTCAGCAGTCTAAGTTAGCCAAATCAATGTGGGTATCTTACAAAGTTGCAGTCTTTCTTGTACATAATTTCCTCTTTGTGTTTTCTCGTACAGTGTTTATTTGCTGAGCTGTGTTGAGGGGATAGTAGCATAAACAGGCAATGTGGTGTTGTATTAAAACCCACTTGAAAAGAACCTGCGATAATTCTTTCAAAACTTGTTGAACTTTTGTTTGGTTCTCCCCTGTTTGCAACATTGTGAGACCAGCAGTTAAAGTGGTTCCAAAACATGAACAATCAATCAAAAAACATCCCCTCTGGCCTGTGCTAACAATGTGTCGACCCTTTAATAATAGCTGAAGATTTTTAAGGTTCAGCACTGTGGCAAATTTTGAATTGGTCAGCAAATCGATCAATATAGGGCAGAGCTTTATCCAATAAGCCTCCATATTTCCCTTAAGAAATAGATTCAAGCTACAGCTGCGTGGTGTGACAGATGAGATGAAAAAGTCTGACAGAAAGATCCGCATTTCTTCTATCTACAACAGAAGTACAAGTTGTAACATTTGTAACATACAAAATTGAAACTGGCAGAGAACAAGCAGACTGACAAGACTGTTCAGGACTCATTAGGATCTGTTAGACTTTCTTAATGAGTAATTCATTGCCCTGCCCGGTAATTGTAATCAGTTAGTAGAGGATAAAGAGAGAAAATAACGATTCAGACCAGGTGGTTCCAGTGTTTCTGTGAGCAGAAGCTCTCATCAGACATGACATATTGGCGGTGACACTAAATACAGCTAATTACCACTAATGAGAGGCTTGGACTGATGTTGTCACCAGCTGGGAACACTGCCTCCACATACATCCAATTCCAGTTTTCACCATTTTCTTAGCCAAAGGTTTAACAAAGCTACAACTAAGTGGAAACTACTAGAAGGCAGTCAAATCATCTTTTTTGGTTGTTGCTGTAGCCTGCAAAGACGATAAGCGTTGTGTCTGAGAGCAGAAAATGTGAGGAAGACAACCGAAAGGTGTTTTCTTTGCAATGGCATGTAGGAAATAGAAGAAGCCAGTAATGAAGTCACAGGTAATCACTGCTCCACAAATACGATAACGGAAATAACTTGTGTTTGAGAATTCAAATGCTGAGCCAAAGTCTTATTACACATTGACCTTTTGTATTTGTTTGTCTGGAAACCTATTAAAAATGTAATTTAAAAAGGCAGACTAGCAAGGCTCCCTGTGGTGAATGCACAATTATCAGCCTCAGAACAAATTTATACTCAAGGCGACAGTCATAGGCACATTTAAATTAAAATGTTATTAAGGGCCTTACAACATTTTCACTCTTTTGCATCCAACGCCATAATGTATTAGCTAAAAAGAAGGCTGTGAGCCAGGAAGTGCAGGCGCGCACGCTGCTGTACTTTTCTCACCGGGTGCCCTGTTTCTGCCTGATTCAGCAGTCTAAGCTGGTTTATTCTCACTGTGGTGCATGAGTATCCAGAGAGGGGAACCTGCAAATTACAGTGGGAAGAGATGTGAGGATGAGAAGCTCCATCTGGCTCTGTCTTTTATACCACGACAAGCCTGAATGAAATAATGGGGACAAAGTGCTCCATGTCAATTGTGCAGCACAGTTTCAGCCAGAGTGATACAATTTTCAAAGCAGAAAGGAGGAGCAAGTCTAAATGTTTACAAATGATGTAACACTGAAGAGGCTTTGCTGAGCACCTCAAATCCCAGATATGGCTCCTAATAAACACCGGAAAGAATTCATCATTTTTCTGCCACATCAAATATTTCAAATTGCTTGACTCATTCTGGACGGAGGCAAGCATCTAAATCCAATGATTACATGGCAAAGATTACAATGTGACTTGTGCAGTTGCACACTATAAGCCTCGACTGAGTGGTGCAGAGTGGAGGGTGATTGTGTTTTACACTGATCTGAGGATTTCCAGAGCAGTCAGAGAAGGGATGAATTAGGGCAGCACAAAGAGACGGACATCCTGTCAGGTTCAGACAGGGCTATTGTGGTTCTTCGGCGGTGTGGAAGTGTCAGATCAAGAAAGGTTCAAATGGAGAGAAAGTGTCTGAGGTACATGGGTGGTGATGCCCCCAACACTCCTCAAAGTGAAAATAAAATTGTCCATGAGAGTTGCTGTCCTGTACTCTCTTACCAACACAGTCAATATAATATAAGACACTGATTATATTGTGGTGATAAACATTATCAAATATTTGGCTTGTAACTAAAGAATCTTAGCCACTGAACTTAACCAACTGATTGACTTTGTCTGAACATGTGATGATTTTGTGGCCAAAGGTCATACTTTAAAAGGGTAATGCTAATGATATTCAAAATGTTTCTTATTGTCAATAAATCCCATGAAAAGTCAAAAACAGTGTGTTAACCTTTTTAACATCCCTACAGTGTCTGTAGCACTCAGCCCCAAGCCCTTTCCTTCCTATGGAAAATGTAAATCTTAAAATTTGGGTCACAACTATACAGTTTTATTTTTAAAACAGGCTAAATAATTTCCTAAAACAGCTGGGCACTGTAGTTTTCAGCAAGCATTACTCAAGCAGGGATAAATAGTGCATATATTGGAGACTATTTTTAAGCTGTGAATGAATACACATGTGGTGCCCTAAAGACTATTTACCACTTGGCTTGGATATGAAAATTACTACAGTGCCCATGTTCATTGTGATGAAGAAATTATGTGTTTAAAATGGTCTATGACACCGAGGAATAAGGTCCTATTTCAGGCTTTGGCTACACAGTCAATACCTGTTAGTAGAATCAATTCATTGTTGGGTTTGGTCTTTTAATGGGATCTGTTGACGTTGAGAAAAATATCACAAGACTTATCCTTTAAAGCAGAAATGAAAGTGATGACAAGTGTGGCGTCACTGATTATTTTTCAAGTATCTCCACAAACAGTGAAGTAAAAGAAGGCATATTTAATCAAATGTATTTGATTTTTTGATTATTTTTCTTCTGTGCACTCCTTTTGACTACATAATATACATGCACGTATGCTCTCATATTGTGTAAGACAGAACGATGCATTCATAACCATGCATGCATACAGTAGTCCATAAGTCGCAGGCCTACTGTTGCCTACATGGAGTTCAATACAAAGTGAATTGGAACACAACGTTAAGATTATTTTTTTGTTATTTGAGTGGTTTCCACTCCTACCTTTAAACTCGAATTATAATCATTTACAGTAGATAATGCACTTAGAGCAAAATCATTTAACATCATTATAATCAACCTTTATCAACTTTAACATAACATTAGGATTGACATCTAAAATTTCAAACAATATGGATACCGATGGAATCTGTTTTAGTCACTACATTTTCATGGCCTGCACTGAACTACAGTATTACTGTAGGATACTGACAGTTGGGTCTGCTATACTGAATTGTGCAGCCTCCATTGTTTAGGCTACATAAACTATTCATAGGGCGTCTGTTCGAAGGAGTTTGATAAATGATAGCTTGAATGTGACACTAAGTTTGACATCGATATTATTGCAATGAAAAACAAACATGTTTGGAAGTTTTATCAAAAGATGAATTCACTGAGGCAGCAAATCGTCACTCTAAGCGCATCAATATCGAGTTCACATCTGCTACATTTTGCCCTTTTCAGTACAATGCGAGTACAGAGAACTGATACTGCATTCACAACATGGCCATGAATAACAGCAATGTCACCACAGTGACAGTGAGATAGATTTCTGGTAATACAGAAAGCTATTAAACCACATAGAACAAACTTACAGTGACACCAGCCCAAGTGGCAGCACCAGTGCAGCTTGAAGCACTTTCCGTGGCTGTGGGTAGCGCAGATGGAGAGTCCATCACAAGGCAGGAAGTCTGGTCTCCCCGCGCAGCTCTTGGCCAAAGCCTGCGCCTCGTCCAACTTCTCATTCTTCGGACACTTCTGTGCTCGCGAGGCGGCCATGCCAACATTTCCTGGATCAAAAAAAGAAGGAGCTCCGAGTCCGACTAAACTACAACATAACCGCGAGGGACCGAGCGGATGTTTCAGCCTACGGTCCACGCAGCCCACGAAGCTTCTCAATTTGGAAGACAGACGCGAAAGGCGGTGCTGGATCTCCCTCCAGAGCAGCTGGGTTAACGCTCTTACAAAAGGATAAAAAAGGGTAAAAAAAAAAAAGATCCTGTAAAAGCAGAAGAGCGTCAATTAGCTACGTGTAATGTTACATTCAAAGCCTCCCATGGTCGTGATCCACACATCTCTTCATCTCCCCCTCCCGTCACGAAGCTCCTCTGTATGTGTGCTGCTGACGCCGTGAACAACGGCGCGCATCTGAACTTCATCACACAACGGGAGGAGTCCACAAACATAAAGCCAGCTGCTCTGCGCACTTCAAACACACATCCAGGCTTTCATCGGCCCCTCTAAAAACTTCAAAACACCAGGGTCTGGATTTAAAAGAAATACAAATTCACCTCAATAGCTATATTCAGAAACAGGCTACATTTCTTTTGTATAATTGTTTTTATAATCTTGGCAAATATTTCATAAGCATGCAGATTCTTAAATCCAGATTTCTTTTTTAGGGTCATGCATTAACCTGGTTTTTAACCATTAAAGGTTCAGAAATAGTGTTCTTGTAGACAAAATGGAGCATCGTAGGCCTACTGTATAATCCAGATGTTCAGTTTGGAGCCTACATCCGCTAGATGGCAACCCCAACAACATCTAATCATCGCTGGGGCGTGAGATTAATGCGAGCCATCATTGATTTATATAAAAGCAGTTTAGCGCTGTGTCTCCCTCTGCTCTGTCACCGCTGCAGCTGAGTCAGCAGAAAAAAAAACAGAAACCCGAGACGAATGTTTGACTGATGAAACAAATTAAATGAAGGGCCACAAGCCGTTTCTTGGATATACTGATGGTAAGAATAAAAATCCAAACAATTGCTGAAGTTAATACTGTACATAGTGTTCCCAGCTGCACACAAATAGGATAGTATAAATCACACAAAAAAATCAATACGAGTTTATAACAGATCTTTATTGAGGTATTAAGATGATCGATGTTGACATTTTGTACATGCAGTAAAAAGTGTACCAACATTTACTGCAATCATTTAAACATATGAATAGGACATATAGGAAATTCAGTGAAAGCATCGCTTTTGCATGCAGATGTTGCAATTCTGAGTGTGATTTATTACATTTTGGAACATTTAAAAAATGTTATTACAAAGTTAGTTATTCACAGCAGTTATTCACATCATTATTTCAGTACGTTTTTCTTTTTAATTCTGCACTAAACTGAATTACCATTTTATTGGATACATCTTTACAATGTAATTTGATAGATAGAATAGTATTTTGACCAACCGCCACACAAGGAAATATTAGAAAAGATTATACGATCGATACAGTATATTGCAAGTTGAATCAACAACCCTGATACAGTGTCAACAAAAACTCTATAAGCTTCACAAAGATAGGATCTATTGTCGTATTGAATTGCATTACATTGTTTATGTGTACCTAATGCACTGGTAACTCAGTGCACTGTAGGCCCACATCCAGAGACATTTTGATTATTAATTACAAAAAGCACAACAGCCTCTTACAATATCATCCATAATCACAACATACATTAAAAAAAATCAGCATTATTATACAGCGCAATATAAGCGCAGTCCATTTTCTTTTTATGAAAGTATAAGACTCTCATTATTAAAGTGAATAAAGAGATTAAAGCTGATATGCTTGAGATTTAAAGCTGGCTTTGGCGCTTCTTGATGACTTCCCTCCAGCTGTGGATAGGTGGGCTGCCACTGGCCACAAGCCTCCTGAGGAGGCTGCAGGGCTGCAGGTAGGGCACATCAGGGTGGGCCTGCTGGTAGTGCTCCAGCCTCTCCAGGACCTTTGCCAGCCCCACCATGCCGGCGTAGAACATGGGACCTCCACGGTGCCTGGGCCAGCCGTAGCCGAACACATAGATGACATCGATGTCTTCGGGTCCTGCAGCAATTCCATCCTCCAGGATGCGGAAGCCCTCGTTGATCAGGGCATAGAGGCAGCGCTCCAGCACCTCCTGGTGGTCTATGCTGCGTGGCACTAGGCCATGCCGGGCTCGGTACTCCACCAGAAAGCTGTGCAGCCAGGGGTCAGACCTCGCAACCCGACTGCCGGGTTTGTCATACTGGTACCATCCCCGGCCTGTTTTTTGGCCAAACCGTCCCTGCTCACAGAGCAAGTCTCCCAGGGGGCTGTACCGGCTGCCTTGTCGGATTCTAGCTGATTGCCCTGACGCCATGTCAGGCTCCACCAGTTTGTCTCTCTTCCTGACTCTCCAGCCTATGTCTAGCCCAGAGAGGTCGGACATTCTGAACACACCCATGGGAAAACCAAACTCCTCCAGCGCTCGATCTACCAGCTCAGGTGTAGCTCCCTCCTCCAACAGGAAGAAAGCTTGTTGGAGGTATGGCATCAGCATGCGGTTCCCCACAAAGCCCCGGCAGTTGCCAACTGCCACACTGACTTTGCCCATTTTCTTTCCCAGTTGCATGGCTGTGGCCACAGCTTGAGGAGAGGACCGTGGCCCATACACCACCTCCAGCAGCTTCATGACATGGGCTGGTGCAAAGAAGTGCATCCCGACCACCAGCTCCGGGTTGGGCATTTCAGAGGCCAGTTTGTCCACATCTAGTGCAGAAGTGTTGGTGCACATCAAAGTGCCTGGTTTACAAACCGCAGACAGCTGCTGGAAGACTTCAGTCTTCAGGTCCATGTCCTCAAACACAGCCTCGATGACCAGGTCGACTTCTGCAACAGCCTGGATGTTTTGGCTGTAACTGATCCTATCAAGCATAGGAGCAACCCCATGTCTCTTAGCTCCTCGCTCCAACATGCCAGATACTGCTTGCTTTGCTTCCATCAACTGCTTCTCCTGGGTCTCCACGGCGACCACAGACAAACCTGTCTGAGCCAGGGCCACTGTTATGCCTCTCCCCATGGTGCCAAGACCTTTGCAGACAAAATCCCATGGTGACTACATAAATATAACCTCAGAATCATCAGTGATACATATCACAGACATTTATGACCAATCGAAAACAGTATATACATGTATAAATCACAGAAAATCATTTTTTTCATGCACTCTACACAATACTAAATTGTAAATAGCTTTAGCCTGGGAGCATGAAGTTTTTCCAAAGCTTGCAATTTTAATGCACAAGCTGCTGAGCTTCACATATCCAGATTGTCAAACACCCTATCCTCCCTGCAGAGAAGACAGAGTTCATCCATACTCAGACAAACTATAATTGAGTACTTAGTTTCCATAGGCAACACAGATAGCTTGATGAGTCAATGTGCTTGTGCTTATTGAAAGCTTAGACAAATAGAAATAAAAAAAAAAACCTAAAGCTCTTACCGATGACAGCTGCTTTACGTACAAGCCTAGGCTTGCTGGTCTCCCAGCAAGCTCCACTGGGCATCCTCCACCTGCCAACGGCTCTCTGAGCAAAGAAACAGTACTGCTGGGCACGGGCCTGGCCTGAAGTGAAGAGAGTGGCCATCAGCTCTTGCTCTCGCTCCATGCCCTTAGTATATGGCAGGGTGGCGGCTGCCCGCACTGCCTGGACGCATGCAACTGGTGCTATAGCTCCATGGGCACTCTGACGCACCTTCTGCATCACACCCTCAAACAAAGCATCGAAATCAGACGGAAGTGGACACGGATAAGTACTTATACGACGAGCATCCAGTGACTGACCTGAAATAGAAACATGGAAGAAACATGACTTGGAAGAAACAAATCAAAGATTTACTGTCGAATAACATTTCTGTACATGCGCACCTGCATCATTTTATTTTCTTATCTGAAAAGCGCTTCCTAGTTAACATTAGTACCACTTTTTTCCACTTTTTCTAATTTGTCAGCCAGCACTCAGTCTGGGTATAATTGGCCACTCCATTACTAAAAAACCCAGTAGCTTATAAGAGCAGAGTGATTTGACAGACCATTTCCAACATAATTGGAGGGACTCCGGCATGAATGCATAACACCGATCTGAAACTAAAAGAAAAGAAAAAAAAATATTTGGTTCTGAGCAAAATAGTTGGTAAATTTCCAACTGAGAGCAAAAGGGGGGGAAATTGATTTTTTTTTTTGTGATTCTAAGGCCTGTGAGCAGCAGGACAATCCTGGAGCAATTGTTCATGTGAAACTACATGAGAAGAGTTAATATTGGTGCCTAAAAACTTTACAACACAAAATGTCCATCCTGTAGTGATTTAAGCTTGTGAATAATGAGAGGGAAGACAAGAAGGCCACTCGGCTAAAACCTTGTTAAAAGCATCTTAATTCCCATTCCTGTCTCCTCTGACATGATTACATGAGACAGTAGACAGAATCCTTCACAGCTCCACTGAATAACACTCAGCCGTGGGTCTGGGCCAGAAACTGGGTCACCATGGCAAAAGCTTAAAGGGACAGCAGTCGCATCTGATCTGTTATATCCACTTAGTCCAATAACTAACAATTTTGTCTAATAAAGGCAGTCTGAATATATCACAGAGGAAGAATGAATGGTAAAGGCCATTTCAGGTCAGTTAAAAGTACATTCTGGAATGTCAATGACATGCTGTATGGCAGTGCAATGTGATTCCAATGTACTTTAGGAGGGCATTATTGCAGCGGTTAATCTGTAAATGGTTGAGCTGTGTCGATGGATTTGTTGTGCAGCAAGTGGAAAGCCTGGTCGTCCTGACAGATGTAGCGGGCAGATGTTGCAACTACTGGGGTACAAAAGATAATCTCGTCACCAGCAGAGACTTGAATCTGTGTGTGTGGGTTGTGTGTCTGTGTGTGTGTGTGCCCATACATGCATCAAGTGCACAAACAGTTTTTTTAAATATATATATATATATATTTAAATATATAAATGCGCCAGCTTTACTGCTGTGTAGTGTTGTATGGTTGCATGTATGGATGTGACAGACTTAATCTATTCTGTGTTGGTTGCCTCACCAGCCGTGCATCTCAATGTCACAAACATTCACTCGTTTTGTTTGTAAATTTAGACACACATTTCCTGTCCAAATTTAACACCCCTGCTAATCAACTCAAGACTGGAGTATCCGTTAAATTCTCCACAGATTTCAGTCCTATCTCCACAAATCTCCCATCTTGCATGCTTCTCTGTCTCTCTCTGGCTTCTCTGTCTGACTCATTCTAAGCCTCCGCTTTGCTAACAACACACACTTTCTTACCCACTCAAAGTCATCTTGGCGGTGTTGTGTGGAAAAAGCATTTGTAAAAAGACTGCAATCATCTTTTAAAATGTTTTACAGGCAATCCTGGAGACTTACCGTTGACATTTTGCACAACGTAGTGAGACAGCTAAAAGCGGAGCATTAAGCACAAACTAACAGGTTTCATACTGACCTTAACGTCTTAGGGAATGAGCTGTTATTGCCAAGTAAGCGAGCAACTAGAGTGGATCAATGGAAGTACATTTCCAGGATAAAGGCTGACATTTGGCACGTGATGTCAGAACTTCAAGGTAGCAAGCTACACGCTGAAAATGGCAAGTTTTGAAGAAAATTTGGATGGTGCAATAAGGCAGGCCTGCTAGGTTCTTTTGGTGAATGATTGTAAAGATTTAAAAAGAATAAGTTTAGGGCATTACCTATCTGACTGGGGCATTTTGGCGGGATTGCTGTGGACAAAGTACACATGGTGATACACTGGTAAGAGCAAATTATGTTTAACCATGTATCCAGCTAAAGTAAATAGCTCACGTTACTTTACTGTGTACTCAGTTAACTTCATGTGGTGTTTTCTTTTGCGGGATGCAAATGTTCCACCATAACAAGTTCCTTCCCCAGACTATTTTGCAGAGCCACCGTTGTTGCGTCCAGAACTTAGCGCCGCCCAAGACGATTGTGATTGGTTTAAAGAAATGCAAAGAACCCAGAGCGTTTTTTTGTCCTTATTCCAGAATGTATCTGTGGTGTAGCCAGCAACAGCGCTGTGGAGATAGGTCTGGCAATGTGAGACTAGCTAGCTACAAACAGTTAAAGATTACATCTCTGAAACATGTAACCGGCAACCAACAGTATAGTCATGAAAACATACACCTTCCCCTCATGTAATCTGACAATGCTAAAACACAAACCACACACCAGAGTGGGTGGTACAATATGTGCATTAGATCATAATATCAGAGGGGTTAAAACATTCTTAAATACTTAAAGGAATAGTTTGGGAAATGTGCTTATTCACTTTCTTGCCGAGGGTTGGTTGAGATGTTTGATACCACTGTCATATCTTTATGTTAAATATGAAGCTAAACCCAGGGTCGGTTAGCTTAGCTTAGCATAAAGACTCGCAGCAGGGGGGAAACAGCTAGGGCCCTATTTTAACGACCGAAGCGCCTGCCGCAGGTGCGTTTATGGTGTGTCCAAATCCACTTTTGCTAGTTGAACGGTGGAAATAAAGGTCCGTACACCAGGCGCATGGCTCAAAAGGGTTGTACTTAGTGTCTTAATTAATTCATAGGTGTGTTTTGGGCGTAAAATCCAATAAACCAATCAGCTTCATCTCCCATTGCCAGGCGCATTTGTACCTTGGCGCATTACTATTATGATGGCGGATTTGCTAAGCAGGAAAAAGAGATTTTCAGGAAAAGAACTGATCTGCTTGTACATGAAGTGAAAGCAAGCAAGCAGATATTATCATGATACTATTTCACATTGTAATATTTTTATTTTTAACCTTTTGCATGTTAGTGTGCTGCTGAACGTCCCTGTGTGTGTAATAAGCATAGTGTGTGCACATGCTGTGCACGAGCCTAGGTGCATTTCGCTGTTAAAATAACAATGGAATGCTGCGTTATTGACTTCAGAAAAGGTTTTTGTAAGTCAATGGCGCAATCACTTTTCGCTGCCTCAAGTTAGCAATACGCCAAGAATGCACCTGAACACACCTTTAAACGACGTGGACGCTGGCGGGAAATTGACAACTGCAAAGACACTTGCGTCGGGCTCTGCGCTGTGCTGCGCCAGGTGCAAGATAGGGCCCCTAGCCTGCCTTTGTGTGCCCAGCCAAGAAATAGTCCAGCACATAACGTTCCCACGAACCCACAACCTGTTGTTCTTACACTTTGGCTTTTGTACGGACAAAACAAGACATGATGTGTTAATTAGAGAACATTAGCGAAGTGCTGGTATGCAACTGTGAACAGAACCAGGCTAGCCATTTCCCACTGCTTTCAGTTTTTATGCTAAGCTAAGCTAAACTGAGCTAAGATAATCAACTGCTGGTGGTAGTGTCATTTTTAGTGAGAGTGGTATCGATCTCCTTATCTAACTCTCAGCAAGAAAACCATTAAGCCCATCTAATTTCAAAGTATTCCTTTCAAATAAAAATAAAATGTATATAAATATGGCTGCTTTTGAACTGTTTTGAAGAATAGAATCATCCGCTATACAAGATCAGCAGTGGGAAATTAAAACATGTCACAATCGATCTTAAATGTTTCATTTTTTTAATTTCAGTTGAGCCTACTACTGTTGTCTGTCAGTTTTATAATGTAGCATGTAGCAAATCTGAATGGGCTACCCTTTACACAGACTAAGAGATAATTCCTGGTAAACTGTAGGGACGCGGCACACTTTAGCAATTCATTCAGTGTGAGTGATGAGTGTGATTCACGTGCACGGAGAAATCCTCATCCTCTTGAACGACTGGCAAGGGCCCATTATTAATATGCTAGGAAGGTTTGTCCCTTTTCCGCCCCTCTGAATAATACAGCAAACGCAGTGAAGACATCAGAGCACATCTGACAGAGCCATGAAACATTTATGGTGTCTGTGGTGGAGGATCCTCTTGCCGTGTTTTCTGCTTCCTTTGACGTCCACAAACCTACATGTCGACACTTCTTGATGTCGGACTTGCCAAAAATAACTGCTCTGGGAGGAGTTTTTCTTCCTTCCACTGAGTTAATTTTAAAACTAGTAAAGAGTGAGTGGATTTTATACCAGTGGGTACCCTCACCTGCAACACTCAGAGAAAATTTCACAGCGACATCCACAGCGTTGTGATCAGTAACCTGATCCACTATGCCAAGTTGAAGTGCCTGAGCGGCAGTCACATGGCGGCCTGTGGGAGACATGAAGGGCATCAAAGGTCTATCTGGATGACATGTGACATTTCAAATTATTAGATAAGGAATAACGAGCCGTCCAGGCATTCAGTACACCGGCAAAATGTGAGATTCTGACATTTATTAAACAATGACACAAACGGAGTCTTAAAAAAAGATGAGGAATCACAGTTAGCTTAAATCCATTGGTTAAGAAAATTTCAGAAGAGAGCAGTGAATCACAGAAAAGGCTTCTCTGGCGGTGAGCATGGTAAAACTAAACACCTACTGATCTCTGCTGGTCATCAGAGTAAACTACCAATCTCTACATAACAGCAGCTGCACTCTTGTGTACAAGGTTTATGTACAATCAACAGCTCAGTCAATGTTAATAATGGATTTTAAGAACTATAATATGTAGGGGCATCTGCATGTTGCATTATCTGTGTGGTAATCTTTAACCACAACTAAATTACAAAACATGTTTTCTGCCCAAACCTGTTCAGAAAAACAGACCAAGATATATGGTGACTTCTTCACATTTGATACTTTCCTGTTTCTGGTTTGGTCTTATTTTATACTACTAACTCTGTAATAGTCAGGCAGGTTAACCTGTCTTTGCTACCTGTGGTAATGAGGTTTAAGGCCGCTGGGACCCCGACGAGCCTTGGCAGACGCTGGGTTCCCCCCGCAGCTGGCAGCAGACCCAGAGTCACCTCTGGAAGCCCCAGTCTGGCCTGAAAGGACAAAAAAAATGAATGGGTTTTTCATGACAATAACAGACACAGCTTTCTCTGGCCAGTAAATATGCATGGGCTATTACGTGGCCTAGAAGGATGAAAAAAACATCTAAAACATGTGTCACGGTCAAACAAGGCTGTGTTTTGAACTGAACTTATTTCTAATGACTCTGGAAACAACAACAACAAATACAAGACAACACTGTCAGTTAGACACTGATGCAGCTCGACACTGACCTTAGAGAGACAGAGAGAGATCTGAAGCATGAACTAACTTTAGAGTGTGCGATTCGATAATGACAGCCAAGTGCCAACTCAAGGCCTCCGCCTAAAGCGATTCCCTCTATGGCTGCCACCACCGGCTTGTTCGCAGCCTCGATGGCGTCGAACATCGGTACCAGTGGAGGTCCAGACATGTTTGTCCCAAACTCCTTGATGTCAGCCCCTGTTATGCAAGATGAAATTGATGCTGTTATCAGGGGGGGATTAAACAGAAAGACAGAAACAACATGCATGAAGTGCATAACAGTATCTATTTTTCTTAATGTGCAATAACTGTTTTTATATGCTGCCATTCAATTTGTGCAATAACAATATTAATGCTGCTTTCAAACTCCTTTTTTATGTTTTTGAATGTCATATTTAAAGATAACTCTGTGAAAATACAGTATTTATGAGCCAGTGGAACGACATTTCGTTCATATGTGCACTCTGTATGTACAGTTGAATGACAATAAAAGCTATCTATCTATTTTATTGCTTGTAAAGGCAATTAGATTACAACTTCAACAGCCCTTGTTCCCTTGCTGAGGAGCAGATGGACTAATTTATTGTAGATTATAAAAATCACTAAAGGGAAGACATCAAGAGTGTGATGGGGGTGAGGGGTGGGGTGGGGGGGTGGGGGTGGGGGGGCAAATTAACCCATTGTTTGCAAACAGAACGTCATGGAGTTTTGCCTTTTCTTAAATATGACAGTTCACATCTGGAAGTAAGAATGAAAGTGACTGATGTGGGGCTATGCCACCATTGTGAAGTTACAAGAAATAGAAAAGAAAAAAAAACACACGTTCATATACCTCCACAGAAGTTTCCATTCTGGCCACAGATGACCACAGACTTCACATTTGGGTCACTGAGTGCTCTCTCCACCATGTCAACGATGCCCTGCCTCACCGCTGCACTGTATAAAAAAGACATGCTTTGATGTGGTACTGGATGTACAATATTGCTGAAGTTTACCTTTTAGTTACCCTTTAAACTGTTATTAGCTAGGCTTATGGGACAATACACACCCTTCTGTTACAGTTCTTCCCAAACATAATGTGCAATATTTAGAATATGACATACATTTAATGTGGAATATGTTTCTGTAAAATGCGGCAGTAGTGGCCTAAATAGCAAGGTGGGCAGGATAAATCTTTGTGAGAAAAGTGCCCCTCCCTTATTACCACAACTCCCAAGTCTCGCATTGCCAGACCTTACTCCATATAGCGCTGCGGAGTAGTTAATCTCTAACCGCTGCAGTAGATCATTGACCAGCAGATCAGGCTTTGTGTGGATGTGCAATACCCATTATACATTCATGGCAATACCATAATATTACAAATAAAGTCATAAATAAAGTAGTGTATTATCAATAGTGTATTATCAGCAAAATGTACTAAACGTTAAAGTCCTCAATATGCAGCAGATTGGCCCTTGTCAATTATTATCCACTGATTCATTTCCATGTAAGCAGCATCATTACATTAGAGCAGGCTAATTTTAACTACCTAGTTAGCTACTTATACTGTACAACAATGTATATTTTATTAAATCATCACAAAATTTTTTTATGTAATATCTTAATCTACAAAGTAACTGCTGTCACGCACTGTAATAAAAAGTACACTATTTTTCTCAGAAATGTAGTAAACATGTACTACACTATTCCCATGTTATAACATGAAAATAGCACAGATCTTAAGCAAATGTACTACCATAGACTATACTGTGGCTATTACATTCCACCATTGATTTAAGTAAAAGCCATCGCTCTGACGCCACCCTCTGGCAAAAAAAATATACAACGTTATATATTTAAAATCTTGTGCTGATATATCAGGGTTATTCTCTTTCGCACACAAGTTTGTGCGCACCTTTTAATGTGCAAGTTTGGGATAGCTAACGTTATAGCATCTCTTTGATATAAAAGCCCCCCCAACATATGCAGTAAACTGTCTTACCACAACATAAAAAAGAAACTTATGTGAACATTATGGATCATCAGCCTTGTTTTGGACTGCAGCTCACCTTAGTGCGTTGACAGGCGGATTCTGAAGAGTAATCAAGCCAACAAATCCCGAAACACGAGTAAATTGAGCCATCGAGCCTGTCGACCAAATACTACAAGCTGACGCACTTATTTTTGGTGCGCAGACTGAACTTTGTAACTTCACTCCTGTTGGCAAGACTACATTAGCTACCTTTATCACACATACATGCTTTTACTAAGCGGTCTTCTTCGTCGCCTTTTTTGTTTGTGGTTGATGGCAACGACTCGGAGCATTAACGCCCCCATCTGGACCGATCAGAAAACCGAAGTCTGTCCATTTATTGTTTCCTATTGTTTTAATAGCATACCGTTAACTTGGCTATATTGATGTAGCATGTCATTATAGACCAATAATGTACTATATTTGAATTCAAATATTGTAATAACCCCAAGTCTGTCGAGCAAACAGCGGTTAACTTGACACTGTAGGAGTTAACTAACATTACCTCCACAAGATGGCAGTAACGCAACACCATGGATGCCAGCTGCCGTTAAACCTCAAAGGAGAAGAAGAAGCAGCGGTTGGCCATTATTTCTCTCAACAACAAGGAGGAGGTGAAGCCGTGTTCTGGCTGACAAAGTCACGAATATGCGCTCACTTGTCGGACTAATCGCTGTTGTTGCTGTAGCCAGCTTGTACCTGTATTCACTGTCCCTGTACCTTCCTGCGGCACCGCGGCGACGTCCTCATCCAACTGCCGAGAGAAAACATGTGGAGACAGCGGTGTCCACTGACAGCTCCGAAGAACCCAGCAGCAGGTGACTGACGGTAGCGTTAGTAGCTACGATATAGCTAGATAGATATTATATATGTATATATACATATATATACGTATCTCTCTACAATATGTAAAGAGGTGTTTGAATGTAACGTTACTATCACTAACGCTATCTAATGTTATCATGCTCCAACCTCCTCACTCAACTCAACTCAACTCAACTCACCAGGAATAATAATAATACAGTTACACGCTGCGTTCCTGACAACTCGGAACTCGATAAACTTCGTTTATGTATATGCAGAGTTCATTGGGTTTAACGTTAGGGTACTCGGTCATAAAATATCAAAAATGATTGTATTTTGCTCTAAAGAATACCTAAATGATTAATTGATTATGACATAGATTGCTCATTTTCTGTCAAGCTACTGATCAACTAGTTTCATCATTAGTAAACAATATGAGAACTAAACACAAAATACGTATTACTAAATTCATTTTAAACCAGTTCAAAATGCTGAATGATATATGATTTGATATTTGTTACCAGATATACTGTGTCAATATTGAAATATTGTCGATTGCAATTCTATCCTTTGTCCATATAACCCTGTGTCTGTTCATGAAAGAAGAGTGGATGATGTGACTAGCTGTTGATGTTCTTGCAGGTTGAAGTTCCCCTCAGATCTGGAGGAGCTGAGGGAACTGGCTGAGCTCCTGCAGTTTTACAAGACAGAGCACACTGGATATGTCCTGCTACTCTTCTGTAGTGCATATCTCTACAAGCAGTCCTTTGCCATTCCTGGATCCTCATTCCTGGTAAAGTAAAAAATAGTTTTACATGTTCTCTGTTGTGATGCTGGATAGAAAAGCAGACATTGTGAACAAGGCAAAAACTGTGGATTTTGACATGTCTTATGTTGAATAATGTCTTTTCATTAGGGATTCATACGGTGATTAAAGGGACACCGACATCTTACACTTTAAAACTGTTGGATCACAGAGTATTTCTCTCCTTTCAAAGAAAGAGATACAGTAAATGTGCATATCAGAGCTGATCGTTACACACCCATATCGATGATGTCTAGTAGTAACCCAGGCCATCTTCACTTGTCATTGTGCAGAACATTTTAGCAGGAGCTATATTTGGACCATATCAAGGACTGCTGCTTGCCTCTGTGCTCACCACTGTGGGGTCCACCATGTGCTACCTCCTGTCCCAGGCCTTTGGAAAGCGCTACATTGTTACCCTCTTCCCTGATAAAGTCTCCATGCTACAGAGGAAGGTAAATCTGTGACACAATGTAAACAACTAATTCATCATGATCATCATGATTGTGCAAAAATTGCTCAAGTAAAAGAGTATAGAAAATGATTGTACTTGTACCTAAAAACTCACCTTACTGTTCTTTTTGTAAAATGTGACTCCTATTTGTAAGTAAATATGCAAAGTTATACCACGGGTGATAGCATATTTTGTTTTGCAGTGTTATTCACCAAAATGTATCATGATTCTACTATAACAAGGTCAAATGATGATTCTTGTCACGTTCCTGTTGAAAAGCTAGACAGCACGTTATTGTGGTTACTTCGATTTGAAACTGGATTTTTGTTTTATTACAGTATCACAAAGCAATGTGACATTTTACACCCAAAAGAGAATTCACAAAAAAGAAACATGCATCTACTGTACTGTCCCTTCATAGATTCTAACATCTCGTTTAATATCTCATCTCCCAGGTTGGGGAGAACCAGGACTGTTTGCTCTTCTTTCTGCTCTTCCTGAGATTCTTTCCCATGACTCCCAACTGGTTTCTGAACATGTCTGCCCCTATTGTCAACATCCCGATCACCTCCTTCTTCTGCTCAGTCTTCATTGGTAAGCACACATGGATCACCTGATTGACAGCTAGTTCATCATACTGTTCGTCATGTACTCAGGAAGCTCAACACTAAATCAAAACAACACAGATTATTTTCCATTCTTGGGTTCCCGCCACATAGATAATAACACTAAAAGAAAAAGGTTTTAGGTGACTTCATATCACCTAAATCTAACACCTAAAGGCCACTTTAATGGTTTTTAGGTTGCATGCTAATTAATATGACCAACTTATTCGTCCCTCTGTTAAATCATTACTTCCATCTCATTAAGCAGTTCTCTCAACACTGCAAATAAAGCTTCATATAATCATGTCTAACTACCGATTTGTCCTTGATCTGCCATCTGCTTTCGTAGGTCTCCTGCCGTATAACTTCATATGCGTGCAGACGGGCGTCATGCTGTCTGAGGTGGCGTCGCTGGATGACTTGTTCTCCTGGGAGAGGTTGCTGCAGCTGCTGGCCATCGCCTGCATGGCTCTGCTGCCCGGCGCCCTCATCCGCCGCTTCAGTCAGAAGCGTCTCAAACTGGATGTCCAATCGCAGAATGGGCTCATCACAGATAAGAAGGTCCAGTGATTTGTTCTGGGAATTAATTTGTTCCCTGGTGCTTTAATGCCATCTGCCCTCAAGAGTGAATGTATTTAAAGAAAAACTTTGCCCACACAAGTGTAAAGGTTTCTTTTATCTGGAGTCCTTTACTGTTCTGCAGCCATCTGGAGATGGAGAGCTTTTAGGAAAAAATAAGACTGGCACAGTGGGATTTGATGCCAAGTTTTTTATGTAACCAAATGTTGGTGTTTTTGTGCCACAACTTTGTTTGGGCACAGTATGTATATAGATGTATGAATGTACAGTAATCATATGGAGAGAGGGGAGGAATTTAAGGAAACTTTGCTCTTGTACTGTTATTAGTAAGAGTACTGCTTCAATGTAAACAGCTAGTGTTTCAAGTGCCTGTCACGCAGTGAAAGACTGTTTGAAACTTCTACCTCCAACATGGACTTGTGGAAAAGTTCATGTAACAGCCTACTCGTGTTTGTTGTTGCTGGATGGTTAAGATGATTGTTTTTGAGGTTTGTGATGTAAATTATTTGATTTGTAACTGAAATGCGTATCTTGTTTGACAATCACATTTCGTAAATTGTAATACAGTGTATTGGACAGTTTTTACTATTTTTAAACTTTGAACTCAAAGTTTTTCAATTTGTGTAATTTGGCCTCAGTCTTTTTGAATAACCAATGAATTACATCATGGTTTTTGTGACTAAATGTCATGATATCTAATCAGCTGGATTCTTATCTGAAAGGGAAGGTGCAGCTAATTCAGGCAGTGTCAGGCCTCTGTTAAATCAAGACTTAATATTACTTTCTTTGCTGCCTCTTTTCACGGTCCGTATGTCTTTTGTACAGTAAGGGTCTAACGCTGCACCAAGTGTTATTTTAAAACTTTTTCTTCATGTGGGCTAAGAGGTAAATGTTCTGTCAGCTTTCTGTTTCTTCAAAGATGTAAAAGTGTAATGTACAATTGTGGTTTATCAGATCACAATCAATGTGAAACCTTTTTATTTTAGGTGAACATGTACATGTTTTAAAAAAAAAAAAGACGCATTTCTTTTTTTTCAAATATTCTTTATTGCTCAGATCCAGGTTGCTCAGCAATACAGTTCACTCACAACTCAAAACAACAGCATGGCTGTTACCAGAAAGGCATGGATCCACAAGATGGATTAAAAATGGATCATGTCTGTCCAGTGCACAGTCACCAATAACTTTGAGATGTTTGGGACCTTTTGGCCCATGGGAAATGTAGGACTTGAGGGTTGTGACCTACTAAGGAAACAAAAGGAATCTCCCAAATGGTGAAATGCAGTTAAGAAATGGATCCATGTAAAACCACTACTGAAAGTCTAGTGCAATATGAAGTGTACATACTGGATCGCCTACAACAGTTTCATGCAATGCTTTGTGTTTTCCCATTTAACAACAAGACAGGACAAAAACACTGCTGTGGTTCTGCATACATCCAACCAGACTTTACTAAATCCTTCCTCAGCTAATCTATAATTTTGGATGGTTGTTGAATGTCGTATTTTTCTGTTCAGTTGCAAAGGCCGACAGTTATTTTGACATTCTGATTCCCAAATCTGTTCAAAATCTGAGCTAGGATATTTTTTCAACCACAATTTAACGGCTAGTATTATTGGTAGTGATCTAACAGGAATGAATATTAAAGCAAAGAATCGCAGCTACTGCTCCGAACTACATTATTAAATCAGTGTAAATGACGAGAAAACCAGATCAACAGAAAAAAAAGCCTAAACTATCCAACCAACATGTGATATGACTAACAACACAGTACACCCTCAGTGATGTGTGTAATTGTGGTTTTCTGGTACTGAATATTAATGTCTAGCAACACCCCACAAAACCTAGAAACACCAATCCTTGGAAATATATTTAAAAAAAAAAAAAAAGGTTACTATCATCTTGACAAGTTTCGCCTCAGATTACGGTTGGCTTACAGATGTCTCAACAACCAGGACGCTGTGCTGACAACACCACAGTGAAGCCGAACCAGCTGGAGGGAAACCTGCGCTTACTGTGTAAAGAGCCAAACACACAAGAGAGACAGAGGTCTGATGAGTCCTCTGTGATGCAAGGAAAGAGCCTCAACTTCAAAACTGCTCTAAAAAGCTACTCCCGACAGGTCAAACAAACCATGAGTGACAAACTACTATTTCTTGTAATTTTTTTTTTCTTCTCCATGACACGCCCCACGACAGACCACCACAGGAGTCACGTGCTGGAGTAAAAGCACTATACTGCATTCGTGTGGGTACGGTTAGGGTATTTGAATCAGGTCTGGTGAGCTCTATCATCATCAGTATGACATACTATACCAGCTGTGTGGAGGCTTGCTGAAACAGCCTCAGGCATTGTGTGAGTTTGATAGACCTTTAATGTTATATTTCAATATATATATATATATATATATATATATATATATATATATTCTTGAAAAATTTAAAATCAGCTCTCAACAGTTAAAAGAACTCCAAAGACAAACACTAACTTTCACTATATCATTCATTTATTTAATTCTTTCTGCCTACATTGGTTTTAGTAACTAAAGTCAGCCTTGGATTCTGAGAGGTAATTCTGAAATGTACAGCACAAAAAAAAAAAATCGGTAGATTGATAAGAAAGCCATTTAGAGGTCAGTTTTGAGGGAAGGTGTGACGCTCTAAACTTCTCCCACAATCTCTCACAACGCAGGTGCAGACTGATAAGTGTTCTAGAGAGACAGAAAACGATGCATTTATGTGTGACTATTGTACATGTTTACAGATATACAGTTATCTTGTCGTACACAGTGACACTTCAACGACTAGAGTTGTTCTACATTCTACACAGAAGACTAAGGTTTTTATACCATGTTCAAGAGTCCCGTCAGTGTATTTTTGCAGCTTTATGTTTTCTTCAAATCAACCCCAGAGTATGCTGTTATCAAATAGAGCTGGTAAGATTGAATTGGGTTAAAAAAATCTTTTTTTCACAAGTGAATAAACTTCATTGTTTTTTTAAAAGTCTAAAAAACCTGGAGGTACAGTTGGGAAAAACAGGAGGTACAGTTGGTTAGTTTCTGTTTCTATCAACTGATTTGTATCTCTTTTTTTTTCATTCTTTGATGGTGAAATCAGTACACAACATCCACATTCAGAACCACTTCGGGCAGGTATGTACCCCTTAGATCCTGCTCTTCATTCCTTTCTAGCAAAAATGTACTTGGAAATCCTTTTGACGTGTATCATTAAGAGGTTGTATGGCATCCAGGCAGACAGTCCAACAGAGTTGACTACAGTTTACAAAGTTTCACTAGTCGGCTGGACCTGAAGAGTTTAGAGATTACTATAGCTCTTTTGTCTTGTTCTTTTTTTTTTTCATTAAAAAAGAAAATTAAAAACGCTCAAAATGATCAGTTAACAAGGCATACAAAATGTGGAAAAGGGGAAATGAAAGATTGGACTGAGGTACCCTGAAGCCTGAGGTAGATCACAATACTGACATGCGCACTGTTCACATCCTGACCAAAGTTAACACGGTGGTTCACTTTACTGTTCTCCTATTTTTTCAGGTTTTTATTTATATTATTATTCATAGTCTAGTTTTCAAGAAAATAAACACTTCCCTTCAAAATAATATGGCAGTGTCCCACTGAGGAAAAAAAGAAAAGGACTTTGTTTTCTTTTTGTTTCTTATCAATAGCTCTCATCACAAAATAGGAAAAAAATAGATTTATAAATATTACTCTCTCTTTTTATATATATATACACACACACATGCGCACACACATGCACACACACACAGGGGAAGCTGTGCATATTGGCAATAACCTTGCGTCTGGAAGATGAAGCTGATGGTTGATGTCTAAAAGGTGACAAATAAGGCAACAAGCTCCCATGGTCTCCAAAGTAAAGCACAAAGGGACACCAGGACCTGCGTGTCCAGCGCACCCACAGAGCATTCAGCCAGCTTGCCAAGGTAAAAATAATAAAAATTAAAAGTTAAAAGAAAAGAGCGAGAGTGGCAATGACAATCTGTGCCTCTGGCCTGGCTTGCTGCTGGACACGGCAGGGGTGATATTTAAAAAAATCCTGCATATCGTACATTCACAGCTGTCATGCCGTTTTAGGAAGCTCCCTGACAAGAGAGGGTTAAAGCCAAACGCGGCTGCGGTCATGTTTGCGGTTGTGTGTGTACCACAGGTCATACAGTGCCTCCCCATAAACCCCCCCACCCCAACCACCCTCTAACCTAAAAACCTGTCCTCACTGCCACTCCACACACCATGGGTCTGCACCCTACCACCCCACCCTCCCTTAAACCCACGTCCCCTTTCTGGGCCTTCAGCTCAAATCTTGTCCTGGCCCTTGAGATTTCCTAATAAGGCAGAGCGTGTGGCGGTGCACATTCAAAATGACTGGTCACCTGTTAACAAGCAAAGGTTCACCACTTTGTTTGCTCTGATCGCCAAGAATGTCTGTAGAGACATACATTTTGATTTTTTTTTTTATATCAGGACAACAAGCATTGATGTAGATATAGTCTACTGTACAGTATGGGAGAGTGATACCAGTATACTGTGTTGTATCCCTCTGTTACATTTAACCTCTGTTGAGTGAAAGCGGCAGTCAGTTCAATGTTATTAAATGGGGAAAAAAGTCTTTCTTGACTAACAAATATTTTTATCCTATTTATAAAAAAACACATGCCAGATGAGAGAGAGTGATGAGAAAGTGAAGCAGAAATAAGCAAAAAAAAAGAAGTGAAGCATTAAATGAATGGTGAGAGACATTTCAAAGGGACGTTATCTTTTGCGTTGGCACACACACAGGCTTGTTACAAAGACTCAGAACCATTCACCATATTTACTTATAGGGGTTTTTCTTTTTGATTTCAGTGGCCTATAATGTGAACAAACAAGGGAAACTGCTTTATGTGGCTGTGACAGCCCAATCAATCTCTAGAACAAGCAAACATTAAAAACTACACCACACTGTAGCCTACTGTCATTTCAATAGAAAAATAACAGTGCATACTCTCAGTGTGTATCAATATACTTTTCTATTCTGTGTTAATACTGCTAATGATATTTTATCTTGCAATCTGAAAATCTTAAACTCTTGAGAGAGAAGGTGTCCATTGTCACTCGCTCTCGTTCTAACCCAAAATATCAATCACAATGCCTCGTTTACGCTCGTGTTAATACAGTTGCTTTATCAGTTTGTTAGGCCTATGTTAGTCCAACTAAAGAGATAACGATAACAGGGCGACATACTAATATCTGTTTACCTTTTAACTGTGAAGACAACAGTTCCCAAATTCTCTGCCATTTCCACCTTTCTTGTAGATTTTTTTTTTTTGGTCTTTTTTTGTTATATTAAATCAGTATGGTTTCTACCACTCTATCTGCTCTCACAGGGCTGGCAGTGCACACGATGCCCTCAGCCTTTGGCTCTCACTTGTTTCCCCCCTCGTGAAGTTCTTTGGTTTTGATCCCGGTGCTGCTGGTCTGCCCTGCATGTCCCCCTTGGCCTTGGCCTTTGTCTGGGTAGGTCTCTGTCCATTTGGGAGGGCTACATTCATTGGCTGGCGCCCGCTGGAGCCACCCCGCTGGTCACTTGGAGTAGTGCGGTGACACAGCGGCGCCCTGCTGGTGTTTCTGTTCCTGCTGTTTGACCTGCTGAATGATCTCCCGAATCTTCCTCTGTGCAGTCTGTGGGAGAGACATCACATGCAGGACGAGGTGTTAATTGATACGTTACAATGTGTGCATATGAAAATAATGGACCAATGTAAAGGGAAGGATCAACACAATGTTAAAAAAATGTGAAACAAAAACCTATTAAAATCCTATTATGTAAATCGATTTAGTTAAACCCTACATGTAAAATGTATCTGAAAGAAACTCTGTTGATGTGCAGATAACTGTCAAGTTTCTATGAAAAGTATTAAGAGGGGTGGATGAATTGTATGTTGTTATTTTTTCCTGCAATTATCCGTCTGTCAATTGTATTAATATATCTGTGTGAATGATGTAAAACAAATAAAAGTAATAACTAGAAGGGCACTGAGAGTGCAGGCCTCTACCAAGGCATGCCCTATATCGCAATGTTAACTTTCCAACTTGAGGGGGCGTTCACGTGAAACGTATTATTATTATTCCATCACTAAATGAAGGCAGCCCAAATGCCCTGTCTCTCAATGTTATTGAAAGTGAAAAATAATTTGGGTATCTGTCCCATGATTCAGATCCGCTCCGAAATTTCATGGGTTCTTCCTTGGCCCATGCTACACCCTTCCATGAAAATCGGACCAGTTATTTTCCGTAATCCTGCTGACAGACAGACAAACGACAGACAGACAGACAAACACAGCTGAAAAAAAACATGACCTCCTTGGCGTAGGTAAGAAAATATTGGTCACAAACCCCCCAACCAAAAAACAAAACAAATAATGAGCTCTCAATGAATTTAAATTGTCATCCAACTTTTAATTCCAACTGGTGTACACAAAGTTACACTGACAACTGGAATTAAAACTGGGCGCACCAAAGTGTGCGGATTTAGCCTGGAAGCCAAGATGAGCACATAATGTTATATGATGTTACAATGACAGTTGAGGAAAAAGATGTTTCTCAAGAGAAAGGAAGGAAGGAAATGGCGGAAATCTAAACACCCAGATAATCTGCTTACCTATCAGTCTCTTCTTTCCTCCTTCACTGTCTCTATTTCAGCAGCAAAAATCTCTTTTTATCAAACCAAAATTTAATCCTCTTTCTCCAACCCCAAAACACATTTTTCCATCTTCTCTAACCTCCCAGTCCACCCCCTCCCTCCTACCAACCCACTTTGTCAACTACTTTGTAAAAAAGATAGATGACATATGCTCTTCATTCTTCACCACACTTCCTCAAATCATCTTACCATCCATCACATCCAGTACTCTTTCTTCTTTCACCCCTCTATCTCCAAATAAAATTCTTACTTTGATTACCTCCGCCCGTCAAACCACCTGCCCCCTTGATCCTATCCCTTCTCACCTTCTACAGTCTATTGCTTCAGACCCCACTACTCAAAAAAACAACACTCGACTTGTCTGAAGTAAATAAGTACAGACCCGTCTCCCTTCTTCCATTTCTATCCAAAACTCTTGAGCGTGCCATTTATAATCAACTCTCTACCTATCTCCACCAGAACAACCTTCTTGATCCCCACCAGTCTGGCTTCAAGCCTGGCCACTCAACAGAAACTGCCCTCCTTGCTGTCACAAGCAGCTTCACATCGCTAGAACAACCTCTCTCTCTTCTGTCGTCATCCTTCTGGACTTTTCTGCTGCCTTTGACCCAGTGAACCACCAGATCCTCATTTCGACACTACAGGATCTGGGTGTCTCAGGCTCTGCGCTTTCTTTGTTCACATTTTACCTGACAAACTGAACCTACTGGGTAACTTGGAGGATCTACCTCAGAACCTTGCCCACCCAAAACGGGGTCCCTTCCTCTGTACACCAACTCTCTCGGGTCTGTCATTCACTCGCATGGCTTTTCTTATCACAGCTACGCAGATGACTCCCCTTCTAAAACAGAAGGCAGCTCAGGTTCTGGTTCATACTCTAGTCATCTCACGTCTAGATTACTGCAACTCCCTCCTGATTGGCCTGCCTGAATGTGCCATCCGGCCCCTGTAGCTCATTCAGAACGCATCCGCTTGACTTGTCTTTCACCTCCCCAAGTTCTCTCACACTACACCGCTCCTCTGCTCTCTTCACTGGTTAATTGCTGCCCGCATCTGCTTCTAGACACTAGTACTTGCATACAGGGCCACGAATTGATCAGTCCCAGCAATACATCCAGGACATGGTCAAACCCTATACCCCAACCCGCCCACTCCGCTCTGCATCAGCCAACCTGCTTGCTGCCCCCTCACAGCGAGGGACAACTAATCACTCAACGAAATCCAGACTCCAGACGAAATCCAGTTTGCTGTCCTGGCTACCAAAGGTGGAATGAGCTCCCTATTGACATCAGGATGGCCGAAAGCCTATAACGCATCTTCCGCCGAAGGCTAAAAACACATCTCTTCCGACTACACCTCGGATAAACATAAAAATATGTATAAGAAATATATATATATTTCTTGAAGCTGCACTTTCATATGTCTCTTTGTAGTTTTGCTTATTTAAAGCTGATGTACTTGCACTTACTAGTTGTTGTGTTGAGTTTGCACCTTCAGGTTTGAAAGCACTAAATTGGAAGTCGCTTTGGATAAAAGTGACAGCTAAATTTTTTTTTCCTTCTTTTTTGGAAAAATGTAATGTAATTCTTGAACATCATCAGTATTGAGGAGCACATGCATGACTTCTTTGCATTCCTCTGTTTGTTGTAGATTACATCATCTGGGTGCGTTTTGCTCTTTATTTGTGACTATCTCTGCATGACACCCAGGTGCCACTGCGTTAATAACAAGTGCAGCCGTTCTTTTAGTACATATATATTTGACATCAGCAAACCAATCAGCCCAAATGACTGGCAAAGCCTGTGTTACTTTGCAGGGCCTTAAACCTTGTTCTGCGTACCTGGCTGGCAAAGAAATGCCCGGTGATTTTCACAAAGACCTCATCGTTCTCGTCTGGAGTTTGGTCCCGCGGTACGATGACCTCAGCACTCGTAAGGTTTTGCAGCTCGTTTACCTGGGGGAAAAAAGACTCTTGCTTTGAATTTCAACTCCAACCCCACTTACAAAACACAATGACATTGCTCACTGACAAATTAAGGTAAACTAAAACCCACTTTGATGAAACCAAGCAAACCAGGTGCTATGTGATGCTTACGTGCAACTGTTGTTTCCATCCCCATAAATCAGTTAAGTTCAGGCATCAACTCACCGTCTTGCCGCCTTTACCGATGACCCTGCCAGCTGCAGTTGAGGGAACCTTGATGTGCGTCTCCAGTTTGACCTCCTCCTTCGCTGAGAAGAAGTTCTCCTCTTTCAGCTTCCCAAATATCCGACCTTGGGCCTGGAATACAGAGGAGGGAATGAGGCAAGGAGAGACTGGGGAAAATGGGGGACACACAGTGATTCACGGCTGTTTACTATAATATAGGACATTAAATTAAATAGTAATTTTTAGTAGCAATTTTATCCTCAAATTGTGTTTTTACCTTAAACTGGGCCTCTGGGGTTCCAGTAATGATAACCATCCTCTCAGTAACATCTGGGGTGTCAGCTGGGGCAATCTGACACACACGCACACACACACACACACACACACACACACACACACACACACACACACACACACACACACACACACACACACACACACACACACACACACACACATACAGGTTATAGAGATAAATAAGGAAAATACGTGTCCAAAAGCTGGTGATGGTCATTCATAGCTTGTGGCCACTGAATCATCTGAAAAATCTGCAAATTCCTACAAATAAATAGCTTAAGATTACGTTATGAGAATTCATTGACCAGCTGTCTCACCACTCCAGATGGGGCTTGAGGGGATTTCTGAAATGCTCAGCTCACTAGTCATCTCCTTGTTTTGACCATAAATAACTAACAACCGCTGTGGTCCATGACATGCTGCTGACTCAGCCAGCACTGACTGCCAACTTGTTAACTTCACCTTAACGCTTATAGTTTTTTCCAATTGCTAAAACACAATTTTGCCAACATGGCTTTATCAAAATACTTAACACAATTCACAAAACCAAACACACCCAAACTGCTAAATACCTCATATATGCTGCAAAATGAAGCACTGCAGCCAAAACTACATATAGCATTATCAAAATCAAACCTTTGCACCAAATGGCAAACACTTCATTCATATTACCAGTTTTTTGTCTAACCAACTACATACTGTTGGGCATAATGAAAAGTACTCTCATCTTTAGTATGCTTTGCCATAATAGTAAAATAGTTCAAATTGTACAAATTTCTTCAGATTGTTCACATGCACAGAAATATTTGCAGATACTCACACATGCTATTTTTCACCAAACAAGTCTGTGCAGCATATGCACAGCAGATATATTTACATTGGACTGAACAAAAATATGCTCATAAAAAACAGCAAATTGAAAAAGAAAATTGCAGAAAAAATGTGCAGAAATAGTAAAAAGAAAAGAAATGTAGTGTCATTTTGAATGGCAGTGTTTTGAAATGGCAAACACAAAAAGATATGTGTGTCTTATGCAGAGAACCGTGTTCAGTGCATTTAAAAAGTGCCATTTTGAATTGCAAAATGTGTGTAAAGCAGAAAAAAGTGTTTAGACTTTTGGAGACTTGAGAAGAATAAATTATTTTAAATAATTGTGCTATGCATGTCATTTTAGTGTGTTAGCAATTGGAAAAAAACTGTAATGTGAAGCTTCGAAAAATGTGATGCACGTTGATCAGAGACTGTTTGACCACCTCTTTCCCCTCCCCACTCTCCTAATTGAAGTCAGTGCTCTCCTGACGCTGACAAACCCACCTTGATGGACGCTCCAGCGAAGTGGGCGAGTTGTTTGATGTGCTGGCCCTTCTTGCCGATCAGGGCCCCGACTGCCTGAGTTGGAATAAAGAGGTAGACAACCTCCTGTTCTGGAGCCTGTTGCTGAAAAAAGAGACCACAATATATTTTAAATACATGGTATATTGACAACAATGACACCACATCCATAAAGCTAAATTGAGCTCTCTTCGTAGGTTTTCTCTTTGGGTAAACATCCCACTCTGGCTAGGTCTCAACGTAATATTTCCTATTAGGGCCGATAGTTGCCCTATGTTTTTGTTTTTCTTAGCATGGTAACACTCATGTACTCAAGGTTTATAGAGTGAATTTTTCATGAGCCACAGGACAACTCTGGGCTAAAAAGTCTCCTTCCAGAAATATTTGTGGTGTTCTGGTGACTGGGTAATGGTACGCAGGAATGCCAGACTCACTGTTCAACATAGTGAGAGGTTGTCGTGGTCTTATTTATATCTCCCTGTCCATTAGTCCTCTTTTTCTTAATACTGTGGCAGTCCCTCCCATGTTTAGCATAAGTAATTTGCAAAGCGAGACTTTCCTCAGCGCAGACGGCTTAGAAAACGGCCGCATCCTAAACTTGAAGCTTTTCCTAAGCTTCTTGTGTGCAAAAACATGCCATCAACTATTAAAATATTTTTCTAGCCTCAAAACAGAACAAGAAATTAGTGGTCAAGTCTCTGATCACTAAGGCAACATTGACTGTAGTGCAGATTTAAGGGAACATACTGAGTGCTGGTGGGTGACGGCACTTGCTGGAGGAACCCCGTACAGGCCACTGAGATGTGAAGAGTGACTCTGAAAGTGAAGTGACAAGCAGACCGATCAGATGGCGCGCACACACACACACACACACACACACACACACACACACACACACACACACACACACACACATTTACAGACTCATGCACATCCTCAACTCAAACTCTTATTAGGAGGAATTTTAGGGCATAAACTCACAGTGAATCACACACAAACTTTCTTGACTACGAACCACGCAAATACATTCTCACACACTGTCTCACACCACTTTGGCTCGACCACGTCAGGCAATGAGTGGAGACTTTGTTTTACAGACACACTGACTCATCTCTGGAGAAGATGGGGGAATTCTGGTTGTTTCAAACTGTGTACAACATCATGAAGGAAGACCTGAGTCAACATTGTGTGTTTTTTTTCAAAAAAGTACTTTAGGGGGAACCTGGTTTACCATGTGTTGGAAACAAATTGATAAATCAATGTAAAACTAATCCCTGCAGGAGCTGTGCATCGCTGCACTGGGTGGGTAAAACCAACAGCGGTAAAGTCATTCTAAAAGAAGCATTTTTAAAATCTTTTTTCACCCCCTTTTATGGCTGCATGTACAAAGAGCGTACTCACTAAGAATGGGTTGTATCCTGCTGGTGCCACAGGGGGCACTGCACCACGTGGTCCAGCAGCAGGTGGCAGCACCGGCAGACCAGAGGAGAAGATGCCCAGAGCGTTCAGGTTCAAGCCTGGGATTAGGTTGGCCTGTTGCTGTGCAGAAGAAGACGAAGAGAAGAGAAGAAATTATCAGAAAGAAGACAATACATTAGGATTTAATTAAGGGTAATTATCTATGTTTTTTTAAACCAACTTTCACAGAAAAACATGCTGATATGCTGAGGAGCAGATCGGTTTAAACAGGTATCCAAGAGTCGTGTTTCCTGTGGCAAGCGGACGATGACTAATATAGTTTACAGTAAGAGAAAATCTTTCTACACACACAGCTTAGAAAATCTACTGCTAATAAGAGCTAAAAGAGAACCTTTAAGATAGGAAAGTTGATGTTGAAGTTATGTTGTGCTGAGACAAGTAGACAGCAACAATCCTGATAATCAAATAATCTTTTAAATCATTCAACAAGCAAAAATAGCAAACATTCTCTGGTTCCAGTTTCTCAGATATAAGTGTTTGCTTCTTTTGTTTGTTTTCTGTTATACTAAATTAAATATATTTGATATTTTAAATGTTGTTCAGACAAAACAATTAACTTGAAGATGTCAACTTGCACTCTGGGAAAAAGTGACAAGCATTATTTACTATTTCATATGAAATTATTAACCAATTGATTGAGAAAATATTCAGTAGATTAATTGATAATGAAAAAAATGTGAAATGTTCCTTTACTACTGCTAATTCCATTATATATACCCAGCAATCATAATAAAGTGTTACTTTTATTCATGTATTGCATTGATGTTCAGTGAAAACTGTAATTATATTTTATGTAATTTCTTAACTGCATGTATTTCTAATTTATTTATTTTCTAGTCCTCCTTCCCTTTCTCTAAGTGGCTTTGTCACTTGTCAGCATTGTTGGGAGTAACGGCGTTTAAGTATAATGGCGTTACTAACGATGTTATTTTTTCAGTAACGGAGTAATCTAATTAATTACTTTTCCCATCGTTGCAACGGCGTTATCGTTACTGAGAATGTAAAGTGGCGCGTTACTACAATTTGGTTGAATGAAGCGCGAGGCTTTGGCTACACATCAGCTGCCTGGAGAGAGCAGGGGGGGGGGGGGATGCCCTGCTCACGCTGTCTCACTGCACACTCTGACTACCATTAAACACAAGACAGCGACAATGGCGACGAGCCAGGGAAATTCAAAGGTAATGTTCTCAAACTGGAAGTACCGGCACTACTTCTCGCTTATTGATATTAAAGGCAAGAATGTTTATGTAACATGCACGCCCAGGAAAAAAGACTTTATCCACGTCTGCCTCAAGCAACTCGAATCTTATGAAGCACCTCACATCAACACGACACTTGTTGCTGCTGCTAACCCAACCCCAAGCCCAAATGCAGCTAGTGTGAGCTCCAGCAAAGGAGACGGAGCCACTCTGTTAAAACAAGCAATGCTCGATTTTTCGGGTCAGCAACAGGTGACCAAGGCGTTATATATAATAGCGTTATAGAACATAAAAAATAACGTCACAGTTACTTTGCTGAGTAACTAATTACTTTTACAATGTGGTAACTGAGTTACTAACTCAATTACTTTTTGGGAGAAGTCATTTGTAAATGTACCTAATTACTTTTTTAAAGTAAGATGACCAACACTGCTTGTCAGGCCACCATTGTAAATAAGAACCTGTTCTTAATGACTTGCCTGTAAAAATGAAGGTGAAAAAAAACAAACAAACATGTATCTCCAAATTTGGTGATTTTGAATTTTTCTGATAAAATGGATTACGTGTTCCTTTAAAATAGGTTGAGAAAATGATCCTACTTCTTAAGCTGAATAAACCATTAAAAACCCACAGGACCATCTGAAAAATGCATTGTCACAACGCTAAAAACAGGGCTGTCTGCTGTTGTCCGGCATGACAAAAATATTTCTCCCTCAAAGTCAAGTCAGCTATTCTGGTTTCTGGCCCGTGAAGAGACACACGGCCCCCTTTCACTTCCTTGTTCCAAGAAAGCTTTGTGTAATATCCACAAAGTCACACTAGATGGCCCTCACCGCTTATTGTAGAGTCGACGCTCAGCCCGACAGGTGCCAGAACTGCTTTCACCAGCAAGTACAATTTAACCGCATGCGGCGTGATACTTCTTCGTTAATATTTCTTAGCCAATATCGGCAGCTCATGTGAAAGATACTGGGATATTATTCTAAGTAACTGTTGTTCATCATACAGACCATAATCACAGTGAATACACTTTATCAGCATTTATCTCTGTATAATAGGGAGTGTGCAGCATGTGGTATCATCGCTAACTCTCTTCCGCTGAGGTTGACCTCTCTGGCTGGCTGCAGCACTGGTGATGTCATTGGGGCAGTGTGAAAGAGGAGCTGGGTTAGGGAGCGGCCTACAGATATCAGATGGATGCTGGGAAACGCAGTGTGTTAACAGCAGGAACACAGACAGACACACACACACACACACACACACACACACACACAGTGGGGAAGTAAGCGTGAGTCAGAGGCGCGTGGAACAGGCACACACACAGACACACACACGTACGCAGACATGCTGTGCTCAAACACTCACTGATGAGCTATTCAGCGATCGTTTACTGTTATCCATTTACCAAGCAGACAACAACGGGTAATACTAATGCTGGCGGTAACATGTACTGAAAGGGGAGGTGATATCGCCCTGCTGTATATCATCACTCCCTCTCCGTTGTTCACCTGTCAGTCTTTGTGAGTCACCCTGAGATCACACACACACACACACACACACACACACTGAACATTCAAGAGGCCTGCAGATGGTAACTTTTAAGCTCGGCTTACGTTTATAGCAGCAATGTCATTCTCGTAGGCTTCCCTCAATTTCTTCATGATCTCCACTTCGGCTTTACAACACGCCTCCAAGCTGCCCTTCACCGTGATGGTCCTCTCAGGGTTGTAAATGGTTAAGTCTTGTAACCTGCAAGGGAGATCACACACGCACGCACACACAGATAAATAAGTATGTGCATGTTGTCCAACTACAAATGGAGAGAACAGAAACACTCACTTTCTGCTCACTATTTTCTTATAAGGTGGACATGACTAAGCTGATTTTAGTTGCATTTCCTGTTTATCTAACTTAAGTGTTGTTGAAGGATGAGTCATCACCATCAAAAACTGACATTACAATATCTTGCTTCGCTAACAAGCAATTTAGTGCTGCATTTTCATAAAGTTGGAGGACACAGAAGAAAACACAGACTAAAAAAAGGAATGATGAAAACTGAAGCAGCAGAGGCTGAGATAGTCTGACTTCACTGTAAGTTCCCTGTGTGGGATGAACTCCAAAAACACTGGTTCCTACACATCCCATAACGCAGCTCAATAACGTTTCAATATGCCTCATTCACATCACATCGTCATCAGAGCATTCAGAATTTTCGAGCATTACCGAGTCGTAATTAACAACTTGGATGTTGACGTGAGCACAATTCACAGGTTGAAAACTCGTAATTACGGTACTCCGATATGAAAAGAACGCAGCACTGGATCCTTCCTGCCTGGGGAACACATACGTCTTTTGAACTCTATGCCCCTAGTTTGCAATGCAAAAACTAAACCTGATGACATCCTCAGGGTTGTTTTCTTTTCAGACTCGACAAAGCTCCTCCTGAGACACAAAATATAATATACTGTACAACTCTCACTCACAACTCTTTGTCTCTCTCAAGGTCAGGATGTGAACATATCAGCAGAAGAAAACATAAGTACAGACAAAATAGATTCATCCTGTGTTTGATGTGTGTCTATGTTACTCTTGCAGCAATTTCTCTCTGTCCAAAATGAATTTCTCCTTTGGGAGACTAATAAAGAGACTTTGACTTTGACTTTGACTTTGATCTGTCCTTGCTTATTATTATTTGAGAGGACAAAAACTGTTGTGCAGAAGCATCAGTGTAAAACACTGTAGAAAGATATTTTGCTTAATCTCATCATTTTGTGCGAAACCAGCTCAATCAGTTTGAAATTTAATTACAGTTCAGAAAACGTTTGAGTGAAAAACTCTTTTGTCCTGAAAGTTGTCTCTTTATTTTTGCAAAACACTGACATAACCATGAATGTACCGTTTGCCTCCTTTCAAAAGGACCATATTCCTCTCTCTTTGTCTCTCTCCTCATCTCTGTCTCTTTCTCAAGGCTTATTACGTCCTCAGACCTCACAGACGTTATGTTCTGGAGTGAAGATGCTGTAAGCAACTATTCACATTTGTTCTCTAACAACTCAGTTAAGTGAAACCGCATGCTGAGAGGCTAAATTATTACTAAATAAATAAATAAAATGAATGAGCACAGCTGTAGAAAGGTGTAGCGCCTGTTATTTGTGCTTTGGTTAATATATATATATATATATATATATATATATATATATATATATATATATATATATATATATATAGTCAAAATTGCTGCTGTTCCACAATGCCACAAGCACTCACATCAGTGTGTGTGTGTGTGTGTGTGTGTTCTTGAAAATGCTGGTACGGCTAGTTGCATCTCTGAAGAGCGCCGTGGGTGTGTGTGAAAGAGGAAGACGAGAGAGGCGACTTACGAGGAGATGGTAATCTTGGTCCCTGTCTCCTCCTCGATCTTCTTCAGGTTGCGGCCCTCCTTCCCAATCAGCCGGCCCACAAGGCTGTTGTGGGCAAGGATCTTCAGAGGGATGTCCTCTGTCCTACACACACAGAAACACACACACACACACTCAGGTTAAGCGAGATAATAGAAGATAAGTTCCGCTGAGTGTCACTGATGTGGTGTGAAGAATGTCATGGTGTGATGGCGATGAACAGGAATGTTGACTGCTGCCCAGCCAGTGTAAGCACATGGCACAAAGTTAAGACATGAGCCTTTTATTTAGGTGTGCACAATGGTGGCTTTTACTGATTTTCACAGAAAAATACCCAGATTTTTATAAGAAAGAAGATCAGTTTAAACCCATTTTCCTGTAGAGCTGCTGTCCACATGCATCCAAATGTTTCCTGTTGCAAGAAGACATGTTCACTGTAGTGTACAGTAAACAAGGTAATGCTGCAACAAACACATCTCAGAAAATGCTTCTGGTAATAGGAGGAGAAAAGAAAAACAGGGTAGAAACAAAACTGATCAGCTGATAATGTGCTGGAGTCCCATGTACTCAAGTTCAAACAGTAAAACTACAGATTGTCTCCTGGATTCTTGCATTATTTGTTGTTGTTTTTATCATCAAAATAAGAAGCTGATAAATTGCTAAATACTTTAATTCCTCGTAATTTCCAGGATATTTCGATATTTAGCAGTAATTATATATTATATAGTGACAGTGTTCAATTGTCTTCCAATTCATTGATTATAATTAACTGTTACACTAGCATCACCTCTTTTAGTCAGTGCACAGCAGCTCAACTAAACATGCAGAAGTTTAAAATGTGTCTACAGGCAAGTATGCAATTCAAAATATACGAAAAATAACGTTTCTAATTGTTGTTTGTCAAATCCAAAATGAAGGACATATATGCAATATCAAAGGTTTTGGCCCTCAATCAAATGTTGTGTCTTGCTTATTAAGTGTATCTTTATTGTCACAGTTGTCTTCCTCTTGCTATTAAGGTTGGGAGATTTAAAATAATCGAGGAGGATTGTTTAAGCTGCGCAATTTAGGTGAAGTGGAAAGTGAGTTTTTTTCTTTATTTTGTGCCGTACAAATTATGATGATTTGAGAAAGTTAATTTTCCGTGAAATTGTTTGACAAAACCCTGAAGTATTCTGGTGCACAGGTGGGTAGACATTGTAATGCTTGTTTAATTTAGATGTTTAAGTCCAAACATGTGTTTTAAAAGCCTGGAAGAGGTGGCAAGACAAACTAGTTCACTAATATTTGTTCTGATTTCTCCAGTATTATATAATTAGTGCAGGGGTTTTGCCAGTGATTAATGAATTGTTTTGTAGAGAATGAAGGCCTGATGATTTAATTGTGAAATGATAATGACAAATTAATATTTAATTGGGATAAATGGAGTGATTTTTCTGGAATGTATGTATGTATGTACAGAATGTATGTATGTAGGTATGTGTGAATTGGGATGGTAATAAGATTTTGGGACAAGAGAAGCATAATTTCTGTATGATCTATAATTCGGTTCTGTGGGACATTTGTGGGGTCAAAGTGTGAATTAAGGTTGTGGAGGGGTGTGGTGGAGGTTTCTTTTGGGTTGGGTCACAGACTAGGTGGTGTGTGTGTGTGTGTGTGTGTGTGTAGGGGGAGGATCTGTAAAAGTTGATCTTTGCTGTAAGGTGGAATTAGTTTGGGGTGAGCTGTGGGGCAAGTAAGGGGAGATGTTGTGCGTTAAGATGCCAAGTTTAGTGGTTCAGGTTTCACTGGGTGAAATTACAGGGTGTGGGGTGGCCGAGGTGACACGTTCATTTCTGCAGGTGTGGCACCAAGGCAGGGAAGGGTGGAGGTTATTGTGACTTTGAGAAAAGGTTAACTGAATTGGCAGAGTAGTTTCATTACATCACATTCATTTGGAAAATGCTTTTGGCTAAAGCAACTGTCAACAAACAGGAGCAAGAGTCAAGAATCATCTGACTCTCCTTCTGTTTTGAGCTGTCTCTAGTGGTTCTTTGCTGCAAGTGTTGTTTTTTTAATTTTGAGGAAAATATTGGTGGCATTTAGAGCTACAGCCCACTAACTAATGCATGCTGGTGTAATTTGATTTTTTGTAATTTGTACCCATTTTCTTGAAATACAAATGCTAATGAATAGTTAAACATTTTGCGAAATATGCTTATTCTCTTTCTTGTCGAGAGAAGATAGGTACCACTCTGTACGGTGACTATGAGGCTACAGCTAGCAGCTGATTAGCTTAGCTTAGCATAAAGACTAGAAACAGGGAGAAACAGCTAGCCTGGCTCTCCAAAAGTAACAAAATCCACCTAACAGCACCTGTAAAGGTCACTAATTAAAGCATAAAACAGTGAATTACACTTCAGTTTTTGTACAGATTACACCAATGAGATATAAGTACACACTTCCCCTCTTTATCAAGTCATATTTTCCAAAATGTCAAACTGTTTCTATAAAGGTGTGAAACCTGGGTTGGATGGATGTTGGATGTTGGATGTGAAGACCTAAGACCTAAAAGACCTAAGACCTAACTTCCTAACTTGTGGATATCAGGAGATTGGCAGCAAAGTGTGCTGTTATCACAGAAAGAGGTGACATTTTTTATTTATGCTTAAACTTCCACATGCATTCCCACCAGCCTTAATCATCTGATTCAACAGCCTGAAATATTCTTTGTTTTAATGGGAGACCACGCCGATACAAAACACTAGCCATGAAAAACAACCAACAAAATAAACAACCTTGACAAAACTATTTTAAGCGTGATGTTTTCTAGGATGTATCCTGTAAGTCTGTGGAAACATGTTCATATTTAAATGGAAGCAAATTGTTTTTTTTTCTGAATCTAGTTACGTAGGATCTATCCCTTATATTTCCAACAACATTGACTGTGTGCACACAGGGTAATGTAAAGGCGCGCGGCCCCCTCGACAAACAACATGCTCAGATCCAGCAGAAGCTCAACGAGTTTAAAAGGTGCAGTGTCTTGTTAAAAGTGTCAAGCCCAATTAGACAAGTTGGCCTCGTTTCTTAAATGCTAAGCTGTGATCACATGTTATCCTATGTGAGTGTGTCATGTGCACCATGTTTACTGTGTTAGTGGTCCAAGCGAGAGAATGCACAGTGAGATTAAAAGGTGTGCAGGCAGGTTAAAGGATAAGATTACAGCCCTGCAGACATTATGGCTAATCTCCCTGTGGGAGTGTATGCATGTCCTGCATAAGCAACATCTGAGCACGTTTGTGCACGTTTGTGTATGTCCAAGGGCAGACTCACGTCTTGGTCTCGTTGGCCTCCTTCTGCATGATGTCCAGGATCATACGACAGGCAGAGGAGCAGCCGTCAGGAGTTGAGTGGATGGTGATGGGCTTTTCTGCTGCACCAGCATTTTCCTTCCGATGAATGTCCACCCTGAGAGAGGGAGAGGCAGACAGACAGACAGAGAGATGAACACAACATAAAGAAGGACCGAGTCAGAGGCGAGAGGACAAAGTAATAATACATTTGTCATAATTGTGTATTACAGATCGAAAGCATGCGGAAAAAAATGAAGGTACTAAAAAGATAAACACAAAGATAACAATTCAAGGTATTGAAAAGCAGAGACACTATTTCGAGACACTATTTCAGAATTGTATGGTGTTTCGTGCTATCTTGCATCATATCTTAGACAACTGGTCTTCAAATGCAAGCCTGGATACGTAATTAATTCAAGCTTCAACGAGAAGTTTATAAAACAGGAAAGAGAAGAAAAACAGCAGGAAGCCAGGCAAGATAATCAGAGTAAGCTTACTTGGACTGTGTCTGTTTAGTGACATTCTTGATGGTGAGGCCCTCCTTGCCGATAATGGCTCCCACAAACTGAGTAGGCACAAGCATACGAAGGGGGAAGTCGTGTTGTCTGGTGCGTAGAGTGCCGAAGTCTCCTGAGGGCCCGGGCTGAGAGGCGCCCTGGTCCCGGGACGACCGACCCCCGCGCCGCGTGCGGGGAGCCTGGTCGGGTGGAGCAGCATCCATGTCCACAATATATGACACCTTTAAAGAATAGTCCTCAAACTGGTGTCCTGTTAACTTCTCAATGGCTCTGGAAGTGGGTGGAACAGGAGGTGTGAACCAATTACAATCAAATGATATGTCTAATTGTCAATACAAATCAATTGTAATTGTCAATACAAGGAATTAATAATATCTCAGTATAGATCTGTGGTATTTCTTGAGTGAGAGTTTGCAGAAGTTATTTACCAAGATTTCAAAAACACTGATTGGCTAACGTCTTAAGATATATTAATTGCTTTTAAACTATGTTTGTACATGATGCTACCTCCTACCAAGCATTGGTTGTGTATGTAATAAATTAACGCTAAGCATCTGTAAGATGCAGGTGAACAATCAGGACAGTACATCATTACAAAGGTAAGGGAAGTAACAACAGCAGCACACTGAACAAATGAGGACAACAACAATGGTGGAAAGTTTTCGAAATATTTCCAGCCACACTGAACGTCTTCCCAATAGGAAAACAGCTTTATCTCTTCATCTTTGCTCTCTGGTCGATACTGTGTTTTAATACAGCAATACTCACAATTTAGTTGTTCTAACCCTTTTTAAGATTTATCCACACTAGGCAACATTTTCAAAAAGCTCAATTTATGCATGAGAAAACTGTTGTCTAATTGAGGGCACAGGGCTGCCATGGAGAGGATAAAGTACATAATGTCTTTTTGACCCCGCTGCTTTTTTCTGCGTCATCTTAAAATTAATTATGCGGTAACTTTCTTGGGTGTCACCGTGTTCATTTAATGACGTGTCAAATCTGAACTTCACAAAGAGGATATTCCGGTTTTGAGTATTGATTTAGCCCTGATCTGACCCTTTGTGGATGTACTGTTTAATCCTCAAGGTACACACAAAGTCCATAGACAAGTAGGTGAACAATGCTGCTTGTGTTGCTGCTGCTTGTCTGTGCATACAATATATATATATATATATATATATATATATATATATATATATATATTTATATATATATATATATATATATATATATATATCACAAGCCTTACTCTTAGTACACGGCTGAATCAGAGTCATTATTTGTGCTGCTTACTCTTTAGCTTCCTCCTTGGTTGCGTACGTAACATTCACCACTGCTGTTTCTGTGTCAGTGTTCACTATGAAACGAGACAGAGAGAGAAAAAAAGCAAAAACATAAGATAGGTTCGGGCCACATTTACACATGCACTAGCAGGTCTTTGTTGTTGCTGTAGGGGAGTCAGACACGCGTCCAAGTTCCCGTGGTGACCAGAAAGAGCCACTTGTCTGTGTGAATCCATTACAGCCATCACCACACTGGCTTCCCTCCAGAACCCGCTGCTGCCTCCACAGACAGAAGCTGCTAAACACAATAGCCTCTCTGCCACTTGCACAATAACGGATTAAAGTTTGACATGACAACCTAAACAAAGCAAGTAATCTGTGATAAAGCATACAACAGGGACACACCTTGGGAAGATTTGTGGTCTTGCACTGCCTGCTCAGAGCAGCTAACGCTGCCACAGTTAGTTAGGGGTTTGATTCCCGCTCGGACTAGGGGTGCAATGGATCACAAAACTCACGGTTCAGATCGGGTCACGGGTTTGAGTCACGGATCAGATCAATTTTCAGATCAGCACAAAAAAAGGGGAAATTTAAATGATTTATTAAAAATGGAAAAACAATAACTTAAAACAATAATAACTTATTTCACCAGTAAATTGCTGTCAAACGACAAAAACAGATGAGAAAAGGGTATTTTACAATAACTTTGAATGCACCACAAGGTTTGCCAGTTTCAAATAAACGCACCATTTAATCCCGTCTGTTTTGTTTTTCCGACAGTTTGTATCATATATTAGCACCAGATTTTAATGTGCCGTTTACATGAACAGAAAATTGCGTTGCCTGTATCTTTTCACAGCAACCCTCCATAGAGATTTATCAGCCTACTTTAAGTAACAGCGACAGTAAAATGTATTTCACACTATTATTATGGTTAAACTTTGCAATTGATCCGCGGTTCACAAGCATTCCGAAGCGTGAGTGTTGATCCGTACGGACTACGGATCAACTATGGTCTGTTACACCACTATAGCTGGGACCACACCACTGTACAGCAATGATGAAACAAGCTTAATATGAGTCCATTTATTAATTGATTGCCGGAAATTCAATTTGCAATTATTTTGATAATCACTTAATGAAACTTAATGAAAATCATTTTTCAAGCAAAAATGACAAACATTTCCCAGTTTCAGCTTCTCAATTATAAGAATGTTTTGCTTTTTGTTGTCTTTAATATGATAAATGGAACATCTTTAGGTTTTGGACTGTTCCGACAAAATGAGCAGCAGAATTACATTTTATAGACCAAACAAATAATATAAATAGTAGAGAAAATAATTGCCAGATTAATTGGTAATGACTAATTGTTAGATGCCACCCTAAAGTAAAGGACATAACAAAAACACGCCCCTCAGTGTCTTATATCAATGCACAACTTAACTACCTAACCGCACACACAGACAGGATGAAGCTCTGTATTCACACAAAATCCAGCAATGCCGCACCTTCCCGCAGAGGTGTGTGTGTGTGTTTGTGTGTTTATTTGTGCTTTAGAGCGTAACTGCCATGAAACAATTAGAAAATAGTGCTTTATTCCCCTGATTCACTGCTTTGTTCTGCACTCCCTCTCTTCATTCACTCTATTGCTCGCTTGACCACCGCTGCTCTCTCTCTCTCTCTCTCTCTCTCTCTCTCTCTCTCTCTCTCTCTCTCTCTCTCTCTCTCTCTCTCTCTCTCTCTCTCTCTCTCTCTCTCTCTCTCTCTCTCTCTCTCTCTCTCTCTCTGGCTTGTTGAGCCGGAGAAGGGGGCAAATTTGAAGTCTGTGTGTTTACAAACAGTAAACGATACTTACTAGATATTATACCATTAGCAAGAGAAAAAGAAACACAACATGTCTTATTGATGGACCTCTATTAGAAGAGACAATGGCATCTCTGCTTTGTCAATGAAGGATCTGTTTGTGTAACCGCTAAATGTCAAAATTATGAGTCAACAAAGAAGCCACTGCTCTTTGTTTGTGAGAACCGATGCCAAAGCCTGCTGACAAAACATCCACTGCAATTTTTTTAGATATCTTAGAAAATAGGCATGCGAGGCAATTTGCGAGTATCACAGAAATAGTGAAACAAGCGTTTTTAGAAAATAAAAACAGGCATCAGATAAAGTCTCCCTGTAAGTGAAAACTAAAACTTTCAAACCTGCGAGTGCGCTGCGGACAGCAGGTTTGGAAGGGTTAAAAACCAGTGAGAGTGCCCAGCTGGCTTAGAGAGGGTGAGTGGGCAGAGCCTGGCATGAGGCCCGGCCCCAGCACTCACAGCCAGCTCTCCCCCGCCACGCCTGCCCTGCCCTGCCCCGACACGGGCAGCCTTCACCGTGCCACACAAGAACATGGGACTATTCCAAAACCTTACCCCATAACCAGAGCGCACAAACACGGGCAGAGAAAAAGTGACAGGCAGACAGGAAGTTGGACAGAGACACAGAAAAGGACTTAAGACGGGAACAGATACACAAGCAAGCTGGCTCTCTGGAAGCTTTGATCACTCACTGCTACCAAGCAACTCTGACACTCAGAGAACCGGACTAAAGAAGAAGGAAGAGGAGGAAATGCTCGCTGGTATACAGTAGTACAGATGAAGTGGGTTGTTTTACGGCAGAATCTGGGAAACTCTGAGTGGAGTAATTTCTCTGCTGGGTTGTCTTTTAGCACCTGTCAAGACTACAGTGGGTGATAGTTGATCTTGGCAGCTTTGACGCACAGAGAGACACCGTGTGTGTGTGTGTGTGTGTGTGTGTGTGTGTGTGTGTGTGTGTGTGTGTGTGTGTGTGTGTGTGTGTGTGTGTGTGTGCGTGTGTGTGCGTGTGTGTGTGTGTGTGTGTGCAAAGGTCTACTACACGAGCATGTGTGTAAAGACAGCAAAAGGTTCGTAAAGCTGCATTCCCTGCACGCACACGCACACGCACACACACATACACAAACGCACACATACTCCATCAGACTGTGCAAAAGCCTCACCACAGGCGCCTACAGTGTCCTCCCCCATTATCATGATGCACCTCCCCAAAACAGACGCACAAGCAAAGAGGCATAAACACACACACACACACACACACACACATATGGACACATTACTACTGGACGTCTGCCATGTCTGCCCACTTCAATCCATACGCTGAGTCTAAAGGGACCAGTGGCAATTAGTGCTTATTATAGAAGCTGCATGTAATTCAAATGCTGCTCTCTCTGGGTCAAACGTTTGTGTAAGATACACATGCACACAGACAGACAAGATGATAAAGGCTGATTTATATGCAAAGATGGGTTATGTTTAGATAATGGGTGTGTGGGATGATGGTAACGAGGTTGACTCTCTGGGAGGTCTGTGTGTGTTGCTAAATAGACACATGTGCATTAAACATTTGGAACCAGATGATGATGATGAGATGTGCAGAAAACACGGAGAGGAAGAGGTCTGTACCTTGTTCCACATTTTCTACAGTACCATACTGAGCTAGAAGGCCGTCCAAAACCTGAGGGAGAAATGAGAGCATGGGTTAGAGATAACTACGGACACTGATGCAAAAACACGTATGGATACCTACACACACATGCACGCACGCACGCATGCGCGCACACACACACACACACACACACACACACACACACACACACACACACACACACACACACTAGATTTTACTAGCTGATTAGTAAATCTTTTAGAAAATTGGTTGTTGTTACGAAGAACTTTTGAAGGACTTGGAAAATGCTTTTGAAAGGTATAATCTGTCATCCAAATGTAAAGTTCAGAGCGCAAGATTCTAAATTTGCTATACCTCCTAAAATGACTGTCAGATGTTTTAATACATGGACAATACACAAAGCTATATTTAAATGATCAATGTTTTCATGTACTGTTAAAAGGTTGTTTACATTAGTAATGTAATGTTGCAATGTTGTAATGTTTTATTCTGTTATATTCCAAATATTGATCTATAATAAAGACCACAAAATGATATTAAAAAAATTACAAATAAGGTAGTTTACACCTTCTTTTCTTTATCACTGCATGTACACACAGAGACACTCGCACAGTAAAAAAACAACTTGAACCCCAGCAAGGTTACAGATGTTGACACACATAAACACAGCGTCATCCCCACAGTAACAAACACTGACGTAAATAAAAGCTCACATGCACACAAAACACAGAAATACAGCATTAAAGCTGGTGATTCATGGTCGGAAGACTGGTTTATGTGCTACCTGGTGCTTCAACTGGGCAACACACACACACACACACACACACACACACACACACACACACACACACACACACACACACACACACACACACACACACACACACACACACACACACACACACACACACACACACACACACACACACACACACACACACACACACAGAAAAACAACTGACCTCCCACTGTAGATGAGGGGGAATGTTCCGGATCTGGATCTTCCGACTCCTGCAGAGATGAGAGACACAGACGGAGTGGATTTAACAGACCTGAACCACACACTCACACATTTGAGAGTTACAGTCATCTGTTGTGTTAACAGGAAAGCCAAACTTCACTCACGTTTACAATATACACATACAACAGCTGAGAAGCAGAGATGTTTTGTGATGAGGGCAGAAATGCAGAGTTAGACCTGTACTGTGTGTAATCTAACAGTTAGTGTCATAATAACTTTATAAATGCCCACAGCTCATTAGACAGTATCACAAATTAAAAGACTGTCGTAGAGCTGCTGAAGGATATCTAGGTGTGTAGGTGAAGACGTTCATTTAGACAGCAGCTACTGACTCTCAATGCTATTCTCACTACTCTCACTACAAGACATGGATATAACACCAAAAAAAACACATGAAAAACAAGTTTCAATGAAAATGGTTGTAATCTGACAACAAGAATGATGAAACATAATTTGGTAAATCAAAACCCATTTGATTAGGGATTAACAGAAACAAACGCCAATTCGTAATTTAGCAATTAAAAATCAACAAAGTTCTTTTTTTTTTTAAGACTGGTCCCTCAAAGAAGACAGTAACAAAATGAAAGTAGAAGTCTTACAATTTACATATACATCAAAAAGTGCTGAAAAGTTTACTTGGAAAACTAGTACTGACATTTCTGCATGATAATCATCTGGAGATGAAGTTACCGGTGGTTAGATTGTGTTTTTAGGCGAGAACAAAAGAAAGAAAGAGTTAGAAAAGTGCACTCAGTAGAGTGCAGATCTCTGCCAAGGTGTCACCCTATCCCCTTCCAAAGAAAGAAAAGACAATCTCAATCAATTTTCACTACCGGTTGCCGTACAGTCAAGCTGTATTCATCTTGTAACGTGCCTAACTTTAGTGGTTAAAAACATAGCAAGTGGCGAATTAATCTGCAGATGGTCTGGTTCAAAATGAGACCAAACCTTTCTATGGATATCAGTCTTTGAGCCACAATAATGACCAAAATGTGGCTTGCAACAGAACTTTTGACTGAAGCAGTTGTTGATCACGTGCGGCCCCTACCGGCCCGTTAAGAAGAGTGAGAAGTCAGCAGCCAATGACAGTATAAAACAGAGCAGTCAATACAATTGTGAATCACCGCAACCACAAAAGGTCCTTGAGCAAAAACGTTCAGGCTGATGGTTCCAGCAGTACGGAAAATTAGCTATGGACAGACAGATACACACATGCACATAACAGAGCAGTAACCGAACACGACCTGAGCCCAACAGGCATTAAGATATTTATGTCCGACCCAGTTAAAATCTCATTTTTTTTCTCATACTAATGACATATGTACGTTTGTTTGTGTGGAAAGTCCGCTTTTATTAAGCAACTGTAGGAAGGCATTCGGAAATGTCAACAGATGAGCGCATCAGCGCACACGGGGCAACAAGCGCACATTAACACAGGCGCGCACAAGAGGCCCAATCATATAGCCTTTGTATGACGTAAAACGGGCCCATCGCCTACCTACATAATAAGCTGTTTTAAATTTAAAATGTCCAATGCCTTATTGCACTGATGTAACTGAGCCCGACCCAAACATAATTTCTAAATATCTGTCCGAACCCGGCCCGTCGGGTCCCGTCGGGCTCGGATCGGGTATCCATCCTCTAATGCACACACATAACTTGTGCCTGGAGGGGATAAAAAAATACATATACCAACAAATACAATGTATCACTTTTGTTTTTAATTCACATTAATTTCCATTTTTATCCTAATTTTTCTGTAATTTGATTTATGAGTAACAAAAAAATTTGATGTGAATAAGCTTGGATTAACTACATCTTTTAGCTCTTTATCAAAACATGTCAGTCAAAGAAGACAGAAAGATTGACGTTCAAATAGGACAGCATCCCTCTCTGCCCGGTCGTTTTGGGATCAGAGCTTTCACACGGGCTTCCACTCTCCTTCCGACCTCCAGTCAGCGTGTCAGCTCAAATAGCACAGCCACATAAACTGCCCGGTGACCACAGGCTGTTAACAACTGCATTAACGTTAGAAAGTCCAGCTCCGCATGAGAGCTGCTGATTTAAAAAGCAGAGAAGCTGGCGGAGAAAAAGCCACACTGCTGAGCAACCGCATCCCAAAAAAAATCATTTAAGGACAATTAGGAGCCATTACCAAGAGTGGGGAACAAAGAGGTACAGAAATAAAGTGGAGGACGTAAGGTAATAACAAGCGATAACGAGAGGTGGATCAATGTTTAGGAGGATTCTCCACGGGAGATATAAATGCAAGCATATAATACACACACACACACACACACACACACACACACACACACACACACACACACACACACACACACATGCATCATCGCTCTGCCTTGAATGCATGTGTTCACACACATTTCTTCATCTAGGTTTTGCATCTTTCTCTCCAAAAACGTCTCAGTGCGAAAACGTCAGAATTTCCTGTCAACAGCGAGGAGAAGACGAGAGGAACGAGCCGGCAGCTGGACATGAATGAATGACTCTTTCTGATTGTGCTGCATGAGGAAAAAAAGAAAGAAGAGGATACAGCAACACATGGGTTTACGACAGCCCTCTTCGCTTTTCTCCTCATCTATCCATCTGAACTTTAAGCACTTTTGTTAAAATATTGAGGAGTAACTGAATAGACTGCTATTATTGATTATAAGGTAAGCGACCACAAACAATGGAAAATGTAAACACTGCAACTACAACTTGCATACACATACACAACAGCTATAACGATTCACTTTGATAAATGAAACAACAAAATAACGTAAGTTTGGATTTTCCTCTGCCATGTGCCTCCTACCACAGAAACAGAGGACACAAAAGCATAGAAAACAGAAAACAATTCCCAGCGTGTCCTACCACATGGTGGCCTGCAAGCTTTCTGTCACTGATGGTGGTTTAAAGCGAGTGGCTCGATGAAAGATCTCTCTTGGCAACTGCTATCCAAACAAGGGTAAACCGATAAAAATCACCCTATACCACTAAAAACACATCACCTTTTTCAACGTAGTAAACAACCCTGTGCCGTGCAAAAGCAGGCAGTGGCTGAAAAGCTTTTTAGACCCACTCCAAACCCCAAAACAGCTCCAAACGCTGGCATCCCAGAACTGTCCAATATGGAAACTAAAAGCTCCTTTCATTCAGCGTTGTCTGCTTAAATAGCCCCGTAGACTCTGAGGGCCCAGCTCACTATTATGTTTTTGCTAATTGATTTGCCAACTGTACCCTGTACTGTACCCCAACCCTGATGTAATGTTAGACTAGATGACGCTGAACTGCAGCACAGTGATGCCGTCCTCTGTGCTCTTTAAAAGTTAATAAGCACATAAGCAGATTCGCTGTCAGGTGAGGCGAAGGAGGACAGATATAACTGTACCTACTATAACTGGCTTTCTTTATCAATATTGTCCCACTATGTTACATCAGCAGGACTTCTTTTTCTTTACTTTTCTCTGTAGCTTGTACATGTTTTGAAGGCCACTTGCTTGTCTGTCATCCTGAAATATGCATAGCTCCCTGAATGGACATCTCTCGGAAAAAGTGACTCCCGACAGTTCTTCTTCAAGGTCTCATTTTCAGCATGCCTGTGGCCTCTGGCTGACCATAAGATCACTGCTTTCTGTCAGTCTGTCTGTCTCCAGGGTAGGGAGAGGCCCACGATACAAGCCACCCTGCAACATATACTATTGTCTGTTTGCAGTGTTTATGTCTAGCTACAGACATGAACTGCATGTCCTCAGGTTATATGTGTTGCTTTATAATCCAGGAATAACCCAGTGATATTGTATGAAGCAGCAGGCTTCAGCTAATATCTGTTTGTTTGCATTTAAGGTGAACCCAGCGCTCTTTTTCAGCTCCTCCTTTCAGTCCAAAATGAGCTGCAGTAGAAGATACAGAATGAAGTCAATGGTTACTTAATGTTTGTTGAATGTGACCAAGCTGTCTGCTGTTGGTTTGGAGCAGCCTGCCAAGAGAAAAAAAAGCTTCTCAATTTCAGCCTTTAAATATCTGAGGGTGGCCATGTTCATTTGAAAAGCTAATATTTACTGCACCCACCTGCACAAGGTAAGAAACCGTGTCTGTGAACACGCATGCATACTAATACACACACATGCATGCAGAGCAGTCAAAGGAATTTTAACCTCTAAGAGGGCGGACAGAGGGGTGACAAAAGAGGGTATTCATCCCTCGCTAGAGCTTTGCAGTGTTCCTAAAGATGAACATCTGATCATCAAAAACCCTGTGTGAATTATACATTTAAAATCTTTTTTTCTAACCTTTTGTTTCCTGCAGTGTTTTTATCCCTTGCGATGTTTCCTTTTCTTTCACCTTTTGATCAACATTTAACGCTTTTGTGTCTCTGGACCGAAGAGACTTAGCTGGCCTGCTGAGATCACTTGGTTGTAACTAAGTGTAAAGAACTGCAAGAGCTGCAACAATTAATTTTGTTCTATTAGTTGATAATTGATTAATCGTTGAAGTCAAACTTCAAGGCAAAGGTCTCAAATGTGAGATTTGTTGCTTACATAGACTAGGTAAACCTCGCCCAATCTGCTGGCGATTTGATTTCACCCTGCAGCTCAGGCTGGAAACCTGTACGTTTATCTATCCTGCTTCCGTTACAATTTTGATTCTTGTTTACATTCAACATAGCGGCCACCGAAGCGCAGCAACCCATTGATGCCGCTGTCGCTGCTACGTCCCCCGGATCGTTTGATTCAGATTGGTTGAAGGACTATCCAATTGCGTACAGAGTCATTTGAACTATGCCCGTTGATCACACCTCTTGTGTAGTAGAAAGAAAGAAAGAGAGAAAGACAGAAAGAAAGACAGAAAGAAAGAAAGAAAGAAAGAAAGAAAGAAAGAAAGAAAGAAAGAAAGAAAGAAAGAAAGAAAGAAAGAAAGAAAGAAAGAAAGAAAGAAAGAAAGAAAGAGCAGACTCCCCAGACTAATGTTCAATCTTAAATCTCAATGAATCTTTTGAGGTTTGAATTGTTAATTGGATAAAACAAAACATTTGTTGACGTCCCTTTGGACTCTAGGATATTGTGAAAGCATTTTTTCATTCTCTCTTTAATGCTTTATAATTCAAACAATTAATCAAAAACATTAACAGCAGATTAATCGACAACTAGTATAATCGTCAGTTGCAAAGAATAAATGAACTCTATGTGCAAATGGCCTGATAGAATTAGCAACTTTTTAAAATATTTTTTTTTTATATCCTAGACCTAGAGAAAAGAGTTTTGAATCATGTTCACATCAGCTCCAGCTGGAGTCCACCTGACATGAGTCACTGGGCTGCATGTAGACAGAGATGACAGAATAAAGAGCGTGTCTGTCTTTGAAATTAAACTCTCTTTGGTGGAAGCAAAGAAAAGTGGTGCGACAAGACGAAACAGCTAAGGACAGTCTGGGAAACAATTCCACCACAAATGATAGACATAAAACATAACACAATCTAAAATACAGGATGCATTTACAAAATACTGTGAGTCAAAGGTTTTGGGAACTATCAGACCCTCCAGAAAAATACTATTATGCGATCGCATAATTCAATGCAAGTCCGCATATTTATGCGGGGCCGCATGTTTTTCAAATATGCCGCACTTTTGCCGCAGAAATTGCCGATTTCCACGCAAAATATGCAGGGCTTGCATGATTTCATAATCCCCGCATTTTCGTTGCAAAAAAGGATTGATATAAACGACCACATATGACAAGTTGTTATCACGTGACCTACACTTGTCCAGCAGCGGAAGACGTATTGAGATATTTTTTTTGAACTGAAGTAGCAAAAGTATAAAAATGCACTTTGCAACTAAAAGTCCTGCATTTAAAGTCTTATTAGGTAAACATGCATAATTATTAGCAGCAAAGGTTCCTTAAATATAGCACTTAGTTACTTTTCACTACATCTTAAGCTAAGTGATGACACCTGTGCCAGCTCCATTCACTGATGAAGACCATGAGAAAAGTAAAGAAATGCTCGTAAATGAATGTTTGAGTTCGGGTTATTTTGTTCCAGACGGTTCCCAAACAAAAAATGATTTAGAGTGATACTAGAGATACTAGAGTGCTTTTAAAGGTTTCTATTTCATATTATTTAAGAGATTGTTGAATTGATTCAATTGCTGTTAAATTAAATAGTGTGATAAAAGACATATGCAGATAAATAACGTGTTTCTTCTGACAGTCAGAATGAAGATTGCATAATGGTTATTCAATTTGCCATGAACTCAATGTACTTTGTTCTTTAAAAGCCCTTCAAAAAGTCAAGGTCACTCATGTCATTAAGAACTGTAAAAAAAAAAAGTCACTGTTTTTTTCCTTAAACCTTTTTCGTCTTTTCACAGAAACCCACAAGAGTGAATGATTAAACATTTCCTTCTCTGCTCAAGTGTTCAGTCTAATAAGGCCTTTAAAAGCCTTGTTTACTTTTCCCTCCCAGCTCTGTGCGGATGCCCATGCTGTCAGGGATCGGCTCCCAAAGGCGTGCTGTCCTGTGTCCAGCAGGGAGGCTCTCTCTCTCTCTCTCTCTCTCTAGATCAGTGTTCCCCAACCACCGGTCATTTGGTACCGGGCAGCACAGAAAATAAATAAATAACACTATTTCCGTTTAATTGATTATCAGAGTCTGAAAGATGTTTTATTTTGAAAAATGACGGGATTCTCTTCCGTCTCTCGCGCGTAGGAGGAGACAGATGAGGAGCCTGCAACTTGAAAGAAAAAGAAATTTAACAGACAATACCAGGAGTCCTACTTAAAATACGGATTTATCGCAACAGGTGATTCTCATGTGCTAAGCCCGCTCTGCATAATATGTGGCGACAAGCTAGCAAATAAGGCAATGAAGCCTTCAAAACTTATTCGGCACATGGAGACCAAGCACCCCGATTTTCTGCCGTGACAGCAATCAAAACAAAATGACGGAATAAACTGGACATAAGGAACGCAGTTCGGGTGTCACTGTCTCCCATTACCCCCAGATGGGACCGTTTGGTTGCACAGAAACAAGCGCAGGGCTCCCACTGATACATCGTTAAGGTAAATTGTGTTTTTCATGCATTTTACATTTGTTTTCATATTATATATATTATTAGATATTTGTTTTCGTGCTGGTCGTATCATTTTATTTTGTTGTGTTTATCCGCCACACCTTGAAGACCGGTCCGTGAAAATATGTCTTACATGAAACCGGTCCGTGGCGCAAAAAAGGTTGGGGACCGCTACTCTAGACGAATAAAAAGACATCCTAAATAGTCTTTCAGTCCACCAGCAATCAGTCCGGACCAGTCCGTAGTGCACTGCCTCACAAACACTTGCACACACACAGTCACCTCTACTAGAATCCTCACACCATATTGTTTCGACCTCAAATTAGTTTTCCTCCATTTAACTGTTATTTTCCTTTCTCCTGTATCCATTTAGCTGTCAACACTCTCACCGTCTCTGATTAAAAACTGCCTTGCCGTTGTTACACACCAATATTTGTTACCTAATACTTAACAAAACTATTCATTCCTTGTGATAAAACAGTGAGCTATATCACCAGATGTGTTATGCCAGAAAAAACAGAAATCTTTATTTTTCAACCCCTCGCCCTTGTGAAACGTGTTGTGTTTCAGCTGAAAGCCACGCTTGATGACACGACAGACAGATGAAGTCCACATCAGTCCAGAAACAGTCCAATGCAAGACTTTATACTGCACACAAGATAATTGATGACTTTCAAAATGAAAGATGATCTGGCCTTCATCACAGCCCTACATACCATGCAGATAAAATAGGAAACGAAAACCTCTGCAGTCATAAATCACACTGCAGGCGTGTGATAATGCACCTATTACATGGTCATATTACAATCCAGTGATATGCACTGTCTAAGCAACACTAATGTGTCTGTTTCTTTTATGTGTAGCGGTCCGACGTTTCAGTGCTGAGTGCAGCATAATGTGATCATCTGACAATCGGCTACATTTACAGCTATATGTGCATGTATGTGAGCTCTTACATCATCAGTATTGTAGAATGTAAATCTCTAAGCTGACAAATGCACTGTTCTTATTCCTTTACATCTTGCTGCAACTAGCACTGATAAAAAGGTAATTTTATACCCAGTGTAGAAGTGAAACAGCACTATCATATATGGGTCAGTTTTGGTGGGTTGGTCAAAGTGTCTGGTGGTCCTTATACACCAACTGCAGACTCGTTTAATCTGAATTAACCCAATTTCTAGCTTTGATCCTTAAGCTCTTAAGCACCTAAATGCCCTGAAATCTCCGAGAGGAAGCAACAAGTCAACAATATTCACGAGACCCTTCTGTGTGGAAGATGTCTCTTTGCTCCTCTTTTCAAACTCTGGCAGCGCTCCCAGTGTCCCGTTCCCTGTTGCTGGATGAAGTTGGAGCCCAGGCCATTTCTGTGTAGTGCTCTTAAGCACTTCTCTAAGGCCCATCCAATTGTTGTGGAACAGAGATAACAGGATTTGTATGAGAGAAGTGTCTATGCATTGTTGTTTACCTTCAGCCACAAGGTGGTGATGGCGCAGTGGATAGGACACATTCCTTTGGTGTGGGAGACCTGGGTTTGATTCCCACTGCGATACACAAACCAATGTGTCCCTGAGCAAGGCACTTAACCCCTAGTTGCTCCAGAGGCGTGCAACCTCTGACATATATAGCAATTGCTTGCTTGTCGCTTTGGATAAAACCGTCAGCTAAACCCAACCTACCTTAGATGAGTCAGAGTGCTCAGAAGAAATGTAGTTGATCTAGTGTAGTCTCATGTGTAGGCCTGCTGAACAAGACCAAAACACATACACACAATAAATATATATATATATATATATATATATATATATATATATATATATATATATATATATATATATATATATATATATATATATATATATATTTATTGTGTTCTACTTTACATGGCTTCCAATTCCATTCATTTTCAAGGAGTTTCCTGGAAAGAATTTGGTATTAATAGAAGGAACATGAAGACAGTATTCAATTTGAACAATTCTGCTTAATTGCGAGCATAACGGAAATCATGTTTTAGTCAGTGCAGTCACAGCAGGCCTGCATGTAAAATGTGAAATTTATCTACAGGCAAGCACACACTTCAACATGTATGAAGAGCAAACTTTGCAATAATACATAACATTTTCTTCTTTTAAGGACATTCCTATTTTGCCTTCTAATTAATACCAAATTACTCTTTTCTGGAAGATTCTTGAGATAATTAGGATATTTTTTGGACATTAAGGACATCTGGAAGTATGGCTAGATGGTGTATTCATTATGTTTTAAATAATGTACTCTATTAAAAGTTCATTCTTGACCTTAAAAATAATGGCTTGCAAAGCAATATCAGCTGCTGAGACTCAACATTGTATTCAACATTAGTGAAAGGTCTGCCTGTCATGAAGGTACTAACCTTTAACCATGTTTACCTGAAGGATTGCATAGAACTTGTCAGGGCAGTTGTCAGAGAAAGCACTGACTCAAGTTAGGGCAACTTTTCTTTGTTACTTGCAGCATTTGCTTCCTAGTGAGTCAAGTATAATTACCATTGTCATACTTTACAAACACAAAGGGAGAGTCTAACTTGTCTGTCTGCCATTTGGTGCTGGGCAGGTATAGCGTAGAGTGAGTTTATCAGAGCTTTTTTGTTGTTGCTGAAAACAGCTGCTTCAGATGGAAACAACACTGCCGGGAACTATGAAAACCTTCAGAGACAATTTGTGGGAAAATTGCTTATTTCTCCTTAAGTTGTAGAAATACCCCTGAGACAAAAAAAAAAAAAGAAATAGGCTGGTTCATCTAAAAGAATATTATAATATTATTAAAGTAATAATAATTGTTTCTGGTGACACTTCCCTTCACATTCAGTCTTATTAAATCCTTTTATTCTTCTGGGCATTAATTTGCATTCATCAAGGATCCCCCCCATCAAGTAAGAAAACAGTTATTCTATCTGCTCTTCGCCATTGTTTCCTAACCACATATTTTTTACACTGATACTGCAGAGTGAACAAAGCTGCCGCTCCACGGTGCTGCTAACCATCTCATCTCAGTAGCGCTCAGGTGCTTCTGTTTTCCCTCCCAGCCCTCAGCGGGTAAGGACTCATCAGAATTCAGCAGGCTTACCTGCCTGCCTGTTTCTCTTCACGCATAGGTTTTCTCTGTGGCACGGAGGCACAGGCCAGGCAGATAGACATATGCAACTCTGATGGAAGCCACAGCCTTCCTGTTGACATCTGTCTGCTCCTCGCTGTTGACACTCACTCAGCTGCTCAGTAGAAAGATGCAAATAAGGAGAGACTGCACATTGTTTCTTCGCCTATCACGTGTGGTACAAGGTTCATTGACAAGATCCATTGGCACGCAGGGAAATTTCAGCTAGATTAATATATTGTATCAAGTAATGATTTAGAATCACACGATGGGGATAATTACAAGTGTCTCAATAGATTTTAAATGACTCATGCTCATTATCAACTATATCAATAGAAGCATTGTAGAGGGTGTTCTGATTTCCACTACACATCAGCTCAAAGATATGCCATGATGTCACAAAGAAATGAAGAAAATAACTATTTACAATTAGATAAGACATACAGACATTCTCTTGGAGTGTCCAATGCAATGTGCATTCTGCAGCAGATATACAACTATTTCCAGTTCTCAGTGTAATCACTACAAATTAATTTTCAGTCAGTGCTAAAATGCCACAGGGTGCCCAGCTGACACAAAACAAATTATCTCCCGTCATGCCTACTAAGCCAAAGGAATTAGTATTTTAAAATGTTCCATTTGCCTATCGCTGTGTCACAATGCATTTCTATTTAATAAAAAAAACTGTTTGATCTAACGTGGCCACTGAAGCCCTTCCATATGGCTCTGAACATGCATCCACATATCTGAAATTAAATCTGGACATTTACACTACCGGTCAAAAGTTTGGAGTCACTTAGACATTTCCATTCCACTCCATTACAGACAGAATACCAGCTGAGATCAGTTGCATTGTTTTTTTAATCAGGGCAGCAGTTTTCAGATTACATTATGTCCTTACATAATTGCAAAAGGGTTCTCGACTGTTGTAGAAAGAAGTGGCTGATCTTTAATGCAATATCTACATTGCCCATTATCAGCAACCATTCATCCAATGGTCCAAAGGCACATTCTGTTTACTAATCTGATATCATTTTAAAAGTCTAACTGAGAAAGCATTGGAGAACCCTTTAGCAATTATGTAAACACATAATGTAATCTGAAAAAAAATGTCCCACGTTTATCTTAATTCATGTTTTGCTGAACCTTCTTCCAGCAAGTATATGACTGCAGAGGCAGGAAGCATTAAAATACTCTGCAGTAAGAAGCTCAAACATTGTAATAACAAGTCAGAGCGGTATTGGAGCTTGTGTGTTAGTCTAGTAACACTACAGTTTAGGAATAAATTAAATGTCATCAAAATGCCTCCAAAGACCTATCAAAGGATAGAATAACACGACTGACCCCACATATTTCTTTAAACACACATCATGTCCATGTCACCTTTGTCTAGTTAAAATGTTTAAGTCCTCTTCAGACATGTTTAAGACACATACAAATATTCTTTGTCTGAATTCTCAGTATTTGCGTGTTGGAGGTTTCAAGTTTCCATAATAAACTTGTGTTACGTTTCAAGTTTTAAGCTTCCAAACTTGGTTGGATGTCAAAAAATCATGCTTGTACGTGCATGTGTTAAACTCCTATTTAAGGTGTGAAAACAGCCTTCTAGTGTCAAACCCTGCACACACATCATTCTGCAAAGGGAAGGTCAAACAACCAAGTGAAGTCATCATTAGCTAAATATATATTTGAGTGGACTTTAAAAACAGTTACCACACACACACAAGCTTGAGTAGTAGATGACACAAACACACACACACACACACACACACACACACACCGCACACACACACACACACACACACACACACACATTAAACATGTGCATTCCTGTGCAGAAGTCATTTCTGCCAACAACGCAGAAAACATTCAATCTGCTGCAATTACAATGTTTAAAATTCAATGTACTTGTGCTAAAACCTTTTCCCTTGCCAATGAGCCACAAGCATCAGCCAGAAAAAAATAAAACAAAAAAATAACAGAAAGATGATTCGAGAGGACTTGCAGAGTCATGTGCCACGCTGCTCTGTCCTGTCCTGCACACATCAAATGCTTGCATGCCCCTCCACACTGCTACTTCGCTAACTGAGGACTCTGAGTCCCCCGTCAAAAAGCACGTAGTCAGCATTGTTACTGACAGGCACGCAGCGAGCCTACTGGGACACAGCTGACACATGAAATCACACACATCACACACACACACACACACACACACACACACACACACACACACACACACACACACACACACACACACACACACACACACACACTAATGTATAGCCGACTGGTGTACCTACTCTTCTCTACATGCACACACTGATGTTTTTTCTGTGTCTCTCTCTCACACACCTCAGTGCTAAGAGCTACTGACAGGTGGATACCAGGTCATACTGCAGCGGTGCAGTGTGGGTCCGCTGTTAGCTGCTCCTCATGGCTGCTTCTGTTGCTTTATGTTGAGTTGTACACCTTGCTTCTTAGGTCTCATCCTTTAATCTGGCAACCATGAGGTATTATACTGTAGTTGGAAGGCTGAGCCTGCCTGCCATAGGTGTATGTCCCGACAGGGTTAACCTGGATCAATACCGCACTCACAACACTCAACATTACAAAATCCCTCAAACTGTTTCCCCGCCTGCATTCCTCCCTGCCTGTCTCCTGCTCGTATACAGTCTGTCTCTCATTGTCCCCCTCTCTACCCGTCTCACTACTCCCTCCAGCTACCTCTGGAGAGCTTTACTTGTTCACACACACATGAACGCACTACCTTTCTCTTTCCACTCCCCCTGTATGCAGGGAAGTTTCTCACAGAGGAAAGCAACTAGCAGGGGGTGAGTGAAGAGGCCATAACATTTCTTGTACAGTTTTTTGTTGTTTTTCCAGCCGGTCTGGACCCCCCCTCCCTATGTATGAGTGCCTTGGTCTATGTTATGTGTAGTGATGTCTGTATATACTGTACGTCTAGAACTGTGTTCATTATCGTTCTGTTTTCTTGTCTTTTGTTGCCAAAAATGCCATGTGATTTCTGCTGCAACCTACAGTAATTTCCCCACTGGACAATAAACAAACTGTGACTACTAAGATGTATCCTCTGAGAAACAGAAACAAGCCTGGTCAATAAGCAGCATATTTGGAAACACCCCTGCCAGTCACAGCTGCTGTCACTGAGGAGTCCTCGCTCTCCAAACAGCAGAACAAAGCTTTTGGAATTCTCAAACACAGGATCGCGAACCGGTGCCAGGCCTGGAGACACTGGCTGGCATGTGCTGGAGCTTAATTAAGTTTGCTTTTCATCATGGTGCTTCTTACAAAATCACTCTTGTAAATTTAAGTACATTTCAAATGATCTGAATAATAACACTTGCACTGTGCTTTTAAATGTATTGTTTTTAGATGGTTTTGGAAAATCGTATTGTCATTACTCTTTTGTAGCATTCAATAGTTGTCTTAGCCTGTTTATGTTTGTATTTATTTATATATTTATTTTAAAGGACAATTCCGGCGCAAAATGAACCTAGGGGTTAATAACGCATGTGTACCAAGTCAACCGTTCTCTGGGATATGTTTTGATGGTAATCGAATGAACAGCCATGACCAGTCGAACCACGAACGCCCTGCTAGAGCTATGTTACTGGTTACTGGTTGCAAGCTAGAGACACATTCGATTACCATCAAAACAAATCCCAGAGAATTGTCGACTCGGTACAAATGTGTTATTAACCCCTAGGTTCATTTTGCGCTGGAATTGTCCTTAATCTCAAACAGACTTTTACCTGTTTAGATAAAAGGTAGCAATGCTTGAATTTTAACCACACAGTATTGATTTATTATATATATATATATATATATATATATTATATATATATATATATATATATATATATATATTTAAACAAGTGTTAAGTAATTACTAAGAAGATGTGCTGCTTTTTTGTCTTACGTCATTGTATATTTAATTATTTGTTATTTATTTATTTTTGGATTTTTTTTGCTGTTGGTCAAACAAAACAAACAATCTGAAGATGTCACTTTTGGCTCTGGAAACTTGAGATCAGAATTATTCAGTAATTTATGAACACACATTTTAAACACCAAATTATCAAGAAATTATTCAAGAAAATAATCTGCAGATAAAATGGTAATGAAAATGATTCTGATTGATATTCAGCCCTGAAATAACTATTTAAATGCCTCAACACTCGTAATGAATGTAGACATGGTAGTTAAGAACAACTACTGTGGAAGAATGATAGGAATCAACCACAAATAAAGAGTTTATCTATGTATCAGTTTATCCTTTTGATTGCACATTTAAACATCACAAAGAATTTATGCCTTTTTATTTTTTTTATTTAACCTTTATTTAACCAGGTGGGCCGTTGAGAACAGGTTCTTATTTGCAACGGCGACCTGGCCAAGAAAAGCAAAAGCGTGCAGGACAACATACAATTTCACATTCAATACAATACGGGAATACAGAATACAATAGGCTACATAAAGTGCAGATTAAGTAAGCATTACAAAGCCGGTGCAAAGTGAGGTGTGAGTAAGACAATGGATAAATGAAAGTGATATGGTAATAACATGCAAGTAAAGGAAAACAGAACCAGTGATAGATAAAAACAGATAAAGAGATTAAATAAACTGCAGACTAGCAGAAATTTTATACTTTCAGTCAGGAAAGACTGGTCAAGTAAATAAAGTGTGGTAACTTCGATAGGAAGGAAGGTGGAGGGGTGCAAAAGTGAGCGTGGAAAAACAATGCATCCCTGTTTTCCTCACCGTCGTCTGTAAAAGAGCAGTTTTTATCGTTTATGGGCGACAAACTCTACTATGAGTGGATTAAAATGGATAAGGGCCTCCAATACGTTAATTACATACATACAGTAGTGCTCCTCCCAAAACCTTGAATCATCTTGTGTCACGTGAGTCACAAGTGGCTGAAGTGGCATTATCCTTGTCAGACTTTAATCCTGCGGCCAAAATGGCTCCAAATCCTGACCTACTCTCTGAAATGAGGCAGGGGGCTTGAGAGGAAGTTGAGGATGCTTCGGATTCAAAGCTATGTGTGTGTATTTGTGTGATTTAGTGACAAGTTTGGAGGATGTCTTTATGCTGTGTGGGAATATAATATGTTGTATGTAATTTGTTGTTGTTGTTGTTGTTATTGTTATATGTGACTATAAGGCACTCAGTAGAGCCCAAATGTCTGCAAAAAAAGCTGCAGCCTCCGCAGTGGTTTATGTTTGTTTATTGTTTGTCTTCCAGGTTTGATTTTCTGACAAAATCCTACAGTATGGGAATGCAACAGCACACAAACACAGTAGTAAGCTTTAAACCAAACAAAACACATGTCAGGCTTTGGCTCAATATCCACAGATTAATAACAATTAGAGACAGTCTCTGTTTTGCTAGACAGGATATTCAAAGGTGCAGTCCACTAATTTGACAACTATTTCCAGCCGTACTCTGGCTTACGACTCTCCCTCACACAGAAACACCAAAACAAATCTGCAAGCATTTACAGGCCGACTGCTTTCATCATTCCTGAAAGAAAACATGCAAGGCTGGTTCCCCTCTTTAACAAACAACCTGTCTAAGTTGAAGGGGCTATTAGGCTCATTCCTTAAAGGAACACACCGACTTATTGGGACTTAAGCTTATTCACCGTATCCCCCAGAGTTATATAAGTCCAAACATACCCTTCTCATCTCCGTGCGTGTCGTAACTCTGTCTGATGCACCCACTGCTAGCCTAGCTTAGCCCAGATCCTGGAGGTAACCGGCTCCATCTAGCCGACTGCTCCCAATAAGTGACAAAATAACGGCAACATTTTCCTATTTACATGTTGTGATTTGTATAGTCACAGCGTGTACAAATGACACAGCCATCTTCTTCTAACCATATACAAACTGGGAACTATATTCTCAGATGGCAAAGCACTGCAACTTCTGCTACTTGGACAGCCCCGTGGTGAGGAGCAGAAAGTAACAACAGTGAATAAGATAAAGTCCCAATAAGTCGGCATGTTCCCTTAAGATAGCCACAACACAACTGGATTGAAAAGCACTGAGTCAGTGTGAAGGCCTGGCCCATCTGAGCACAAACACAAATGATAAGACTGTTTGTCATTATTGGATCTCTGTAGAAACATTTCATAGACAACGACAAGAAATGGCCAGTGTTATGAATACAATAGGCTACATAAAGTGCAGATTAAGTAAGCATTACAAAGCCGGTGCAAAGTGAGGTGTGAGTAAGACAATGGATAAATGAAAGTGATATGGTAATAACATGCAAGTAAAGGAAAACAGAACCAGTGATAGATAAAAACAGATAAAGAGATTAAATAAACTGCAGACTAGCAGCAATTTTATACTTTCAGTCAGGAAAGACTGGTCAAGTAAATAAAGTGTGGTAACTTCGATAGGAAGGAAGGTGGAGGGGTGCAAAAGTGAGCGTGGAAAAACAATGCATCCCTGTTTTCCTCACCGTCGTCTGTAAAAGAGCAGTTTTTATCGTTTATGGCCGACAAACTCTACTATGGGTGGATTCAAATGGATTAGGGCCTCCAATATGTTAATTACATACATACAGTAGTGCTCCTCCCAAAACCTTGAATCATCTTGTGTCACGTGAGTCACAAGTGGCTGAAGTGGCATTACATTTACACTGAAAAGCAAATCATAGTTCAGAAATGTCTGTTAGTCATAGTCCATCTGTGTGTGTGTGTGTGTGTGTGTGTGTGTGTGTGTGTGTGTGTGTGTGTGTGTGTGTGTGTGTGTGTGTGTGTGTGTGTGTGTGTGTGTTGTGTGTGTGTGTGTGTGTGTGTGTATGTGTGTGTGTGTGTGTGTGTGTGTGTGTGTGTGTGGACCTTGGTTGTGAATCATGTGCCTTGAGCATATGGATACGGCAGCTTTGATGATGTGCGGTGATGGGGAGGAAGTAGCGACACTGTAAATGCTCTACAAATGCCTGAGGTGGCCGTGTGTCCATCAAAGGGTACAATAAACACAAGTCCGGTTAAATTAGACTTTTCTTCAAGTGCAGCATATTTGATGCATCATCTTCAGCGGCTCCACATCTACACCACTGTCTCTTTGACATCAAACTCGCCTTTGAAGCTTGTCATTCTATATCTCTGTAATTTATTCTCCCACAATGTCAAGCGACCGGAAACGGGCCTGCCTGGAGTCACTCCTCACACCACTTAAAACAAAACCATCTCAGCAACCATCTCTGAAATGAACTGTTGCCTCCCGCTTGGGGGAATGGCAGGAAGACTGAGGCACTTACAACACAAATATATGCAATGACATAGATACACGCACACACACACACACACACACACACACACACACACACACACACACGTCTACTGTTGTTGAAGAATTCCACTAGTGATAACCACGACTCTACTAAGAATAAACTGCCTGTCTCTGTTACACTATCTGATAGGGCAGCTCACATTCAGCTTACAGTACATAACATAGAGTTGTACGCTATTTACACCCGCTAATGCTAACACACAGCCGGCTTCATTCTGCGCTGCCACGCTGTGCCAGGGGAGCAGTGACACCGTGAGCTGGAGGGAGGCGGTGAGAGACAAAGCACGCAATCTAGTTGGTACACATGACATGGTACGCTGACACAAAACATGCACAAGTAGGGTGAAGGAAAAGGAGGATTGATGGAAGACAAGAACCAAATTTTGCAGTGGAAAGCGATTGTGACTCTCCCTGGAGCGAGGAGGTGAACTACAGCTACATCTTGTGGAATTCACCATTAATCACAATGAAAATCCACTGAACATGCACAGAATGAGCGTGTTAATGTTCAGTAAACGTGGAGGGAAAAGAAGCAATCTTACAAGACCCCATTAACGTTTACAACCTGCCAAAAAGAACTCATGCATGGTTGCTTCGGCATCAAATATTTACTATCCTGGTGAGCTGAAGATGTCCGGTTTTTTGCCTTTGGGTTTTTCAACAAGATCGTGCTCTGCTATAGGGGCACTCTTCAATTTTAATTGGATTTGTGTCAGTGTGTGCTTCATTTAACCTGACAGGCACGGGCAATTCATCAATCAGTGTCATAATGTTGTTTGCATGCGTGAGACAGAGGGGCTGGCTGGGCAACCAGTGTGCTGCAACTGCTGCACCAAGAAGTCTATGCAAAACGCATACGGCCAATAAATCAATCCATTGGGCGGTATCCTAGCAACTTGCATGTATATTTTGTCAGTTTTATTCATGATGTTTTATACATAAAAACAGCGCATTTAAAATGGGAACATAATAGCTTCAGAACCTCAGGACTGAGTACTCCTCGTGTACAGTAGAGCTACTGCAGCAGCTACTGCACCCATGGGAAACCCTGAGTATAGACTGTTTATTTACAAACAGTTTTTTTTCACATTCTGTTCACTGCCCCTGTGTTGTCAGCGGTTGTATGAAAATACGCTGCTGCAACGCGACGTTTGGTGTGATACAATCAAAAGGACTCCCATAGGGTCCGTTCCTTTCCCCTGCAACTCTATTCTTCTATTTCTGTCTTTCCATTGCTCTCTCACTATCACTCTCTCTCACATACATGCTCTGTCTTTCACTCACACTGTGACCGACTGTGTATTGGCATGTGCTGGGTCGCTTGGCAGGGAGGCAGATAGAGCCATCCTACTCTCTAGCACCTGCCTGGCCCATATTACCCTATTCATCTCAGCAAATCATAGTCAGGATCTGTGTAAAACAACAGGCTTTACGGCCAAATACTAATAACTACTACTGCTGAAACTAAAGGAAAGCATGCAACCGCTGCCATAGTGCAGTTCTGTAACACATAAGGGTCGTAGACGGCAAATGTTTTAAAATACGTACTAATACACAGACATTAAATTAAAGAAATGACAAGAGCACAATTTTAAAAAGAGAATCAATGCTTTTCCACTTGACAAAAAAAACCACAATCATTTAAGGAATAGTTATGGTACACTTATTCCCTTTTTTGCCAAGAGTTAAATGAGAAGATCAACACCACTCTCATATGCGTATGCTATATATGAAGCTGTGTGTATGCTAAGCTAAGCCGCTGCTAGTTGTAGCTTCATATTTAATGGACAAACAACCGGTCTTCTATTTTAGTGAAATAATTACATTTTCTAACAAGGCTGAAAAAAACAGGACATAAAACATAATACACTCACATAAACACTAACTATGACCAACAGACCTCTGATTTACAACAGTGCACCTGAAATCTGAAATCAAATTGTCTTGCTCTAAAACTAAAAGAAAAGTTGACCATCAGGACAGATTCAACACAGAGTGGAGTTTAATGTAACTGCTCAATGTTAGGATATTCCTTTTAAAAACTTTTCATTTAACATCAAACTACCAGCCAGGAGTTGATTTGAGAATATACTGTACAATGATTTATATTTTTCAATGTCTCAAACACACATAATCAGAAATCCTCCTGTTTGTGAGCAGACCCATCACAGTAGGGCCACTTCAAGCCAACAGCAGCCATACAAAGCCAGCCAGCCAGCCAGCCTCCTTGAGAGGGGGATGAAATACTGCCCTCTATCAGCAGTGCTCATTTCTCCCCCACGCAGAAGCAAACACACACACACACACACACACACACACACACACACACACTGAGATGAAAGCATAAGCATGTGTGTGGGTCATACACATGTCTTTGACTAGGAAGTTTTCTCCATGTCTTTCTCTTCCTTCAGAGACAGTGTGAAATAGAGGAAACACAATGGTCAGACTGTGCTCCAGGTTGTGTTTGAGGTTCAGCTGTGTGCGGACCTTACTGTAGATGACTTGTTCGGTTGGGGGGGATTTTCCCAGCTTCCGTTGCATACATATGGAAAAAGATGGAAATGGTGGCTACAAGTGGGTTTATGAATAGGAAAGGTCACAAAAGGGCTGCGGCTGTGACATAGATGGACAGCCCACTCAGCAGTTTTGCCTGCCGCACTTGGGGAAGAAAATGAGCACTTGAAGGTTTCAATGAAGCGATAGCTTTACACAGGCATTTTATTGAGGCACCTCACCAGGCTATGTATTCACTGTCATATAAAATCAGCACTCTGACCACTGCACCGCCCATAGCTTGAGCCACACCAACACATGGCTGGACTGCAGGCCGGGGCTTGCAGTTATAACCAGTAGTCTCCTGGGAAATGGGTGGAAATTACAGGGTCCCCAAACTGACAGCAGATCATGACAAATTTAAGCTGTAATCATAGGATTTTGACAGCTTGCGTGGTGTTATGTACACTGGAGGACTTTGGATTCATTTTCTGAAAGCCTTTATCATTCGAGCTCTCCTCCTATAACTAAGCAAAACACTCAAAACTGGTTCCCATAGCAACGGGGCGAACATAACCTGGAACAGTTGGAACTGAATACAGCGCTACCTGTAAACACACACGGACACACATATTCACAAGCAAAATGGCACAGATTTGCTCCCACATCAAGGTGCTGTACATGTCAGAAAACTGTATTTTTTTACATTTGCTGCTTCACAGAGACATAGTAAAACATATCAAAAGAAATCCCCTCATCTACATAGGAGAAAAAACATATACAAAAAACTCCCTGCATATTATTTTATATTATTACACCATATCGGGATGTTCCTAGGACCAGGGGTGGGTATAAAAAAATTGAATTCAAATATGCCAAGAGAGAGGGTTCTAGCAGAATTTGAGGGTGTAGTTAGCCTTTAAGCTCAGGTTGGACAAGGTAACGTTACTGAAACTCAGTTGCACAGCAACATTTCAAATGACTTTGTTTAATTACAAACATGAGGTCAAGCAGGTTCCTGCCTCCTGTGCAATGTGTCTGCCCAGGCAAAGCATGAACATCGTTTTGGATCTCATATGGTCATTTTCTATGTTTTGTTGTGGGTATTTTGCATCTCTTAGTAGTCATGTTGTGCCTTTTCAGTTGTTTTGTGTCTCTTTGAAGTCATTTTTTATCTCTTTGTGGTCAATTTGCACTTCTCTGAGGAAGATTTGTGTCTCTTTGTGGGACATTTTGTGCCTCTTTTGGTTGTTTTGTGTCTCTTTGTGATTGTTTATGTTTGTATAGGGGCAAGTATGTAGCATAAACCAATGCCACACACCACAGCATTTATAGCCTGGGCTAATTTGCAATGCCTGTCCGTCGATGAGCATTTCAAATATATAAAATGTTTTCCATTACTTTATAGTGATCTGATTTTCCAACAACAAATATTAACAGTCATTTTATCCAGAGGTTTGGTTCCAGGGTATGAGGGCCTGTACCTGATAGTCCCTTTCAGTAATCTATCCACGATACTAATAAGCCAACTACCTATCACCTTCTGACTCTAGTAAAGGGGCCCAAAAGGGGGGCCAATCAGATTTAAGGGGAGACGGTGCCACCCCTGTGGCCACACCTCTACCTGGAACGTTAAAAGCAAGGTAAAAGACAGAGAAATATGCAAGATGCAAAGGTCCGATAGAAGAGATTTGACCTGGGTGAAGCCTCAGGCCAATAGCATTCCCAGTATAAGACTGTAAGCCAGTGTAACAGAGCCTATTTATGAGCCTCGGTCCCTACCACTTGACCGGTTTGCATAGGATTGGCTGCATGTAAGCATTACGTCCCGTGGCTCACTCGGATTGGCTCTTGGGAGTTCACGCCATATTCATTTCACCTGCTCAAGACCCATCAGAGCTATACAGTTCCAGCAGGGTTATATGGTGTTGATATGGGACAAGGACAGGGTCTGGCTGTGTAAGAAATGCCACCTGCTGTGCCCCTCAGCTGCCCATCCTTCCACAGAAACCACACCCTTGGGTGCCCACTGGGCGCATGGCATGCCGAGGGGCTGAGAAACCCTAAAGTTTACATCCGGCATGTAGCTTTCAGCTGCAATTTTACAGCTTTTCTTATTCTCTAGTATTGTCCTCAAGCTGTGTGTGAACATATCTGCATGTACATAATGCCCACCCCACACACACACACACACACACACACACACACACACACACACACACACACACACACACACACACACACACACACACACACACACACACACACACACACACACACACACACACACACACACACACACACACACACACACACAGACAGACTGAGCAACAGAGGGATATAGAAAAGACAGAGCAGCTGTTGCATCTTCAAATTACTTCCCCCAAAAAAGCACTTGTGTACAAACTGCAATACTCATAATCATTATTTATAATTCATTAAATATTCACATGCAGCAATTTAAGATTCCAGCAATTCATCAAACCCTGTTTAGCTAAACAGCATCCTCAAACATCTGCTCAAAACAGCCTATCCTGTCTCGGATTGGGACGATAGTAACACTTTTATTTTGTACTGACAGAAAACAAAAAGTTGTCTAATGCACGCCTGGTAGACAGGTATGTAAAAAGATTCCACTGTCAGCACTGAAAATGACTTTATTAGAACTACTGTACATTTGGTCATCTGAAAGAATTATATTTCTAATAAATTCAATGCTAACAGTGTGCAGAAATTCAACTTTTATTTTTTTTATTTTCTACTAAGAGAAGCTGACTTCAACAAGCCAATGAGAATGTATCATCAGTGACACATTCTCTTGCAGACAGAAGAAAAATGGATTCAGAGGCTCACTTCAAGAAGGCTTCACGCCTCACATCTCTAATCAATGAGGGTTTGTTTTACTTCTACCGTGGGCCGTCTCTCCATTACTCTCATCATTCAATAATAACAACTAGTGAGAGATAATGTGTAATGGTCAGATCACAAATAAAAACACAGGCATACAGTAAGTGCCTCATTGGATGAATGGTGTTAATCAGCCCAAACTGCTGATGGAGAAACCATCTCTGAGTAGTGAACCTGTTTTACTTCTCTCATCACCTTTAGATGTTGGTGATTTAGTATTAAAGAAAACAGCCTCCTCATCCTGGCCACACTGGCCACACTTACTCACTGTTGCTCCAGCGAGTCATCTAGCTGATTACTTAACTCGTAGTTGTAATGAGTGTTATTCTGCAGTGACATATTACTCATGCAACAGGTTGGAGCAGAATGTGAAAGACAGCTTACTGAGAAATTAATATCTACAGTTGCTGCTATAATGCACAAGCATGTCGGTTAAAAAAAACTCTCTGGGAGCTTAAACAGCAATCCCACAGGTCTGATAGACACGCAATGAATTTACAATGCTCTCACATCTTAACTCGCCATTCCCTTAAGCTATATACCCTAAACAAGTCTGTTATCACTATAAGAAAATACACCTTCATGAAAAAGTTAATAATTGCTATTCAAATATAGCAATGTTGGGAGAAGGGCTACAATTGAAATGCTGCAGCTTGAACACACTCAAAATAAAATGCTTGACAAGTAAATAGTCATTTTTTCTGGAAGTGCTAATGAAGAACTTTCTCATTTTGCATCCATTTCTTACACCTAATGAGTATTATTTTCCACCAGTCTTCTTCACTCTTAATGAGTGAAACACCTCAGACAGACCAACATTAACTTAAAAAGACACCGACAATGCTCTTTAAGGCAGAAAATGAGCATAGTTGAAATGAGCACATCTGTCCTGCCACACTCCACAAACAGATCACTTTGAGGGACCCCTCCTCACAGACAGGTGAGGGGAGACATGAGGAGTCAGGTGAAGGGTGCAGCGGATGTGGCTTAAGAGGGGAGCAGTGCAGTGCCTCCTTCTATCACCCCAGACAAAACCGGACTCTGAATTGGAGCGCTACCCCTACACCAGGATCAACTGGGGAGTATTAATGGATTCGGAGTGGATCAACTGATGGCTATCGTATTTCGCTGTTTTGACTCAGTGTGCACTCGGGACCCAACACACACATGTGCATGTGCACCACTATGGTGCAATGCAGATGTTTACACCCATGTCTTGGTTTGTATCCTTTTGTGAGCAAAAAGGTTTTGCAATCAATTTAGCTTTATCAAACAACATTAAGCTGCAGACTTGGATTTATATGAATAGCACAAACAATTCAGTGTTTATTGTGATACAGCCTAATGGAGTGTAGCACAAAAGTTAGCACTTAATCACAAATTCATCACCAGTTTATTGTTTATTATACATTTTCACTTCAGCTTAAGTCAAAGGTGTGTAGAGAGATAATTAGGAGAAAGGTCTGGTTTTGTTATGGCTAACCAAGTCAGTATAAACTTGCATACTTTTCAGGAGGACAGCTTTAAATCTGTTTATCCCACAACAACAAAGCTGTCGTCACATGCTTAATATTACTCATTGATCAGGCTAACAGAGAGGGATCACGTTACTTGCTTTGTCCACAACTTCATCTCCTCGCCTATTTAACAGTCAAACAGCATATCGTTTATGTAGCACCAATATCAATTAACCCCAAGTCACAGTCTGTTTCCTGCATTGCAGAGACTCAGCCACATGCTTTGCTTAACAAGGAAACTTAACCAGGGTGAGAAAAATATTGTTTTCTGTTTACTGATATCAAAATAAGCCACCATAACAAAAATACATCAGCAAAATGCAAGAAAGATATTAAGGTTTGAGCACACAAACTAAATTCTCTTCTTAAACTAAATCATTCTTCCAATCAAATTTAGATCAAATCAATTAAAGAAATAATAATAATCATTCTACATAAATATACTTATTTTCTCTCGTTTCAAGATTTTTGTTGTATTGATTATTTCAACATTGAAAGGTTTAACAGTTTATATATATAAAACCTACAATTACATAATAAGCTCAGGTGATCTTAATAATTAAAGAACATATATCAGAATAAATGGTTTTCTCGTTAATTTAAAATAATAGTTTATTATTTCGAATAACAGTTGTCTCAGCACTGAAATACAGGACCAATTAACATTAAGTAACCTACATTTTTATAACATCATCAAATCAATTTTTTTATAAAAATAACCCAGATCATTTCTAAAATTCTATTTAAAATGACTGATGAAGTGTAACTTATTAGTCTGTATTGTCCATGACAAGAAGCCTCACAAGTTGGGACAAATAAAATCAAAAAGATAGTTTACTTTAGCTTAAATTACTTCTATCAAAATAATATAAAGGCTGACACTTTTGAACCAATTTCAAATATCAAAATGCATATTAGTGAAATGACATTTAAATACTATTCAAAACTACAACAATTCATACCTTTATCTTTCATAGGTTATTCAAAGTTGCATTTAAAAAGGCCCAATCTTTTTACAGAACAAACTCATTAACAAACTAAATGTTATTACAAGAATAAACAATCACACGTTTTGCCATTAAAATATACATAATTTAATAGTTATTCCCACTATGCCTATTAGCACACTGAAGACATTAAACAATAAAGCACAACAGAATAATATAAATAAACAGTGGCACAGCAAATAGCAGCTGCAACCAGCAGCCACAAAACCAAGAATTGCCAGAAGGCCTAAAGATGAGCTCACACACTATTTCCTAAATGATAAAACAAAAACTGGTGATTGATTGACTTCTCAACCCCCATCACTGTAGTAACCATACATATAGCGTATTTAAATGCAATACCTATAATTCTTATATTATTATCTAAATACAGGGTTTAGAAATAACATAAAGGAAACACAGTATTATGAATATTCTAAACCTGTATTATTAAAAATAAAAGTTATTTCTCTGAGACAGAATGGATTAAAATTATAGAACTATTAATTAGATTGAACATTTGCAGTACTAGACCTCTATAAATTACGACATATAGACTACAATATTCACTGCAGAACAAAAACATATCTTAAAATTTTAAAGCAATGTAAATATTTCCGCAATAATAGACAAACGCCCCAAATAATGACAGGAAAACTGTAGGAAGCTTTTTAACATGAAATTGAATTATCACCGTGGAAAAGCATTATCATAATATGGAGTTTCACCTCCACTTGACATTTCGCCCAGTTTCCACTGATTCAAAATGAACACCTGTACGCTGCACTCATGTCGACCTCACTGATATGGCGAAGATTTCGCTTTAAAGGCCTGTTTAGAACGTGCACACGTCCAGCAGCTCCAAACACTACCGATTGGACAAATGCAGGCACATGTATGGACATTTGCTCCATCTGATTCCGCCTATAGCCGTGCAGAGTGCAGGGCCATCATGGCAGCCATTATGAGGCTCTCCAACATTGCCATGGCCTACGTGCACACAAACTGTGGGGAGTGGCGCAGGCTTTTACACCATGTTGCGCCTTGCAGCTTACAAAACGCCTTCAAGTCGAGCCATACAGTGAAGAAACAACACAGCAACTCGATCATTTGACTTTTCAAACGTACAGATTTTTCTCTACGATGTGGCATGGCAAAAAAAGAGGCGAGAGCTGTAATGCAGGAAAGTGTGCACTGAAGGGGGAGGACTGTGCTGGAAGCGCATAAAGTATGGGTCACGTGCTCCTCCACAAGGGGCTTGAATATTTACCTTTCTGTCACGCAATGTCGTCTTTCCCTAAAGCCAAAGGCATTGTTGTGAAAAAAGGGTGGAGCTATACAAGAGTATAGGCTGCATATCTGCAATAAACGAATGTATTTATTACGCATTACCCACAGGGCGAAAATGTTTAATTATTATTTCCATGCAATAATAGCTCGAGGACTTCTTGCGTTTGTACACACTGCATGGACACATTGATACAAAAGCACATAGTATGACATGTCATGGAGTTCTGGATTACCTTCAACTCGCACAGACACACACACACACACACACACGACGTGTTTCTCACATACATACACGCACGTCCATGTAAACCAGAGGAGAAGCTCAGCTGATTGGTATGCAACGCATCGTGCGATGCAGTGTTACAGTCAATAATGAAACCTATAACTTTATCGCTTACATACAGGGAAAACAGCCTTGTGCAAAAACAAATGACGTAGCCAATGTGCAGCCGATTATATGGAACTCTGATTACAGCCTATATGAGAGATTCAATTAAGATGCAATTATTAGCCTACATGTATGCACTGTGTGTGTGTGTGTGTGTGTGTGTGTGTGTGTGTGTGTGTGTGTGTGTGTGTGTGTGTGTGTGTGTGTGTGTGTGTGTGCGTGTTACAGCGGGATAGGCCTTGCAGCAGATCACGCGATATGGCAGCAGCCATCGTGTGTTCTGCGGATGTTGGGACTAAACTGTTTCTTTGTCGCTTTCTTTCTTTTGTTAATTTGTCATGCAATTACATTTCCATCGCCAGGAAATAAAACAACAACAGCCTGATTAAAACCACACACAGAGGCCGAGAGAAGAGGGAAATATGCGTGCTATATTTCACAGCGGAAGCCTACAGGTCACACACAGTATGCCATGGGGCACAGTATAGGCGTAATAAGTCACAATGTGTGCGTGTGTGTGTGTCAGATTGTAGGCCTACCTTAGTTTTTTGGGAACAGAGTAGTCTACCTCTATCAGCTTTCCGTGTAATTCAACTTTACCTGTAGGGACGAAAATTGATAGTGTAACATTAGCTGTGTGTCATGAAAGCAACAATGCAAGCTGGTAGGCCTATACAGCAACACTTTGAATCACTTCACCAAGTAGGTGCGTCCCCATGCAAACAGCCAACCCCTAAAAAAAAGTACTCTACACGGGCGCGTCGTGCGCACGGCGGCGGATAAACTGGGTATGTTAGGATTTAAACAACTAGTGGGACATTTTGAGGGTCGCAAATGAAGGCAATCGGCGCCAAAATGAAGCATTTAAGCTTTTATAGTATGGGGGGGGAAATGGGCAGCCATGCTTTCCACTCCCACAACCATCCACAGTGCAATGAGGGGTATTTGTTCTGCTCTCAGTAAAGAATGCAACATCAAAAGAAGAGATGGTTTGAAAGGAGAATGACTTGTACTCGTTCTATTCTAGGTGGGTGTTTCTTCATTTTCTCCGTGTTGACCCAGCCGGGAGTGAATTTGAAGCGCTCCTCGGCGAAGCTTGAACACGGGTTTTCGTTACTCTTATGAGTGGCCTGGCGCAGCACGGAATTAGCGTCTCACCTCGTCCCCCCTCAGCTACCTGTTTATTAGCTCTTTCCTCCGGACCCCCATGACCCACCTCCAAGACACCTCGTAAAAACATACCCAGACATCAGAGGAACATGGATCTGACAAGTTTTCCGCGGTCGCTTCGCTCTGCTCTCTTCAATAAAATCAAGATAAAAAATAAGTGAAAAATAATTATGCCTACCCGAACCATCAGACCATCCCATACATTCCAGTGGGTGATTGCAAAGTAGCACCCCACACTATCGGAATCTCCAAAATATAGGTTATTGTGCGCGTTAATAGCGTTACGACGGCTCGGGGTTTCTTAAGGCAAACGGGCACTAAAGCCCTGAGTGTGTCCTGTGATCGATAAATTATCCAATTTTTGTTGGAGCGTGCATGGCTGAGCGTTCATCTAAACTCTGATGGCACACGGATGTGATCGCAAACATTGTCCCGAACAACACCACAGAAATAATAATAATAACATAAGCAATGCTTAATATTTCACATTTCGGATACCCTGAGCTATGGCTTTTTCAACCTGATCTTGCAGTTTGACTCGCTGTGAATTTTCCCTGTCACCAGCAGCATCACTTATCAAATCCACACTTACCAGAAAGAGTCTCTATAGCCTTTATGGCCGAGTTCTGATCGGGGAAGTCCACAAAAGCATAGCCGGATTTCAGTAGGACCTGGTCGGCCACTGGCAGCTTACTCTCCCCGAAGAGCTCCTTCAAGTCCTCGACAGTGACCGAAGGACTTAAATTCCCAACATATAGTTTGTTCATGATCTGAAAGGAAAAATCTCGAAGGGGTATCAGATCTTAAGAGTGAGAGAGTTGCGATATTTCAGAGAAGTAAAAAAGAAAAAAGAAAATAAAATAGAAAATCTGATGGGTTTTTAAAAAAACGCAGCAATTACCCCCCAGGAAATTACTAAACTATAGGCGACCCCCCAGCACCAACTCTGGCCCGGTCTAACTCTTTTAACAGGGACTGGGGGAAAAAAGTGTCGTTACGACGCTACTCTGGAGCCAACAAGCACCGCCTCTAAATAAATTCTGCCTTAAAAATCACAAGAAAAAACATTTGGAGGTGCATGTGGATTCACTCCTGGTTCTCCATCGTAGAAAGTACATTGGGGTATGAAAGTGGCATGATGATCACTGGGTACATTCAGCAAAGGGATGGGCTTAAAGGAGGCAGAGGGGTTATTTCATCAAATTATAATAAGGGCCGTGCCTTGGGTCCCTCCAGTGAAAAAAGGGCTACTGTGCGGAAAATCAAGTCGTTGTCACTGTACTTGTCGACCCAAACAGTGTCACTGATCTCCACAGTGTGCCTTTTATTTATTTATGAGAGACACAGAAATATGGATTTATGGAGCGGTGTATGCAGGGGGTCCAAACCTCACCATGGATGCCTGAGACATTATCCTATGATAAGATTTACGATCTTGTAGAATGTAGCTACATTTATAACAGAGTAAAAAAAAAGAAACAGAAAATAAAGGCTATTGAAACAATACAGAAAGTGAAACCTTAAAACGGCCATTCTTGTACATTCTGTCCTTGTGTAGAAATAACATTGACATAAATATTATTGTTGTACATCCATATCAGGGGCAACTGATTAAGGCCTCAGACCTGCAGCTTTACACAATGTTATTAAAGGCAATGACACTTTTTGCTTTGCATTTCAACCTGTGGATAGTGCTAATGGATCCAACTGCAAAGTGTAAAACTGAGCAAATATTTATTTTTAGATGCTGATAAGGAGACGTGAGGGGATTCCTGGCCCTCAGTTTTATCTGTGCAGGGGGGAGGCGCCCTCTATGCAGTGTCACTCAGCCAGTCTGAGCTCATACTCCAGGCTACAGACATGGTATAGCATCATTTTTTGTGTGATGTAGGTGTGTGTATTTGGGTGTTTGGGAGGGGAAGCTAAGTAGGTAGATTGGTAAAAAAGGTGGATTTTAAAACAAAATCTAAAATGTAAGGGCTGTGGAGCAGCATGGCGGTGGGGGCCAGGCTGCAGTGCTCATGCATGCATGTATGTCTACCTACACCAGTTACCAAGGGGAGGAGCCTTCGGCTACAGCACTTGAGTGTTTCTACATGTGACTAGCCTGTGCCTTGGAACATTACTGCCACCCTACTGTAGCGGAGAGAGTGCCAGCAGTAGGAGCGACCATTTCTCGCCTTGTTTACGTCAGTGTGTGAACAGAGGAATGTCCAAGCTGTGGCCTAATTACAAAACAGCCCTTTAGTTACTTTCCTGATGACATGCTAACACAGTTGTTGCAGGCCTCTCTGCTGCTAACTGAGACTTATTCAGAGTTCAAATAAATGACCCATTCATTTCATTTACTGCACTAAATGATTACTATATTAACTTTTGCAACTCTTGACATTAATGCATGATTTATAAATTAAACAATATCCGATCATGGAATCATGGAATTTAACTTTAGCCTACTAAATTACCATTTTACTTAATATCAGTTACATTTTACTATTTTTTTTTTTTTTTACTTTTCTAAGTGGATAAACAAAAAGCAGATCAAATTTCCCTCACACTCTGGATTTGTTAGCATCCCTTCTTGTTAACATGTTATGCCCAATTAGGTCAGTATGCTAGCAAATTGTGCAACTACCCAAAAATGATTTCCACTCAGAAAGGAAAATGAACCACAAATGAAAGAGATGTGACATTTAGGGAAGACAGAGCGACCTGCTGACCAAAACAAATACACACATGCATGTAGACTTGTGGTAGAAGGGGGAAAGACATACAATGATGCAGTTTCCAAGGTGTGGTCAGCTGTGTGAGTGTCTTTTTGCTTTCCTTTCTATCATACAGCTGAATCACATTTAATGTGTTAATGATTAACTACCTTTTACTTTCTTAACAGTTTTGAGGAACTGGCAGTTTAAATGACTGTTTCCTTTTTTTGTTAGATTTGACTTGCCTGTATTTTGTACATGCAAAATATATGTTAAACCTTAAAAAGAAAAAAAATAGAATAGTAGAGACAATTTACATTCAACTACATCTTATGTATTATTGCATCAATATATTTACTACAGGATGCATAATACCTTTTAATTGCTAATACTATTATACTGTTATGTAAAGGGTTAGTTCATTCACATTACAAAAAATGCTGTAAGCACCACAATGCAATATATTTCCTTCTTTTGTATTGGGTTACAGGAAGAAATCTCACACTGGACATTTCAAAACATGGACAAATAAAACAATTGCTTGCCCCCACTATATATGAGGTTTGTTTTAATAGTGTTGGTAAACATACTCTTTAAACTGCATCTACAGACTACAATAATAGACAATAGACTGAGACTCCAACAAGTCATTCAGTTTATCACTGAATATTACTGTACTGCATGTCATGAATGCTGGAACAAGTTTGGACTCCTGTGTGACCAGCAGGGGTAGATGTTAGACCTGGCAGGTCTTGCTTCACCACGTTGAGTAGTAGTTTACCTAAAATTAAAGTTTAGCTGCATTTGATTATGGATAAGTTGTCCTCGTTAGTTGGTTTAGTCGTCCTCATAAGTTTGACAATAAAGATCATATAAATTTAGTTTAGTTTAAACTTGTGCCTGTTTTATGATTCAGAATGACAGCTTCTGGTCAGGGAATATTAGCCTGATAATCAGACTGAATTGCCTTTTAGTTTCACACCATTGAATTAATGAAAAAATGCTAAGGCTAAGGGAATATGTAGCTCTCTTGATAGTTTCCCCAGGGGTTATTAGATAAACTGGAACTTTACTAATGTATTTCACCACATTCATTCAAGTAATCTGTTTCAGTCAGTTGGATAAATCAATCTAGTTTAAGGAGCTTTCACACCGCCACACGGTAACTTGCTGGTCCCGTCATTTCAATGAGGGGAAGGCAGCAGAGTGTAAGCGGTGTTGATCACAGCAGTAGGAGTATTAAGTGGTCGCCGCCCACGTGAACATGCACAGATTACCGCCGGTTAGGTTGTAGCCAGTGTTGTTGCCGCGCAGTGGTGTAAAACCACCTTTACCGTTTTCAGTATTTAACTGGTAGCTTGGAAACATTTTGACAGTTTTTAGTTTATAAGATGAAAGCATTTTAGAGACTTGATAAGTGAGTTCATGCCTTCATTTATTTGTGGATTTGACAGTTTAATGGCTCTGCAGAAAAGCTGTAGAAAAGACATGCACTTTAAAGTTGATAACTAAAATGCTGTAGAAATCAGCACATATAATACAGACAAGGATTAAAGCCTTCATCTTACAGCATTTACAACAGCCTCGCAGCAGCAAACGGTATAGTATAGTTAGGAAGGACATGAGTCAAAGTGAGAAAAAAAATGCATCTTCCTTTTAATGTGCTCAAAGATGGATCATTCACTCAATTTGTATACAAAAAATACATTAATAAAAACATTAATATATTTTTTTATGACAGATGTGGCCTATACATTTAAAATTAAAATCATGAGGGGGCAGTTCGTGTCATGTCAAATGATACTACTGATCTCAGTAAACACATACTGGGGTCATGTACGCCATGTACTGGTCAAGTGTGATGATCACCTTAAAAAAGAAGATCTATTCTGAAATGTATCATTCCACTCTAACATTTCCTGACTGTGTGTGGGAAGTGGAGGGGCTTGAAAGTAACGATCAATAGCGACCTGTGAAACAAAACAGAGTCATTAGACACATTGCAACCTGTTGAATGCTTCAATAAAAGAGTGGATCATTTATGAAAAAGGACTCACGGGGAGAATAAGACCGCGATCTGGACCGAGACCTATAAGCCCCTCTGTAGTATGGGGACGGAGATCGCCTTCTGAAACAAGACAAAATTAAACACTTTTTTTTTTTTTTTTTTTTTTACTTCAGAGGATATTAAAAAATAAATACCACAAGTTAAGAATAAACTTCCTATTGATAATCTGCAGGCTACGCTGAAAAGATTGGCATAAGTCACCTGTATGACCTGTAGTGATCCCGGTCGTCATAGCGTTCATAGCCACCTCTGTCGTATCCTCGGTCGTATCCGCGGTCGTATCCACGGTCATAGTCTCGTGAGTTGCGGCGAGGACCACTTGGACCACTTCCACCACCTCCACTACTACTACTACTACTACCACCGCCACCACCACTACACAGAAGACAATACAAAGATCAGATTTTGTTTCCTACTTAACAATTAGATTTACAGTTATGTTTTATTATTGCAATTCATTCCATCTCAATTTAAAAAGACAGGTGCCCATTATGTCACATATACTATTGTGGTTATTCTAATGTTATAGCAAAGAGACTCCACTTGAAATGTATCTTTCAAGTCTGCAATAAACGCTGATGATGCTGTTAATACTCTCTCTGAGGAGAACTATTCAGCCATGTATGTGGCTTTAGCAAGCATATAATTAGGCCATGTCACTTTATAACATGCATTATAACAGGTATTTAAAAAAGTAAAAAAAAAAAAAAAAAAAATAGATCTTTCCATTTATATGAAAACATTCCCTTGCCAAGGTCTTAAGGTTACTCATTGCTTTTAACAGGAAGCAAGATGCCTTACATCCAACCTGGTAATTAGAGCTGGGCGATTTTTTTCCTGTTGATGACATTACACATACAGTTCTAGACGAAGTGATTACTCACCTCTTCTATAATTACTAACAAAAATTCTTTTCCAGCTAAATTTGTCACATTAATTAAAGCAAATTAAAGCAACCAGGGCTGAATCAATTCACTACTGATGGATGTAGCTTAAAAGTATCCACCTTCCCAATATTATGCTTTTTGTCATTTTTGTGATAACGCTAGTGACTATAGTACAGTTGTGTGGCATTCAAACATCAGTGAGCCTTTCCACCGGATAAATTGGATGATTTGGATGTCCATATTGTTCACAGTAGATTGAATAACATTGTCAAAATTGGCCCAAAACCTTAGGTCCAAATAAAATACAGTAATAGTAGCTCCTAATGGGCAAACACATTTGACCATATATTCCAAAACGGGCTTCTATTTGTAAGAACACCACTCAGAAGTTTTACTTAAGAATTTATAAGCATTCATCTTTGGTAGATTATCTAATTATTCCACACAAACACAGTATGTTTCAGATGGCTTACTATGTGGGTCGGCCCATGTAGATTCCAGGGGTTGGGGTGTGAGGTCTTTTTGTGATGGAGAAGTCTACCCTGATCCTACGACCATCCAGCTCCATGCCATTTGCTCGTTCCTTTGCCTGACAGTGAACATACAAATACATATTAATCACCTTTTTAGACCCAGAAAATATTTGACAGGGGCCTTTTCCAATTCATGTTCTTATACCTCCTTGGCATCACCAGTGTTCTCAAAGTACACAAAAGCAAAGCCCCTGGAACGCCTCGACTGCTGGTCATACACAATAGAGACATCCGCCAGGGGGCCGTATTTAGAGAAGACTTCCCTCAGATCCCTCTCCGTGGTGTACAAGCTCAGGCCAAACACTCCCACGCAACCGTTTGGGTCTGGATTAGCCTGCAATTGTAAAGATATTACGGTTCTGAAGAGTCCTTCAAAATCAAAAGAAAAAGCTTCTTTAGTATTCAATTCTGAATCATTATATAGTAGTGTTTAGGATTATGCAGAAAGAACACAATCAAAGCTGATTGACTTTTAAAACATGGCGATCCTTACAACGGCCATTGAGCACTTACTCGGTTGCCGATGTGCCTGCGGCGGTTGGACATCGGTGAGCGACTATGACTCCTGCGTCGCCGCTCTCCACTGTAGGACCTACTGTGAGATCGGCGGCGGTAGGACCTTGAGCGGGATCGAGATCGGCTATAGTGTCTCCGTGAGCCACGGTGAGAGTGGGACCTGTTTAAAACAGAAACACTTCAACATTCATATTGGTTCAATGAACACGCATCTACATGTCCAGTCTGTCAACTGGCATGGGTGGAGTTTACATTTTTCTTTTCACTCACCCAGATTTGGACCTGGACCGGGACCGAGATTTGGAGCGGGAGTGACGGGAGCCTTCTTTTGAACGGACAGGCGACCGAGCTGGGGAGTGGCTTGCAGACTTCCTAGAGCCCCGAGGACTCACACTCCTGGACGCAGAGCGAGACTCCTAACGAACCACACACACACCAACACACCTCTTGTCAGCACCAATGAGAGGACAAAATGAGAAATCTGCCTAAAAAAAAAAATTCTATTTAGTAATAAAGACTATCCTGTCAAAAGTACAGAAAAACTGAATTTAGGATTGTGGATTAGGAATGCAGGTTAATGCTATTTTTGTAGCCATGGATAATATGACATCAATAGGATTACATTAATCAATATAATTAAATTGTCAACATGATGAAAAAACAGAAATTTGTCAGTTGTGTAAAAGTGTAATGATTTAAACTGTTGTATAAAATAACAAGAACATGCACGCAAACAGACCAGAAAATGACTTAGCGGGTGGCCTTATCCAGATTACTTCCTTAACTTCATTTCTGTAACTTCATTACTTCACATTATTCTTCTTTCTTCAATTGTTTTACTTCTTCTTACTTCCCCCATCTCACACTGCCCATACTTCTTCCCTCGTCATGTTTTAGCATGCATTCAACAATTCAGCTTCACACATCTGAGCTTCATATTATTGAAAATAAAGTGGACTTCTTCCGCATTTTCTTCGTCCAACCTTAACCTTTATGAAAAAGAAAAGGATGGAGAATTTATGACTACAATTAAAACTGCACCCGCATTCAACTTTTAATGTGTATAAACTTATGACATGCATTGGAATGTTTAAGACCACATAATACAATTATTTAACAATATTTCACTTTCAGTGGTTCTACATTCACTCAGAACAGTCCTATACATTCACAAGTCAGTACAAAATAATGAGCCATGATTACTTTTCAGTTTTAGCTTTCAACTTTTTTTGCAATAAATACATTGTTTTCCATATTAAATAGACACTGCAGACATAACTTCTGACAAGTGGCCTCTAAGGCATTCAAGTGTATTTCAAACCACTGAATGTGAATAACCATATTCAAGATTAAACCCCACCAACATTGCCTTCATTTACAAAAACAATGCAGCCCAAACAACCTCAAGATGCTTCTGCCACCCATCTGTATTGACTTGCATTACCAGCACTGATGATGCAGGCATTAAATCTTGGGAGCAAGCTGGAGATTTATCAAGAGTGCTTAAACGCAAACACAGTGGCACAAACACAAAAAAACTGTAACAGATTTTTTTGGGCATTTTCGGTCTTTATTTTTGACAGGACAGCTGAAGACATGAAAGGGGAGAGGGGGAATGACATGCAGCAAAGGGCCGCAGGTCGGAGTCGAACCTGGACCACCTGCATTGAGGAGTAAACCTCTATACATGGCGCTCAATTTTTTTTAAAATGTATTTATTAAAGTAAAAAAAAAAAATGACTGCAAGGGGAAACACGGGGGCTGAATGTGCGAGTTAATGCAAATTAATAAAATTACATCTTGAGGCCGTTCATTTTACATTGTTGTTCAATAACATTATGTTGCTTCATTTACAGAAAGTTCCCACACCCAAACCCAAAATGAGAGAAACCGTAATGACATTTTATGATTAATGTAAGCAAATATAAATTCACATCACTCAATAGAGATCCTATCTTCCGTCTCTAAATTCAATTTACTACCAGTCATTTCCAATTAAGGTATTTCTTCTGAAGAATCAACCAGAATCTGGTTTCACACCGCCACGTGACAACCGCCCTGACTGACGTCTATCAGAAAGAGCATTTTCCCCAAAAAAGAAAAGAAAAAATAAGCTAAGCCCAGTTACCGCCAGAAGTTCAGCACGCTGAACTCTGGGCGCGGAGCAAAATCTGGGCACGTTCACGTGGGTGGCAACAGCATCATACCCCCTACCGCCACGGTCTAAACTTCCCCTCTGCCGCCTTCCCCTCATTGAAATGACAAGAGGCGGCAAGTTACCACACACATACGTAACGAACGTGTCCACTGGAATAATCCCCCTTCCCAGCATTGGACGCCTGATGGGCTTGCCACTGGCAGTTATCAATTTCTCTTCAATGACCACTGACAAGCAAAGAAAAGGGTACAGGCTACACCCATAGACCTATAGGCTACACCTTGCGATAACCGCGAGGGCTGCACCTGATTGGATGAAGGCTTCACTGTCTGCTCCCAGATTTCAAAATGGACCAACTTTGTAGCTGGTTTTAATTAACCAAAATGTGTTTCTGTAAACATTTTAGGCGAGAAATAAGCTATGCACTTGATGAATCTGCCTTCATTTTAGATCAACAATGGTCAGTTTAAAAGATTTTCGTGAGTTTTCAAGAGGCGGCGAGTCGAGCTAGACACCCCTGATATGCATAAAGTAGTCTGGACCTCAACTTTATGCCAATGAGGAGTGACCAACTCAAGGCCCTGTCTCTCAAAAGTTGCCACAACGCTACTAGAATGTATTGTCCGGCTGCTTAAATAACAATGAATGGGAAGCGTGGAAATGACGCTGACTGTGGACATGTTCACGTGGTGTGTGGCAACCGCCCCAAAGTTTCCCAAAAAAGCAAAGAGTTTTTAAAAGCAGTTCCTGCTGCCTGATGGTTACCACCACAAGTTCAGCACAGTAGGGCTGGGCAATATATTGATAATGTATCAACATTGTGATACAATATTAGATATCGTCTTAGATTTTGGATATTGTAATCGTAATATGACATAAGTGTTGTCTTTTCCTGGTTTATCCTAGGCTACATTACAGTAAACTGACTTTTCTGAATTTATCAGACTGTTCTAGCTTTTCTATTATTTGCCATTACCCATGTAACGTTTGTCATTAAAACCCACTTTACTGATGATTATTTATTACAAATCTCATTGTGTAAATATTGTGTGAAAGCACCAATAGTCAACCTTACAATATCGTTGCAATATGGAGGTATATGGTCAAAATGATTGGGATATTTGATTTTCTCCATATCATCATATTGCCCAGCTCTACAGCACAGTGGACTCTACAGACCTTTTTCACGGCAGATATGTTGACATGGCATAGTAGGAAAAGCACAGGTGTATTCAAAATCATTAATGGCTGCATTCCACTTAGGAGAGGCCCTGGTATTGTGCATGCGGACTCACTGAAATAGCTTACTGGGACACTTGATGGAATTGAGCCATCGTTAAGGTTATCAATTTCAGCTGTGCTTTTGCCTACGATGACAAGTCAAAATGTCTGCTGTGAAAAAGGTCCATTCATACACCAAAGCCAGAATCAAAACCGCTTCGCCTATGCTGCCGCCTTCCCCTCATTGAAATGACTGGAGGCGGCGAGTTACCGGGCGGCGGTGTAGAAGCCCTTTCAGTTCAGTTTCTACACACAGGCAGTCTGCTGAATTAGCATGATGTTTAACACGTCCGAGTGCTTTTATAACGCCATTTGCCAACGTAACGTTAGGTAAATGTATGCCCTCAAATATTAAACGATATACATTGAACCCCTCATTTTAACCGCAGGTTTTAATAATTTGGTTGGTTAAAGTTAGCATAAACATTGCGGTCTGTGGCCTAATGTTAGCTAACACAGCTAGCTAGCTAGCTCAACTAACGGACATTAGCAGACGCTATTATTTACTGTAACGTCAACGTTACATCACATGGAGCTCATTTTAGTAGTCTAATATTAGCAAATCAAACTTAAAACGTGGCATATTCAGGTTTTATAAAATAAAGATAATCCAGTGATATATTTAGACTGGATAGCTAGCTAGCTAACGTTAGCCAACACAATGTGAAGACAGTTACAAACAACCGAATCATTTACGTTACTACGCTTTCATAAAGGTCATACGTACCCGCTCGCCGTAACCTTTGTCATTGTCGCTCATTTTTAGTGCTACTGAATATATTGCAATGACAGATTTGTATGGCGTGCCGCTAACTAGCTAGCTAGCTACAACGGTAGGTACTAATGTGTGTGTGTGTGTGTATGTAGCTATATGTGTACAGCAGCGAGCGACTACTATTAACCCCTCCCCCTGCGCAGAATGGGATAGATGCCATGCGGTAGGCAATAACATTAACTACTAGCTACATTCCTCCATAATATAGCCTACTTATAGTGTCCTTAACGAATTTTAAAAGTTAGGTCCATATTCCCAATCGGACTCTGTACATCCTAATAACACAGTAGCTAAACTGAAACACAATGTAAGGAACAATGAGCTAGGAGGAGATGAGATTGCAATATCTACTGGAAATTGAAGTTAACGATATACTGCTCAGTGGGCACATTGTATGTCATATACTCATTAGCCCATTTCTTAAATGTATAAAAATAGAGAATGTGTGATCACGGGCAATTTAAGGATTTTTTTAAGTGGGGTGGCACAGGGGGGAGGGGACCAGGGGATTTTATGAGAATACAGCAGACAATCCGTTTAGAAATATAGTAAATATTGGATAGGATAGAACAACACAATGTAATTTTGCTAAAACACATCACATAATTATTAATTTCACTTGTTTTTATTTTTTGTATCAAAATACAATACACATCTTCTAGATAGTCATCATGGAAACATTAATTGGTCATGTGACAAGGGCTGGGAAGAATTTTTTAAGAATGGAAGTCAATAACTCCTCATAACCTTTGTTTTATGTTTGTACCTGGTATGTGACTGTGTTTCTCTGTCTTTAACAAGCATACCCCTTTATTGATACAGCATCTATTAACAAATGCAAAAAAAATATGTACAGACATCTATCCATTTGTGGAATGTTTGTGTTGTGGTGTTACAGTTTGTTCTTCTCTCCACACCTCACAGAACCAGAAGATGGACTGAAAAAGAGGAACTTATGTATCAGATTTTTGACCTGGTTCAGTTCAATTCAGTGTGTTGTAATGTATACATGTTAATATATTTGTATATATATTGTTGTCATGGTGTCTGTTTTAATATAATTATACCTATTAATACTGTGTAAATATTTTTTGTCTGTGTCACAGTCTGAAAGATAAAATGTAGTACGGAAGCAATCGCAAATATTACGTGCAATTTCACATAATATAGATGACTGGGATTTTGGTACTGGAGATTGGCAGATAAGACTGCTCTATAAAAAGACCAATTAAGTGACATTTCTGTTTGAGTTATAAGCGGGATCCTACACTGAAATGCTGGACTTACAAACTCCATTCAAACCATAAAATGATCCACATCTTTCATACATTCTGGGTATTTCAACTTTTTAAAGCCACCAATTCAGTTTAGCATATCAGCAGGAGGGATTTATTTCTGATAAACTAGATGAAGTGTCCCTTCGAAATTCTCCTAATTAAGTCTTTAAAAAGTCTCTTGTTTCAGGTACAAATGTGTAAAACAAACTATTACTCCATTACATTATTGTTGCATTTTCTTTATTCAAAGTGAGCAGAAGCTGAGAAGGAGGCAGAAAATGAGACAAACTAATTCAGAGATTGGATGCAGTGATCTAATTGGCAGCAGCAGGCACGTAAAAATGTATGCTGATTTTAGCTATTTTAGAGAAAAACAGCTTTTCATTTTTACTTTCCCCTTTATTTCACGTTATCTGTATCCCAGATTAGTAAATTGTATCCAGAACGGACTAAACACAATCTAAAAGTACAGTCTAGAATCTGTGATAATAATTGAAAATACTAATACAGAAAGATGAAATTTCTATAAAGTAATGTTGCCCATTTAATCTATACTAAAGACCACAAGTTACAATTAACCACTTTACACAGCTGACAACATAATATACCTGAATAATAACACTCTGGATCCAGTTACTCATTGACACCTGTAGTGGGGAGTAGAGAGAACGTGTAATCAATCATTTTGAATGAAAGAAAGATTTTTTTTCAACCCAGATTTGTGTAAATTCACCTACCACAGTTATATAGGACGTTTATTTTATGAAGATCTAGATTACTGGGTCCATCTCGCTGGCCGATTGGAACGTAAGGATCTGGTCTAGGGATTATTGTTGGTCCACCGTCTTCAGAGAAGGCATATCTGGAGAGATAAATGAAGGATATGGTATTGTGACACCCCAGCAAAACATGCAAAAACAAAAATGATGTTGCCTCAAAGAGCAGCTCACCTTCCATAATGCATGACAGAGTTGTAGTCATATGGACTATTGAGATTGTTTGTCACCTGTTTCCTGAAGTTATGAATGCGATCTGTAAAAACATAAAAGACAGAACACAAAACTCATTTGGTGAGGAAGGGACTAACTTTGTGGACAGGGCTTTCTGAATGCAATGACACAATGTTGGGAGGTCATCATCATTCAAACCTGGCATTATGTTTTTCCATATAATTGAGACATATTGGTCTCGGTCTGAGCGAGACTGCTCATGTACAAAGCCCAGGGCGTGCATGAACTCGTGGGCAGCCACTCCTGACCACATGCACCCAGGCGTCTGCAGTGACAGGGTCTGGCTTCCTCCAGTCTGCCCCAGGAACGACCAGCAGCTTGGGGTACAAAACCGGAAATGACGTGTGTCATGATCACATTAGCAAAATCACCACATAAGAATCATCCTCTGCAGCGCTGTGGAGATAGGTCTGGCAATGCGAGTCTATACAGTATACACAGTGAATTTCAAGGCATGTAAAAATCACGCTCACCCATATCTAGGCTGAATATCAAGAAAGCTGGCTTCATGAGTGCGTGGAACAAATTTAATACATGTTCCAGCGGCAATGTCTTGCATCCCAATTTCTATGGTGATTCTGTCCATGTCATCTATAGCAAAAAAAAAAAGTTTGAGTTAAACAGAAACATTTTGACTCCTAATGCATTTGCAACACCTCTTTAAATCTTTAGATTCATACCATATAGTGGAGAGATGATGAAGGGAACATAAACAAATCCATCAACTGATTTAGGCCACAGACAGGCATTGCCAGGGCAGGTTATTGCACTCCGTACGTATGAAGTGGCAATATCTCCATCTCTGATTGACAGTCCTCGGGGGGCTCGCAACCCTGATGAGAAAAATCATTTAATTGAGTCCAGGGTATTCTAAAAAAAAAAAAAAGCATAATTTCATATAATTTACAGCTTACTCACTGCTATTGATTTCCAGGATTTGATCCATTGTATTCATTTCATCACGGTCTGTAATTTCATCTGAACACAAAAACAAAGACAGATGCAAGTCTCCCTCATTTTCCATTATTATTAAAATGAAGAGTATGATTTACATGCATGTAAGAGTAACTTTTTCCAGAGCCCACCTGAGTATTTCCTTCTTAACCTCACTTTTCCCTCATGCACTCCAGTAGAATTCTGTAATACAAAGGTGCATTATAATAGCTGCAAAGCATGACAAGATTAAAAGGGGCTTTTGCTCTAAAATAAGTTATTTTGGTACTGACCTTAACAGGTAGTGTGTACACCTGGGTCAGCAAGCCAAACAAGACACCCAGAAGGATCATGGTAGAATGCATTCTTGTGTTTTCAGCTTGGTAAACCAGTTTCAGTCCACAGTCTTCCAGTGCAAGAGCTAAATGAACTCCTCACCTCCACTGAATATATATACCCACTTCTCCTCCAGTGCTTTCTACTGATAGGGCACATGTTCTATGTTGAAGCATGATTAAAGACCCCTCATCATCCAACGTGTGTAATTTACTCAAGTCCACTGCTGATCCGTAACAGGTGGTCCTGATGCTGACCTTCCCTTTTGCCCAGTATTTAGCGCATGTAAGATTCAGCACTTTCAGAAATGAAGACACTTTAAAGGTGTTTTGCTTTTGGATGTACTACAACTCAGCAGTTGCTATCAGGGGAATAACTGTCCACCCACTCCAACAGACCAGCAATTTGTGTCTGACTGTACTGATAACCAGTGATTTTGCGATAAACTATCAGTTGATAACTGTCTTGACAACAATTATTTTGTCACATAGGTAAATACATAAAACAAACCCTTATCCTTCTCCAAATATTATTCCTTTTTTATCAAGGGGCCAATTTGAAGGGCAATGACTGAATAAAGAATCCCATCTGTTGGCAGTTTATGAAATGTTGCCTACGTCACTGCAAGAATAATACAATAATATTGCTGTATCTGAGTTAAGGGTGCAAGTATGGATACATTCTTGTCATACCACAAATTGGTTCTTTATCAAGCAAGGTATTTTCTTTAGTCTTCCTCTGATTAAAACACACTTCCATCTATTTTTCCTTTAATGTGATCAAATAACCCATACTTTAATTCTTCCAAAACTGCAGGCAAGCATGCATGCAAGTTACATTTTCTTCAAATTCAAATAATCTGTTACTGATTTTTTGAAATGACACATGCTGTATAAACTGGGCAGATAAGGACACTTGGATGAATACTTCTCTCTATAATATAACAACACAAACACCCCCGCTCATTTTCTCAACCTTTTCAATATCAGCGACATGTCTTGTTTAAACACATACAGAGAAAATGCTAATAGAAAGCTTGAATCATTCTTTATTGAAATTGTTTCCATGATTTAGATCAGTTTATTATATTAGCTATCACATTCCTGTTTCACATTTAATCAGTTTGATTAGTATTCATCCATGCCACCTGCATAGAGAGAGACAGAAAAGGTGACAAGGTTATATTTGCCCATTTTGCAATACAGTTACTAGCTCTGAAATAATTACTTATTAGGATGTTTGGTACTAACCACATTTATAAAGCTTGTTGATTTTCATCTGGTCAATGTGGCTGAGAGTCGATGCCTGGCCCAGCTTTATGTCCTTGCTGTTCTGGCTATTCTTAGGAATGATGGTTGGCTCCCCATCCTGAGAGTAGGCATACCTAAACATATCCATCATGTGTTATATCATAAGACATAAGCCACATTATAATATCTTGATTAATCTACATGTAATTATTACTTACATCCCAAAGTGCATGATTGAGCCATAGTCATACGGTAGGTCCAGACTGTCAGTCTTAAATTTCTCAAAGTTCCTCAACCGATCTGATGGAAATCAGAAAATATTTTAATCTAAATATTTGTGAGTAATCATTTGGATTTTTGTTGTTTTTGTATACAACGTTAAGCATTTTACATCTCTGTTTTAAAGAATTGGTGTAGAATGCAGTTGATTATACATATTCTTCAATTTACCATTTGTAAAGAAGTCATTCCCTAATGCCACCCCCCTTCTCGTCCCTTTAAATTTACCCCTCCAAATGTTCGGCCACATGATGGTGACATAGTTGTCCCGGTCAGAGCGAGACTGCTCGTGCACAAAGCCTAGGGCATGCATGAATTCATGGGAGATCACTCCAACCCGGAGGCAGTTAGGGCTCTGGAGAGACACGGTCTGTCTTCCACCACGCGCACCAAGGTAGGACCAACACCTGGATTACCACACACACACACACACACACACACACACACACACACACACACACCCAGAGACAGCACATATCATTAGAACAACCTTCAAGGACTGAGTTTAGTGCTGTACCGTAGAGGAGGAAAGTAAATATTAAATGATAATTGAAGGTTTATCCATTTAGATTATAGATTTCTTATCATTATAATTATTATATTTAAAAAAAAAAACTGCTGCTACTCAACTCTCCCATTTTACATTTCTTCCACACAGGAAAAAAAACAACATTTTGTCAAAGGAGTAACATTTTGAAAACAAAGACTGCAGGGATCAAACTTTCCAAGCAAATGCTCTCACCCAGACTTTGGCTGGATGTCGACGTAGTCTCGCTGGTGAGTCCGAGGAACAAACCGCACACAGGTACCTTTCTCTATGCTTTCCATCCCTTTCTTTATCAGCTTTGTCTCAATTTCAGCTGGTCATTTGTTTAGACAGAGTGGACAGAGAAGAGACAATTAATACATCATCAAATACAAAGTTGGTGAATCAAAAAAAGTATCGGACTGTAATGTATTGCATATTGTTTACACTTTTACACAGAAAACTAAAATAACGTACAGTATTCAGGTGAGAGCCTATATGCAACATAGACATGTCCATCCACTGACTTAGACCAGAGGCAGCTACGGGCGAAGCAGACTTTGGAGCGCCTTCCAGAAGAAACAGCAATGTCTCCGTCTCTGAGACTGGTAGTGCCGTCTATGATTCGGGAAGCTAAGACAGAAGTCATGGAAAATAAAATCATTCTGGACATGGCAACAGGAGCTCATTTGTTAGAGCATGTTGCGTATACTGCAAACACATGCAAATACATTGTGTGCAATTTACCTTGAAACTCATTAACTTTAATGATTTCATCCATTGCTGTCCCATCATCCTCTTCACGTTCTTAAAAAGGAGAGTTTTTAGTCAGTGTGTGCGTTTTTACTGCTGTTTCACATTAACATTTAGATCCAATCCAAATTGCATTTACCTTTATAGCCAATGGGGCCCCATTTTGGGCTGAACAAAAACTTCTGCAAAAAAAAAAAAAAAGACAGACAAAGTTGTTTGCAATTCTGATGCAGTCTGTTCGCAGTCCCACTCCAATCCCATGCATATTTACCTGAGCATATACAGCCGAGAGACAGGTAGAAACCAGGCACAAGATGATAATCCGCTCCATCTTTGCCAGTCTGAAGCCTTCAGTGTTGCCATTTTTCCTGCACAAACACCTAGCTTTATAGGTGTTTCCAATCACTGTCCAGAGATAATACCCATGATTATCTCAGGTAAATTATAGGTTACTGTTGTTTGTTTGTGAGTAAATTTAATCCCCAAATTAGTTTGATTCATTCATAAACAACAACTCCAACAGTAGGATAATGTGAGGTTTCACTGTGGGTAATAACAGCTCCACTTCAATGACTAGTTTTAAATTAAATGGTTTAATGTTTGGCACAGGTTTTGGGGCAATTTTAGGCTTTGGATGTCTTATACATTTAACAGGAGTGGTGTTTTCTTTCTACTGAAACTAAGTTCACCAACAGTTACTATGCTGCACTTCTAATTTAATATGATAAATAACACTCGTAAAACCCATGTGTTAATAACATATTTTCATCTTCAATACGTTGTGAAACGAAAAAGAAAAATACTACCGCCCGAACAGGGACTTGAACCCTGGACCCTCAGATTAAAAGTCTGATGCTCTACCGACTGAGCTATCCGGGCTCTGACACACCACCCGGAAGTGCTTTATATAAAGCGACTCAAAGACGATTACTTGATAAGATAAATGACGAATAGCAGTACTGCAGGTCCTGGCAGAGATTTTAAGAAACACTTTACACATTATATCATGACCGCATTTTCTGGCCATGCATTTCTGTCAAAACACGGAAATTCTACGGTAGGTTGACGCTAACTCGAAGCTAACCTAACCTCGCTAGGTAACGTTAATTAACATTAGCCTAAATTAATTTGCAAAGTTTGATGTCGGTGGCTACAACGAAATACGCCAATACCACGTTACGAATGACCAAGGACAATTACATTTAACGTTACATTAATGTTGGCAAAGTGAGTATCTGTTAGAAAACGAAGTATGTTCACGTGGGAATTCACCCCTCTCACAGGATCAGGTCAAAGAGCTGCAGAATGCCATCCAAGAAAGCACTCGCAAACTGGTAGAGGCCCAGCAGAAAAGACTTCGTGCTGAGGAAGAGATAATTCAATGGTAACGTTACCAATATTAAAGTCTGTATGTAGCGTTGGATTAGTTAACTTGATCTGAGGAGAATTTGGTCTCAGGATTAGGAATGTAAAACACTTTCTGTCTTCAGCACCTGTGTCCTGTCTGTGACGTTTTTGCATACGTCACACGGTGATTTGTGATTATCCTATGATTATTATTGAACGTTCTACTTTTATGGTTCGGCCCATGTGTGAATTTAGGTTTAACATTTCACATTTTACTGTTGCGCTAATTAACAGTTTCCATCTCAGTTTCATAAATGCCATTGTAAGCCAAAGTGAAGTGTTTTTTCTCTTTGCTGTTATGGTTTGTTTAACTTTATTATTTATTTAATTATTATTTCAGTATCCATACTCTTGGATGAATGTTACAAGGAAGCTTACCTCGGTCCCTATATCTTTAATTTCTGTCATGTTTCTGGGGCCCTTAGGGCTGGGCGATATGGCCCAGATGGATTTTTCTATCTCAATCAGAATGCCTGTATAGTGAACAACATGTAGGCCTATTGGATGTTTTGTTTCACCCTTCAAGGAAGTATCTGTAGTAAATCCTTTTTACATGATCAACCTGAGTTGTTTTAATCAGCCTGTTACCCAACAGTTGATAGCTTCACTTAAAGTTGGCAAAACAATACTTGTAGCCTACTTAAGGCCATCTATAGACTATATCACATCATACAGTGTTGACTTTGTTCATTCATATTTTCTTATGAGTCCTGTTCTCATTTGCAGTACCAGAGAAACTGAGCGGAGAGTGGATTTGATGAGGGAAAAGAGTGGAGTTGTTGATGCATTGCAGCATCTGGGTCATCTACTGCAAGAGGAAAGGCACCTTTCTGAACAACTGAATGGTCAAGCCTCTGCAGACGGGTAATGTGCTGTGCTACAAGCATAGAGAGAGAAGAGAGAGAGTTACCCTGCATAAACCAAACTTGTTGCCTGTCTGATAACGATTTCACTGTATATTTAATCTCTTTAAGAAATCAAAGGAATGATTTGCAGGAAAGAAGTGAGCGCGTCACAAACAAGGCAAGAAGCCTCGCTGCTGAAATTCTGGAGGTGAAAGAGCATCTGGCAGAGGCCACGGCTCATAATATGGCTGGTAAGGGGAGCATGGGGGGTGTCTACATACTGGTAAACCTTTATTTTAAATACAGTAGTTTGTAATCTTCTTTGTAATCTTTCTTTGCCAACAGCACAAGCTTTGATCCAAGCACCAACTGGCAAATCAAAGAGAAATCGAAGCAAACCGAAGTTATTTGAAAATTAAACAGTTTTTTTTGTAGATTACAGATTTGTTTTTATAATTGCATTTGATATTCCTAATTAATTGTGTAATATATATTGTTGCACCTAATAAAATGTTTTATTAACCTTGTCCCAGATCACTTATATTTAATAGCCCAGCAGGAAGCTCATTCATATTTTTGTTTATAAGGATCCTGACGCCTAGACGACCTGTCTTCCTGGGGTCAGAAACAACATTAAATCAGACGATATTAAAACTGACAATATTAAAGCATTTCATGACACATACAGGAAAAAAAAAAACTCTAACAAATATGAAACAAAAATAACAAGGAATGAAACCAGAACCCCCCCCCCCCCCCCCCCAAAAAAAAAAAAAGAAAAAAAAAGAAAATGTATCTAAAGAAATTAAATTACATTACACTATATTACACAACATGACACATGGATTTAGAGTTAACATCTAGCTAGCTCACAAAGACAGGAGAACGAATATTTATTACAACAAAAGCTAAAATGTAAGTGAAAGTGAGATTTCTTTTAAAAACTTTTTTTTCATGTGATACTTAGGAGATTTATATATATATATATATATACATATATATATATATATATATATATACGTTTGTATATGTACATATTATAAACATTTAAAAAAGTGTTAGCCTAAACAAAAAACTTTTTTTTCATGTGATACTTAGGAGATTTATAGATATATATATATATATATATATATATATATATATATATATATATATATATATATATATATATATATATATATATATATATATATATATATATACACGTTTGTATATGTACATATTATAAACATTTAAAAAAGTGTTAGCCTAAACAAAATACTAAATACTAACATACTTAAAGTACCAAAAGTAAAACAAATCATTATTCAGTATGGCCCATTTGAGAATACATTTTTATCACTGGATTATAGTGATGTATGCGTGACACTCATTTTGCAGGATGGGGCTTATTTTTATTACTTTATATACTGCTGGGTATCTTAACCTATAATAGTAAATCATAACATATTTGTTTTTTCGCATTGATAATCTAACTGCACCATAACTAAATTTAGTGGAATAAAAAGTACAATATTTTAAAATATTTAATTTCAAAATGTAGTATTAATGGAAATACTCGAGTACGGTACAAATGCGGCAAATTTGTACAGTACAGTACAAAGTAATTGTACTTATTACATCCCGCCACTGATAGTAGGAATCATTGGGCTAGTTCACAACCCTTGTCTGTGGACGACTTCTCATTGACACGTTTTTGACGCTTTCGAGCTTCCGTAGATATGTCATGCGGAAACACAAGGCAGCATAACCAAAGCCGTCAGCGCTGTTTTTTTCGAGCAATCCTTTTATGGTACGTTATTTGCTTTTTAAGTGAGTTAATATAACTTACACTAGTTGTTATATACTTTAAGGACTATTATAAAAGCACAGTCAGCGCAGCCTTTCAATGAAGATAACAACTTTCACTGCCACTGCTAACGTTACACGTGTCGTTCAAAGAGCAGAAAACAGTCACATTACATCAGATAAGATAACTGTTAGTTTTCAGTAATATTGGTTTAGCTGTTGCCAGCTCATAACAGTAATGTTCTAAGAGTTTGACTAAGCTGTTAACAACAAACAAGTGTAGTTATTATTGTGAATGACTCCAAACATAACTTAACAGTAGCCTACGTTTCTCTGTTTGTAATGTTTTAACTTAGCTTTACGTTAATGAGGTAAAAAAATAGGAATGACAATGACGACTGGAACCGACTACCGCTCCATCTTTCAATTTTCCCCAAATGATGAGGCTTTGATTGGACTGAGAAAAGTGAACCCCGTCCTAAAGCAGGCTGTAAACACTGACCCAGTCGCAGACGGTATGTATGAATTGTAGCTGTGGTTTCTGTAGTAAAGACCCTAATTTTCTGTCATTTTGAAACTAGCCTTGTGTTGCCTTCCTCATAGAGTTGGAAGACAAATCACCAGAAGATGACAGACAGCGGGAGTCCAGCCTGGTTAGAGAGGTGTCCGACAAGATGGTCTGCTCAGCCTGCAAATGCCTCTTTGTTGCTCGGGAGGAACAGGTGACCACACAACTTCAAACTCTGCTCTATTAATTAAAGAAAGATCTGTCAATGTACTGAATCTGTACATGAGCATGTGTTGTCATTTAAGTAATTCATATTGTGTCTTTAAATTCCAGATAGAGCACTACAAACTTGACTGGCATCGCTTCAACTTGAGACTAAAGATTTCGGGAATGCCCCCAGTCACAACTGAAGAGTTTGAGAGGAAGACTGGAGCTGGTGAGGAAACAAGAATCCTTAACAAGAGAAAAGGGCTGTTGTAACGTTTGATTCATTTTCGTTCTTTTCTTTACAGGAGACATGTCGAGTATCTCAGGCTCAGAGTCTGATTCTGAAGAAGACGACTCAGATAGCGAGAGTGGGGGAACAAGCAGCAACATCACTGGCACTGATAATGAGAGCTCAGTTGAAACCAGTTTATTTACTGGCCGGCCCTCCAACAAGGTGTTTTTCCAGAACTCAGTCGGGCAATATCTTTCAGTGTTCAGCTGCATTCTGCAGGGACAGGTGAGGCTCAGCAGGTACAGTACAGTGTGTGATGTGTATGATGATTTATTTATCCTAATGTTATGTCCTGTAATATTTCAGTCAGATGATGATCAAGATGCAGTGTCCTCCCTGAAGGCCATAAGTAAGAAAACTGTGTGGGTCATTCTCATGACTGGTGGAGGACACTTTGCCGGTGCTGTATTCCAAGGGTGAGTGGACCGTGTTTGCTTTCAGTGCCTTAGATTACACATTATGGCTGGAATTGTAAGTGTAAAAGGAGAGCCCAGTGAGCGCTTGTCCAACACAAAGCATTCATTTGACAGAAAAGAAGTCCTTCAGCACAAGACCTTCCACCGATACACGGTGCGAGCGAAGCGAGGCACTGCGCAAGGACTCAGAGACTCTCAGAACCGCAGTCACACGCCCAAGTCTGCAGGAGCTGCTCTGAGGCGACACAATGAAGCGGCACTAGTCAAGGCAAGATTATGGTTAATTTAACAAACAGCACTACCTTTTCTTTTCTGTTTTCCTTTACAATCACAGTTTTCTATTTTATTTACAGAGTACAAGCTAATTACAGGGACAGTTTACCCCAAATCAAAAATACATATTTCCCTCTTACCTGTAGTGCTATTTATCAATCTAGATTGTTTTGGTGTGAGTTGCCCAGTGTTGGAGATATCTGCCGTAGAGATGTCTGCCTACATTAATGGTGTCTTCCGAGGAAGTACATGGATACGCTTCCTCCTGTGATACCGGTTTGCGGGTGTAGTTCTGTAGAAAGCAAATAGTTCCTACCTGAAACTGCTCACAACCGGGTCTGTGGATTATCTTAACTGGGTCATGATTTCCTGAAGAGAGACATTGCTGTTCCATTATATTGGAAAAGAAGGTAGACATTTCTACAGCCAAAATTTCCAACACTGGACCAACTCTAACCAAAACAATCTAGATTGATAAATAGCACTCTGGGGAAGAGGAAAAATAGGTTGTAATGACCCCGTTGCCTTTCAATAGAATGCCAACACGGTTGTTTTAGATGCGTGTAGTAAATTACCAAAATGTCCAGTGTTTCCAATAACAACACAATGTACAAACAAAACAAAAGATTCAGCAACTGCAAGGCCTATTTCTCATTTAAAATGTTTTCAGAAACACGTTGCGGTGAACTATCTTCATAAAATAGGAGATCCTCTTCCAAACGAAGCCGCCATTATGCCCAGTTGAAAAGTCCAGGAGCTGCCAGACCCACGTGACGCGTTCGTCCAATCAGCTGCCGGTTTTCATTTTCAGGGTGACAGTACAGATTAGCGCCGTCTGCTTTACTTACTTCTTTTGAGTCTCGTTAAACACATACTGCTAATTTTATTATTGTTCAATACTTTAATTAAATTAAGTTTTAGAAATTAATACAATTCTAAAGTTAGAAAGTAAACCATTTACAATGTTTCCGTGTAGTCCATTCTATTCAGTTTTTTTTCTACCTCAATTATAAGGTAAGGTAGCAAGTTTTTTTCATGTGCACAAACATATTTTTTTGTGATACATGTTTTATTAGCATGATATCATTCAGACATACAGAATATATTCCACAATGTATGACAGATGTCAAATGGTGTCCACAAACATTTTTATAATCTTCTGCAGGACATTCAGGATCTTCTGGCTAGCTGGGCTGAACACTTGAAAGAGGCCTCTGCGATATTTGTACGAGCCCCCAGCTACAATAAAAGCATATTTTTTGGTGGTCGTGCAGCTCCTTTTGACAAAAAAGATCCCAGGATCCACACAGTTCCATTTGCCACTCGCAGGGCAACCTTTCGAGAGGCACAGAGGGTACACGAAGTGCTTTCCACCATCCATGTTTATGGTAAGCTGAATTATATCCTTGGAATAATGACATGTTATCTGCTCATTGTCGTACAGCCAGGGTATAATCAATACTGTGTGCAAAATATCTTGTTGCAGGGAAAGACACAGACATGTCTGCAGTTTTCAGTCCATCTAAGAAGGCCTGGAAAAAATCTGTTAAACTCACAGCACAAATAAATACCAGTCACGAGAAAGGTAAGCTTAAGAGGTTAACATGGACACTGTGGGCCTACACTCTATTGAAGTTGATGTGGAAAAATATGGTCAAAGTTAAGCTCACTGAAATTAGGAGTTCATTTATTGATGCTTCAACACAGTTTATTTACTGTAAATGTTGGTATTACAGTACACTTCCTTTTATTTTTGGCATCAGCAGAAGAAAACGAAAAACACGATAGCTCTGATGAAGTAGAGGGTGGAGAGATCCAGCTGGAGATGGTGGAGTCGACAATAGGAACTCTGGACCTCAGGGAGTCTGAGATCTATCCCTCCAGGCACAGGAGGAGGAGGAGGAGGAGGAAGAAGGAGGAGGAACCCAAACTGCAAAATGAGGGTAGGTCTTTTCCGCTGTTGTCACATAAGTGACTATAGTAGGTACATTACAGAAACCCAAGAAACATTTTTGTTTATGAAATTTCACATCCATGTGTGACAGAATTGAGTAACACAGAAGCAGACAATCAAGGAGAGGAAGTGCCAGAGGCTACGCCGGCAGAAGACGCACCTCAAGAGGCGCGATCAAAGAACAAGAGGAAGAGGAAAGCACATAGTAAGAAACAACTGGAAGGTAAGTCCTTTGTCACTATTTTTTATTATGTTGCGCCCATTTCTCAATCTTGCAACTTGCCACTTCTGTAATATATTTCGTTTAAGATACTTATTATTAAGCTTTCTGTGTCTATCTAGAAATTGTTGATGAGTCGTCAGAGTACGGCCTGAGGGATGAAGTGTTTACAGCCTGTAAGGTTGGCGATACGGATACTCTACGTAGAGTCCTTCAGCTACCTGGAGAAACGTCAGAGAGTCGAGAGCAGTTGGACAGCAACCCTTCTGATGTCCCAAGTCCTCTAACTCTCCTTAATAAGCCCATAGACTCGTCAGGGTTCACTTTGCTGCATGTAGCCTCAGCAGCTGCACAAAAGGCAGTGGTCAGGCTGCTCCTGGACGCGGGAGCAGACCCAGCCTGCAGGTATAAAAAACAGTTAGAGCCAGACCGATATTAGGCATTTTCCAAACTATTGGTATCAGCGTTTATAATGGCCGATAAACGAATATTTAAAAACTAAAATAAAAATGGACGAAACACCCTTCAACAGTGTTATGAGTGTTGGCGTTGCGTAATTTGTCCACCAGAGGGCGCTCTACAACGTCCCTGTTGGCAACACTCATGTTTAACCTTTTAAGTTTCATATCTTAAGTTCGTATTTTAAACATTTTATTTATCAGAACTTTAATATATTTTGATGTTCCTCTGTTCTGTTGTGACAATAAAACAAACAAGTTGATTTTTAAACTGCTTTATCATATTATTTTAGTGAGGACTCATAAATAACTACAAATAACTGTTAGGGAAATCTGTTTGTTTTGTTAGGCCTTTCTATTTATTTTTTTAATACATATCGGCCAATATATGGGAATATCGGATTTTTAAATCACCAACTATTTGTATCGATGTTGGTCTTCAAAATCCTTTATCAGTCAGGCTCTAAAAACAATATAGTCAAGGGTAGTAAAGGTCAAATTTCAGTGTGATAATTTGCAGCAATTGTAGTGAACCTATGCCCAGAATTAAACAATATTCCTTTACAGGGATAACAAAGGGCAGACCTCGTATATTGTCGCCCCTGACAAAGACACAAGGAATGTGTTTCGTAAATACATGGGTGAGAATCCTGACAAATATGACTACAGCAAGGCGCAGGTAAGAATGTACAGTCTGATTTTTGACATGTATGCCATTAAATACTTGCAGAGCACCGCTTTTATTTTTACTCTTGCACACTTCAAGGTCCCTGGGCCACTAACGGCAGAGATTGAATCCAAAAAGACGGAGAAGAAAAAGGCACAAAAGGCATTGAGAAAACAGCGCGAAAAAGAGCTGAAGGACGAAAAGAGGAAACAAGAGTTGGAGGCAGAGGAAAAGAAGAGGTTTGCATCTCTGACTGATCGTGAAAAGGTGAGTTGATGTGTATTAATCACTGATATTCAGGTTATGTTTTTGTTTTAACATCTTGAAAATGGTAACTGTTTCCTTTTTGGTTATAGAGAGCTCTGGCAGCAGAGAGGAGGTTAGCGGAGCAAGTTGCTGCAACAGGAGTCGGCCTCTCTAATGTGAAGTAAGTCCCCCAGAGCCATCCTTAGCTTAGTCATAATATGAATTAGGACTTAAGTAATACTGTAGTGTCAGCAAGCACAATACTGTAAATGCCTTTTACTCCAAAATGTCACTAACATTAAATGTGCTTTTTGTTTGTCTCTGTCCAGGAGGTGCTGGTTGTGTGGAGAGTCTCTGCTTGGGAAGATCCCATTCCAGTATCTAGAGTATTCCTTCTGCACCCCTCGCTGTGTCCAAGCACATCGAAAAGCCAACACTCTTCCAGGCAAGACCTAACCCCCGTGTATATAACACCCATTTGGAAGATTTCAGTTAAAAGGAAGCTACCTCAATAAAACTAAAAGTGAATTTGCGCAGCCTTGAAAGAATACTAATATGGCTGTCTTGTCAGTTGCTAGTTTCATTTTCAACTCTAAAATTACATTTTTAACATTTCATTATGGCATGATAACTGGATGCATATACTGTATGAAAACATTACGTAACAAATGTATAATTTATACACAGTATCTGCGACTATGGAAAATGTAAAAAAGAAAGAAAATGCAATAAACTGTAAAACTGTTTATATATCGCAGTTCTTTCTGCCACAGGCGTCAGTGAATGTTCAACCTTAAAACAACAAACTCATCAATGAATCACTGTTTTACTGAAGCTGCTGTTTGGATTGTGATGATAAAGAATTGGCTACAGATGATACACTGATATCTGAAGTGATTAAAAATGAATGCCACCGAAATAATGCGGAAAAAAAGCATGGAGCAAATGTTCCTGCATCAAGTGAATTGTTCAGAGCATTACTTCTACTCGGCTTCAGTCAAACTTGCTTCATACAGATATTGGGATGTATAATTTTTACAGCTAAATGTTGAGAAAATGTTGTGCTACTAAACTAAGTGTGCTCTGTTAAGACTTTTTGACATTAAGCTGAGGCCGGTCCATGAAGAGAACCCGTTGGTGTGCTGGGGCCCCCTCCAGCTCCAGCACTGTGATGTTGTTGGGCAGGGTGGTGCTGAGTAGGGGTCCAGGGATATAAAGAGTCAGTTGAGGGCCCCTTGCTGGCCAGTATCGTCCCAGATTAACACCATTAATCCAAACCTGACCCTGTTATAAAAAAAGACAACAATGATTAGGATACAATAATTAAATCCCTGGAATCATGAGGTAAATGCACATAGGAATTAAGGTTACCTTTGTCCATTCATTGAGTTTGAGAAAGGTGTCCCAGGCAAGGCCGTTGGGCTGTAAGGTTCCCATGTAGAAGACTGGCCCAACTGAAGGGTCTTTCTGAGGGGCAGGGAAGGACTTTTGACTGTCTGAATGAGGCCACCCACCAGCAATGGCTCCATCGATGTCCAAAGGGTAGATCTTCCAGTCAGTCAGTACATCTTTACCCAGGATCAGGTTGCTCAAAAGGCCCTGCAGTACACATACTCTTTACCATCTAATACTGGGACTTTGTGTAAGTAGATTTAAAGCACAGTTACTATCCAACAAGTGGGAATATTATACATGTTCCATTATTATTTGAAAATTTTAGGGTTTGTGGTTTGTTACCATCTCTAACGGGACTGTCCATGGCACTATGGCTATATCAATCTTTACATTTATAATTCAAATATATAAATGGATAGAGGATACAAAGAATTTGTCTATAGGAGAAGTACTTGTACAGATCAGTAATAAGTGTATTCATGACAGGTCTAACCAAGAGTTCCAGCACGCTTTGTATGTACCCCATATATCATATGAAACTTGAATTATGTTGCCTGATTTAGTTTAAGGTAATTTATGTATTTTACGACCTTTCTCAAATCGGCAAGCCTAGGTTGAGGCAAAGGGGAGAATGATAACGTTAATCTTTGCTGGTTTTAATAAGGTGTAAAAAACAAAAGACTGATTTAGTAGTAGTTATTAGTTTTACACATACAGCATTTTACAGAACCCCAAACAATGGCTGAAGTAAAGACAATGCCAACAAAAACAAGAGCGTTACAGAAGTGTGTGCAGAAACAAAATGTGATTTACTCTACGGGATTGGACTTCGTTTTCTTGCCTTGTAGTCATTGATCTTGCTGCCAAAGTTTACCCTGCCCATGTTCTCAACGAGGATGTCTACAGTGTCCCCCTGTTGTCCAGTGACGTTGATCACCAGCATAGTGTCTCTCTCCAAAAGACCCTGGAAAACCTGTCCACACAGACACGCACTGAGTATGAACATTGAAAGAAACGATGCAAACTGACATTCTATAAATAATAACACCTGGTCTTAATCTGTGATGATTTCCCTATACCTGACCTGAAAATTCTGATTGGCTAGACAACAAAAGTTCATTGTAAAGGCTCACCCCATTGACGGATACATATGCACGGTCATGAACCCCATTGAGTGGAGAGATAAGAGGTGTAGGCTCCGAGAGGTCCCGGGGCAGCGTGGTCCGGTAAAGCATGTATCCATAGAACTGAACACAATAGACATGACAGGTTGCAGACACAACAGTCTAGAAGTTCTCCATGTTTCAAGAGGTTTACTGCCACTACAACACTAGTCCCCTCCCCTGTTGTTGCCTTCAGACAGACGCCATACCTGTTTCATCTCTTCAAATGTCAAAGGATACTGGGATTTCACTGGCCCGACTGGTGAAAGGGTGTTCAATAGACCGCTGATGTTGCCAACCTGAAAAAAGCGTCTACTATTGGGATCAATCACAGCAACCTCTGGCTCATTACACTCTTTGCACTTTAAAATCTGAAATTGTATTACCTTTGTCAGGGTCACAAAGCCATAGGCAAACTTAGGAGTTGCTGGTGGCATGGGGCCAGAGGGAATATCTCTGAACTGTAGAGAAACAGTGATGCATTAATCTTAGACTTATGAACAAGTGTAATCAGGACATCAACCTTAGTGGGTGGCAGTTAAATTAGTGGTACCTGCTTAATGACATCTCTGATGGCCAACAGCTTCTCTGTGGGGTCTCCTGCCTCGGAGAGCGGGGCGTCGTAATCATAACTAGTCACTACTGAGCGGAACTTCGTGTCATGATCAGCACCTTCGGGTAGTTACAAAAAGATAAATGCACCACAAGCAGAACCTTTATCTCCATCTAAATCGTGTGAACAACTGAGATTATCCAAAACTAAGATACTGATAACTTTACCATTCCAGTAGCCAAAGTTAGTGCCTCCTTCAAACATGTACCTGAGAAGAGAGAGGGGTAGACTGTGTTACATAGTGGGAAAACTTGTAATCATTAAAGGAGAATTCCGGTGGATTTCAACATGGAGCTATGTTGTTTGTAAATTTGGAGTGCTGTCAATAGCAAGAAAAACGAAAACAATCGGTGCTGCCTACACCGTGTTATCCTCCTGCTAGAGTTAGCACCCAACAGGCTTAAACAGGGCAGGTTTTAAACGTGTTTTCAGCCTCTAAACATGTTCGAAATGTCATTACGTGCCTATCCATGTGCAGTGATTCCTTCCGAGGGAACACAGCAAATCTGACTGCAGTAGATGTGACAGAAAGGCAGAAAAGTTATGTTAATCCATACCTCTGTTTATTTCCTGTTTCCTGAGGTATGGATTAACACAATTTTTAATCGACCAGAATTCTCCTTTAGGGCCCTGACACACCAACCCGGCAGAAAAGGCAGTCGGACTGATTAGTCTCCGAGTTGGACAAAAAAGTGCCTCAGAACACACCGAAGCGACAACAGCAGGCGGCGCTAATCTATATTGTCGCCCAAAAATTGAAAACCGGCGACCATAATGGCGGCTCGTTCGGAATACAATCTCATATTTTACAAAAATAGTTCACCGAAACATGTTTCTGAAAACATTTTAAGCAAGAAATAGGCCATGCAGTTGCTGAATCTGTCTTCATTTCAGATTCAACAAAGGTCAGATTAAAAGATTTTCGTCAGATTTTGAGAGGCATTCTTCACGCTCATCCCGCTCGTCATTTCCGGTAATTGGTCATTGGTCAAATCGGCCCAAATGAAGGCTGACGGCTCCTCCGACTGACGACGGCATGGAACACACCAAACAGACTTGAGTCCCCGACCTCACCAAACTGTCCGATGGACGATAATCGGGTTGGTGTGTCAGCGCCTTTACATAGACGAGTGCTTTTCATCTCCTGGGAGCAGTTTTATCTGAAACTGTTGATTGATGCATCCTCAAGAAAAGGCTGGCAATATTCTATATTCATGCGATTTGTTGATGATAGCAAAATATAGAACAATGCAACAAAAAAAAATCGTACAGAGAAGAGGAAAGTTTGCAAGTGTTTGGGGAGACATACATGTTGACGTTGGCCCCCATGGCTAGCATTTCTCCTAGCACTCTGCTGACCTTCTGAGCATCAACCACAGCATGCTGATCTCCCCAGTGGTCCAACCAGCCAGTGTAGAACTCTGAATTCACCTGCAACATCATTTAAAGCATTTTCACATCATATGCTTGGTTTGAAGAGTCAGTAATTACTACATGTTAAGATTAGTGAATTAACATGTAACTAACCAGGGGCCCTCGAGGTTCAAACCTTCTTTGCCGGTTAAAGGCTTTAGTTATGTTGGTGTCTGTATGAGGGGATAAATAGCACAAATTACAACTTTACCTACAAAAGAAACTAAAAAAGTACAGGATGCTATCTTGTTAATCATTTACATACAATACCAACCTGTGCCAAAGTCTACTGTGGCATATAATCCTTCCAGAGTCCCGCATGTCATTTCCTTGTCTGTGTTTCCATCTGTGGTAAACAGGACTGTGTCTTCACCAAGAAAGAAGCGAAACAGAGTCCGCAGATGACGCATGTAGTTGTAGTCACAAGCGAAGTAACTTCCATATTCATTCTCCACCTATAGCCAAATAAGATGATTTATAAAAAACAATATTAAAATACTAACTAATACAAAACTTACCCACTTAACACTCTACCTGGACTGTAATGATGTTGCCCCCGTTGCTATAAAGCCATGGCTTCATTTTGGGCAGAAGAACAGCAAGCCAGTTGCTGACTGCCTCGACATAATCTGGAGCAGACGAAAACAAATCAATGGCATATTTACTATAAACAAAAAAGACAATACACAATACACACATACAGTAGGTGCTTGTTATACCTGCGTCAGCTGAGCGAAGTATGATGTTTGGTTTCTGAAGTAGCCACGCAGGCAATCCACCCTGGGAAGGAAGACCAAATTACTTTTTTAAATATCAACAAGTAATATACAGTATATATATATATATATATATATATATATATATATATATATATATATATATATATATATATATCTTGAAAGTGGCACATTTTATCAAATGCACATCATCACTGAAAGAATGTAGACAGGATACAGTTGGAGATCATGTTTCTGATTTCTTCGTAAAGTGACTAATAACCAATCCAGCTTATCTTATGATCAGTCTCTTTCGCACTAAATTGTAAACTGGAATGCACAATGACATCCATCCTTTTGACTTGTATTTTAAACCATTTAAATACATGTTAAATACAAATCCCACTAACATCATAGTAACACAGTTGCTTGGTCTACTGACATTCATTATGTAAATCTCTGTACTTTGTTTCTGATATTCTGATATTCTATAATGTATAATTGTAATTTTTTGGTTTAATACACTTTCTTGATAATGCATCATTTATTGTGCTTTAATCAGTGATAGTGTGAACAAATTGTATTACTAAAACAGTTCAGAAGTTAAATGTTTCACCATTTCCCACTCTGCACAGATGTACGGTCCGGGACGCAGGATGACCAGAAGACCTGTCTGATTCGCCAGATCCAAAAAATGCTCCAGATCTCGGCCCCCTGTGAAGTTGTGGACCCCCTGTACTGCCTCATGGAAGTTCCAGGGCACATATCTGTGTGGAGGCAAAGTAAATTAAGTACAGTAAATCCAGACCGAATGAACAAAATAAATGTTTAAGAATGTGATGTTTTGAACTTACACTTGGATAGCATTGAGTCCAGTCATGTACATCTTTACGAGCCGGTCCTTCCAGTAGTACCGTGGGATTCTGGAGTAGTGAATACTGCCTGAGATGTACTGAAAAGGCTTCCCATCTTTGAGGAAATAGTTGTTTTTGTAGTCTATAGAGAATGATCTTTCTCCAGAGGCCTGCAAGAGATGGCATGGACTCTGGTAAGGTGCATTTAAAACTGGTTTGCATTGATTCTGTAATCTCCATTACCTACAATCAGTGGTGAAATGTATGTACTCAGATACTATACATAAGTACAGTTTTGAGGTACTTACTTGAGTATTTCCATTTTATGGTACTATACATTTCTATTCAACCACATTTTGGAGGCAGATATATATTTTATTTTGAAGCTTAGTTACTTTGCAGATTTATATTGTTACTACAAAACATAGTCAACTAATAGATTATGATATACATTATTATAAGCTAAGCTACCCAGCAGTATATAAAGTAATTAAAATTAGCCCCTTAACTTTAGCTGAAACATGACATAATATTCTGAAATGGGTTATTCTGTATATTGAGTACTTTTACTTTTGGTACTTTAGGCATATTTTGATGCTAATACTTATATACTTTTACTCGAGTAAGATTCTGAACGCAGGGTGTCTTTTTCTATTAATAGTAAATAGAGTGTGTTTCTTACCAAGTTTCCACTGACAGACAAACAGGCGAGGTTCACAGCAACAAAGAGTAAGAGACCGGCAGCCATGTCCGCTGCCTTCTCGCGAGGACTAAACCTACAACTAATTCATCACTCATTTGTATTATGCTACTGCTATTTTATGTATGTTATGGTTAACTGGTTAACAGGAGGAAGCAACCAACTTCATCAACATCCTGCCATAGACAGTAAAATGAAGCATCCTGCCCGCTTCTCTAAAGCACTATCATGTGATTCTCATTGGGGATCTGCTGGGTCCTAAAGACCGTCCGTTCACCTCAGCCTTGTCCTGGCAGTATGTAAATTCCCCTCAATGTAGCTCTGCATGGTTGACCCCATTCAGACATAAGTTTCCTTGACAGTCCTCTGTTTATTATTTTGGGAATAAAGAATACAGAAATGTTTTGCTGGAGATATTATTAGTCCACTTTGAGATAATGAAAATAATTATACTTAAACCTTACAAATATGTTTACATTTGGACCACCAGATGTCACTGTGCACACTCATCTTTACCTAACATAAGTAACATATTATTACTCATTTATACTCAGCATATACAAATAATGGTGCCCATACATGGTAACAATCCAAAAAATAATTAATGATAAATACTATATGTAGGCTATAAATAGTGTATGTAGGCTATAAGGAAAAAAACTGAGAGCCAGCCGCCATGTGTGATACAATGCTGTCACAACATATTGTCATACTATGCATTATGTAGGCTGAGAACAATTCCATTGTGTTTGGCATGGCAAGATAACAAAGCAGCCAGTTCAGGAAGGGTTTGCTTTATTATAGCTGCAGGACACGACTCTGCGTCTGTCCGTCTTTCCCTGTTGTGTGAATGATGGTTAAATGTCAACCTTTCATCATACAACTCACAAATTTACTTAAAGGTTCAATGGACTTTCAATATCAGGACCCTGCAACAGGCAATTTCATTTTATCATGAGATGGTATTGTTGGTGTAGTAATATTAAATCCATTTGCAGTTATTCTTCTGATATCAATTGAATGTGTGTGATAATGTCACACTTCTTATAAAGAGCACTAGATGGCGCTTCAATACCTTATTGAGAATCAAAGTGAGCCGGGATAAGACAATTTCATAGTTTCCTAAAAAAAAAAAGGTATGCTTTTATATTAAGCTGTATTTTTACATTACATTACATTATATTTTAAAATTTGGAGGTAAAACCATCAAGGACTATTTACATCCAAATGCTCAGGATTCATTAGCAGTGATTTTTCATTGAAGTGGTCATGAAGGCATTTCTTGCACCTGTTTAATTGCATTTTTCCAGCAACAAAAACTAGCTTGTCACTATAACCGAGGCAGTCATTTGCGTCCAAATGTGCTGACACATTCAAAAATAATCAAAGTTGCTTCCAGGACACATTTGGCCTGCACATCATTATGGTTCCAGAAAGCTCTTAAGTGGTAAGTGGCTGATGTGTGTAATAGGAACAACAGTTTATCTCTGCCTGTCATTCAAACACAAAGCAGTTGGTCCTGCTAATTTGGGTTAATAATGCCTGTATCTGCCTGCTGGCCTGTCATTGTGTTTATACGTACACACACACACACACACACACACACGCACACACACATTTTCCAGATGCTTTTACTCTTTTTTTCAGTCCCCATCCCCTACACAGTAATGCTTGTCCATACAGTAATCTCATTTCCTTGCTGCCTCTGTATTCATCAATGTCCATTTTAAGAAGATATAAGGCTGGATGCTCACAATTGCTAATGGCAACTGATGCAGATAGGACAAATGCTATGGCTCTATGGCTCATTAGCCCACTGTCAGACGCAGTTAATTGTCCTGGGAATGAGAGGAGGAACGACATACATTGGCTTGTAATTTAGTTATGAGCGTGATAGTGCCTGAGGAGAGCTTGTCAGTATCCCATCTTTGAAGCTGAGTTTGTGGAAAATGGATGTTCAGACCGCAAAAAAACCTAAATGACTAATGCACTGAGGACAACACCACTTATTGAGATACTATAGCAAGAGTGGAAGTGACTGAGACTAATACAAACACCAGAGAGACTCATCTCTCATTACTACAGTCATAGAGACTGTCAGATGAGATCATGTTGCATTTACTGTATTGCAAATGGTTTGAAAATATCCTTATTTGACTTGCAAAAAAATGTAGGCAGCCTTTTAATTACTGCATAAAGGTACAGACCAAACTTAATTGGAGAGGCCTGTCCCTAATTTGATGGGAGAGACAAAAAACACTCACCCTAGGGTCGGGCGTCACCTCAATGAAGTCATCTCCCCAGAGTCTGTAATTAGATTGAAGCATCCCCTCTGCCCCACCACCCCCCAAAATAAGCCCTCTTTGTTGTTTCTGGTGGAAGCAGGTGTATTCAGATACTCCCCCACCCCTACATACCCCAACCTCCCGGAAATACAGTTCAGTTTTTTGGGAACAGCTGTTGTTAAAGGGGAACTCCACCAATTTACACTTTATATTGAAAATGACAGTTTAGGAGCACTACTCTTCTTTTATACCAAAGTACTTTACAGTGGCCTTTTCATTCACCCATGCATAAACACACTCACACATTAATGGTGTCAGAGATGCAATGCGAGGTGCTCACCTGGCCATCAGGGCCAATTGCCATAGGAAATCAGCTGATTAATGGACACTGCCTCCTGAGTGTGGCTTTTTAGATCTGACAAAAAAGTGACCTGACATCTCAACATTGGCTTGGAAACAACCAATTTATAACAGAAGGAAAGAAAAGCAGCCTGCGTAACTGTAAAACATAACAGGGAGTAATAAAAGAGTTGCATTGTGGGACATTTAGGACCTAGTGTCCCCCAACTTCATGGATGTGCAATAAAATAATGAAGGATCAAGTATTTATATTGTAAGCCACTTCATGTCAAATATACTAAATTGCAAACCGAACTATTGTACTTTTTATTCCAATACATCTGTTTGACACGTTTAAATACACAGATGTGATTGGCTTATAGAATATGATTCATTGTTATAGACTGTATACCCAACAATATACCAACTAGTTAAATTTGGCTAAACTTTGACCAGCAACAACATTAAAATGCTGCTTACACAGTAATGCAGCAGCAATAATAATCCAATAACATTATATAATGGGAGCTATTCTCTACTGAAGTGAAATTATGCAGGAATTTTACTTGTGAAGGAGTACTTGTACATTGTGGTAAAGGATCACAATACTCCCCACTCTATTTTTTTTACACATAAATACCATGTCTGTCTTGATCAATTCTGAACATATGAGGTAAAGCTCATAGATTAGTGATGTGGTCTTTAAGGGGAAATCTAAATGCTGAGCTATCTGTGATTCACACAGATGAATCATATGATATGAGGCAGTGCTGTAGAATTCCCTACAGGTCTCCATATCAGTCCCGAGATTGGGATACGATTAGGAATGTTACCCTCTTGGTTTTCTCAGGCTCTGAATGGCCAGTGAGTCAATCCTGGGCTCACTGATGCTGACTCTGAGAGAAAATTGTTCTGAGAAACTAAACAATAAACAATAACATCCCAGTAGCATGACAAAGGTCCAGTGGCATGTTTGCATTTTATAAATGATTTAACCCAGGAGTTGTTTGCATCCTTGGCATACTTTTCCAGGTTTCTTAAAGCAATTTATTAAGCCACAGTTAGGAACAGATAGGAAGTAAAATAACTTTACTGTGGGAGCATTGAAATATGAAGCTCTATAAACAAACAGGAAGTTGACAATGCGGGGGCACATGGGAAGTGTGTGAGTTGGGCCTCATTCCTCAGCCTCAAGGAAGGTATGGTATGCGTTTGGGTTGCATGCATGTCTTAGGAGGAATGTTTGTGGTGAGATATGTTGTGAAATGCTGCCTGAACCCCCAGATATCTATCCTAGCTGATAGAGAGGCTTATTAGGCCAAATAAATAACAGTGATGAACGTCTTTCTTCATCGTTCTTTTCCCCTCCTTTTCTAGTTTTATGTTGACTGTCAATCCATACGCTTTATATGTCCATTAGCTTTATTTTTAGCCATACTAGCAGCAGGGCTCTATGGATATCAATGTCGGTAAGTTGTCTTTGGTTCTGACCGACAAATCTAGACAACTATCAAAAGGGTTGCCATTAAATCTACAAGCATTCATTGTCCCCAGAGGACCATCAGCATACGCATCAACATCAACAAGTTGTGTCATATTAGCATCGTAATTGTGAGCATGTGAGCATGTGAGCATGGGGACGTTAACATTTAGTTTAAAGAACCGCTGTACAGCCTTAGAGAGAAGCTAGCATGGCTGTAGTCTCCTGTCTTTATTACTGATATTTGTTTAGAGTATTGTTGTTAGTTTGACTGTTTGCTTTCCCCTCTCCTGCTCCCTTAAATCCAAAGTATTGCAGAGCTGTAACTTTTTTGTTTATAATATAGAATATAAAAAAAGCATTGAAAAAAATACTTCAGCTTTTACTTTGGCTTCAGGTGAATTGGTGCCACATGAAACACATACTTTTTTTGCAAAGTAGAAGTTTGTTTAGATTTTGTGATTTCAATATAAACAAGGAACATTTCTTTCCTTTATTTTCACCTATTTAGAGGAAAAGCATAGAATATTTTATTGACACAAAAAGACCTATAATTGAATTCACTGCATCGTATAGAATATTTTTGTCCCATCATCTTGTGCCCTGCAGACATTGTTGACATAGGTGTGAGTAATGCGTTCAATTGGAGACCCATTGGCTCTGTGGTGTTCCAGGATAAGCCACATAATTCAATAAGTGTGGCACTAGGATTTGTCATTGACCATATTTACACATTAATGTGATGCTGATATTGTCAGATGTTCCATTTTTATCTCAATGTTCACGTTCTCTTCTCTCCTCTTGCCATCCATCTTAGTTATCAATCAATTTTATATCCTCTCCTCCCCTCCCTCCCTATTTGTTTGCTTTGTTCCCTGGGTGTGTCCAATAATCCACTGCTGCCCTGACACAGCGGCCCCCATCCTGAAAGATGAATAAGCAGTGACCACATCAATTTCATTAGTGTTATTCAACAATGAGAATCATTACATCATTACTCCCATGATTAGCTTGACTAATCTTGTAATGTAGCTTCAACTTTAAACATAATCCTTTTACACTTTTAAGCTCTTAAACTGGTTACAGCTCATATTTACTTAATATTATATATCTGTTTATTTACCTAATATTGTCACTTTGTTTGTCCTGGAGTTTCATATCTTTTTCCTATTTAATTGTTTGTCCTTATCTGAATTAAGAGTCTAAGGGTAAAGGGTGTTGTATGTTGCACAAATTGTAAAGCCTATATCAAATTTGTGATGTTGGACTATATAAGTAAGATTTCCTAGCCTTGGTACCAGGGAATGGGTTTTGGAAATGTATTTGTATTACAAAATTAGCTCAGTCATTGATATGACAATTCCAATATTAAAAAATAGCTCAGTTTTTCAGATTAACTCGTCGATGTTACAGATTTTAAACATCCTTTTAGTTAACACCACATCAGTATTTGCAGACGCCAGCCACACTTGTGTAATATTTCCAGCTAAATACAAAGAAACTGTGTCTGGATTTTCAGTACTTAGACTTTATTGAATTTGACAGTGTTGCCACTGACTTTCAGCATAAATCATAACAATGCAGATGGTACCATACTGATATAACTGAGCTTAGATCAATATTTGTGCTTGTTGTTGTTCAGATGGCACTCAGGGTTCAGGCAATAATACATGGATGGGTGCTCTTTACATAATCAAACCAGCTCCAGTTCAGTGATTATCATGGTTGTGACTTACAGCCCATGGCTGTGTAGAGACTAATCAAACTCTCAGTCAGTGGGACCTCCATCAAATGCTCAAGCCAGACTTTACCATTATTTGACGTGAAGCTGCAAAGGGGTCCTTCACCAGACCTGAATGACTTTGCCTGAGGTCTTGTCTGCTAATGGGAGGGTCATCACAGACTCTCTGTCTCCATTAGTCCTACAATTACACAATTCTTCATATGTCATGCATGTTTTCACATTTAATCAGATGTTTAGAGCCATTGATCTGAAATGGTCACATTACCCTGGCTTGGTACCTCAGTTGGAGAAGTCCATTAAAAAACTAACTTTCATGCATTAGGTAGGTCTCAATTATATCTAGTGCCTGGCTCTGCTTTTTGGTATAAAAAAAAACATTTTGTTGCCATTATATATCCCTTACAACTCCATCCTCCTGCCTCTTGTGATTATCACTGATGTGATAAAAATGAGACATCCTTGTTGCATATGGCACTCTTGTATGGTGTAGGACTGATAACTGTCCTCCATTATGAAAGCACATCTGCTTGTGAATTTCAATTTCTTACTGAACACAAATGTTCAGCATCAACCCTGCAGGCCTGACACTCAGCTGATCACTTTGTCAGTCTGTGGTTTGCCTGGTGTCTCCCTCAGTGTGTTACCCTGCAGGGTCACGTTTGTGTTTTTTCAACCGTAATTGAAAACCGTTAAAGCAAACACAAACTGTGACATATGCACTTTTCTAAATACCTCTCTGACCCTGACAGCAATGTGTTGAAAGGCTGAGGATAAGAAGAATTAATATATATATATATATATATATAATATATAAAATAATTTATCATGGTGTGATGAAGAGTAACAGTATTAGTTGCAATCAAGGTTGAAGTCAGAGTTGAATTAAAAGCACTCTAACGTTTTTTAGTCTTATTGGCTCTCAAATAATGCTTATACTTGGTCTTATGGGAGCAACATTATGTTGTTTTCCTCTTTAACATTGCGAGCCATTGTCCCGCTCGATGGTCCACCACTGTTTTTGAATATTGAATCCTCTTCAAACCTTCAAAAGCATTGCTCGCACTTCACTGGCCAAACCAGCATACTGTATGTTGACCGGTTGAGACCATAGCAGGAGTCAAGAACAGCAGGTCTTTAATCACTGTCCCTTCCCCCGGTCCCTCTGGGGATCATGATGACCAAATGGATGTTTTGTTCTTGTTCTTTGTCTTCTCAGGTAGAATGAAAGAAAGCCTTGCTCTACAATCTACTCAGTCTGTCACAGTTCACACCGAGGGGTCAAATTAGTGACTCACTCAAGAGCAGTTCTTTCACTATTGTTTGGTTTTGGCAAATGTGTAATAGATAATGCTTAGTCAGTGCAATGCTGAATATCCTCAGCATGCCACCGTGGCTTACTCTTAGTAAGAGCTGGCATTCATCCCTTATTTTACGATTAAGGTCAAGTCACCTGAGACATGATGGGGACTGTTTAAGTGTAATGTAAGTTTATTCTGTCATCAAGATGCCCAATACAGTGCTACTCACAAATCCTAAAACTTCCTCCAAGCAGATGTTGCTGTTTCGATACGAAACTGTGCTCTATGTTGGGGTTCAGAACGAAATATGACTTTAACTTTAAGTACTCGCCACAACAAAACAAAACAAAAATCAAACGTAGTTAGCACTGCAACTGATAATACATTTACTTCTAAGAACATTTATAAACTAAGTTGAATAGCCTGCACATGCACTTGAGCCAACATTTTCAATCAGCACAGTAACAAAGAAATGTTAACCATACTTTTTACATATGCATGTGTAAAAAATAAATGCTGCAAATGCCCCTTTGTGACATAATTGCTATGTCCTTATCTGATATAACTATATGATGCTCATATATATCTGATTTACAAGTGTGTTCAGTAAATGATATAGTTTGAAAAAAAAAATTATATTTATCCAGAAACAAGTGAAACATGCAGTGAGTGAGAAAGCATTGGCATTGGCAAAAGGATTGTTCAAGTATTATTCTCTTAAAGTCCTTACAGGAACACTGACAATGATTGAGTTGTTTGTATTAAAGCTGGTCCTCATAATCGGGAATTACTGACTCACTACATTAAACTTGTCCAATCTTGTACGAACAAAAAACATTATACATCCTTAAATGGGCTTGGACATTGTAAAAAGGAGCTAGAAAGGCATATCAATACACAGGCCTACCTTAAATCATTACATTTAATTTAACATGCGAGTATAAGGGCAAGCCCCTCAAAATACCTTGAATTCACCCAGAGTTCATCAATAATTGAAGGATAAACTGAAGAGCATTTGCAAAATTTAGGGGTTGTTATTTGGCCTCTGTAAGTTACTTTACACTGTAACGTTATACTGTAGTGTTAACCTAACTATACATTCACAAAACTACATCATCACATTTACCTTGACAACACCAACAAAGTAAGATGAATTGGCTTCAAAGTAAAATAAATAGATAAATAAACTAAAATCATTTTTTTGCATTTCTGTTTTAAAATAATGCTCAGATGGGAGAATGTGATACAACAATGTGTAGTTCTATCAAATCTATCAAATACATTTCAGAGACTCAGTTCTGCCATGTCACTTCATTAGCTGCCACACAGTCAACACTGATTACATAACAGAGGCAACACAATTTGTCTGGATCTCTTTCATGAATACTGCATATATAGTTTGTGTCTGTCTATCCACTGTTATCCACCGGTCATGAGTGGGTGGCTGATCTTTCTGGCATAAGGTCGCAGATTAAAAGCTTGTGTTTTTCCTCTGAATTAATTGTATAAGCTTAGAATACAACCAGTAATATTCCATCTGGAGACAGTGGAGAAAGTGTACGATAATATTTCTGTTTAGTTTACCAGCTTGTGCACAATGCTCTTCATGCCCCAAGGCGTTAGCTTTCATGCAAATAATCTACTTTCACTCATGTATACTGTAGGTAATTATTATCTCAGAAGTGAGAAAACTGAACTTGTAGCACCCTGTAAAGAAAATGTCAGTAATTATGTAAATCAATCTTTTATTTTTATTTAGCCTCAGGCAGCTGGATTCCCAGAGTTTTGATATCAGAGTCTCAGCTCTCACATAACACACACTGCCACTCTCCACCACAGTTGATACAGCGTATTTATGGTCAGTACACTGGCTGCTTGAAGCAAATAATTACAAACTGCACAACCAGTCCAGCAGTCTAATTTGCAAAAATAATGCATGTAAAATTTGTGTTCAGCAATATGCAGGCCACCCATCCGATGTGAGTACAATGTTAGCTCTGTATTTGGTCCTCCAACTCCTGAGAAAATATTTGGGTCGTTAGCATGCTAGGTGGTCAACTTTTTTCACTAACCTTTTCCTGTTTTGCTCTGGCTGGCATTATTGTTTTATATGGGGCTGAGCCATAAGACTCAAAAATGGGCAAGAAAACCAAAACAATGAGCTAAAATTGGCTAAAAGCTAAATTTGGATATTAGCAAGCTACATCTTATGCCATGGGGGTGCTTGGGTAGCTCACCTGGTAGAGTGTGCACCACATGTTCAGAGATTTATTCCTCACCACAGTGGCCATGGGTTCAACTCCAACCTGCAGCCCTTTGCGACATGTCATTCCCTCTCTCTCTCTCTCCCCTTTCATGTCTAAACTGTAAACTCAACCTTCTAGTATCAGCTCAGAACGCTTGGAACCTTGACCGAAGTGGTACTAAAAACAGTACCAGATGTTACTATCCACAACATCTGTTAATGAAAAAAACAAAATAAGTAGAGTTTAGCAGAGCTGTACCATGCAGTGGAAACACTGCATTAGTTGGATATTGGAGTTGTTTAGTTTAATGTTGTCAAAATGTATGAATTTACACACCATAATGAAATCCCATGAACAACAAATAGGCTTAATTAAAAGCTATCTTCTCACTAGCTAGTCAATTTGTATCACCAAAATGCCAGACTCAAATGCATCAAAATTTTGTCTTGACACAAATCAGCCATTTATAAATAACCTCAACTAAATAAAATACTGTCTAAAGTGTGCTTTTTGGAGTTCAAATAAGGATATTTGATGAAAGAATAAGTATGAATCTGATGCCATGCATATTGCCACCTATAAGTATTTGACAATTTGTTGAACTCTTATCAGTTGGACCAGCCTACCCAAAAGTTGGTCTATTCATTTCAGCTTTTATCACAAAATGCCTGTATTGCACAGCATTTACACATGGCATGCACCAAAATCAAACTGCACATGTACTGAGACCGACATCACTCGGTAAACAATCATTGACTAAAACAAAGCTGCCTAGCTCCCCCTGATCTGCCTCTTCCTCTTCCTTCTCAGTTTATTTTTCCCAAAGGAGGAAGTCAAAATAATGATTCTTCTCATCCTCAGTTTAGTACATGCTTGGATAACTGGGAGTGAATTCCGTGTGCTGCAGAAATGGACCTGTTGTTCATTTTGCAACAATTCACAATTGTACACATATTCCTGTCTTAAATATTCGTTAAAGAGTACGCGCGTGTGTGTGTGTGTGTGTGTGTGTGTGTGTGTGTGTGTGTGTGTGTGTGTGTGTGTGTGTGTGTGTGTGTGTGTGTGTGTGTGTGCTGAATAACGAAGGAGAAATGGGCACATCTTTTAAAATCATCAGACCCTTTGTAGGAATGGACACAAAGAGGGCGTATGCCGAGGGGAGGTGACCCTGCAGGCTCCGCCTCTGTGCATAATGTGCCGGCTTCATTGAAACGACTAGACAGCAGCAACACAGCACAGCCCCACACAGGCTTCACGGGACACTCAACAAACAGTGAAGAAAACTCTTAAGTGTAGGAAAATAGGACTGCAAATGACTCGAGTCTTTTGAGCGGGGGACGGGGGGACGGAAAGAAGAACTTTTCCCTCTAACGACGCGGATGGAAATCATTTGGGAGTACAGCTTCCTCTCCTCCTCAACCGTGGTACCCTGAACTCAGACTACAAAGGGACGTGAGGTTTGGGCACCGTGAAAATGGATACATTCTTTTTAGAGGTAAGTTAAAAATGACTTTCTCCAGACAGAAACATTGTTTTGTATTTGCTCTCTACTCTCAACGTGGCTCCTATTCATATTGGGACCGCCACGGTCTTTGTTTTGTTTTTACTAACGTTATGTTGTGTTCTGCGCGTGCCTGAGCCTTGCTGGTCCAGTTTTAGCCTCTGTAAAGTGTTAGCTAATTTATCACCCAAAAAAAACACCACTTTGTGACATTCAGTATGCTATGTTTGTGGTCGTGATGCTTTCTCAGACATTAATATAAATATCACTAGCACTGGGTTAGTCTGCAGGATGCAGCTGGAATGGGAACTGTAATATCCCAACAAGCCTCGGCTACATTAAGGGACACTATTGCTATGCATCACTTTTTAAAAACAAAATATATATATATATATATATATATATATATATATATATATATATATATATATATATATATATCCTTCAATTCTGCCCCAGATAATTTCATTACTGACAATACAAAAACAAACAGGACTCATGTGACAGCATTCTTCATTCTCTGTTTCCTCTTTTTGTAGTTTTAGTTTATGGAGAATCCAGTGCCTGTAAACGCCAAGTGTGTGACCGTGTTCTGTAGGTTGGATGTGTCATCCATCTACAAATCAGCCCAGACACCGACACACTCACACACATAGAAGCTATGTAGAGACTGGCTATAGGCCTGCTATGTCATCCTCCTCTGACTCAAGAGAAGGGAACTCAAACACACACACACACACACACACACACACACACACACACACACACACACACACACACACACACACACACACACACACACACACAGAGAGAGACAGACAGTGTGTGTGTTAGGCCCTGACACACCTTAGTGATAGTGGTGTGAGTCTCCTCTCATAGTCCCACCACTCATCTCCTGTATCTCTACCAACAGCAGTACTTGACCCCCAGTGATGAGCTGTGTTTTGACTTAGTGTGGGTGCAGTGTTTTCGGAGGTGACTCCTGGATTATGCTGTTTCCATTTCATACTCCATACTTGAACTGTAAGAGACCTATATAGCTTTAAACTGATATGTGGGGATAATATTAGACTAATTGAGGTCTTTCATCCTTTGACATGACAGAGATTCCTGTTTGACCAAAGCTATGTAGAACCTTGGAAAAGTTGCAGTTATTATAGTCACTTTTTGTATAATGTATTTAATAATTTGAAAAAGGAAGTGCTTAGTTCCAGAGTTTCACTTACAAAATAATCTGATTTTATTTATTGATATGATGTCCAGAGGAAGGATATAATATCAGTTCAGAAAAAGCAGCGAAATAGGGGTATTTGTGGTGGTTGTTTTTACATTTTTATGAAATGAGCAGTAAAATGAATGAATGAACTGTCCTATTTTAAAAAAAAATGACTTTAGGGTCATGAAAAGAAACCAGCTTCCTGAACATGTCAGTTCGACCAGTGTGGATTTAATTAAGCAGGGATTCTGGAAGTGAAGTAAGATGAGGATTACATTTGACCCAGTGAAAACAAGTGCAACATGATAAATCGTAGATGTAATTCATCACTGTGTGCATCCAGTGAATCCGTCAGTCGGATTTTGACACAGCTAACATGATGTAGATGTCAATCCATGAATGACTTGATCGTCTTTTTTAAGCCTTTGCATATGTTTAAAACTGCTTCCTGATCTGAGAAGAGACATTCTTTTGCAGATCCGTCTAATCGTAATGAACGGCGACCAGTGAATAGGACAGGTTAATATGTCAATATTATATCGATATCGATATATGAGGCTAGATATCGTCTTAAATTTTGGATATCGTAATATCCTGATATGACACAAGTGTTGTCTTTTCCTGGTTTTAAAGGCTGCATTACAGTAGAATGATGTAATTTTCCGAACACATCAGACTGTTCTAGCTGTTCTATTATTTGCCTTTGCCCACATAGTTATTATATCAACATAACTGATGATTATTTAGTCAACCCTACAATATCGCCACAATATCGATATCGAGGTATTTGGTCAAAAATATAGGGATATTTGATTTTCCCCATATCGCCCAGCTCTACCAGTGATTATCAAATGTCAGTTAGTCTACTTCTAATCTAGAGTCAGCTTTGTCTTGCACGTCACTGTTGGCGACGGTAAAGATGGTGACAGGGTTAGAGAGTAGAGGAGGGGCAGGTACAAGGGTGTGTACTCAGAGGTTTATCCTGAAAGCCCATCCTGTCCATCAGAGTGGCTTTTCCTCTCAGGAGCTGACACAACACAGTAAAACCCTCAGCGACACTGACTCTACTCCACACCCAATCCGTCCTCTGAATGGAAATGACCCACTAAACACACAGAAATACCTGGAGTGTGTTAGAGATCTTCTCTGTGCCTTCTAACTTCTGCCAGACTGCTGGGTTTGGTCATTGTATACTTTCATGAGCCAGGAAATCCCTGTAATATATTCCCACATCTGTATTTAAACATAGAATTATACATATTTGCATCCTGTTGACGAAGTTGAATCCCAGCTGTGTGCATTTCTAAACTTAGTAATCAGTTCCTTTATAGCAGCAGCTGCTACACACTGTAAAGCCACACAAGGACCTTTCCGCACCTGTTAACTCATTCCCTGCATTACTCTCCAAATTCCTTTCTCTTAAGAGATACTCTGACAGAGGGAATCCTAGATTCCCATCCCTGACCCCTAAAATTCCCGGTCATGGCCAGCCTGTCATCTATGCATTGTAGAGGTGTGGTGACAAGGCTTTAGGTTTCACACCATCACCGCCGTGCCACACACACACACACACACACACACACACACACACACACACACACACACACACACACACACACACACACACACACACACACACACACACACACACACACACACACACACACACACACACACACACACTCACACTCTCCCCATCCTGAAACATCCCTAACAGCCCTATGTGCTGTTTATGTCTAGTTCTTTGAAGCTGGAGCCATGGGTTGGCATGTTTGCTAAGCATTCTGTGTTGAAATGGGTAATGTGAGAAAGGCCAACCTGCTATGGAGGTTGGACTATTTTTCTACCCAGGGTCTTTCCTACCCAGTTGTCACTTCCTCCAGCTGCCACTTTAGAGAGCTGAGAATCTGAGACCATCACCTTTCACTTCCAGCCATGCAGACGGCTGATGGAGTAAGGAAGGAAGTCAGGAAGTGAAGTTAAGATGTAAGGAAGGAAAAGTACAAAACTGGCTAATGAATCCTGCATTTCTTTGAATTGTTTCTGTCTTAACTTGTAATTAAAGTTGAAGTGGTTATTGTGTGCATTAAAGCATCAAACGAGGGGATTTTCAAACAATGCTGTAGACTGTCTTGAAGTGAGGTGAATTAATAGCCGGTTGTTTATGAACAAACAGAGGGAGGTATTATTAAGGCAGTGGTTTATGTGTGCGTCAGCAGAACTCCTGCGTCTGGAGGTGGTTTAATCTGTCACGAGCACTGGGACTAATTACCAACAGGAATTGTCTTACCACACACCAAATAACATGGATAATCCTTTCTCCTAATGACACAGATGCCTGGTTTTAGGGGAGACGCTTTAGGGTTGGAAACCATCGCTCATAACGAAAATTTGGAATTTGTTGAATTTGGATTTTTCATTTTAGCATTAATAGTTTTATTTTTTACATTTAAAGTCTGCTTTGAAACTAAAATCAACTGTTTGGTAATAGTCTAAATCTTGCCTTTTCACCCCACTAGCTTGTGTTTGCATTTCTTGTGTCGCTATCAGTAACCTGACCCCTGTCTATCAGCAAGCTGACCATCACATGGGGAGCTCAGTGCTGTGATAACCTATTGCTGACACCATGCTGTTGACTTTAGCTTTAACCTGCTACATCACCAAGCTTTTCAGACAAAGCTGTATTTGTATTTGTGGCAAAAAAAGAAAAAGAACATCTTTCCAGTTTGTTAACAAACAACTAATAATGCAGCGCCGGAGCTTGTCTTCCTGTCTATTAGCTCATGATGATGGACAAACAGTTGCTGTATGATGTGGCGTGACAGCTTTTTTCATGGAGTCTCTGGTGGTCTCCATGACCATCAACCTTAAAGCAATTTTTTTGACATTTTGGGAAATGCTCTTATTCAATGTCTTGCCGAGATAGATGAGAAGATAGATACTGTATCCATCTTCTTATCTTACTCCTGGCCAGAAATCAAATTAGCGCATTTCCCAAAATGTCGAACTATTCCTTTTCAATAGCTGACCTTCACTGACATCCAGTCTGATTCTGGTTTGCAAACCGCATTTGTTCCACTCCCTCCAGTCTCACCAAGTTTTAACAGAAAACGTCAGATTATATGTTCACAATACACAGCTCATAAAGAAACATACTGGTAACATTCAATCTACTCTCCAACACCCATCCTTCCTGCACTGTGTGTGTGTGTGTGTGTGTGTGTGTGTGTGTGTGTGTGTGTGTGTGTGTGTGTGTGTGTGTGTGTGTGTGTGTGTGTGTGTGTGTGTGTGTGTGTGTGTGTGTGTGTGTGTGTGTGTGTGTGTGTGTGTGCTTGTTTTACTATATTCGTGGGGTCCAAAAACCGGAGAATCCAGTTTACTTGTGGGGTCTGCACAGCCTTGTGGGGTCCAAAATGCTAAGGTTAAAGGGCTGTTTGAGGGTTAAGACTTGGTTTTAGGGTTAGGGTTAGAATGAGGTTATGGTTAGGGTAAGGGTTAAGGTTAGGCATTTAGTTGTGATGGTTAAGGTTAGGGTAAGGGGCTAGGGAATGCATTATGTCAATGATGGGTCCCCACAGAGATAGACAAACAAACATATGTGTGTGTGTCTATCAACCAGGGCAGTCCTGGGTGCGTCATTCTCTGAAATATAAATCACTTTAGGACGCTTGGGCGAATCTCTAAATTTCTTGCCATCTCAACAAGGCTATGATGAAAGAGAACATCCTCAACCATTGTCTGCCAAATCTGTGAATTTAACGAAGAAATCATTGTACAGTCTTGCAGTTATGTCTGGACTTGTAGAAGCAATAGGTCATGTTCAACAGGGATATGGAAGAGTCAAAGTGGCATATTTCTTCAAAGGAGTCAAGAAAAACAACTATTTGAGAGGAGGAAGCGGTTTATGTTTGACATTCTGGGAGAGAGTTATTGATCTTTTCTTTAAACTCTCTACAAGAAAACGACAAGCATATTTCTCAAAATGCTGAACTTTTTTTTCTTTCACATCTCAACATTTGCAGTGAAATAATACATTGCAAAACAGATTGTTGTTGCTGTCTCTCTGTCACCAGAGAGGTTTCTGAATAAGTCACACTGTTCTGCTCATGTTACCTGTGTGGCAGCTGTTTAGCATGTTGTCCTGTCTCTTCTTCATGTCTCACTAAGATTTTCAGTAATGCCCCTGTACATCTCCAGCAGGTGAATCTGGACTCTATGCCAGATCAATCCCGCCACTCCTCCAACACAACAATTTATTTTTTACCAGATTAGCGTGCAGTGTATTGATGCGGCCGGATATTGAAAGAAAATTAAAGTTGCTGTTTATCGTTGCTAACCCGTCACACAATAAATGTCTCTTGGCCTTCACCTTGGCCTCTTCAGCTGACAGACACAGTGAGCTGGTAATGAGTGTAGCTTAAATTCTCTAAGTTCAGAGGTCTCGTCTGGCAGCTTAATAACAGCCAACCTGTGATTACTGCTCCCAGGCCAGATGTTGACTTTCCTTTTTTAGCCCCCTATGATTACTGCGCACAGAGGCAGCCTATTGCGGTATGGAGTATGTCTCGACACACTTGCCTGTATATTATATTTTCCTATGTCTGTAAGTTAAACACATTGCAACAACCACAGGGGAATAAAGCCTAAGGTAAAATATATTTATTTAAAACTGTTAAATTGTTGACTCCCCTCATGATGAGGTTACTGCTACAGTATTTTAATTTCAGGACTAACACCCCGCCGGGCCTAAATACACATCCCACACTGCTTGAGCATGAAGTGTCTAACAGGCACCTTGGTGCTTAAAAGAAGCAAACAACACAGCATGGCACAATCCACAGTCATGACCTGTTTGCTTTCCCATCCATCCCCAGTCTGTTTTATTAGACATGAGTGCGTGTGGTTTGGCCTGAGGTTGTTTTTAGGGTCGTGCATACTGATACTAAGATTTGCGTGTGGAGAAATGTTCTGTGTTTTCAAGACTCTACATTATGTTAGTTTCTCCCGCTTGAACCCAACCATCCTTCACATCGTCATCCTCAGACATAATTTAAAAATGCCCTCCATATTCCCCAGCAAGAGAGAAAAGGTAGCAGTCTTTCTTAGTCTTTGTTCATCCACTCCTGGGCCGAGACACTTGAACTTTCAAATGCTGCACAACCTCAATCGTTTTGGGCACAGTTACATGATCGTGACCACCACTGCATTGCTTGTTTTGTCCGACCAACAGTCCATACCCCAAATATATTCCGTTTACTATCACATAAAACGAAAGAAGCAAATCCTAACATTTGAGAGGCTTGAATCAAAGTATGTCTGGCATTTCCCATGTAATAATTGATAAATCAGTAATAAAAATAGCTGCTAATTAGTTTTCTGTCAATCAGTGAATTGCCTGAATAATTTGGATCTGTCTCTGTGTGTAAATATATTGTAACTCACCAGTCTAAACACTGGCAAAATAATGACAAATGCCCAGAATACATCCAGGGATATTCAGTTTAAAATGAGAGAAAAGCATGCACATCACATTTTTGAGAAGCTGTAACAGGCAAATATTCATGTATTTTTATTTGTAAGGACAATGTACATTAATCAACATTTCTGTAAATGTGCCAGTGCTAGCCAGCTGGATACTTTTCAACTGTAGTCCGTTGGCGATATGATTTGAGACCAGAGCATCAGGAAACAGCAAGACATATAATACGTGTTAAAATATACAGACAGAAGACAACAGGATGCCATAACGTTTCTTAAATGAATAATCAGTTATCTACATTGTCATTTGATTAATCAATAGTTGTGTCAGCAATACAACGCATGCTTAAAATGTATAAACCGTGTAAGACAGGAGGGTCCCAGGAGCCATAAAGATCAATCTGGGACAGTGGAAGGTACGACTGAAGGTCAAAGGCAATGTAACAGGAGCCAGGTCGCCTAGCGATGAATCCTGTCAACCTTAACAACCACTATCCCACTGGCCTGTGCCACAGATGATCCAAGCAGTCCACGGATGAGTACAGAAAAGGCTAGATACAGTATGTAGATGACAGACAGGAGGAGGAATGCCAGGTGGCTGTGTAGATATTCAAAGTCATGGAGCTTAGGTGACAATCCAATCAAACATGCAATCACATCATATGTGGCCCTCTTTGTCCCATCCTGGAACCCGTAATGTTGTTAGAAAAAGTATCATAACCCTGAGCACAGGATCATATTTGTACTTTAATGTGTAGAACAGTAGTGGAAGGTCACAGGATAAGGATGTAAAGCAGGGCACTGTGCCAGGAGTCTGTGGCAGAGTGTCAAGTGTTCACTTGTGTTCTTTCTGTGCTCCTGAAGACATCATTTGTTATGCAGATTCTCTTCAATATAGCCATTAGCAACATGGCAGATTAGCACAGACAGAAACAGACACAACAGCACTACCAAACACATGCAGACATACTGCTCTCACTCACACACACACACACACACACACACACACACACACACACACACACACACACACACACACACACACACACACACACACACACACACACACAGCTCCACATATTTGCTTTACTTGCTAGATGAATGTTATGACTTCATTTAGTATGTACTTGAAAATAACTTAAAAGACAGCGATGACAGCATTTCCATTAACCTAGTGACACAGTTGCATTCATAACTGCATCATCCTCAGACCTTCTGCTTTGACAAAAACAGTCTATGAATATGCAAATGAAGCGCAGATTTACTGGTGAGGCTGCTGCATCGGGGCCATCCTGCTGTGAGTCTGTTTATAGCTTCCTCAGCTGGAGGTTCAGGCAACTCCTCGGAGTCAAGAACAAGTGATGAACTGCACCCTTTTTTCCCGTTTTTCCTTTCACTCCCCCTCCACCACAGACTGGGGGAAGCCCTGCTCCCCAAGGGACTCCTCCTCCTCCATTAGCTAATTTCTGATCAGCTGCTCCCTCCGTCATTAATTCATATGTCTTCCAGCACAGATGCTGAAGGTTGCCTTTAATCACCTGATTTCTCCCCTCGGTCACACACCATGCCCTTCCCTGCCCTTACCCCATGCTGGCGGCGGGCACCAGCAGGCAGACGTTACAGTGGCAACGAGGAAACAGAGAAACAAGAAAATGTAAAATGGATCTGCAGAATCACACTTGCATTAAATCTAATAACTTGCATTAGTTATTCCTAATTTATTTTTTATACTGGTCAGTAATTATATACACTGTGATGAGATTGATGACAGCTGAATAACTGTTACATAAGCTAGCATGTTGCCAAAGGGCTGTATTACTAAATTCTTGGAAAAATAGGTGCAAGAAATTTTCCTCAATAACCTCTACGGAAGACTTCCTGAGAACGGCACCTAACCTCTGATTGGCCCAGAGGAGCAGCTCAGAAGAACAGGGGAAATATATGAATACATAATATAGAATATATTATAATATATAACATTTGAATTCAGAAACTTTCCTTAGATTCAAAAAATATCAGCATCTCAGCATCCTGACAAAGATGAAGCCATTGAGTTAAAATGTTGCAGTTATAAAATCATAAGTAACTATCTTTCTGTGTTGGGTGATAACTGTAACTTTCTGTTGAGGTTTTACTGTTTGTAGGACATCCAGCTTTGCTGCACTGGAAAGCTTGTGGCCAAAAAACAAGAGGGACCTTTGCCCAGATTCCCCTCCCAGCTGCAGTCAACCCATTTGTTTAATCTTAATCTTAATCTCGCCAGCTAGTTGGCCGATCCTCCTCATTCCATTCACTCAGCATGCAGGAGATTTGGTTACAATCCCTGAATTTGGCTATGCTCTCCTGCATTGTTACCTGTTGTTTATTCTTCTTTCTACATGCATTCCTGTGGCTTTATTATTCTTTGCATATATCCATTACAGCCAAATTAAAAAGCCTAATTTCTGCAAAATGTTTGAACTATTTTACCTACAAAAGACTTATTTCACAGACACACACACACACACACACACACACACACACACACACACACACACACACACACACACACACACACACACACACACACACACACACACACACACACACACTGGCAATATGCAAGTGTCAATACGCAGTTTGACCTTTTCAAATGCAGGCGATCCATCCAGCCAGTGTTCTGAGGTCATAAGGGTTAGTGACTCGGCCTCATGCCTCTCTATTGTTATGATAATGCTGTTACGTCCTGGTATTTAAGGTGCAAATAGAGTGCTGGATCATGGTCCTATAAATAAAAACGGGATGTGTTTTTGAACATCTGCTTTTAAATGAGATCCAGTAGGTCATTGAAAACTTTGAGGTTTATTCCAATCTTAGAAAAACACAATTGCAAAACAAATAAACCTACACCTGATCGAGCACACAAAAGCAAGGACATTTGAGAGGGACAAGTGAAAGTAGCAACAGCTAGTTTGTTTTGGGCACATATGTTCCTGGTGGATACGTTCTGGTCTTACGTTTATTATAGCACAACTAATGAGATGCTTGTCAGGAGTCCAGTTGGATGCACTTGTCTCTTAGCCAGGCAGTTCTGACCATAGACTGTATAAAATATGGACATAGGCTCCATGACGTCACCGATTTCTGAAGAGCCAAAATGCAGCTCAAAGTGGGCAGCTCTCGGTGGCTCCGGCAGCTGCCGTCTTTGCAGGGCCTGACGTCGGCTAATCCAAAAATGGGCAATGAGGTGGAGAGTGGCTGGAGCTGAGGCGAGCTGAATGACGCCTACAGTCTATGCTTGCCTCTTGTGATGGCAGCTCACATGTCACTCAAAGCAGAACAACCTTAATTATGCTGAATTTTAAAGAACTTAGCTTTAGAGACCAAATCCGTTTTTGTACCAGGCTGTGCACATGTTTAATTCTACTGTAAAGTTGGCCATTTTAACATGGGGATCTGTGGGGATTGATCCCTTGTGGAGCCAGCCACACTATGATCCAAATAATTGGCTTATCATAACTGTTCAACCGTGTCCAAGTCAGGATGAGTTAATTAGCTTTCTTTTGTTCTGTCTGATACGATCACCCGATATTGCCTGCGCTCATGCCACGCCAGACAGCAGAGAAAGAGCTGTGGCACCTTGTACTGTGTATGCCTTTAAATATTTAAGGCTCATTCATTAGCAAATTTCTAAACTTACTGTCATTATACAAGCTGCAGAAACTTAAGCCTCTAACTCTGGGATCACATCATTCACCTCGAGTGGTCAGAGAGCATGATGGGACGTCAGCGTGCGGCCTGTTTTGGTGGGTCAGATTACTACTGTGAGCCGGGTTCTGCCTCAGCAGTGTTACATGTGCTCAGGGTCGTACAACATTAATAATTCGAAATTAGCTTGAGCTGGAAATGTCAAGGCAACAGTTAAGCTTTTTTAACAGAGCTGTTAAAACATCTGGTTACCAGAGGCTTAGGAGTTACCTGATAATGCAGCCCAGAGAAGGCTGTGTTTCATTATAAGATTAATGCTGTACTTTTCATGTTCAATAATTATTATGTACCCACACTGTTTCACTGGTTTAGTCAGAATGGTTAGTTGTGCGTCCCAGCTGGTCTTTGTTTGGGATATTTCCGCCTGGTTAACTTCTGTCAGAGGTGGTTGCCTTTGTCCTGACTTAGTGACGGAGCTCCTGAGGATGGAGGGGGCAAGAGGGAGGAGCTTTGGTGATACCATCTGTTGCTGAGACAATTCATCTCTGCTTTATACCCTCAAGCTTCAGACTCTTTAGACACACACACACGCTCACATACAAAGACACAAACAAATGGACAAACACATCTGCTGTTGGCTGTCTTGAGCCCTGGAGTCACTGGAGAACCACACCACTTCTTCTACCAACTTAAATGTTACTGTCTGACAAATCCCTGTGTTTATCTAAGACAGACATCAATGTCCAAATGTCTGGATGATGATGAAAGTATGACCACTCCTCACAGCTAATGGTCTTTATGGCTGACTCTGGACATAACATAACATTTGTGCTGGCTTTTAGTAAGACAAAGGGATGAATGCTTCCTTATTCTGCGGTAATTCTGTATTAATGGATATTAGAAAACATGGGTTCTTGTCTATAGTGTTTACTTTTCTCCCTTTTAATTTATTTTTGCTATTTTTGAATATCTCTGAATTACTACACTAGAATGTATATATATATGAAAAACAAGTTTGTATGTTTTTTATGTAGTATTATGTTAATGAATGTATTTAGAATTAAGAATAAAAACTGAAATGACAAAAAAAAAAGAAATGTGAGCTACAAATGATTGATAGAATCTGATACATGTGCAAAATGTAACTAATATTGTTTGTTAGGCATCTACAACTGATGTGGCTGTTTCTGCACAATTTAGATTATAGTGCCTGATGGGCAGATCTTCAGAGAGCAAGTAACTCTCAGACAGACGCTGGTGCAGCAAGCCAAGCCAGAATTGGCATATTTATGGGCAGGCTTGTTGCTGGCTTTTGCTTTACCATATAGTGTTGACTCATTTAATTAACCGCATACTATGTAAATGATTGGGTCTGAACCGTGTGCAATGGGCATGCTGTGTGAAGACTTTTTATCTGTCTTTATCCATAAAATAGTTACTGGGCTTCTCTTTGTTTATGTGAATGGAAAACCTCTGAGACTGACTCAGCAACTAAACCATTCAAGTCAAGTTCTTGGAAAATTATCCTTTTAATTTGCGTCACTGCAGTTGAAGCAATACCGCAACGTGGTGTAGATACACACAGCAGTATGAGCCATCTTTCCAGCTTCTCAGCTTTCCATGTCATGGCTTGCCTGCTGTTTCACTATGTATACCATCTCATATAATCTACCTTTTGTTAGGACCTACTCCCTGCATGTTTCTTTGCTTTGTCAGCTCCACTGAGTGGAAACAGCATCTACAAAACGACAAGTACCAGCAATATTCTGCGGATTTCAAGTCCCTGTGATTTACAGTTACATAACAGCAACTGAGCTTCTTAAAATCTATAGAGTAAACACTATTAATCTCCTTACTGGACCTCAGCGAACTCACGTGAAGCGACTTTTCCCTGAATAGGGCGTGCATGCCAGTCTGGTACAAGGCAGACACGGTCATCCGCTGGTATGGAAGTCACCAATCGTCTCATATGAAATGGAAACTGAGTTAATGTGTGGCCACGTGTTGGAGAATACCACTGTTATATTTATGTCCTGATGTTTCTGTTTGTCTGCCTCTTTTTCCAGACAATGGGAGGCGGGACATTATCAGGTGCCTGCGTCCTTCCTCTTTCCCCTCTCGCCCCCCCCTCCCAGCCTCCTCCTAATTTACACCACCCCCTTTATCCCACTCACTGCTCTCCCCCGTGGTTTGAGAGAGCTACATTTAGCTGCGCTCCATTAGCCGGCTGGAAGAAAAAAAAAAATCCTTGATGATGGAAGTAGGTTTGCAGACTGGCTGGTTGGACTGAGTGACCCATTGTCCAAAAAGGAAGCCTAAATCACAAAATAAAGAAAAGAATAGAAGCCAATCATCACCCTGAGCTGTTGAGCAAGTTGATTTATTGGACCAATTTCCTCTTTGTATCTGTGATTCAGAGCTGGTACAAGCAGATTGCATTTCACGTAGATATCTTTTGTATTAAACAAAAGCATCTCGATCTTTGTTCTGACCCTGGTGGCAAACACATTTGTGCTCCACAGATGAGAGTGTGTGTGCACACACGTGGCAGCCTGTTGTTAATAGTTAATGAGGATTGATGTCTGGAAGTGGTGACCTTGTATAAGGTTTCCTAGTGGAATCCATGCATATTGATCTCTTCAGTTTTATGCTCTGTCGGACGCACAATTCCCCTTTGCTGCGTGTTTTCTCCAGCCACTTTAATGGTGGTGATGATTAATGGTGTTTAGTCAAAGAAAAGCTTTATACAAGAGAGAGTGACTCACAGGCCACATTTCTTCAAAGTGCACATCCTATAAATCTTACACTGAAAACCAAAAAGATCAATTTGCATTACATTATTTATAGTGGAGACCATAAACTGAGGAAATGCAAACAGGCTTCTTAAAGTTTGACATTTTGGGAAATATGTTTGCAGAAAGTTAAGTGAGAAGATCACTCTCATAACCCCTCGTAAAACCACAAATTGTCTTTTCTGCACACTTTGTTACCTCCAAGGTAGAACAGCTGGGCTAGTTGTTTCTAAGCTGAGATAGCCGTCTGCTGGCTGTAGCCTTACATTTAACATGATAGTAGTATCTATCTTCTCATCTCTTGGTAAGAAAGCAAATAAGTGCATTTCCAAAAATGTGAAATGTTCCTTTGAAGGTCATCTATTCACCATCAGATGTTTTTCAATAATTTATATTGTTTAACCAAAGGCAACATTTGTTGTTTTTGACTGTGACAAATGTAGATCTAGACAACTTCTCATCCACTAGGCAGCCGGTTCTATAAATATATCTTCTACCACTGTAAGGAAATGACAGTCAGTCTGAGCAATCACACTCAGATTCCTGTTATTGCTTCTGGTTACTGAGCTGCTAACAAACATGTCTGAGAAGGTCGGTGACTTCACATGGATACACAAACATAGGACAGGCCGCCCAGATCAGCTGTAGTGCTGGTGTTAATCTCCATCTGGAACCAGGATCTGATCTGGGCCAGTGGCAAGAAGCTAGTTGTGGTTTGCCTGATGGAAATACAGAAAAAAAGGACGTGGGCATAGAAACATTTGTATTGATTGATTTGCTAAAGTGGCAAATTGTCATTTTCTATTTTATGGAGTGAAGTAGCCCTCACAACCAAAGACTGAAAGCCTTTCTGACAGTTTTACTGAGTGTATATGACTCTAGTTCTAGTCTCTGACACACCCTTTGCATGTTGGCCTGGCAAACCACTTTTCTCTACTAAAGGGCAATGACAGTTTAATAAGAGGATAACTGTGCCAGTTTGGTGTGGTGAGGGAGGAGCTATGTGGCAGAGAGCGGTGAGCAATGCTGAGAAAAAGAGAAGAATGGGGGAAAAAACAGTGAAGGAAGAAAACCAGTAGACGTAATCCCAGTTTTTCTAGAATATATCTACTATTACTCATCTGCCATGTTCATTTTACACATATAGGGATATTTCTTTAGTGTATTTCTGGGTCAAGCTTTTCTTGTTCTGAAAATGTGATTGTAATGGAAATGTCCAGTACTTTCTTCCTCAAACAGATGACTCCAATATGAGCCCTGTGTCCAGATGCAAATGATGTGTTTCTGCCTATTGTGTTGCAGGGGGCCCGTGTCTGGCTGAGACACAAAGAACAGCTCCTCCCCTCCACCGTCAGCTCTTGTGATGATTCGTCCTTGGTCCTCACTACCGACTATGGGAAGGTAAGAAGACATTTTCCCTGCTGAAGCGTTAATGCTGCCAATGAGTTACTTTAAGCCGTCCCAAACTCTCATCTGCCCAGTGTGTCTGCACCATGAAGCATTTGTCATCTGTTTAAGGATTGTTCTCATATGATTCTACAAACCCCTTAAAGGAAGAAAAACTGCATTTAAGTCATATCAAGGCTTCACAGGCTTTAACTGATATAATGTACATTAAAGCCTCCTCCCATCTTTCATTTCTAATTTACAAGGTAAGGTTGTTGTATAAATTAGGAGGCGACTGGCCCAGTGTTTATGTGAGGAGGTTAATTGTTTGCACACATGTGTTTCATCTCAGGGCTCAGCAGTGGGATCAACACCTTTTGTAATAAAGTAAGAATGACAGGAATGGGCTCCTTGTGTCAAGTCATTGGCCCAAGCTTATCTGTTTGGCAGTGCATGGTGGTCTTTGTGTCTGGAGGAAATCCTGTCAGAGAGAGAGAGAGAGAGAGAGAGAGAGAGAGAGAGAGAGAGAGAGAGAGAGAGAGAGAGAGAGAGAGAGAGAGAGAGAGAGAGAGAGAGAGAGAGAGAGAGAGAGAGAGAGAGAGAGAGAGAGAGAGAGAGAGAGAGAGAGAGAGGCGATGGACGGTTACAAAATAGTTTCTCAGTCGAATGTTGAGTATTTGTCAAAAATAAGCTCCCAGTATCGCCCTTATCTAGTGGAATGTCTTTGTACTGAACAAACCTTTGAACAAACTTTGAGTGGCACATATGATCGTCCATTGGCTTGGCTCCTGACTGACTGTCCAAACTCAGTCAGTCAGGTCAGGGCTTCGGGAAGGAACAGGGTAGGGCCCAAGGACTGACTCTGTCCACATCCAGATTCTGTCACATGACCATGATCCTAACCACAAGCCAAGGCCCTGCATTATTCCTTCACTGGAGTCATTGACTGTTCATATAAAGAAGGGTGGCGTACTGTATGAAAGAGAGGTCGCCCAGCTGTTGAGGAGCAGTGTGGTGCTGCATGGTTTGAGCATAGGCATGAGCTGAGGGTGGTGCGCTCAAGGAAGATAGTTACAGTATAAACGATGTGTGGGAGAGAACACATGAACTCATCCTGAGCATATGTGTTGTTTCTATGGTCAGCAGTGGGGATTTTTGTAGTGTGAGAAGTTGACAATGTGTTGTCAAAGAGGCAGGGATGACTGACTGATGGAAACACCATCTACGTATCACAGCTAGGAAGGATTCACAGCACCAGGTTGGTGGTTGAGAAGAGAATTAGAGAATTCAACCCCACTTCGTCTTTATCGTCTTAATATGACTGGAGAATGCCACAGGGTTTTGATCTCAGTCCAAAAACATTTCACAACCCTCAGTAGGATTTAAAGAAATAACATTTGGTTAACATGATGTCACGTTTTTTATGTGTGACTGGGTGTATGATCAGGGTGTTGCAGCTGAACTGAAGTTGGACTGTCCTCACTGCAAGCTCAAGATGTGTTGGTCATAAGGCCAGGCACATGGTCTAAGAGTCTGCAGCCAGAACAACAAGAATGTGAGACTGAAAAGCAGACTCTCTTCACCTTCATGACTGCTGGCTGATCTTATGCCATCCCCTGTTCCTGGAGGACATATCTGCTGACGTTTATTTGCTTTTTCGTAATCTTTATTTAACCCAGCTCCTCTAGTAGGTTAAGGGTATGCAGTGTCAGAGGTTGTTTGGTAAATGTATCCTGGCAGCATTTTCTCCTCAGGGGGTGGGATATACTATTATTCATTGCTTCAGTGCTCACACTAAGGTGCAGCCCTGCCTGAGTGCTCAGCTTGCAGACTCAAGAGTGTGTCTTTACCCACACTGCCTCAGCTTTAACAGGCTGTGTGTGTGTGTGTGTGTGTGTGTGTGTGTGTGTGTGTGTGTGTGTGTGTGTGTGTGTGTGTGTGTGTGTGTGTGTGTGTGTGTGTGTGTGTGTGTGTGTGTGTGTGTGTGTGCGTGCGTGTGTGTGTGTGTTGTGGCCAGATGGCACCAGCTGGATTAACATTGTGTGAGCTGCACATGTAAAGAAAAGCAGGAAGAGGCTCTGTCACCTGAACCAAATAGCTCCTGCTGGTGATGTCATCTTCGCTTTACTGAACAATAAAATTGAGATTGAACTGTGTCAGAGAGAGGGGGGTGACATGGAGCAAAGGGCCGCGGGTCGGAATTGAACCAGGGCCACTGCGGTAAGGAACGAGCCGTAGTACATGGGGCCTAGCTACCAGGGTGCCCCCATTTTCATTTTATGGATCAATTATTTGACACATACAGTATGTTGTACTGCTATAGCTCATTTTTTGTCTGTTGTAAAGCATACGGAGCAAAATGATGGCCAGACATCGTTTTGTAATTAATGTAAAGCAGAAAAAAATTGTAGATTAATCAATTACTAGACATCTATTGATAATCGAGTCATCATTAAATAAATGCCAGAAATTCTCTGCAGTTACAGATTCCAAATCGTGAGAATTTGTTTGTTTTCTTTCTCGTATTTAATATTAAACAGAAGATCAAGCAATTTGATGATGTCAAGTTGGGGTTTGGGGAATTGTGATGGATGTTTTTTTGTACTATTTTCTAAAATTCTTATTGGTTAATTGAGAAAATAATCAGCAGATGAATTGATGAAGTGTTAGTTGTAGCCCTTAATTCATTATTTTGGTAATTCTGCTAAATAAGCATACCACCTTAGTTTATTGCTCAAGATAAAAAAAAGCACATCTCCCGATTTGGTTTTAGTTCTTATGTTCTTGTTCTTTCTTGTGCACAAAATGATATTAACACAATGAACAAAGCCTTTCATTTACTTTTCGGGTTGATGCTTTGCCTCAATAATTTGTCTCGCCAAGTGTGATTTCTGAAGTTGTTCACGGCCTGCAGTTATACAGTCTCTGAGACTGAAAATAGCTCATTGATGGCCCCTCAGTTTTTTTCTGGATTATTGGTCAATGGAGCCATTATGTGAGTCTTTTTGTGAGTGATGTGTATTCACAAGTGCGCTCACAGAAATAACATGCTCACACAGACATTGTGAGCAACTGTCTGTGTGTGTGTGTGTGTGTGTGTGTGTGTGTGTGTGTGTGTGTGTGTGCGTGTGTGTGCTAAATAACTATCTTCAGGGTTCTTGGTTTGCTGTATGCCATGTTTTCAGATTGTCAGATTTTTGAGCAGGATGTAATGTAAAACTCTGTTATTTTTTTAATTTAATTATTATTATTTTATTTTTTACAATTGTCCCCTTTAATAGGCCTAACTCCTTCCTCCCCTCCATGTCTCAGGGGTCTGGGTGGGATCCCCCCTCAGCAGATGGATTCACTGTAAGACAGACAGAGAGGTCAGACAGAGGAGAAAAACAGACAGTGAGAAACAAGACAGTGTTTGTGTCCACAAGTCTTTGATATTGTATCTGCCCACGTGTCATTTCTAAAGGCTCGAATATATCTGCCTATAAAAGGCCCCAGGACCCCAGAGCCTGATGCCGCCGCCTACATGTAAATATTCAGCAGAGCTGGTCGAACAAAGCAGCAGCAGGGTGTGGTTTCAGCGAGGAGCAAACAAAAGGAAAGAGCGTTACAGCTGCAACAAAGTTTCAAATTCAGGTTGTTGCTATTGTGTCATCATCAGGAAAACTGTTGCAATTATTTAGTCTGTATCATTTGAGTGAGACTTTGCATTTCATCTAAGTTTGATACATGTAAATTCATGAGCAAATGCTCTGTCTAAAGAATAGGCATAATATAATAATATAGACATAATTTATCACAACTCACTTAATAGTAGGGCTGCAACTAACTTATTTTCATTATCAATCTGCTGATTATTTTCTTGATTAATGGATACATTTTTTGGTCTATACAATGTCAAAGTATAAAAGAAAATGCCCCTAACTAACTGTTAGTGACCAACAGTCCAAAAGATATTCAGTTGACTATCATAAGACAAATTAGAGTGATGCATGAACCAGAGAACGGTTTATATTTTTGCATGAAAAATGACTTGCATGATAAACTATGAAAATAGTTGCTGATTGGTTTTAATCAACCAATTTTGTTCAGATCTACCATGATACTAATAGTGCTGGCAATATTTAATGTCACTTAATTTAAATACTGAATATCTCATGATTATTTTTCCATTGATTATTATGTTGTGGGTTTTTGATTTTGGCAGTGTAATTAGAGAAGGAAGGAAGAAAGCAAAGAAAAGAAAAGGAAATATTAGTCATTTAATTAGCTTTATCGCAAAATCCAAGACTCAAGGACAATTATAAAAGTTTTGGTGGTGTTGTTTATTTGTCTGCTTTGTGTCCAGCCTCGTAGCCGGCAGCGTAGTGTACCAGTGTCAGCACACCCGGACCTGTTTGGAGAGGATTGATTTGTACAGTGAACATATTCCCAATTCAGTCACGAGTCACATGTTGTTATAAGTGACACGAAATGATCTGCTGTGGTCATTACACCACTCAAATCATTAACATTGATGAGGCTGCATCCCCACATGAAACAATTGCCAGATGTGCACTCACTGACCGAAACCATGAGTAGAAATGAAATAATGACTTTCCTTTAGAGCCAATCTGTGTACAAAATGTACTATATCTGCTTTGTGTGTTTTGATCAGGAATTCAGAACGCATTCATAGATCCAAACTTTGATTTGTTTTTTGGAAGTTGAAGATCAATAACTGTCGACACACAGTGTTGCATCACAGTTGGGTTAGTCAGGCTTTTGTTGGTAGCGCCACGTGGACCATCACTGCCCTACAGCTTCTGTAGGAAAAATGTTCCAGTATGTCTAATAGTTATAATGAACACTAACAGGACATTATTGCACCTCCCAACGATTGAAATGGAAACAGTAAAGAGTAGTAGTCTGTGTCTAGACCATATCTGCTCTCATATTCCATCTTACTTTCCTTTCAGACATTTTTACTGGATGTTGTTATAAATGTTGTAAATCATTTGGAAACTAATAAATATTGAATTAACATTGCTGTATATGCTGTGGCTGTTAGGACAGAGCTCAGTGAGTTATCTCACAGGAATGAAACCAACAATCAAACCAAACGAAAAAAGACAACAGTGGGGCAAAAACAGAGAAACGTGAAACCTCTTTTGATACTGGAAACTCCAGCTTAGTTTTATGTGAGCATCGCTGATGTTTCTGCCATAAAAAAGTCCCAGAGGCTAATTCAGAACAGTAAATCAACCAAAGAAGAACAAAAACAAAGGTAAAAACATCTGATCTAGAGACAGCGACAGAAACACATACTGTTAGAGTATCTGCACAGACAAATCCACACACGTGAAAGTAGCAATTCCTCTCTTGTGTTATATATTTTTCTGGAGGAGTGGTGAGGGTACTTTCCAAGTACTCAACTCATTGTGTTTGGAAGCCAACTGGTTTGTTTTTCTCCTGTGAAACTTGAGGTCCTCACTGCAATCGAGAGTGTAACATAGACCTGTAGCCTCTCCTAGTTGTTTGTTATCCTGTTGAATTCTGCTCCCAGTCCCCCTCAAAGTAACTTTGAACCTGTGTTCTGGGAATGTGAAGAATGCTAACACAGACGGAAGATTTATCCCAAATTTCTTTGGTTTGTTTGATTGAGTGTTGTACTCAATGTCTCTCCATCAGTGTAAGCAGAAAGTGAACTCGTACCTGGCTGTACGTAATATTACCAGGCTGGTAATATTTTTCATTTCACAGCACATTTTTGTCAATTAAATGAATTGATGGATAATTGAAATCAGGTTCCTTATACAGTATATGATATATTTATGAAAGATAATATGATATACAGATATTAAATAACATGTCCATGTTTGTTTATCTTTAAAACAACACTATGTACCTTTTTGAATGAAGAAATAACCCATTCTTCCAATTGCAAATGAAGTTAATTTCATAAACGATAAAACCCTAAATGATAAAATCATTTTGCAAACTTTAGATCGATATTCTTTGATCTGACTCTTCTCTATATGTTGCACTGTTACGTTTTATATTTACCATTATATAGTAATGTAATATGCTAATATGTAATATGGTAAATGTGCTTACAGATTATAGTAACATAGTCTCGCTTTAAAGATCAATGATCATGAGCAGAGTCCCATAGATGCTTTAAATCGATATTCTATCCATTTAAAATCGTTCAGATCAACACCTTTTGATGTGTTTGTCAAACAATGTGTTGATTCCGTTTACTCTCACTCATTCTCAAACAAAATAGGCCTAGAACATGGATTTGTATGACGACACTTCAGGCAGTGATCCACCAGAGCCCAGGTGTTGATAATGACGTCAATCACATTAAGTGAGTGATGTAATTGAATGTAAAATGATAAGACTGATTAAGGATATAAAACAAGTGAAACGCCTGTTTGATTTATTAGTCAGTTAGGCCCTGCCTGGTGAATCAGGGCCAATTTGCCAGAGACGAGAGGGTGGGGTTAAAGCCGAATGTTTAGGGACATCTGGCTGTAAATCTGCAAGCTTCTGCTCGATGTATGACATCACTGCACATGCTGCTTTTCTCCCTGAGGTCTTTATTACCCTTTCTCAAACCGTAATACCACAAAACATGTAGCGACCCACTGATGACTGCATTGTTATTGTGCTATCATCTCAGTGTACACCCATTCTCTAATGGCCATCTACAGTAGAGAGACCAGAGTCACTTTATCATTTCACAAATATAGACGGCTTTTTCCACACTTTTATATTAGATAATGCAAAAGATGGAATCCACACATATAGTACATATCAATGCAATTTCGTTTCTGCTGACTCGTTGTCTGTCAAACATCCCAACAGTTGAATATGCCAGACGAGCCAGCAGTAATGCACTGGGACACCACAGCTCCTTGACCATCAGTATTGATCTAAATACAGCTTCCCATCAAGTGACCAGCACAGTTGTAGTCTGTCTGTTCTCTTATCTCATGTCTCTTCCATTAGAGTTCAGAAAGCCAGAAAGTCTGTGAGAGTCTCTGCTGATCAATGTTGGTTTATGAGACTGTTTTCCTCTTTTATTAAAAAGAAACTGCTTCCTCTTATTCCTTCCTTTGTCTTTCTCACTAGCTCCCATTTGATCCATTTCAAGTCAAAACTCTAAAATGGGTCTTGAATGTCAAGACAGGCACATCTCCAATCATCACATTTACTCCACTGCTGCATCTTATTGGTCTTTTGGCAGGAATGTGATATGGTGAGAGATTTTCTTTGTACAGAGACTAAAAAGTGAATTGAACAAATCAAGGAGAGAAGTCCAAGAGGCTCTCTACCTGAAAGGTATGATGGCAGCAGGCACAGACAGGCACACATCAGGGACTCAACCAGTCATTTCATTCATGCATGCATGTGCCATGGTCACAGTGGAAGAGTCAGATTGAGATCTGTGTAAACTTGTCTAACTGCCCATCTGCTCAGTGCTGTTCAGACTTCTGGTGATTCACCAGCTGTGAAGGCAGATACTGAAAGTAAGCGTCAAGTCGTTGCTTCTGTAATACTAAAGATATATATGATGCAGTTCACCTGGACAGTAGTGTACTGTATTGTTGGATTGAAATGATGTTGATTAGTCAGTTGTCAACCATTTTGATATTTAAACCAAATTAAACCACACTGCAGAGGTCATATATTTCATGAGTGCGGCTGCTGTTGAGGCCGTCATCTACTAATTACATTATTCACGTGATAAGATGCGCCAGGATCTTGGTAGCTTTGTCACCCCGGCTAAACAGCTTCTTGGTGGAAAGCCTTAATCAATGAATCGTAGATTCATTTAATTAACTGGTTCCAATCCTCAAATGTATTTTCTTTTAGATAATTTTTTGGGCATTTTAGGCCTTTATTTGTATAGGACAGCTGAAGACATGAAGGGGGGGAGATGTATTGAAGTATTTTCTCTGTTTTATATTATTTGTGACCCTCAAATTAATAATGCACATGATTCATGCCCTCCCAAATGCTACATGTTCATGCTATGCAGGCTGCTGGTTTAGACAATTTAAGCACTGACATAAAATTGTAGAAGGGTAACCTTTAGCTTGTGTGTGTGTGTGTGTGTGTGTGTGTGTGTGTGTGTGTGTGTGTGTGTGTGTGTGTGTGTGTGTGTGTGTGTGTGTGTGTGTGTGTGTGTGTGTGTGTGTGTGTGTGTGTGTGTGTGTGTGTGTATGTGTGTGTTCTAGGTGATCTACCTCCAGAAGGCGGAGCTGAACAGGGAGACGGTGTACCCGATGCTCCCCAACAGCATCCATGGAGTAGAGGACATGTCCACACTGGCAGAGCTGCATGAAGCTGCCATCATGCACAACCTGTTTCTGCGCTACCAGAAAGACAACATCTATGTAAGGCACCACACTTTATCTTAATCTGTGAGCACATTTACCGTCTACCATCATGATGTACATGGAAGCTGTGGGTCCATTGTCTTGTTTGGGGGGGTTATTTTTATTTTTCCTGGGAACTGGGATGTTCAGCACAGCTAGACTGAGATTTCAAAGTGTAACAAATCGCAACCATCAAAAACATCAAACCAGAAATGTCAGTTTTTGGTGTGATTTCTTTTTTACAAGGCAAATGCAACAAAAAGATTTGTTGGGTTTTGAGTAAGAAGCGTGACCCACATTTTCTCTCACATTCTTGCTATTACTATATATTTACTACTTCGATCGTGGTTTCCAATGCATGTATAAGCTTTCACAGCGGATTCAAACAGGTTTACACACTGTTTTTGGGGCTTGTCTGAGGACATTGTAGGAAATTAACACTATAACTTTAACAGAAGCAAACAGAGCAGTGTACACTTAACAAAACGCAGATAACTCCTGGAATTCACTGAATAGTATTCAGAGCTGCTTTCCCCTAAGAATGCAAGATTTCAGATGTTTGTTTGACCCTGTCTCACTCCTAGGATCATTTTCTCAACAGAACACTGAAGTCCTCTTGAAACACTACTTGAGCTTTATTAAAATATGCATTGGCCACAGCCACAGTCACATGTTTTTTTAAATCCTATCTCCTAATCTCATCTCAGAGGGTCTGCAATGCTTTGCAGAACAATATCATTGTGGAAATGACCCACAAACACACTTTTGTTAGGCACTTTTCCCCAAAGCGCATTACCCGAGCAGGAGCAATGGATCCTAAAATACTTCCAGCCTCAGTGCAAACTAGGCCATGTGCAGTAGTTTGAAAGTATTACTGGCTACAAGTACTGTATCACAGGAAACTGGGTGAATTTACTGAACGTTGCAAATTCTAGTATAAAATACCAAGCATTTTTCTTTCATACCATATGTATTCTGTCATCTTTCACTGATAATCTGTCTTCCTCTTGTTTTTTTCCTCCTCTCATCTCCTCCTTCACTTTTGTCTGCTCTTTCATATCCCTCAGACCAACATAGGTTCCATCCTGGCAGCAGTAAATCCCTATAAGCATATAGCGGGCATGTATGGCGGCACTGCAGTCGATCTGTACAGCAAGCACCACATGGGGGAGCTGCCTCCTCATATCTTTGCCGTGGCCAATGAGTGTTACCGCTGCCTGTGGAAGAGACACGACAGCCAGTGTGTTCTTATCAGGTGAAAATCAACATTTAATAAAATAATACTCCCATTATTTCAAAAGTATTGGAGGCAGCATGAAATTAATACATACTAGACAGTTCTGTCTCTGAAAAAAACGGAACATATCGCATTTTGAAACTCCTCGGGGACATTAGAAATAAGTCGAACAGGTTTGATAGATCCATTATGGATCTACTTCTACTTCTCTCTTTGTCGTTGTGTCGTCAGTGGGGAGAGTGGTGCCGGGAAGACCGAGAGCACCAAGTTGCTGCTGAAGTTTCTCTCAGTGATGAGTCAAAACTCAGCAGGCACTCCTCCGTCAGAGAGGACCACCAGGGTGGAGCAGGCTCTCGTCCAGAGCAGGTACTGTTTAAACCCCGACCTCATTCAAGAATCAACACCTGCTTTCTTGTCCCCTTTACATTTGAAAAGTGTAAGAGCGATAACCATATTTTTTATTATTTGTATTATTTTGTATTTGTTGATATGTTGAGGTTATGTGACTCATGAATCATACATTGTTGGTGCTTTGATGTATATTTTGTTGAAAGCTCATCTTTTATATTTATGGGAATGAACAATGAAGTGTTTATTTGGTTAGTGTCTCTTTGTAGCGACCCCCAATACTGATCAACACACTAAATTCCATTCAAATATCTTAAACGGTTTAGTCACTGACGCAGCATATGGGTCAAAATTCATGAAAGAAATGCATGCTTTTGCCCAGGCTGCACAAAATCTGCACCTGGATCAACATCTGGATCAAAACACACAGTGATGGACAGACAGACATGGGATATGCAAAAAAAAAAAAAGGCTTTCTTAGTAGATAATTTGATTTGACTTCCCTTGTCTGCAGTCCCATCATGGAAGCCTTCGGGAATGCTAAGACTGTGTACAACAATAACTCCAGTCGCTTTGGGAAGTTTATCCAGCTACACTTTTCCCAGAACGGAAACATTCAGGGAGGCTGCATCATCGACTGTATCCTTCAATGATTTACTTTGGATATACCGTAGAGAAATCACATGTTCATACGTGTCTGTTTCAGAAGGATTATTCACTGTAAGTTTTCATTGTTTTCTTTGACTTTCAATCATCAGATTTGCTGGAAAAGGTAAGTTTGCGTTGTGCTGAAACATTCAGTAGCAGCGACTGGGATCAGAAAGTTGATTATCTGACGAAATAGTCATCAGCAAAATCAATTCACTCAGGAAACATGTTCTTCTAACCATCTTCTCTCTCCAAGAACCGTGTGGTTCGACAAAATCCTGGAGAGAGAAACTACCACATCTTCTACGCTCTGTTAGCAGGGGCGGACAAAGACCACAGAGGTTCGTTTAAAAGAATACACCAAGCTTTCAACACTTAAACATACACTCCACTAGTAATTAGGGATAGCATGTGACTGATGTCTAATATATCAGAATAATAAAGATGTTTAATTCAGGCAGCTCTAAAGGAAATGCTAAATAATTTAACGGTAGGCAGCCAATCTGAGGTTTTGTGTGGAAAATCAATCAGATACAAAGAAAATATAATGAAAAGCTAATCCAGAATTTGAACACACAGGAGCTAATAGCTAACATTTCTTGATTCGGTTTCCCAACAGCAACAGAAATCATTATGCAGTGTTATGTAGTGTGGTTTTTGCTGATATTAAAATGTGTCTCTATATATCTTCGTTGCAGACATGTATCTCCTGTCCGAGTGTCCTGAGTTGTATCACTACCTCAGTCAGTCAGGCTGTGTGCAGGACATCAGTTTGGATGACAAGCAGCTGTTTGACAGTGTGATGGTAAGAACAAGATGAGAGGAAAATCCTGTTAGTGTAAGTGGTTTGTTTTACCCCCAGAGGGCGCCATGACCCTTTATCATGAGTTTAATACCACCTAACCAGACAGACTCTTGTCTTCTAGAGAACATGAGCCTGGGGGAAACATGCTATTTAATTGTGTCGTGTTGGCTTAGGAGGCACATTTTGAATTATGTTCATATAAGTGTTTTATAGCTCTAAGGATAAATAAAAGTAGGTGTAACTGCTGTCACATCTTGAATTATGGGTCTAGTGTGTGTTTCTAGTGAAATGTTGTCTGACTTTGTCTGTGTTGTGTTGCAGGAGGCCCTGAAAGTGATGGAGTTCACTGAGGAGGAGATCAGAGACGTGTTCAAGTTGCTGTCTGCTGTCCTCCAGATGGGCAACATTGAATTCATGACCGCTGGTGGAGCTCAGATCACTTCCAAAGGCGGTAAGGGAAGGAATTATTAAGAAAATAATATATAACAGATCTACTACACAGAGTGTATCGTTATACGCATCCTCCTTCTGTACGTGTTGAAACTTTGAAGGAGACGGATAAGTAACAATATGAAATTCCGGGAATGCTTTATTTCTGTAGCTTCTTAATCATTTCCTAGGACGTTTTCTAGAAAGAACTATGTTGTTTGGTAGTTAATTAGACCGCATTGTCTTTTAGTCAGTGCACAGCAGGTCAGAGGAAAACAGCAAAAAGGTGAAATTTATCAGCATAAATGGAAGTTTTATGTATTAAATGAATAATTACCTGGATTTAAACAAAGCAGTTCTATGATATTTCCTAGGAAATCATTAGGAAAGGATTAGAAAATTACAGATAAATTAAAGTGTCTCGGAAATTACTTATTCCCTTGGAAAACCACTTTTTTGTAATCATGAGGGCACGGTGCTTATCAAACAAGCTCTCAAACAACCAACCTTTTTAACCTCATGAGCTGAACATAACGGCAACGTTATGGAAATGTTTGTATGAGAAAATGTTGCAAACGACAGCTTGAAGTGCTCAATACAAAATGTATTTGATGTTTATCAAACAGTGGAAACATATTTCATCTTTAATGCTATTTAAGGGAAAAACATTTGGATTCAAGGTCCAGTAAAATTAACAAATTGTTTCTGCTGGAATTTGTTGTTGAAAACCTCCATTTTCTAAAGCAATCATTAGCTCACCGCTACTCGTCATGCCCCTGAGTTTGATTGACATTGCACTAGCAGACAGAGCTCTGAACAGGCTGTAACATGAGCTTAAGGCTCCTTTGTTCACTGTGTCTGACCTCTTTTCCAAAGAACCAGTAAACTACAGTGACAGCACAACCCAGCCAGCAAAGAAGAGCTCCCTATAGACTGTATAGGATCACAGTCTATATGTCACGTCCGTTGTTTGTCATCAATAGGGGACACCTGAACGTTATACACGCACTATATGTAAATACATTTGTGTATGTGTGTGTTTCAGTTGTCAGTAATGTCAGCGAGCTGCTCGGCCTGGACTCCTTCCAGCTGTCAGAGGTGTTGACCCAACGCTCCATGATCCTCAGAGGAGAGGAGATCTGCTCACCACTCACTGTGGAGCAGGTAACAACACATCCAACCCAAATTCTCATTACAGGAATCACACACCTAACACAGCTCTGTTATATCCCAGATTTCAGGGATTGGTCAGACCTTTTTTTTCTTGAAGACACTGAAATATACAGTAGATGCCTGTTTGTTGCCCCCTGTCCTCACCCCCCCCTCTCTCCCCTGTCCTGGTGACACACACAGCCTTTCTCTGCCGTTCTCTCCCCACATGCCTCTCCAGATCCCTTGCGTGACTCCCAGCCATTTCCTGCTTTTTGTCTGCCAGATTCCTGGCACAATAAAGCCATCGTGATAGTGATCTGAGTCAAAAGCATAATAGAGCCAATGACTGAGGGTGAAGTGAGAGTCTTCTCCTCTGGAAGCAGCGCAGCCAGGCACCAAGACGTTGGTGTAATAATTCTGTCTTGGCTTCAAATGTATGCTCTGGTCTCTAATTAATGTGAATATTTCACATCTCAGTATCTGTGTGTGTTATCCTTTTCACCAACTGCCACAAGAACATTCTGATGCATGACGCAATCCTTTTTGGCTGAGCTCAAGCCTTCGGCCCACTCATATGCATAAATATCAGCAAATATGCAGAATGGACCTTTACTATTATCACAGAGACACGAAAGTCACAAGAAAGCTTTTCATTACCAGACAAAGACCTTGTGCTGTCACCCTGCTGCTGCTTGTTCTGCCTGGTCTTTGAAGCAGCTTGTCTCTTAATAGAGTTCATTATTCCAGTCCTGGAGTCGGTAAGAATGGCTTCTTCTCACAGCGGCCAGGGGTCACCCACCCCACGACTGCCTTCACTAGACCCCCCCCCACCCCACCATCCTGGACAAACAGCTATTCTTCTCTCCCCTGTGACGGAGATCCTGGAGCCACCAGCACTCTGTTCACACCCGCTAGTTGCAAGAGGTGACGGGGCATGATGAATTACTCAAAAGCCCAGGAGCATTGTTGTCCCAAATACAGTACACACCGCCACACTCTTGTTTTGTTTTCAATTCAAGCACAATGCCTGTTGAGGAAGTGTAGCTGACAAGCTCAAGAGCACACGGATGGTGTCTGGCTGAAAGGCCGACTTCACGGCAGCTGGAGAAAGTCAGGTCAAACGGTGAAATAGTTTAATAATAATAAAATGATAATAATTTGTTTGATTGTGTGGATAGTTAAATTAGTGGAGTTTGTCACAAATTACAACAGAGTCTACGATTATGATAGTTTGAAACAATTATAACTCAATGTCAACTTACTGTCTTTTGCTGGAGCTTGTGAGAAGAAAGTTATGACAGCGTACGTGTCATTTTGTTTAAAAAAAAGATAGTAAAAATAGAGGCAATCATCTACAAAAGCATGTTTACATTTGTCTTTGTTTTCACTTGGTTTTTGAAATGGAACGACAAATACTGCCTGCTGTGCGTCACTCTTAAGATATGTAGGTGATAAACAGCGCTGTCTATTGTGAAAACAGACATCATCTTAATCACAGACAGATGCTTCTCCAAACCACTATTTGTTTTATAGACATACCGCTGAGGCCTCCCACAGCCCATCACAATCAAACATGGCATTGCTTTTTACAGCTTCAACCAATTGATGTAATGTATTTGGTGATATACTGTATGTTGTGTTTAAAATACAGCCTGCAACGTTTCCTCTATTTATTCCTGCCTTGGTATCCATGGTAACCTTTGCCTCTCTGTGTCATGACTTGCAGGCTGTGGACTCGCGGGACTCAGTTGCCATGGCACTTTATTCTCAGTGTTTCTCCTGGATCATAATGAGGATCAACCAGAAGATCAAAGGCAAAGACAACTTCAAGTCCATCGGCATCCTGGACATCTTTGGCTTTGAGAACTTTGAGGTGAAAGTTTACTCATCTAATTTAAGCTTTACTTAGCAAAATACTTCTTCTCAATCAGCTTCTAACTATGAGAAGTTGGGTCCTACAAAAACACAATATGTCCTGTCAACAGTTTCACATGAGAGAGTTGAAGATTTTCTTGTTCCTGTGCTCTTCCTGTGGTTTGAAGTGGGAGGGCTCATTTGTAAAAAAATACAAAAATAATAAAAATAAAATAAAGAAGTTGCATAATTTTCTGCACCAGATTTATAAACAAGTCAGTCGAATATTTTGATAAAATATGAAGCTGTATAGGCATTAAATACTTTGATAGTGTGCCACCTTTTTCTACTTTGATTACAAGATTAGGCAATATTTTTGTTTTTGTTGGTGGATTTTAGTTACTGTCAATCAAATGTGGGGGGTTGAACTACTAAATATATTGCATTTGAAACCATTTTGAACTTAAAATATTTTAGTGAAATGAGTTAGCTGTATACCAGCAGGATTTGGTGACATCAGAATGATGGTCCAATATGCAACTTCAGTGAGAATGGACCTTTCAGTGAAGTAGGAGACATCTTGTCTAGTAGTTAAACCTTTAAAGGAAAAATGCATTTGCATGCTCATAGATTCTGGATGAGGGAGAATGAGTAGATTTTTGATTTTAAGACTTTCTAACAAGGTAATTGAACTTGTCTGTGAAAACAAGTAATCATTAATCAAATCAGTGTTTTTGTCTTAAAACATGTTTTAATGGGATCTTTAAGCTACAGAACTGACTTTGAAATCTTGCTCTTCCATCCTGTAGGTGAACAGGTTTGAACAGTTTAACATCAACTACGCCAACGAGAAACTCCAGGAGTATTTCAACAAGCACATCTTCTCGCTGGAACAGCTGGAGTACAACAGGTAAAGATGTTTAACATATCTAAACAATTAAGAGACATCTATTTCTTAAAATTGCCCTTGTATGCTGTTGGATACATTGAAAACAAAACAAGACTTGTTATGTGCTGGAAACTGTCAGACACAGACAGATAGTGCTGGGGATGGGGGTTGGGCCTCCTCACGGCGATACAGGCAAACTGCCAGAGGTTTGGGATTGGCTCAGTTTCTCCCCCAGACAGTTGTTTTCTTGTATGATGGGCTAGCAGCTTTGGACATGGCTTATTTCATCACATGCTCATGCAGGACAATACAGTCATTGTGTCTTCCTAGTTGTTTATATTTATGTACACAATGTGTGTGTCTGTGTGTCTGTGTGTGTGTGTGTGTGTGTGTGTGTGTGTGTGTGTGTGTGTGTGTGTGTGTCTCACACACAGGGAGGGGATCCAGTGGGAGGCCATAGACTGGATGGATAACGCAGAGTGTCTGGATCTCATAGAAAAGGTAACCCTGAGAGAGCAAAGTCACCACCGGGATTGACCGCTAACCGCCAGCCAGAGCGTGCTGACCCAGACGCCACACTCTGCTTACATTGACCTCCATCTCCTACTCTATCATTATATAGTCTCATTTTGCATGTTGTGTGTCCACAGTAATGTACACCACTCAGCGGCTTGAGGTACGGATGAAGGGTGGCATTAAGACAATTTGTTTTATTTTATCACCATAGTTATAATGATGGTTAAAACTGAGCTTCTACAGAGGTGGGCTCGTGTCTGAAAGCTTTCTGGGTCAAAAGTTTAGGGGAAGCAAAAAGACTACACTACAACCATTTTATCCCTACTTATACGTGTGATTTGGCTTGTTGGCCCTTTTATAAGAGGATTTCTGCTGTATTAGTATGACTGTGTGTATCTGTGAAGTTACTGTAGGTGTTGCTGCCAAACACCGTGCCTGTTCAGTGAACTCTCTTATTGTAAATAAGAGAGAGAATTGAATGAATTCTTATGCTGTTTCCTGGATGCATTGTTATATTAAAAGCTGCCAGATGTGCCCCAATGGGATTATGAAACTAGTTTCATCGTGGTTGCGGTGTGTTTCACCCTCTCTGCTCCTCTTGTCTGTATCCCCTTTAGAAACTGGGCATGTTGGCTCTTATCAATGAGGAGAGTCGATTCCCCAAAGGCACGGACTACACCCTCCTGGAAAAACTGCACAGCCGACATGCAGTGAGTCCACACGTACACATGAAAACTTACATACATCTTTTACATGTCCCAGGGAGACACTAACAAAGACATAAAAATGATCCATATTCCTCTACCAAATCTCTTCTGGAGAAATGCCTTCACCACCCTCCAGCCCAGACAGCCCCAAAGAGTCAGACCTCTCTCCTGGCCCATTAATCGTCTGTTGCCTTCGGTGCAGCATTGAACGCCGCCCCCCCCCCCCCCCCCCCCCCCCCCCGGAGCACTAACAAAACACTACTGAAATGTGATCAGCCATTCTCCGGGACTGAGAAGCATTGTGTGCAGGAGAAAAGAATGGCTGACGCATGGCTGGCAAAAAAAATAGAAAAGTTACAAAGTGAGACCTAAGAACTGTCTGATCTCTCCCTTATGTGTCTGAAGTACATAAGTACATGGTGAGTTTTAGGGCCATGGTCAAAGAAGTTGGAGAGTGTCACTTCATGCAGGCGACATGTTTACTGCTGACATCGATTACTTAATTTGTTTAATTTAAAGAAAATTAATCAACAACAATTTTAATGCCAACTTCTTCACCTTCTTAGATGTAAGGATTTGTTGTTTTTTCTCAGTTATATAATTGTAAATTAATGAATATATTATATTTAGTCAAATTAACAGACACAGAAACACACTCAATACAAATGTAACACCAAAGCAACAAAGCAGCCTCACCAAACAGAAGTATAAGCTAAATATAGTGTGAGGCAGGTGTCAAAATGCAATTAGTCAACCCACATTTCTCTTGTCTCAAGGTGGTGCAGTGAAGGTGCCTAGCCCTAGCAGACAGTTCAGGTTATTAAAATGAAGTTTCTCCATGTTTATGACACAAATAAGTTATTGGTATCATCTTTGGAAAGCTTTGAAACAATCAAACAAACAAAAAGATATCAACTTGAATTCTTGAAAATTATGAGAGACATTTTGGTTACACTTTACTTGAAGGTATCTACATAAGAGTGACATGACACTGTCATGAATGTGTCATAAACATAAACAAGTCATAACGTTTATGACATTCTCATTAAGTGTCATTCGGTTTTTGTCATGACAAGTTAGGGTTAGAGTTAATGTGTCATGACAGTGCCATGTGTTCATGACAGTGTCATGTCACTCTTATGTAGATACCTTCAAGTAAAGTGTTACCGACATTTTTCATTTTTTTTCTGACATTGTTTAGACAAAGATTGTTTAGACTAAGATTCATCAGTTCATTGAATAAAACAGTGAACAGGTCATTTGATAATGACAATATTCATTAGTTGCAGCCCTCAATGTGTTATTGGCCTCTCAGCTGCCCTCTGGAGCTCACAATGTACTATGCACTCTGATTAATTTGATAATAACTGATTAGGTAGGCATGAATGTCATTTCTAAAAGTCAGTGGTCTCTTTGTCCTTTCTCCTCAGACAAACCCATACTATGTGAAGCCCAGAGTGGCCGACCACCAGTTTGGCATCAAGCACTACGCTGGAGAGGTAATTAACAACAGTTGACACACATAGATACAGAGCAAAACCAGCTTCCTGAATGAGTAAGTTGGGGAAGTGAGGTAGTTTTTGGATGGGCAGCGGGTCATCTCTGCCAAAAATCAGCTACAGGATGTTGATGCTGCACGCCTTCTCCACTGTCTTTTTCCCTGAGTCAGGAGAAACTGCTTCATCGTCATCCTTTCCTTCCTTTGCTTACCTGACGGAAGTGTAGAGCAAGGCAATAGATCAGGGAGAAGAGAGAGAGTGGGTAGGGCAGGGTGTGTGTGTGTGTGTGTGTGTGTGTGTGTGTGTGTGTGTGTGTGTGTGTGTGTGTGTGTGTGTGTGTGTGTGTGTGTGTGTGTGTGTGTGTGTGTGTGTGCGTGTGTGTGTGTGTGTGTGTGCGTGTACGTGTGTGTGTGTGTGTGTGTGTGTGTGTGTGTGTGAGGGGGGGGGGGGGAGTAGAAAGATTTGCCTTGATAAAGAATGGCCTTATGAAGCCTGCCTTGGACAAGGTCTCCTCAGTGTGAGTGTGGCAGCTCAGTCACAAGCCTGGCATGGATGTCTATGGTAATGACTTGGTCCAGAGAGGACAGGCAGGCCAGCCAGTTGTCATTCTCTCTCTCTCTCTCTCTCTCTCTCTCTCTCTCTCTCTCTCTCCCTCCCTCTCTCCCTCTCTCCCTCTCTCCCTCTCTCCCTCTCCCTCCCTCCCGTGTGTGTCTCTGGAGAGTTCAGCCGCCTCTCTGAAAGCTCCTTCTGTTGTCTGAAACAACATAGATATGATTATCCGTGTGGTGCCGGGGTATTGCAGTCGATTTAAATTAAGTCTCTCATTGTCTGACGTGAACTTGAAAAAAAACTCACCTCAAGGGTTAGGGTTATCAATCAACCTTGTAAATTTAATGTAAACATTTATGTGTCAAAAGCGATAATGCAAAGAAGCAACTTTGCAAAAACAGCAATGCAGTTGGACTGTATTTTATTTTTGTGGATTCAGCGTTTGCATGATTAGTGCACCTGTGCGTGCGGACTGTGTAATTCCTTATTTCTCTGTAGCATCATGAGACCATGCTACTTAATTGAATCTGAAACTGACCGACACAGAGAGCCTTTTGTACAAGTCTATTCTTCCAGTGTGACAGCAATGGAGTGTAATTAGTGTGTCTGTGATTTATAAATACATGTTTCGTCAAGTTTGGATCTCATGTCTCCCTATGAGCCTCAAGGCTTGGGAATGGGGAATGGGGTTTGTTATTAGATTATAGTACAAACACACACACACACACACACACACACACACACAGCTGTGAATACAAGCTCACGCGCACACACTCACACACACACACACACACACACACAAATGTGCCTGTGATTAGATTACAGTGTGTATTTCAATATTATTTCTATGCATTTTCTTGCATTAAATACTTTATATGCATTTATTTTCATATAAAACAAGCAAACACACTCAAACCCAAACTCAGAGTTTATTACATGTGGGTAAGGGTGGCAGAGGAATGTCGTGTTGCTAAGATGAAGGCTGAACAGAACTCAACAGGTGACTGCATTAACACAGAGGCACTCTGCTGGCCCATCCCCCTCACTCTTTGGTCGCACCGAGTACTCAAAACGAGCATTTACACTACCCACACATGTCATACTTTGTGTTTGGGTGTGAAAAAGAATAATACTCTGCTAACAAATGCAACCAATTGCAGTTCTTACGTGCTCGCATGTAACCATATCTCCCTTAACATTACAATTGCAAATATCTTTGTGGTTGTGAATCGTGAATTTACCAACAACCAAAACTCGACAGTAAATAAGTGCAACCGCGTATTATTTTGTATGTCTTCACAACATATTCAGCCCTAAGGATATTAGCCATTGACTTTTATGACTGGATATGTTCTGTTGCTTATTATAAAATATTAGAATATTTGATATATTTGGATTATCTTTGGATAATGCTGCAAATCACTCTAAAGCAAATTGCAAAATCATTACCTCTGCTTATATATATTATTTTATACTAATTGTATACTATTATCTTGTATTTATTTTAAATAGGTTTTTTTAAACTTTTTCTTCTTTTACTGCTGTAACAGCAACAAAGTATTGTCTTATTTTACAATATCTTAAATGTAAACACATTCTGTTCTTACACATTTTTATGTTTTCACCTCTGTTTTAGGTGCTTTATGATGTGCGTGGGATCCTGGAGAAGAACAGAGACACCTTCAGAGACGACATCTTGTTTATTCTTAAAGACAGCAGGTGAGCATATCACACACTGAATGTACACACGTGCATGATTCACTTTATGTAAAAGTTTTTACAATCACATTCCCTGTACTGCACTGTGTGTCTGCAGACTTGACTTCATCTATGACCTCTTTGAGCGTGTCGGTAGCAGAAATGGAGATGAGACCCTAAAGATGGGCACGGCCCGACGCAAGCCCACCGTCAGCTCTCAGTTCAGGGTGAGACCGAAGCTTCTATGATCGAACTGTCACTCCCAGTTTAGAGCATGATTGTATGAGTCTGTCATCACACAGACAACGAGTTAATTGTCTCCCATGTGCCGCTGCATATAAGGATCACTTAACCCCTTAACTTTTGTCTGTCTATCTTGGCATGATGAGTGTGAGCGCGGGGGCACAGACGAAAAAGGTAGATAGAAGTCATGGAGAGACAGAGGGGGAAGGAGAATGCTGCCAGTGTATTTCATCTGCAGAGAATGATGGGTGATGGGATGTATGAAATATGTGGCGGTGGAGGGGGTGCATTGGAGGGCTTATCTTAGCATGTCCTAACTGCAGTGTGGAGAGAAGGAGCAGGGGAGGATTTGGCAGCCTGCCCTGGCCTACAGTTTCTAAAGCCAGGGGATTAGGGTTGATGGCTGGGTAAAAAGGGGCCAACCAGGGGCCAATCACACTCAGCTCTGCCAGGCCCGGCCTCGCTGGAGACACACTGTCTGAGGCAGCAAAGAGAGCGAGGCTGACATAGCCTGCGAGGTTCAAGGGTCCTCGGAGTGTGGGTTTGTGTGTGTGTCATGGTTAATATGGACTGAGTTTGAGATGGAAAAAAGAAATTACTTTTAATCTGTACTTTTTGTCAACAATTACATATACACACTCAGCTCACACTGTAAACAAGTACTGTACTTAAGTATAATTTTTGAGGTGCTTTTAGTTGGGTATTTTTGTTCTCTGCTTTGTTATACTAGAGATATTGTACCTTTACTCCAACTTTGTAGATTAAAATTTTACATAGTGCAAACACTGCAAAAATCTTCATCTTACCAAGTAATTTGTGTTTTATTGAGTCCTAAAAGTCTTATTTTCTTAAAACAAATCTGCCATTGTGGTGAGACAATTTCAACCTGTTTTAACAGAAGTCACCTGGTTTTATGATTTATTTTTAAAATAAGGTTCCATTTTCTTGATTGTTAAGCAGCTATCCCTCATTCTCTATTGTTTTATGATTCTCATTCTATAAATAGACATAAAGGAATGTATTTGAATATGTTGCTTCTCTGCTGTCTTGATCTTAATCCTATTGTTTCTGATGTGTTTCAGGACTCTCTTCATTCCCTGATGGCCACACTAAGTGCCTCCAACCCCTTTTTTGTACGCTGCATCAAACCAAACATGGACAAGGTAGGTCATGCAAATTTCATTGCACCAAAAAAACAAAACAAAAAGTCAAAAACACTGCCAGGTCTTGTCAAGGTGAGCGCCTACAAAGTTAAACTTCCTCGTTGCTATTCATAGCTACCGTTGCTCAGAGCTAATCTTTAGTCATATAAATGTTCCACTTGAAAAGGAACTTTTCTTTTTAGTTTTTTTTTTTCCACGAATTCTCTTCACTAATAAACTTCAACTTCTGTCCTGCTTTGGTGCAAAGACTGTCATTGTACTTCCTCAAATAAAAGGGCTGTGTACCAGCACATTCCTACCACTTTATCGCCTTTACCAGAGGTCAGAGGTCACTGCTGGCCACTCCAGCTGCAGCGGCTTGGCTGATGCTCTGCTGATCTGGCTGCATCAGTGGAATGCCGAGATAACACCACGGTGCTGTGGTGCAGGGTGCAGCCATGGGGACGTTTATTTAGTAGGCCTCTATTCCTCCCCTATCATCTCCTTGTCATTCCACACCTTCTCGCTTACTTAGTAGTATGGAAACTGCAGTCTTCCTCTCTCCCTCTCTTCCTCTCTCACCTGTTGCCTGCTCTGCCTCGCATTCGCTCACCTGACCTCGGTCGGTCAAGATGGAACAACCCATGCCTCTGTTAATCCTGCAGAATGACAGGATTGCGTGCATGCTAACACATGCACACGCATACAATGTATTTGTGAGATTTACATGCACCCACCTTCCTTGGAAAAAATGCCACTGAGGGAAGGGCCAGCTTGTTTTCACTCAAACAAGTCAACATGCCTAAATCCTCTGCTAAAGACCAGAGTTCCGAGCTCAGAGGCGTGCACGTATATGTGTGTTTGATTATTAACATGAACACATGCAAGCGTGCCTTTGTATCCAAGTGTGTTTGTTTCCATGCATAGTAGCATTAGTCTGTAATTAGATTGACACATTTGGGGAATGCTGTTGTCCTGTTTGGGGCTTATCCAGCGCTGTATGCCCTCTGGGTGACAATGGCCTTCGTGCAAGCCTTGTGAGCGATCAGGCAGCCTGTGTAGAGGTGTGAGGCGGCAGACATCACAGATCCTTTTCTTATAAGCAGACCTGAGTATCATCGGTATCACAGAACTGTGAACAATGCAGCTGATTATTCCAGAAAGAAAGGCCTACCCGGTTGGCGAGGTCTTGCTAAACACTGTTCAGGTTTCTCTGTGATGGCGTGTGTTTTCTTTGCAGTAACCTGATTGTTAATGTAAAATGATAGCACTCTCCATTGTAATTTACTTTTTTAGTTCAAATTGAATGTGACTCAGCAGTAAGAGGTTATGCGTAGGTGTGTGGGCTCAACAGTGGAGGATTATACATTTTTTTGCCTGCAGTGTTTAGCCATCCCATATCTTCCTTACCAAAACATGTATTGTGCTAAATAAGGCCTGTATGCAGGTCAACTTTTAATGCATATCAGGTACCTTGATAAAGCATAGATAGAACTGTTAGTGTCGTTATCGTTTGAGAGGATTGAATAGGCATTTTAGTGTTTGTAGTTTTCATGTTGTTTTGTTGTCTGTCATTTACAGAAGGCCAACCAGTTTGATCCTGATGTGGTCCTGAACCAGCTGAGATACTCTGGGATGCTGGAAACTGTGAAGATCCGCAGGGCCGGATTTCCCGTGCGTAGAACCTTTAAGGACTTCTACAGCAGGTCAGCAAAATACTGTACACACCAAAGCTGATGAGTCACCTAAAAGTGGTAGATTTATGTTGGACAACTAAAAAACAAACCAAAAGCCAAGTAAAAAATAAATCTCTTAAGTGCTTAAATCCCCAATATTAGTCTTCTGCTGTTCTGTTTCTCTAAGTGTGTGTGTGTGTGTGTGTGTGTGTGTGTGTGTGTGTCCACAGGTACAAGATGATCCTGAAGAACAAAATCCACTCAGACGATGAGAAGCAGAGCTGCTCGGAGCTTCTCACACTTCATGACAAAGCCAAGGCAGATTGGCAACTGGGGAAGACAAAGGTAGAGCACATATACACACACATGTCCAGACTTGTTTTTGTCACTTATGAGGACATTTCTTTGATTTACGTACATGCCCTGGATACTCAAAGTAAGTGTAACCACTACCCAAATCCAGCCCCTACCCTTAAACTAACTTTCAACTGTATCCCAACATTATCCAAAAAACAAAGTCTTAACCCCAAAATGTAATATTTTGCTTTGCGGGGACCAGCATTTTGTCTCCAAAATGGGACGAGAGTCCCCATAATGTGGCCGTGTGAACAGATATTTGGCCCAACAATGTGATAACACAAGTGCAAACACACACAGATAGGTTTTCCTGTAAGATAGACTCTGCAGTACACAAGTCAGTCTCCTACATGCTCTTCAAAACATGTTCAACGAGTCAGAAATCACAGTTTTTAAGCATTAAAAAATGGATGGGATACGGGCAATTTCATGCAGAAAATCCTGATAGCATATTGGTTCAATGTGGTATCTTCTGGGACTCATTATTTTTCAAGAAGTCGAGTTGCTGTCATTTCCAAGCTGTTAATGTGTGCCACGGCTTGGACGGCCCCAACTGTGACTCAGCCCCAAAGATTTTTCTGGCCAGTTGTGGTCAATCTTCTGCTCTCCTGCCGACAACCACAGAGTTACATGGCTACTCCTAAAAAGAAAAACTGACACCAACAACTGTTACTGTAACCCAGCGCAGGGGCTTACACTAATCCTGAGGCAGCCTTAATGTAGCTGGAAAAGTGTTAGCCTCTTGACACTCGTCGAGCTGTTGATTTAATAAACTAAATTGCTGTGATTTGGAGGCAGTGATGAAGCGTTGCAGAGGTTAGAGGAAAGTCATACATCTTTTAGAAAAGTTATCATAGCGTTATGATCGCCATCTGTTGCAGTACAGCATATCTTTTCCGTCACTCTCTCTTTTTCTCTCTGTCTCTTTATTTCAAACAATCATCAACTCCGTTGAGCAAAGCCCTTTCTTTTTTTCTACACTCCCATTGAATGATTAACCTTTAATGACTTGTTTGATCTGGAGAGCAAAACCTCGTTGCGTTATGTTGAACTCAGCACAGATAGATGGCCTCTGCAGTGCAGAAAAAGGATATAAATAAAACGGTTTCATAGGCTTTCTTGAAATTGGTCCCACTGTTACTTCCTGCTCTAAGTTGTGGTTCCTCCGTAGCCGTTAAATCACTGAGACGTTTCAAATTTGTTAGACAGTTTTGTTGCAATACCCTATTTGGCTGGCACACTATGAATCGTGTCAGTTGCACACATGCTGAAATATACATAGAGACCAAACATGTTTGATGTGTTGGTTCTGTATAAGTATATAACCGGTGCATAACCACTAATGTGCAAATGCCTATCTATATTAAAGTTCTCACACATGCACACAGTATGAATGTCTGGAGTCACTGTGTATTACAGACTTCATTTTTTTCTTTGTATAGGTATGGGTTAAACTTCATCAGGGATCCAGGGTCAGCACTTTGACTTTTGGCTGCCTCTGCTCTTATGACTGCTCCACTCTACACTCTATATACATAGAAAAAGAAGGAGAAAGCGGCTAGTTTTTCAAATTAAGACTGAGTCAGTGTCATTTCGTCCACATGATTGTGTTTTTGATGGCAGCGTAATATTTTTGGGCTCAGGGAAATTTAGTGTGGGTTGTGGGAAAGGGGGCTGAAAGGGCTACATTTCCTCTGGAGAAACAATCTGTGTGTAATTATATACGTGCTGATTGTGTGCAGAGGAAATGTGTTGCCCAGAATCAGGGGCTTGGGTGAAGTTGCGTGAAGTGTGTGTGTGTGTGTGTGTGTGTGTGTGTGTGTGTGTGTGTGTGTGTGTGTGTGTGTGTGTGTGTGTGTGTGTGTGTGTGTGTGTGTGTGTGTGTGTGTGTGTGTGTGTGTGTGTGTTCGCGAGACATTTGTTTTACAGACAAGGGAAGGATGTGGATGAAGAGGAAGCTTCCTCCTCCCACAGACTTTACAGAGGCAGGCAGGGCTGCAGCTGTGGGATCCTTTGATTAGTGGAACATCTGGGACACAACACACACACACACACACACACACACACACACACACACAGCCACTCTAAGCCCCCCCCCCCCTTTATAGAAGCAGTTGATCCTCCAGACTAGCAACATATATTGCATTATCATATAAACCCAGATATGCTGCTGCTTACATGGTCAGCCAGACAAAATCTGATTATGTTTCATAGTGTCGTGTTTTAGTTCTGTGTTCATTTATTGTAAGTGTTTTAGTCTTGGAGTAGCTCTAGGTTGTCAAATGTCCCTCAGAGACGGAACCAACTTTGAAAAAAGTCTTCAGGAGTGAGGAAAGGGTTAACTAAACTCTTTCTCCTTTTTTCATAAGAGCAAGGAGGGGTGTGGCTTTCAATCTGGACACCAGCCACCATCCCTCCCCCTCATCCCTCCATCCCTCCTCTCCCTACCTCTCCCCTCCCTCTCTGTGCCTTTCTGCACGTCAGTCGAGCTACAAACGCAGCAGTAGCAGCAGCAGGAAAATGCTCAGGAAGGACGCCTGAACACAATGAGGCTCTGCAGCAGCGGCATTAGCAGCAACACTGCTCTCCCTGTGCCAGTTTTTCCCTCTGATCTGCTCTGCAGTCAGGGAGAGCAGCTAGCCTGCTAGCCTCAACTGCACCACAGCTTCCTCTGCAGTGGGCACAGGGTACTGCCAACAGACAACAGGGGCCCTTTGCATTTCGGTTGGCCCTCTTTTGCAGCCTTACCAAGAAGAGGAACTAACCCATCCCGTTTTCTTCCCTCCCCAACCTCCCTGTCTGTGTCTCTCTGTCTCTGTCACTCCCTTTTGGCCGTGGCGCTGCTCGTCCCACAGGTGTTCTTGAAGGAGGCCCTGGAGCAAAGGCTGGAGAAGCAGAGGGAAGAGGTGCGGCGCAGGGCTGGCATGGTAATCCGCGCCCACATCCTCAGCTATGTGGCAAGGTGAGTGGTGGAGTGTGGAGGAGGGGTGGAGGGCTGAGTGGCAGCGACAGTTGTCAGTGTTTGTTTTGTAATAGAGGTGTGCAGCCTGTGTGTGTGGTTTTCGGGGGGGTTACAAGCGATTACAAGCCTTTGCACACATGTTTACCTTTTTGTCTGTGTGTGTGTATGTGTGTTATCTGGGTTTATATACAGTATCGGGGCAGAAGTTGCTTCACAGATTCTCAAGTGCAATAAAGTTGTGTTTTATAAGTTTTATAAAACTCTGACTAGCTGGTGAGTCTGTCATTACAAACTAATGCTGTACATTTCTCAAATCCACAGAACTTAAAAAGAAAAAAAGTCTAGTCAAGATCCCATAGTTTTCACTGATAACAAATATGTCATGCAGAATTTTGGAGAAAATCCATTACAAAGTTCCTGCACTCCAGAAAGTCTTATAGATTAGCTATGTGGACTCATAAAGTCTGATTGAGAAAGACTGTGGATCACTTGGTCTCACTTTATTATTAGTGTTTCAGTCCTCAGACCCTCATCTGGTAAAATGTATCAGGTACATTTTTATTTTGAATGTCTGGGGGAAAAAAACAGTATTAATAAAGTGAGTACAAGTCACCGAGAGTGCAGGTTTCTTTGGTTCTTTCACAGTTGGGGAAATGTGCATAGATGTACAAGACATCTAGAATAATATGATGAAATGGTGCAGCCATAAAAAAACATAGTCTTGGGATGGAATATTTGACTTGTGTAAACGTCTTATAGTCCAGATAGTGAGGAATAAAATGATTTTAACAACCTTAAAGAAACTTAAGGTGGAAAAAGGGAGAAACTGGATGTTATGGTTTATCTACTCTGGATGTTACAATGTACTTGGACTGATATATATTGAAAAGACAGTATGATATGGAGTGATGTACAGGTGACCCCCCTTAGTTGAACCACCCTTGGACATACATAGTTATCTGTGAGCATCAACAAGGCTTTAATTTATTGGTACACAATCAGCAGTACAGTCAATGTTGTTTTTATTCGCTGAATAAATCTCAGTCTTTTCAGCCTGAGCAGCACGTTTTCCACCTCTCCACTCTGCCTGTCAGACAGGAGAACATCCATCACTATGGTGGTTTCAAAATCTGCACATGCAGACACCCCTAGGGATGTAATTGCACTTGTGTGCTACAACATATAAGACCATATACAGTCCTCTGAGAGGCTCCGTTGGGAGAGTATAATGGGACTGATGACAGTGTTCAGATTGTGAGTTCCCTTTCACTTCAGAGCCGCTTATACTAAAGACAGAGGCAAGGGAAGTTCCCTAAAGACACAAGTAAAGCCTTTGTATTATTATATGTAACATTATCTCTGTCCTGAGACCAGTCAGAGGCCACGGAGTGATTACTGTGGAGACTACGCCAGGCTACGGGTCAGAGCAGTGCGTGTGTGGTCCTTTCATCAAGTCACATGTATTTGTGTGCGCATGCTGTTTATGTGTGTATTCAATGCATGTGCAGTGTGTGGGTGATGGGGCTTAGTCACAGGGCTAAGCAGCCCACATGGCCACAATGAAACGGCACAAGCTCATCAGACTCTAAACATTGCAGTTCACAGTGTACAGGCTTTCTTACCAGGGTGTTTATTTAAACTGAGAGAGATTATGCAGTGCTGTCCAACGTCACAAATATGTTTGTGGTGACACAACATTGCATTAAATGTGGGGCTGTGCTTGATTCGAAAGGTGTGTGTTTGATTTTCTCATCAGGAAACGGTATAAGAGGGTTCAGTCCAGTGTCGTCACCATCCAGAAGAACTACCGCGCTCACTTTTGGAGACGTGTCTTCCTGCGCCTGCGCTTTGCCACCATTATCCTACAGAAACATCACAGAGGCCAGCTGGCCCGATCCCTCCTCCGCCAGCTCAAAGAGGAGAAACAGAAGCGAGAAGAGGAGGAGGAGAGGAAGAGGAGAGAAGAGAACGAGGAGAGGATGAGAGTAGAGGAGGAGAAGAGGAGGAGACTGGAGGAGGAGAGGAGACGACAGGAGGAGGAGGAAAAGAGAAAGAGGGAGGAAGAGGAGAGACAGAGGCTCATGGACGAGGAGATGAAGAGGAGGGAGGAGCTGAGACTGATGATGGAAAAAGAGGAAGGGCAGAAAATGGCAGCTAAAGCAGATGAGAAAAGGTAGAGTCATTCACTCTTTGTGATATGTTGAAGATGCATTTATTAAGATCAGATGGCTTGGATAGTTCCTTCATGTGCACATTTGTCATCCCAAAAAAATTTTATTTTGTTTTTTAGGAACTTGCTGGTAAATGGTGTTTGTCAGAAGGTAATTCCTTAACAAAAACTGTTATTCACATAACAAAACACAATATGAGGTGTAAATGTGGTGGCATAAAGTATTTAAATTTACACTCTGTGTCTCTTCCTCTTTCCTTGTCCTGTCTACAGAAGGAGCTGTCCCAGACTTTGTCCCACAGTCACACCTCTGAGGAGGAGAGCCGTCAGATGGAGGAGATCCTGCGGCTGGAGAGGGAGATCGAGCGCCTGCAGAAGCAGCAGGAAGATGGCGTGTCCCTTCTCGGAGACGTCTCCCATGAGGAGCTACGGCAGATGAGAGATGCTGAGATCTACAGACTGGAGAAGGAAGCTTCCCGTGTGGCTACTGAGTTTCTGGAGCTCTTGGACTTTGGTGGTTTAGAGCCATCGCTCTCGAGTGAGGAGAACCTCCATGACCCGACTGAATCTACAGCCCCTCTGGCCGAGGAGGAGGTAGACGAAGGTTTCCACGCTGAGGATGAGTGCGTTCCTTTGCCTGACTTCCCTCCTCCGGCTGCAGTTCCTCTGGACAAAGAAGTATTCCAAAGTATTCCCCCTCCTCCGCCTGCCTTTGCAGAAGGAGTAGTTGCCACCCCTTCCTCTGCCTCCTGTCCTGCACCAGCAAAACTCTCCCCACTTCCACCCAGCGGGCTGAGTCATAACCCTGCTCTCACAGACTCCCCAACCTCCAGACCTCCTTCTGTAGTCACTAATGGAGAAAAGCGGCCGTGCCAGAGAGCCAGCAGGGGGTCAGACTTTGAGCCTGTGATCCAGGAGCCTGCCCACTCAAACCAGCCCGACACAGAGTCGGACTACGACCAGGAGGAGTTTGAGGAGGCTCATGGGAGCTCAGGTGCTAGCATCAACGACGGCCATATCACAGATGAGGAGGTGTTGCGAAAATCCTCCTGCACCCAAAACAGCCTGGACTCCTTCAGAGGCAGCTCAGACTCGGTGAGAACTAACAGGCTCAGAATCATTTCTGTCAAATGTTACAGATCTAATCCAGATGGGTAATCATTTGAATAATCATTGTTTACCAAAAAAGTGACTGTAATTGCAGTTGAACCCGAAATATTATGTATTTTTAAAGAATGTTTTGCCCTCAAATTAAACCCAAAACTGGAATTTCTGCATTTTCCATTCTAACTTAAGCCATTGTTCACATACACTGACACACACCTATCTTTCCTCTGGGTATATTATTTTCCCCACGACTCAACACCTAAACTATATACCCAAAATTCTGTGTGCACTTGTGCGAGCCTGAGTACTCATCCTCATATCAAAAGGCTCAGCTCATTTTAAAAACACAGTGAAACACTGTTGCAATTATTTGTTTTGGCTCTGCTGATGAGCATCTGAATCTATTCCCAGATACTGCAAGTCAAGCAGAGAGCTCAGACCTAACACTGTCAGATCAGCAAAATGTCAAACGGGAAAGAGGGGAGTGTGTGTGTGTATGTGCAAGTGTGTGTGGCTGTGTGGGCTTGTATTTGCCAGTTTTATGGCAAGGTTGATTGATGGCATACTGACTGACAACAAGGTCAGACAGATTTTGGGCACTGGTTTTAGACTCTGACTGCCTGCAGTTTTCAGAAAAAGAAAAACAGAAAATCAGTTCCTCCTGAATTTAAATTAAATAATTTAAACATTTATGCTCATGAAGGACAAGGTATTTTCATGGAGGACATCCATTGTAATAAATGCTGGTGTTTGTGTTTCAGTTCATTGACAGCGATGAGGACAACGATGGCTATGTGGACACAGATGAGGAGGTTTCCAATGGGAGAGTGAATCTGCTGAATGGCAGTGGGCCTCCATACTTCCACGGCTACCTCTACATGAAGAGTGAGTAGCTTTACCAAATCACTGCCCAGCAGGCATGCAGATGATTGTTGCACAGCTGAACACAGCTTATCTGGTTGTTTCATCAGTTTTAGAAATGTCAAACATGCTTTCTTTGTTTCTTGCTTGTTTGCTGTCTTTTTTTTTATGTTTTAGTACTTATAGCGTCCACTATTACTGTATATCTTTCTTAAATGTAGTTCATTTTTGTTGTCTTGCAAGTATTAGGGCTGGGCAATATATCGATATTATATCGGTATTGTGATATGAGACTAGATATCGTCTTAGATTTTGGATATCGTAATATCGTGATATGACATAAGTGTTGTCTTTTACTGGTTTTAAAGGCTGCATTACAGTAAAGTGATGTACTTTTCTGAACTTACCAGACTGTTCTAGCTGTTCTATTATTTGCCTTTTCCCCCACTTAGACATTATGTCCACATTACTGATTATGATTATTTATCTAAAATCAAAGTGTGAAGATATTTTGTTAAAGCACCAATTGTCAACCCTAGAATATCGCTGCAATATCAATATCAAGGTATTTGGTCAAGAATATTGTGATATCTGATTTTCTCCAGCCCTAGCGAGTATTGTGTTTCATTTCCAGAGGATGCACATGTATGTGTGTGAATGTCTGTGTGGTGGAGGGTGTTTAAGCTGTTTTAAGGTGTTTGTGTCCATTTTTACTTCTCCCATCATATTAAGATTTTACATGAAACATTAATGAATAAACATCCTTTCTTTCTCCCTCTGCTCTCTGCACCTTTCCCTCTTCCAGGTGGTCTGATGATCCCGTGGCGTCGTCGCTGGTGTGTCCTAAAGGACGAGACCTTCATGTGGTTTCGGGCCAAGCAGGACTCCCTCAAATCTGGTTGGCTTTACAAGAAAGGAGGAGGGATGTCCACCTTGTCTCGGCGCAACTGGAAGATGCGCTGGTTTGTTCTGCGGGAGTCAAAGCTCATGTACTTTGAAAGCGACAGTGAAGAGAAGCTTAAAGGAACCATCGATATCCGCACAGCCAAGTAAGACAACCCTGTTCTCAGTCAATGGGGTTGAAAATCTTAATTTTCTTTCATTTGTTCACTTATTTTGGGGGTCTAATTATTATTACTCCAAAGATATAGATATAGAACACTTTATGGTTCACTAACGTTTGGCCTACTCTGGGTCTTTCTGTAGGGAGATAGTGGACAATCATGAGAAGGAAAATGCACTGAATATTGTGACTGAGGAGAGGACCTACCACATCTATGCAGAGTCCCCAGAAGATGCCAGGTACATTATAACCATAGATTGTATAGAAATCATCAATGAACTGGCTGTTTTCTGGGCAGTGTTTTACTTTGTCATCATCTCTCTGTAAAAGTGGTGTGGAAATGAAGTTCCCCCTTGTGGTTGCCAGTGGAAGTTGTAATTTTCAATTATATGTTAGCTGACTTTTACTTTCTGAACTCCCTCTGACCCCATCCAGTGGTTGGTTCAATGTGCTGAGTCGGGTCCACAGCATCAGCCCGGAGCAGCTCATGGAGATGCACCATGAACAGGCCAACCCAAAGAATGCAGTGGTTAGTGTTGTTTTACCTCTCTACTGCCGGGGCTCCAGCCTCAAATAAAGTTTTCAGTCGTAATGATGAAGCGTGTAACTGAATCAGCTAAAGTATGGAGGTCCAGATTTGGGTCATATAGTTATTTAAGCTGAAGAAGCAGAATGCACACACTGGTGTATCACTGTATTTTTTTATGGACGTTTATGGACAATAACAAAATGATGGAAAGACAATCATGCAAGCCACATAACATAGAAATAAGATAACAAATATGTACAGTATAACTAACATAGTATAAACACCCATTTACTTCCCTTCAAATGACTTTGTTGAAGGGAAACTTTGCTGATTTTCAACCAGCTTTGTATTCATCTGTAGTGACACAAAGCTGTTTGAAAGGTTTCCCTTTAAAAGGTCAGTATGTTTTCTAATGAAGAGTTTGTCATACACAAGTTACATTTCATGGTTGTTGCCTTAAACTACATTAGGTCACCCTGATCAAATAGTGGATCAAACTCTTAGAATAAAACAGCTTGGAGCACCAGGTAGCAATGTTTACTGTATCAGGGTAAGTTAGCTCGGTATTAATCGTGGAAATGTAATGCAACTTATTGTACAACTCCAGCACTTGAGTGTCCCTTGAAGAAAACCCACCAAGGAAAATACTTACAAATGGGCGAACAGCTAATACTCATTTAAATTCACCCCTATTTTCTCCGTCCAGGGCACACTAGATGTGGGATTGATTGATTCTGTTTGTGCATCAGACAACCCTGATAGGTAAGTAACGACCAGTAATCCTAAAATATGTTCTTAAACTGCAGTCTAAGTGGTATGACAGCATGTACCTGGTATAACAACACATGTCTGTTTACGTGTTCTGTTCCGCAGACCAAACTCGTTTGTGATCATCACGGCTAACCGGGTGATCCACTGCAATACAGACACACCTGAGGAGATGCACCATTGGATCGGCCTGCTGCAGAAATCCAAGGGAGACTGCAAGGTTGACGGACAGGAGTTCTTAGTCAGAGGTCAGTCAGTTGAGACATGCACTCTGGGATTTTTACGATTTGAGAGTTGATTCATGTATTTATGTTTGCAGTGGGATACCTCTGGTTAGCGCAATAAATGGCTAACGAGATTCTGCACTGAAAATACAATGAATGAAATGTGTTGAATTTGTTTGAGAGGAGGAAATATTAAAAAGGATTAACAAATAATGTTTATCCTCCTTCAGGCTGGCTACATAAAGAGATGAAGTCTGGAGCCAAGAGCACTTCTCTGAAGCTGAAGAAGCGCTGGTTTGTTCTCACCACTACCTCTCTGGATTATTACAAGTCGTCGGAGCGCAGCACCTCCAAACTGGGAACTCTGGTCCTCAACAGCCTCTGCTCTGTGGTGCAGCCAGATGAGAAGGTCTTCAAGGACACTGGTCAGTTTATGGTCAACATTATTCTCAGTCATCTTGGGGAACAGAAATATACTTATCTATCTTATCTAATTTTTCACGTTTGAGCATTTTGTAGGGAAATACTGTATGTCTGATTTGTTAAATTGTATTAAGCTCTCCCAGGGAGTCATTTAGCATCTTATTACTTTCCGTCTTGTTCACCCAGGTTACTGGAATATAATCATCCATGGACGTAAACACTCTTACCGTCTTTACACCAAAATGCTGAATGAAGCCATGCGGTGGGCGAATGCCATACAGGGAGCAATAGACAGCAAAGTTCCCATTGAAACGCCAACACAACAACTCATCAGGGACATCAAGGTATTAAAGGATACATTTGGCTGTTTCTCCCTTTGTTGTAGTAAAGTTGCTAATGTCATGCGAATAACTGCTAGTCTGTGTACAATGTCTGACTTTGTGTCTCACTAAATAATAATCACTGAAGTAATTTTGCATGGCATTTCATTAACATCTTGGTATTATTTCAACTCCAATTCTTTTCAGTCATGCAAACCTTTGGCAGGGACACACAGTGTAGTAAAGTGAGGTACTACTCACTGAGTGTGTGCTGTGATCTTCTTTAAGTCTTAGCTTTGCCTGCTTCAAAACACTTATGTTTACCTGTTTTTCCTCACATATACTGTAGCTGTTTCATAGCTTTACTAAACTGACTTGATTAACTCACTTAAATACAAACTTCCGCCTATTTTAGAGTGCTCTACTTTGTTGATTATTCATGACCACTTTACTTTAAGATTGCTGAACCAGTTTTCTGTCTGTCCAGGAGAGCAGTTTGAACGTGGAGGCTGTGGAGCAGACATACTGGAGGAACCCCATCCTGAGATATACCCAGCATCCTTTGCACTCCCCTCTTCTACCTTTGCCCTATGGAGATGTCAGCGTCCACTGTGAGTGTTGTGGCTGCCGCTACTGTTTGCAAGCTATTGACTTCTGTTGATCCTGACATTTTTTTCAAAATGTTCTATTTGCATGGTTGGGTGTACAATACAGTACAAGTACTCAGATCTTTTGTTGTTGCAGTAACATGTATCTGCATGCATGCATTCTTTTGTTTATGTCATTCTTATTTTCCTCCTATTGTAATATCAATTTTACAACATTAAAAGCTCACTAGCTAGAGGAAAAATACTACAGGCGTTGTTGTTTTTTTATTTTTATTTTTTTTACAAAACAAATAATTAAATAAGGAACTTTTCAGTGTGATCCACTTGCACAGCATTGCATGCGTAGAAGAAGGCTGCAACTTTAAATGAATAGCCTCCCACACACTGGCAGCTCTATCAGTGTTAGAAGAATTTAGAAAAATTTCAAGCAATCTGATATAATTTACTCACTGCTAGGTATAAAGTACAGACACTAGTTAAATAGTTGTAGTTAAAAATAATTGTACTGGTTTGGCTGGAATTTAAATCCTCTCTCTGTCCTTCTGTCTCAGTGCAAAAGGAAAAGGGTTATACCAGCCTGCAGGATGAGGCGGTGAAGATTTTCAACTCACTGCAGGAGATGGAGGCCGTATCAGACCCTGTCCCAATCATCCAGGGAATCCTTCAGACCTGTCAAGACTTAAGGCCATTAAGAGATGAGGTTTACTGTCAGCTGATCAAACAAACCAATCATGTCCCGCACCCAAACAGTCCCGCCAATCGCGCCCACTGGCATCTCCTGACCTGTATGTGCTGCACCTTCCTGCCCAGCCGAGGCATCCTACGCTACCTCAAGTTTCACCTCAAAAGGTGCAGTGTATGTCTGGACACACGCCATAATTCATAACAATCCATGGTCACAGATTATGACGAGTTGACACTGTTAGTTAACTGTCTTTGCATGTTTTCAGGATTAAGGAGCTGTTCCCTGGTACAGAGATTGAAATGTTTGCCCATTTCATCGGTGAGTCTCTGAAGAAGACCAAGAACAGAGAGTTTGTTCCCTCTCAAGAGGAAATCGTGGCACTGCTTACCAGACAGGAAATGACCACCACAGTGTACTGCCATGGAGGAGGCTCCTGCAAAATCTCCATTAACTCACACACCACCGCTGGAGAAGTAAGCAAGCTCTAGTCATTGCTACACAGGCTGTTTTAAATGTTCCACTGCAAGATATCTGTGATTAGTCTACACAAACTCTGATACCGATATTTTAGTTTTCTGACATGGCAAGAGAAGGAGCCGTACTAATACATGCTACGTTGTTATCTTGGCTTGCTTTGTCCAGGTGGTGGAGAAGCTAATCCGAGGTCTGGCTATGGAGGACAGCAGGAACATGTTCGCACTATTTGAACACAACAACACTATTGACAGGGCTGTGGAAAGCAGGGTTCTTGTGGCTGATGTTTTGGCTAAATTTGAAAGGTATGTTACATGTGATCACATGTTATACGTAATAATATTGTTATAAATTCAGGGTCCTGTTACATAGGATACCTAATGTCAAGAAAGGACAAACATGTAGATATGTAAGTGACAGGTTTGTGTCTTTCCCACCAGACTTGCTGGCAGTGAGGAAGCTGAGGATGAAGGCCAATGGAAACTCTATTTTAAACTCTACTGCTTCCTGGATGTAGAGAGCATGCCTAAAGAAGGAGTGGAGTTTGCGTTCATGTTTGAGCAGGTGTGTTTTACTCATCCCGTTCTACTTATTGAGAGTCTTTACAATCACAAGTTGGTGCTAATGATGAATGAGAACTATTTTGCTGTTCCTTCAGGCCCATGAGAGTTTGACCCGGGGCCACTTTCCTGCCCGTGAGGAGACCCTGCAGCACCTGGCTGCTCTACGCCTGCAGTTCCTGTTTGGAGACAAAGCGAGAGTCACCTGGAGCCTGGAAAACGTCTATCCCGTGGGCCGCCTACGCAATCGCATCCTCCAGTTCACCAAGGTGGGTGGCGCCTCGGGGTCAGGCCAAACTCTGGAGCGTCGTAGGACTAGCTTCCTGGACGGGACCCTGCGGCGGGGGTTGAAGACGGGCTCAATGAAGAAGCAGCGCATGGAGGAGGAGCAGATGTTGGAGATGTGGATAAAGGAGGAGACATCTGCCACCAGGGCGAGCATCGGGGAGAAGTGGTCCCGCCTCACTGGTCTGGACCAGCACCAGGCTATGCTCAAATACATGACCATCATCAAGGAGTGGCCTGGATATGGATCCACACTGTTTGACGTTGAGGTAAGTTTATGCGTCTTTGATTAATACACAATCCGCTCAATAAGGTCGGTATCAGCCTTGATACTGATCCAGCAGATCAGATCAGTGCGTCCTCGTGGGCCATCCCACTGCACACGTTGGATGATGTTATAACTTCCTGTGTTTGGGTCTTTCTAGTGCAAAGAAGGAGGTTTCCCTCATGATCTCTGGTTGAGTGTGAGCGCTGAAAATGTGTCTGTCTACAAGAGAGGAGAGCCCAAGCCTCTGGAGACCTTCCAGTATGAGCACATTATTTTCTTTGGCGCTCCACAGCCCTGCACCTACAAGATCACTGTGGATGAGAGAGAAATGCTGTTTGAAACACCACAAGTATGTAATCCTTCCCATATATATTAGATTGTGTGTGTTTGTAAGAGAAGATATGATTCCAGAATTTGCTTCTCTTCTCTGCTGACTGTGTGTTTCATCTGTACATTGGCAGGTTGGAGAGATCACAAAGATCATGAAAGCCTACATAAACATGATTGTGAAGAAGCGCTGCAGTGTGAAGTCTGTGTCCAGTTATGGAACCAACTGGATCAGGTGATTGCCATTCAGGACTCAACATGTACTGTAAGCATGGGGAGAAGATGAAGAGATGGCAAAAGGAGCAAATCACCTCGACAAGAGGTTGTGTGACTGGCTACGTAGCAACACAGACCAATTCCATCCAGAAAGATTAATTTCTATACAGACACAGAAAATGGCAAAAGTGGAAACATTCAAACATCTGCACCATTTTAAGCTTTAAAGTCGTCCTGACTGTTGCTCCCCTCCATGCAGTCTCCAAACATGATACTCACTCTTATAAGTTACACTGGTCATTTCTCACATCTTACTTGAAATGTATTTCAGGTGTCTCTTCGTGGATTTTGTTTTTTAAATATCCAAGAAAAACCAAACTGCTATGTCTCACATTTCATTATAGACATTCATTCAACATCTGAATTAGGACCCTGAGTGTACATTTTCTAAAAACATCCAAACTAGGTAAAATAATGTGTTGCAGTGGTAAACTGACTGAGATGCCACCTTTTATTCCACTGTAATGAATGTTCTCCTGAATGGAGATTCCCTCAGGTGAATATGTAATATAACTGTCCCAGGGAGATTATTGCCCTCATCTTGCCTTATTTAAGTTTTTATTTTAGCTGTTCTGGACTAAAAGATTCAGTGCCAATGCGGCCTTTCAGGAATTGGATATATATCTTGGGGTGTCGAGTATCTTTGTAGTTATGGCTTCCACTGGTGATAAAAAACAGAAAATTCAACATGAATAACCACTGCATCAGTGGAGATGCAACGTATATAACCACTGTAATCAAGGATTTTCTCAAGTAAGTAAGACAAGTGTTTGGTGTTGAGCTGTTTTATTGTGTATTGACTTGAGGGTATGGAGCTGAAACTGATCGCTTGTTCAGTATAGCTGTGTCTAAAAATTGTTTAACTGTTTTTTCAGTTATGTGAAAGGCCATGTGAGGGTGGGGTATTTATTTATGGAAGTATCAAGTGATTGTGAGAATAGGCAGACTGAGCGAGGTGAACAGTGGGCTGGAAATGTATTGATGCAGTTGCCCTAGTACAGAAATCTAGATTTTCTAGATAATGTAGTTGTTCATAACTTGCAATTTTATTTTTGCCGTTTTGTGCCGTTTCTGAGCTTTTGTCAACATAAAATAACCTAAGTGTGTTGCCCTGGAGTCGACACCCAACGTGCTCAATTCGTTTTTAAATAATGTTACATATTTTCTCTCTTCCAATGTAAATGAACACAAAGGATGCCTACAGTACGCCAGTCGACTTACAGTATAGTTCATGAAAAGAGTATGATCCAAACATAATGAGCTTAGTATTTACCTCACATTGCATCACTGTCTTCCATCGCTCTCCAATCGTATACTCACTTAGGCGATCTGGTCAGCTGCCGGCGGCCACACCAGAGACTGAACTTGCCATTGACGATGACTGTATTTCTGAGATTTCTGATTGTTTTGAAGACGAAAATTCAGAAAATGTTTTATATTAGAATTTAAAGATGCTTTAATAAATTATTGTATTTGAAAAAGCCATTTTGTGTTTGTTATACTGTCTAATTGCCATGTCTTGCAGAGGACAAAATGGTAAGAACAGTAAATGTGTCTGCCAACTGTGGATCTCAATGCATTTTTGTGTATTAAATGGAGAACAAAAAGTGTATAAATGAACAATGACATGAACTCATTTAGACCTCTGCTCAGAACTGTATGGGCGTGTACAGTCTGTGCTTTCACCTGTTAGGGTTGGACAAGATAAGATACTTTATTAATCCCACACTGGGGAAATTCCTTTTTTACAGCAGCTCAAAAGATAAATTCACACACATCAGAATTGTACCTTTAGCATTCTTATTAGTACAAATAGTTTGATGACCTCATGTTATCTCCACCCTAGTTCTGCCCATCATCATGCTGCATTCATGTACTGTTGGCAGTAATTTTACCATGGTGATGTCCACGTATTATTATTATTATTATTATTATTATTATTATTATTATTATTATTATACAAACATTGCATTGGCTGAAATGATTCCATTAGTGTTGTAATTGGATTTTATTTAACCGTAACTGCCAGTGATGGTGTTGCTTGCATGTTACTAGCAGTCAGTTGTTCTGTAGCTCCTTTTGCCAAGAGGAAGATATCGTAGCTGTCAGAGGTTTTGGATATCACTGACTCGGAATTACAACTCTGAGGCATTAGACTCAAGCAGAGGTTCAAATCAGAGTAAATAAAAACACAGCAGATGAGCAGGGGCTTGGGCCAGTGTTGATAATATGGCGTATATTGTAATTATAAATATTATAAACTGTACTGGTAGATCAGTCTGTGGAGAACTGAACTGGTATGTGGTTATAGTAAATTGTAATAAATACTGTGTTAAAGTTGATATATTTCCTTTAGGCTTCTACATGGCTTATGAACATGTAGAAAGCGCATGAAAAGGGCTGGATATTGAATATTGTGGCTCTTTTCTAGTCAATTTTCTATCTTTTTTTTTTATCATGAACTAAAATAATTTGGATTAATGTGGAGCAAAGTTGTAAAGAGAGTAAGAAAAACTACCAGACACCTACATTTCATGAACAGGCACATTCTATAAAGTTTATTCATTTATGTAACTATTTCATTTGTAAAGGGTAGCTTTCCAATCAGCTATCAATTCTGCTGTTACAAAAAAGGTCAGGTTTCTCTATTTTAAAATTGCCGTCAGCGAAAGTGATCTAAAATATCACATAGTATGAAGTCACTAATAAGGGCTTTTAAATCATTATGTCCGTAAATGTTTGTAGTGAATATTAATAAGTTGTTTATAAATTAATTTTAGTGCAGATGCTCTGCAGCTGAAACCAAAAAGGCAATGTGTCATGCTGAAGGAGGATACGAGAGATTTTTCACAACATGGCAACCCAAACGGTGTTGTTATTAATATATGATGATGATGATGATATTATTATTATTATTAAGTCATTAGTTACAGCATAAAGTAGGCTATTGAAAAAGGATGCCTTGTTGGAAAGTAGAACAGACTTTATTGTTTCTTTGGACGATTTTTAGTATTGCTAGTAAAATACACAACAGGAAGAAACGGACATCTGTGAACATTTTCTGGCATCATTATTATTGTCGGTGAAGATGTTTTATGACACCAGCGTCAGGAGTTCATGACGTCAGCTCTTTATGAGGTCCACCCCCCAGTTTGACTCCTCAGAAACGTTAGTTTTGGTCGTTACTTCTGTTTCCATGCAGTCGATGGCTTTCGCTCGTCTCACAATGTCCGGAGCGTTCAGATCTTCAGCCTTTGTTTTTGCCTTGCTTTTCTACGGTGTTATTATATCCGCAGGGGCGCAGACACCGACTACTTCTCCAGCTCCGAGTAAGTGTTTTTTTTTTTTCCCCTTTCAGCTTTAGCTGTTGTGCTTTGTTTTGCAAGAGTTAGATCAGGAGTTGGTCACATGACAGCAACAAAATGGATCATAAGAGCGGATAATCATGACAGTTCGTGGTAATGGCTCATAAGGAAACTTTACCCTATAGTTTTCTTTTTGCAAAGTGAGTCTGAATGTGTGAATCACTGTTAACACTGTTGATCATGTGTCACTGTGGGCAGAAAATTAAACCTCCAGTGAGATTTTATTGCCTTTCTTGTACGTTTAAACAACAGCTTGAACCTACAGAGCAAAGGAGGGTCAGTACGCCCTACAACCTACAATATATAACACACTGTAACTTATCCCTTTTTTCAGCTCCTTGTGCCTTGAGATCCAACACCAGTTGTGCTGAATGCCTGCAGAATGTGACAGTGAGTCTCTTAAACTCCAGCTAAATACAAATAACTGTCTTCAGTATAGTGATGTAGCCTAAACACCAAAGATACGATACTAAGCACAGTATTTGTTGCCGTTTTTGTTGCAGTGTTTGTGGTGCACGCCAACCAAACAATGTGTGGACTACCCAGTGAGGAACATCTTGCCTCCCAGCAGTGTCTGTCCATTGAATGACGCACGATGGGGGTTGTGTTGGGGTAAGAGTGACTAAACCAGGCCTCAGATAACCATTGATGCCAAATCTGGGTAGGTTACTGTATATCCTGCAAAAATTAAATGGCAACTCACAATCAATTTGTTGTTTTGAGTCTTTTTGCCAAACATTCTCGAGTTACAGCTTCTCGGTTGTGATGGTTTGCTTGTTTTTTTTTTTTTTTATCTTTCTGACTTGATAGTAAAGTGTGCTTTAGGAATTTGTGTTGGTCATTTATCGGGGCTGGATAAATCTGGATAGATAAATCTTAGTTTACTAATAATGATAAGATGTGACTGTCTAGTCAATTACTTGACTGAATAACGACTGAATCTTCTCCACAGAAGAACCATTAACCAACTTCTAACTGGCTAAATGTCTTGGTCTACTAACACCCCAACCACCAACTAACTAAAGTCTAAAAGGGGCAGTAGTGTCTATTTAATAGGCTTTATAATATGATACATGGCTCATCAATGAGTGAGTTCCAGTGTTTCCCTTCTCTCTGTTTCCAGTAAACTTCCAGATTTTGATCATCACTATGTCAGTGCTGGGTGGCATCATCATCATCACCATTCTTGTTTGCTGCTTTTGCTGTTGCAAGTGTGAAAGAATTGGGTAAGCATTAAGTTTTGCCTGAGAAATCTGGTTTAACGTGGAAGGAGGAGGACAGGGAACACAATGGGTTGTTTTTCTGCGCCGCCAGGCTGATACCGCCGTCTCCAAAAGCCTGCCAGAATTTGTAAATGCAGCTTAGCTCTGAAAATGACTTTGATCTTTCGATTAAGATGGGCTGACATAGCCTCTTATAAAAACATGTTTATTTGATAATGGCTTTTGGATGAGGAGGAGACTGATACTGTTTAAATTGTCAGATTATTAGACTGTTACTTGCTGTATTAGGATGAAAGCAAAGCACATCAGACTTCTATCTCACTATTGTCATTTATATTGCAATGTAAGCTTTTATATATTTATTTTACACATTCTTATATTCTAGGAACAAGAAAGAAGACGCAAAAGTGGAGCGACAAACCCGGGCCAGAAAGAGCCGTCAGAAAGCAAAGTAAATGGCGTTAAGGAGGGGATCTGAATAAAACTAATTTAATATTTTCAGATAGAAAAAAAAAAAAACTATTAGTTTCTGGTACTGTAATTATTAACAATAACCATCAACTGACATAAGAGGGAGTCTCTCCTACACCACATATTGCTGACATCAGCATGTTGATAAATAAGTTCATATATGGTATATATATGATATGGTAATATATATCTTTTATATATTTTTATCTATTTTAAGTGGCAGAAAATGTGTTGTATTCCATCAGCATAATACAAAAGTACTAGTGTTGATCCTTCAGTGAGATTTGGAACACTGTAGGCGTGAGTGCGTCCGGTGTTCTCTGTTGTCCAACAATTTGTTTCTTCCCATACAGGAGAACAGAAATGCAGCTGAGACATGATGAAATCAGGCAGAAATATGGTGAGGCTAATTTCTATTTTGTGTGGTTTGAGTGGGTTAATACATGTAAATTTGGAATATCGATAACGCTTGTTTTCACAAAGCTTTGTTTACATGCACAGTGATAAAACAGGTGCAAAATTAATGCATAATGGGGTATGGGAAAGATAAGATGAAATCTGTGCAGATGAAACAAGGGAACAACATAAAGAAGGCATTCATAAACCAAGAGAAAGAAGCTCTGAAACAACACATTTTGATCCAGTAGCGCCATCTACTGTACTAAAATGACACTGCATACCTGATACACTAGATTCCAACATTTTTAACTTCAATCATTTTTGAAAGACAAGGATTTTAGATGTTATTCGGTTTTAACCTGCCATTTTAAATTGTATGCAAACATTGAAATACTTCTAGATATTGGATATTATGTTCCTAATCCAGTGATATGCTTGTATGGGTTAAATGATTTGTTCTCTATTGTTCTTTTCAGGTATGGCAAAGGATAATCCATACGCCCGTATGGATGATCACTGAGAAGAATGTCAGCGATGATTCCTTTAAAGAAAACCCCTTAAAATGGTTATATTGATGCCAGTAACATTGAGATACATAGCATTATGAGAAACTGTGATTATCTGATCTGATTTCAGTGTTTGCCATATAATCAAAATCATTTTGAGTGTGCACTATATTTCAAACATTGTCTCTTCACCTAATGATTCATATTTTATACACATTGTACACAGCTATTATACCAGATTAACCACTATTTTACATCATTCATGTCTAAAGTGCAACATTTATTTTTATATAAAAAGTTAATTGATAACATGTAATTCATTTGACACTGTTTTGCGATTTTATTTGTGAATAAATATCAGAATTTGTTTCAGAACTTTCTTGGATAAAAGAAATGTGCGTTCTTGAACTACATGTGAGGGATTTGATTATTGTGCAGCTTTTGTTAAAAACAAATTGTGACCATTTAATAAATGAATAAGAATGTTCTTTGACTGTGACTTTAAATGCGAATCCATTTCCTAATTCACAAATTCCCCATTTCAATAATCCACAAAACAAGAGGGGTCAAACGAAACTAATCAGTTCTGAGGAAAAAGTATGGAACTGCAAATTCCATGTGGAAAATCATGTCATCTGTGTGCCACTTTAAGGAAATACACATACCCCACTATTTGTCTGCCCTATTCACACATCCTAGGCTATATGACATTCTTTCATCTGTAGCAAGCATGTTGTCATTCCTGAGAACAATTTGCCCTTTAATGATTGCGGAAAAACAGATAGGACTCATACATATTGTCTTGTAAAGACTGCAAACCTGTGAAATCACACCATGAATGTGTTATGCATTAAATGTATGTATGTTGTAACAGAGTATAAATTATCATTTGAACCAAGTCTATGTAACCAGTTGTAACAATGTTAAATCCTAAAAAGATATTTGGCACGACTATTTTTGAGAGTTGATTTAGATATTAACCTATGAATAAGAAAGGTTTATTATCTGAGACCATTTTCATTCAGTACGTGGAATGTTGACCTTATGTGACGACCCTCTCTGCCATGTCTGCCTGTTTGTTTGTGTGGCTGCTTTCCTTGCTGGTACTGCAGGTGGGCGGAGGCAGAGGGTCGGCAGTAGAGTGGCAGCTCCTGGGCTCATTAGTTAAACTGGCAGCACCTGGGATCTGTGGGCTAGTGCACTTTTAAAAGCCTCTTGGGTTCAGTTGTACCTTCTCTGACGCACCATCCTGGCCTTGGTTGCTGTTAGGTTTGTTTTGCTGCACCATACAACACTGCACATACACTCACCTAAAGGATTATTAGGAACACCTGTTAAATTTCTCGTTAATGCAATTATCTAATGAACCAATTACATGGCGGCTGCTTCAATGCATCTAGGGATATCTAGACAATCTCCTGAACTCAACACTGAATGTCAGAATGGGAAAGAAAGGTGATCTAAGCAACTTTGAGCGTGGCATGGTTGTTGGTGCCGGACAGGCTGGTCTGACTATTTCACAATCTGCTCAGTTACTGGGATTTTCACACACAACCATTTCTAAGGTTTACAAAGAATGGTCTGAAAAAGGAAAAACCTCCAGTATGCTGCAGTCCTGGGGGGCAAAAATGCCTCGTTGATGCTAGAGGTCAGAGGAGAATGGGCCGAGTGCTTCAAGCTGATAGAGGATCAACTTTGACTCATAACCACTCGTTACAACCGAGGTATGCATTAAAGCATTTGTGAAGCCACAAAACGCACAACCTTGAGGCAGATGGGCTACACCAGCAGAAGACCCCACCGAGTACCACTCATCTCCACTAAAAAAAAAAAGGAAAATGAGGCTACAATTTGCACGAGCTCACCAAAATTGGATAGTTGAAGACTGGAAAAATGTTGCCTGGTCTGATGAGTCTTGATTTCTGTTGAGACATTCTGATGGTAGAGTCAGAATTTGGCGTTTAAACAGAATGAGAACATGGATCCGTCATGCCTTGTTACTGCCGTGCGGGCTGGTGTAATGGGGTGGGGGGGGGGGGGATACCTTTCGCCTTCAGAACTGCCTTACTACTTTGTGTCATTGACTCAACAAGGTGCTGGAAGCATTCTTTAGAAATGTTGGCCCATATTGATAGGATAGGGTCAAACATGGTATTATTACGGTGTTCCTAATAATTCTTTAGGTGAGTGTAGGCTACATTCTTTCACTCTGGCACCCACTCACGCTAATAATTTCACTGATCACACATCTCACTGTTAGTTTATTTTTAGTTTGATTTAAACTAATAAAACATTTGTTAAATCACTTTGTTGTGTTCATCTCCCTCTTTTGTCATGGCCATGTGGCCTTGTTTGTGACACCTATATTAGGGATGGTCCGCTTTCTAAAACTATAAGAAAAAAATGCTTACCATGATTTTTGTGGTTGGTTAGTTGGGTTTCTGACTTGCGCTGAAATGGGAGTTTAATTGGGTAACTATTTGGCTCTTTAGGTCAATGCTTTGCTCTGATAGCACCTGGCCTGAACTAAAAGCTGGCTTTGCAGAAGGGCCCTTTGTTTTACCTATCTCGCGGGAATGCGCAAATTAGCTTGCGCGCTCACGTATCCGCGGCCCCGAAGAAAAGTGGAGCACGTGACTCTTTTGGTCGAATCACATTTTAAATTTCAGTGCGCGCTCCTGCACAAACGAATGAGCCGGAGGAACTGATAGCCCGCTTCACCGTTAACACTAGTCCGTCTCTGCCTTATTAATCAATCCTCGGGAAAGTACCACAATGTCTGAAGAAAAGCCAAAGGTCAGTAACGTAACTGTTCATTCGAAGGCACAACTCGTCCAGATTTGCTGCTAATTACGCTAGTTGCAAGTTAACGTTAGCACATTCAGCTAAGCTAGCTCTGCTTCCAGGCTACAGATGCCGCATTTGAGCGGGTTCAACGGAGAAAACAAAGGTTCACCAATTTGCGGATATTGTAGCTTTAGGCGCACAGTTTTGTGTTTGCAGTATCCCACCACATAAACATCGGCTACTGCAAGCTATTCATTGGCTTACTGTTAAATTAAGATATTTTGTCAACGTCGGCATCAGAGATTGCCAGTGAAATGAATGATTTGTTTTTCTTTTCATGTGTGGCTTTCTGCGCCAATTTGAACATGGACTAACGTTAGCTTGCTATGCTAACGAAGGGGAGAACCGAAATGGGTGAGTGCGGTGTTTGGATGGTGAAGCCGTCCTCTAGGACCCAGCTTATCTTGTCAGGTGTTAAACAGGAAGAGGACACGGTGCTATCTTCACGGAAGACTTTTTTTTTTTTTTTATCATTACATTTCCAGTATATTCCCATCTGGTTCGTTTTTCGTATTAGCTGTGTAACGTTATGTGCGTGCATTGGGGCCAGCAGTATTCATTAGTCGCACTTTGAATGTAGGGGCAAACAAAAGATCAGCAGCATGTAGGAGTCGATATCATTCCTGTCAGTAGAAAAAGAGCGTTTACTCGCATCACCACTGTGGGAACAGGCCTTTCATGGAGCAGCCTATGTCCTGCACAAGCTGTGTCCTACTTTTTAGAGTATATGGTGTGTCCTCACATCTGTTGGATTAACATGTGCCACCATGTACTTGCAACAGTCCATCTCTATAATGCTTTAGTCGCAGACAAGAATAACGTCACCATAACGCAGGTAGGTTGCTGCTGCTGATGAGTGTTTTCGTTGCAGGAGGGAGTGAAGACGGAGAACGACCACATTAACCTCAAGGTAGCTGGTCAGGATGGGTCAGTTGTACAGTTCAAAATCAAAAGGCATACTCCGCTCAGTAAACTAATGAAGGCATACTGCGAAAGACAGGTAAGTTCTTTCTTAAAGACTAAAACATAAACTTTGTGGTAACAATAGACTATGAGTTTATTACTAAATGTACTAACACTGGAATTAAGTAATACATCTGTTTATACTGTTTCGTTAACTAACTGTAGACAACATCTAACTAATATGCTATTTCTGTTACAGGGATTGTCAATTCGTCAGATAAGGTTTAGGTTTGATGGACAGCCTATTAATGAAACGGATACACCTGCACAGGTTGGTGAAAATGGGACTATACGAGAAAAAAAAACATCCAAAATATGGCAAGCTATTACTAAAAGCTCAAGTAGTCTAGTCATGGAAATGATCATTTCAAAAAAAATAAAAAATTGTATATATATATTTTATTTTACGGTTCACGGAGGTTTTTCTTAGGTCACTCGTTGAATTTTTATTTCAAAGCACAAATTGGTAAATTCACAAGTGTCATGTCAATGGCCTTTATACACTGTCCAATTTTGTCTAGTGTGCATGCTGTTACTTTTGTTAAGCTGTGGAGAGTAGAATTGTAACGTGACATTATTAAAATGGGAAATAATAAAGTGTTCGTGTTTGTAGAGTATACATTAATTCAGTAGCCAGTATCTTATTGTTATTCCTTAACTTGCACAATCACTGAATGGATACGACCCCCGGGAATTAAGAATGAATCCTCCAGCCTTGATTTTCAATATTAATCTTTGTGCAATTGCGCAGTATTTATCTTTGCAATGTCTAAATGTTCAATTTGTGACGTTGAAGGACAGTTTGCCACTGTTAAAACGGCCTCACTTCTTGTTGCGGTAATCATTTTGAAATTGATCAAGCATTTTAGTTGAACAAAGAAACCAGTATTCTAACAGATATGCACAATGGTGAAATTAGAAAAATAATCACAACCCACTTAATCAGTTATCTGTGGTATCGGGGCAAATCTTAATGTCCCCCCCCCCCCCCCTCTCAAACGTGTTTGTTTTGAAATATTTCCAGCAGGTAATTCTCAGTAAACCCACAACATATCTTTTTACAGTTTTGATTGTGTAAGAGTCCCAGTTAGTGAGCTTTAAATGTGCCTGAAGGTGCCAGTGGAATCAGCACATCAGACATGAGGGGTATTGGTCTTTATCTACTTCTTGGCCAGAAAGCAAATAAGGTGTTTTTCTTTTTTTTTTTTTTTTTTTTTTTTCTAAAATGACTTAACTATTTCTTTGTTTAATTGGTGTAAAACTATGTAGCTGGTAGCAAAAATACTTTTTTCAAGATCATGGGAATGCTGTCATATTTATTGGTTCAAGGGGAAAATACATAAAACCCAATGCAACCCAAAGACGGTCTTCATTTAGGGTTGGGTATCATTTTAAATGTGTCCATACTAGTACCAGTGGGAAACCAGAGTTCCGGTACTGCGAGCAAAGTAATACTTACGTTCAATACCTTACTGTGAGGATTTGTTTGTTTGTTTACAAACCCATTTTTTTTTTTTATTTTTTTTTTTCAATTCAACAGTAGACAAATGCAAGCGGCCATCAAAGAAGTTACCCAAATGTTTTTTTTTTTTTTTTTTTAAATGGAACTACAGTGGATGGAGCAGAGAATAATAACACAAATTGCTAATCTAACTAGACATTTAATGCAGTTCATGGCACATTTTAATGCTCGTTGCAAGACACATTTCTGTCAGTACCAAAAAGTATTGAGGGTTCGACACCCAATTCTACTCCTGAGGATAAATACACATTTGTTCTAGAATAATTGTTTTTGTTTTATTACAGCTCGAGATGGAGGATGAGGACACAATTGATGTATTTCAACAACAGACGGGAGGAGTCTGTTCTTAAGTCGGATGTGGATTCTTGGAAGAACGTCCACATCATTATTTTCATGTTGGTTTTCACTTAATGTTTTTTTTTTTTTTTTTTTTTTTTTTTTTTTTTTTTTTTTTTTTTTTTCTTCTCTCCTCTCCACTGTGCTTGGTCAGGCTGTTCACAAAAAAGCAGTAGGTTTTTTTGTGGGTGCCAAAATCTTAACTTTGAGATGCAGGGTTATTTTTTAAAAAGTGTTTTATTAACAAAAATGGATGATTTGAAATTGTCCAAGGCAGGGACATGTCTCAGATCAGATATGGCTCGTAATTAAAAAACCCACTGCTTTCTGTTGATGTTGAAATGACCTCATGCATGTCTTGTAAAACATAAGCTGAACTACATGCCAAAATCCCTCCTTTTTTTTCTTTTTTTTTTCACTTTTTTTTTTCAGATTGTTCCAGCATTTAAATTTCAGGGTGGGCTCAACTGTTTTAAATTCATGTACTTGATAGGATTGCTATCGAGGAAAACTGCTGGATGGGAACCTGTGGTTTCTTTCTGTAGATGGGGAAAGACATTGAATTACATTTCTCATGTAATAAAATTTTAGTGTTCTTTTTCTAAGGAGCATTCAAAATAATTTGATGTGTCCATGCCCAAGAAAAAAATGCTTGTGCTGCGAAAGATCCATATGGATGGTTTACCTCAGTACTCTCACTCTCGACTCAATGGTAAATAAAGTACGGTAATGTTTCTGCACCAAAAAGCTAAATGAATAGTGTTCTTTTATAAAGGTTTGGTTAATATATAATATGTAGATATAAAGGGTTACTGACTGTAACTGTAACAGTGGTCTTTGTTGTCACACAGCAGGACACCAGTTCTCCCGATGTGTACGTTGATTTATTTCCACCTTTTTCAGGACTAAAATAATTCACCTTTACCAATCCAGAAATTGAGTGTTTCATCTAAGATTATATATATTTCAGTCAGTGTACAAACTAATATGGAGTCAATGCTGTGTTGCCAATTTGAATGTTTGTCCAAACTCTATCCAAACAGATGCTTAATTTGTTTGACTATTGTGTGTTGGTAGAAATTTTGCTTTAAAAGATTGTCCACCTTCATTTTTTTTTTTTTTTTAAATTAACATTTATTAGATTTGCAGGGTGACATTAGTTGATATCCCCCCATTTTTTTTTTTTAATTTGTACATTTGTTGTCCTTATTCTGTATGCAATAAATATAGTTTGATACTCAGCCTTTTGCATTATGTATTACCTTCAATTTGTGTGGACCTGCTATACAATTAATATTGCAGCTATGCTGCACTACACAATGCAGAGCAAATGTTTTTAAAATATTCACATCTTTGGTGTAAATATGCAGCTGTTTACGGGCTGACTTAATGTTGAAATCAGCATTCCTAACCTGGATGGTGGTTTGAATCTTGTAATCGGAGGTAAAAGTAAATGCTAGGTTCCAGATGTGAAGCCCTGGAGCAAAGATTAATTTAGTCTTACTTGATAAAGTGTTTGGAATTAACCTGAAAAGATTTGAGAATGTTGTGATTATAATAAATCTATCTAAACCAGTGTGGGAAATACACGTTTCATACATTAGAGGGCATTGTAGTTCTCCAGATTCACAGGATCACTGCTTGCTCTGCTGAATCTACATCTCTACTAGTTGGAATTACTGAAGTCTCCAGCCCATAAATTAAAATACAAAGACACATTTGTCGCTCCACTCCAGCCTTGTGAGGGGCCATAACTTCTCTTAGTCTTCTCTTAAGGGAACTTCATTTTACAGATGTTACTTAACTGAGCAGCCAAATGAACTCCCTGTGAGCCTCTTCACACAGTGGTTTGATTGTGCTGCCTTTATTTCTGGCATCTCCTTTGCATTTTATATTTCCTTGTAGATATATCTGGAGTCTCATATTTCCCCAAACCGCTCAAAGATGCAGCTGCAAAGGTGACCCATCCCCCGATACATTAACAACTTCCTCAGTCTATATGTATATATTGTATAGAGGAACACACAGACTAACTGTAACAGGCAAGATTCCTGTCAATGCATTATCGTTTTTTGTTGTGCTGAGTCACCATCAGCTGTCTCAGGGATGCTTGTAAAGCCAGCACATACCCTCAACTGTTTTTTTTCACTGCAGTTAATGGACAGACGCTTTGTATTATTGTTTTAAAGCTCATTCATTGTCTGTCTTATGTCATGCACTCATGTCATGACAGCAGAGGCTTGCTCTGCTGTCAGTGGACAGTAAGGTCCATTTGTTTATTATTGTGACAAGATAATAGGTGGATTATTGAGTCCAACTACAGTCACAGTATTTAAAATACAATTAAAACATTTACATTATTCCTAAAGTTATACTGTTATATCAACTTCTGTCTGTAGTAGAGATAAGTAGCCTAATGTTTGTTATGTTTCTTTGCATGTTAAAGCTTTAGTGTGTAACTTTTTTATATTAATGGATATTCTGTTGCCAAATGAGTTGATACAAAGCTAACTAAGACTCAGCACCACAAAACTCTCTCTGTAGTTCTCAGTATGGCTATATGTTCAGATACTGATGTCATCCGGCGACTTTTGCACGCAGAAACTCAAGTGAAGATAATAACCTCTTCTGAAGAGTCCATCATGTTTTTTGTAATCCTCCGTGTCCTCCTTGGCCACTAGCAACTGCGTGGAGGAGGGGTGGGGGTGGTGCGCGATCACGGAAGGCTTGTATCATGTGGATGCGCCAACGGTTTTGTTCTCATTAATTAGAATTTCTCATGGGGGAGACAGAAACTACACACTAGCTTTAACTTAACATGCTTATTTTAGACAACATGACTCCAGAAAAAAATAATGTATGTTTACTGTTGTTTTTAGTAGGCTAATGAGTAACTAGTAATTACATTAATACTAATGTAAACTTGATTTGTCTACTGCATCAATTTACCGCTCTGTGTTAATACAACCTGATCTGTTAAGTTTCACCTTGTGTAAAAACTCAGACGGTTTAAAGCAACGGGTTTCCACGCACATTTCTAGTAAAGTCAACTAATTTGGGATAACAGTAGATAGTCATTGGGTTGAATTCTGATCCTAAAGGTCAGTCAGCCGTGTTTTGCATTCTCAATGCGTCCATGCCAGCAACTTCAGATGTGACAGCCTCCCCCGTTGAATCAGTCCAGCAGCCTGAATGAAACCACTGTGCATCTGGAGAACCTCTGGATCGTCTCCAGAGCGCTGCAAGCTGATGTCACCCTCTTGTGCGTAATGTGGTCCCCACCCTGTCAGCAGATCACATTTAATCCCAATGCATGTTGAGGGAGCACAAATGTGTCAGTGGCACTATAGTGTTATCATAAAATTGTTATTATACAATAAAAGAGTTTTTCTATTGGCTATGAGTGAACACATGTAGCCTACTTGAGGCACTGGATTTTGGATCACTTTGAATTAGGCTATGTCTTTTTAGACATTTTGACTTGTGCTTTTTATGTCAAAATGTCTTTGGGGAAAAGGGCCCGTTGCTCTCACTCAGGGATGATTTCTAAGTAAAAAATCTCAAATATACAGTAATCTAGTAAAAAAAGAAAAAAGAAAAAAAGACCTGTATTTGCTAATAGTTTTATTCCAAGGCTGATTGGCTGATGAGAGATGTTAGACAAGAGTAGGGGGCAGGGAAGGTTAAACTAGTCACACAGTATCTCCAAGTACAGAATTTAATTATAGAAAACGTTTTTTTTTTTAAAGTTTGCCACTGAAAGCATCTCACGGAGCCCTCTGAAGAAGAAGTAATTAAAATGACTGAGATTAATAATGCAGCCACACTCACACTTAAACTATAGGCTACAATGCAATTCAATTTGCACAGATGCACACAATAGGCTACACAGACACACACGGTAAATACGCAAAAGATAAGAAAAGAAAGAAAAACAATAGGCCTAGTCATATCATATGTATCTGTACCTTTATCTGTAAGTCTGAAGATTCTATAACTTTTGCTTTTCATGTTTTTTTTAACTCAGGATATCATGCTGTTTTAAACCACATGCAGTTTAATTACACGAGAAGTTAGGCTACTGATGTGGTTAACTCATTCAAGAGCAACTTTGGGAAATACTGTCTAATATGATTTTTAAAGTAATTACTCTAAAACTTGGCTCTTGTAAATACATGTGGTGGCATTGGAGCGGTCATATGAACAATATTTAACAGCCTACATTCACGTAGGCTAAATACAAACAACCCCTCTGAACACACATTTTAGTTACTACATAAATTGAGGAAAAGCACGTACAGTAAATGATTCAATACAAAGAGTAAAAGAGTTCATGTAAATATCTGAGGAGGGGATATATCGATCACAATGAACTCGAAGTACCACAATGCAACACTGAAAAATATCATCTCCTAGCTACGGGGGGAAAGTGGGAGGCTTGCCCCCTGAAAAGACTCATTGTAGGGGGAGTGTGTGTGTTGTGTGTGTGTGTGTGTGTGTGTGTGTGTGTGTGTGTAGCCCCCTCCTCCTTAACTAGCTGGTCAGCACAGCAGCAGAGGGATTAGTGAAGCCAGCTCCACTCTCTACTAACAGACGGAGGGGGATTGCAATAAGCGTGAATCATGCACGTCGTCATTACTACCGGCTGGGAGTGGAGCCGAAATTGTGCAAGATACGGATAACAGCGAAGAAAGGTCCGTGTGGATCCAGTCAAGTTTCGTCTCCTCGTTCCGCCGTGAAAATGCCTCACCAGGGGCTCTGCTGCTGCCGCTGCTGCTTCTCGGACCCGTCGCATTATACTGCCTCCCTCACATGTGCTTTATGTTGAAGAAGTAACCAGGATATATTGGACTTGTAAGGAGTCTGTGAGAGCGATAAACCAAAGGACGTACGGATATTTATTTTCCATATCGCCGTGCGGGAAATATTCTCAAGAAGAAAGAGAGAGAAAAGTTTTACTGGTTGGTCAAACATGGGGAACGCAGGGAGCATGGACCAGCACACTGATTTCAGAGGACACAACATGCCTCTGAAACTACCCATGCCGGAGCCAGGTGAACTGGAGGAAAGGTTTGCAACCGTTTTGGTAAGAAAAAACAACAACATTTTCATCTGTCTTTTCTTTGTTCCCTCCATGCTTCGGTGTCCTGGGTCGGGACAGCTGTGTGTAGGTTGGACCTCTGTTTGTCCAGCACGCCTGTCCTTTGTTGTTCAGAGAAAAGGGGTATTCCGAGAAAAAAAGGCACTTGTGTCAGAGGTAGCCTACAAGAGATTTGCATCTGTTGCACTACTAGAATACAAATTTGAGAATGATGTAACATGTTCTAAAGTCTTTACAATCCTTATCAAAGTAGTGATAAAGTTTTAGCAGGACTATGAGCACATTGATGCTCAATTCTTTTTTGTTGTTGTTGACTCAACACCTTTGTGAGGCTTTCAACTTTTTGCTGCACCATGCCATCAGACATCACATCTGGGCTCCCCTGACTCCAAATCCAAGATAATAAATGTTTACTTTACAGCAGTCTTCTTATTTAGCAGCATATGTCCAGCCTTGATTCTTCTGTAAATTTCCAAGTGTTGTCACACGAGACACCTGCAGTCAAATTATTAGTTTTATGGCAGTCTTTTCCCCAACTTTATGAGCCCAGACGCTGGCTCACTACTGGAGCTCTAAGTGCCCAGCATGCCAGCTTCTTTTTGAAACATCTGTCACATCATAAAGTGTCAATGGCATCTGTCAACAATTATGTTACCTGGGAGTGAATGCTGAACATTCCTGGTGGTGTTGAAAGATCCTCTTGACTTCAAAGTGCCCTCAGGTCAGGAGGAAAAGTGTTTACATTGATGGTTGACAAAAACTCCTATTACCAATATGTTGACTGATTTGTGGGAATTTAGTTGTAAAAAGGACTTAAACGAGCATTATGTTCTTTTGTGCTCTACAGCATTATTATAGAGACCATTATTGTGAGTAAGAAATAACGGTTTGCTGACGAGATGAATTTCCAGCACATAGCCCAGTCAGTGAATGAAGGCCTAAATAGAAGAACAGTGCGGTGAAGGTGATAGTTGAGAGCTGGCAAAATGTGGGTCAAACGTGATTGTCGCCTGGCCAACTGCTCTCATGAACATTAGCTGCTAAGTCAAAGGAATTTGACTTGAGCAAGCAGGTTCTCACAGCAGCATGATTGATGTGTTTAATTTTCTATCTATTTATCTTTTGGTGTTTTTTTTTTTTCTGGTACAGAGCTTTGTTTTTGTTAATGTTGGCGGCACAGATCTTTTAGTCTGTAAGCCCGTTACAGAAAGTGGATCAAGTTTAGGTGGAAGTAAAATCATTGCGTGCCACTGTTGTATTTGGGTGTGATTGCTACTTGTCAGACACTGATGAATCCCATTCTGCGCTGGATGCAGCAGACTTTGAGGTGGAGAGGTTTGATCTAACACCAAAGAGGGATTTGGGCCTTCTTCGTAATCACGTCTGTTTTTTTTTTTTTTTTTAACATTGAGGTTTCCCCTTTTACATCTGGGTTTATAAACACTCAGAGCAATAGCTAAATGTCAGGGATGAGAAAACAATTAGGATCCATGCATTTGGTTTACAAAACTAGGCTAATCCTTATTATGCTTTCCAGAAAAAAATCTACCTGTCTAAAAACTCGAGGATTTCGTGGGCTGGCTGTCAGAAAAGCCAATCCTCACAGCATGTCCGGAACTCCCCCACTCCCTCCCTTCCTCTTCCCCTGCTGCCAGCATGATGCCTCAGCTCTTGGTGGGATGGAAGCCCTCCAGCATTAGAAGAATTTAGTGCTATATGCACAGCATTTAGTTTTATTTGCTGCCATTTAAATCCTAATGTGTCTCAGCCGTGCCTGATGGCACTTGGCTCCATTGATTGCGGGAGCGAGTGGCACTGTGACTCTGATGACCGATTAGGAAAATACCTCGTCCCGCCTCTCAGTCGTCCCGTATCCGAACATACTCGTGATTACCAGTGCTGATGAATCAACATTTAGGTGTAGTTGGCTGCCGATCAAGAATCCTTTTTATTGGTCGTTTCTTTCCTTCATCTGTTCCTTTATCAATCGTAAAATACCTATAAGACAATATTTGCAACAATTACATACATTTTGGACTTGATGCAAGTCTTCCCTCAACAACAGGCTAGCCCTGGATCGCAGTAGGGAGTCGTTTGGATTATAGGCTTGTGCTGTGCCACCACATTCAAGCACTACAGTCTTTGAATTTGGGTCCATGCTGGTGAAAAGCCTCTTTTTTAAAATATTGGTTTATGACCTCCATCATCTGAGCCGACCACAAAGACATGTAACCACACATATAGAGTAGGACTAATTCCTGCAGTAAGATTTATAGATCATAAGCTGTACAAGTTATTTGATTCTTAGATCCAGATGAATAAAACACAATCTAAAATTAGCAATGTTTCCTGATTTCCTCAATTAGAAAATACCATATAAAATAAATAAATAAACAAGACTAAGAATCTGACCAAGTATTTTATGACAATTTTGGGTACTTGGCAGTATTTGCTACTTGGTGTTAAAGGGACATTTCTGACAGTACCCATAAAGTATTAATGTGTCATACCCAGCCCTATTTACTTGTTGTGTCTTCTCACAGTAATAATTGGAGATACCAGGGCTGTTTGTTTCCATAAAAGAAGATGATGAAGAATGTGGTTGACAAAACAGTTTCTGCTGAAGGTTAAAAACGCAGTTAGTGGACCTTGAGTGGAGATTGTTTTGTTCCCAAGAGCAAGAATGAACTTTAAAGCTCAGTGAAGATGTTGGCTTTTTAAAAGTTAATAATTAAATATGTGTAATCTTAGTGATTTTTCTATGTACAAACACACATTATACTACACTCTGCTTACTGTCGCTTACCTGCCAACAGTAAGAAAAGAAGTCCTCACCTTGAAATACATTTTTTGCCACGTCCATATTGTCTGTCTTATATTAATATTTTCTAGTTTCTTCTCTCCTCTGTGACAGTAAACTGAATATCTTTTAGTTGTGGACAAAACAAGACATTTGAGGACGTCATCTTGGGCTTTTGGGAAACATTTTTCACCATTTTCTGACATTTTATAGACCAAACAACTAGGATTAATCGAGGAAAAAAAATCAACAGATTAGTTGCAGCCCTAGACTTCAGCTCATTTAAAGCTAAAGTTAGTTACATTTTAACACACCTTGCTTAGATAACACTGTGTGTGGTATTATACTAGCATTCGCTGGCATGCATATTAGGATTTCCAGTCTGATATTTTAGCTCAGTTTGACTTTTTACCAGTCATATAATGATCTGGCTATGTATGTAGAAAGTGGTACTAATGTAGGGGATTGTTGCTGGCTGAGTCTGCATTTTCTACTAAATAAAAAAGCTCTCATTGAAGCCTCTGTCATGAAATCCTGGAGCTAAGGGCTGATCTTGAAATCGACATTGGCTAAATGGCCTCTGCCGTGATAAGAAAGGCCAATTCACATGCAACCTTGGCCATGAAGTGAGGCGTAGATTAAACCCAAATATTCATTGTTTAAAGCACTAGGGGTTGATTTCCATGCAGGTGTAAGATGGAATTTATTCAATGTTTTTTAGTGGGCAGTTTGCTGTGTTTAATTCCTGCTCTTTGGTTTTTATGTATTGTAAATGTTACTGGTTGTAGTGTTTTGGGGGCTTAGGTTTTCCCATACAGCATCCAGGGAAAATGACTCTGTAGTTACTCTGGAAAGCATGTTTGCAAGTCTTCACCTCTCTTGTGGTTGCCATAGTGTTGGTGAGACAAGTCTACAAGAAGAAGATGGGTCACACATGATGATTAGCCAGTATCAAAGCAGCCCTATTGATGTTTACTCTGCACAGCACAACGCTAAAATCCCAGTGAATCTACTGGTCATATCAACATCCCAGTAGATCAATCTACTCTTATTGCCTAATCAGTCCAGCACTGTCATTTAGCCAACCATTAGAGGACATAAGCAACGCTTCAAAGTGGAAATTTTGTCTCTGTCTATAAGTGCACACTGGCTGAAAGCATGTGAAATGACTGCAGTCAATCTTTGTGAGTCACTGTACAGAATGAGTCTATATGCTTCGTGCTGAACCACAGGAAAATGACTCTGCGTAGCAGGAATTCAGCTTAGGCCTCATGTCTGCTCCTCTGCCTCAGCTAGCCACAGAGCTGACATCAAATAAAATTATACCCACATCCACGATACTATCCACTTCCATCTCAGGGTTGTAGTGTTTGCTGAATATCATGACGGCTGTCAGGGAGGCAGAGAAGTTTACAGCCGTTTCTTGTTTAAATGCCATATGGGGATAGGCTTAGCTGTTGTTGTAGCTGCTCTTCTTAATAGTCTGTACAGATTACATGTAAGCTACTTTGATTAAAGGCTGCTGAAGCATCCTGAGCTTCTGTTATTTGTGCTGTGTGGCCCTGCATCTGAAATTGTGTAATTTGTTACATTAACAGTATGTCAAATGTGCACGTGATGTTGAGCTTGTGAAGTTCTGCCCCCAGGCAGCCCAACACATGGATTAATGCTGCTTTAAACATTGGCTTTGTCACCGCTTCAAACATTGTATTATTATGGAAAACATAATTTTCAAATGTTTGTGGCCCATTTTTAATTACTATTTTGTAATTTGATATCTATATATAACCTCTAATTCAGACATGTAGGTGTATACCTACATGTCTGAATTACAGGTTAAATGTAGCTATCGAATGCATGCACAGATAGGTAAAAACCTGAATAAATGAGTGGAGAAACGCAAAAGATGGAGATGCTTTCAAACAAAGCATGAGGAGTTGCTAAATGGTTGGGAATGAAAATGATTAGTATCACGTCTGGTTTTTGCTGTCACCACATCTCCAGTCACCTGAATGCCTATGGGAGATTTCAGACTCTCTTCCACCATCATCAGAACATCCTTATGAATTCAACACGTGTTCAGATTCCCTCCAGTGAAGTTTCACAGACTTGAGAAGAAAACAATACATACGCTTAGGTAGTGGCATTATGTATACACATTTAGTTTATTCTGAAAGACCGTTTGACTTTGACAATTTCACAGGGCGTCTGTTAGCTTGTGATTTGTCTCTCCCAGTGCTACCTACCTTTTAACCTCTGTGTGAACACAGTGATCCATCTATCTCATACATTGCTACATGGGACCCAGGAAGTGACTAAGCTAACCCTCCTAGTTTTTCCATGTTGACTCTTCTTCATTAAAAAGCAGAACAATGGGTATTGTCTGAGGAGCAGAGGGTGAACACTGGCTGAATCTCGTGCAGCAGGCCCGGGGAACAGAGCTGCTTTTTATTCTGTGGAGAGCCCAAGACGGAGCCTGGCACTGGACCCAGACCCGGCAGTCAGCGAGAGGCCACCACACATACCCAAATATGTGTGTGTGCATGTGCGTACATGCTTGTGTATGGGCATGTGTGTTTGTGTACTGTAGTCGTAGCCCCGGGATGCTCACCCACCAATTAGCCGTAACAGAGCTGAGCATTAAATGCTTGGGGATCGATGAGATCCGGCAGCCAGCGTGCAGGCCTTTGCAGCCTCTCAGAAGGAACATTAAGGGGTGCTGCGGTGATAATGTGCTACTCAAACTCCAAAGCAGAGCCTGGAGGCATCTTGCCTGGCTGGCAGAGGGTCAGCTGATTATGTGGGAACAGGTCCCTCTTGGCTGTGTGCAGGCACCGCTGAGATGAAACCACTGGGGCTTCAATCACTATTGTTGTTCTCAGTTTAGTTTTGACATCTGCACATTTGGGGGTGGTTTGGTTTTCTGCACTGCAGCGTGGGTGGCAGAGAGTACTGACCAAGCAAAGAAATATTGACTTTAAAATGTTGCTAAAACCTTTCAGAGGGTTTTCAGTATGATCATACCTGATGACAACAGTCCCTTGTTTAGGTGCTGGACTATGCCCCTCTGCCTCAGCTACAGAATAGCAAGAGCAGTTGAGCTTTTTTCTTAACATTGCTGAAATGTTAGACTGAATGCCAGCTATCAATAGAATCTGTTTTGAAAGAACAAGAAACTTTCCCCGGCAGGATTTTGACGTCACTCCTGAGTAAGGCTTTAGTTTCGGACATAGCTTCGTACTTTGGCCATGAATGTCTTTGCTGTAGGTCTTTCTGCGTAAGGAGCAGGTGTACGATGATGCAGCTTGGAACAGGACAGCCCGGTCCTTTTATGTCGGTCACAGCCAGTTGCCAGTGTTGTCCAATAGAAACTGTTCAAGGGCCACACAAAAGAAAGGAGAGCCACTGCTCTGTGGAGAAGTGCATTATGGTCAGGATCTGTCCGGGCTCCAAGATGGCAGCTGCGCTGACATTGCCCGTCCAAAGTGCTGCACAAGACTGGGTGTTTACTGTTAAGAATGAGTTGATGTTCATGGTGTTAAGCTTTTTATCTGAAACCAAGTCCAGAAAAGCCTTCGAATGTCGGTGGCATTGTGACATATTAGTTTAGTTGTGGCTTCAGGGTCAGTTTTATCTTGTGTTGATATTCTTGTTGTACTCTTTTAGGGGCATTAAGTGATGTTGAGTATGTTTGGTATTAGGCTTCCACTCTTCTGCAGAAGCCTCCTGTTGTTTTTATCTGTTGACTTACTGCTATTTGTTAGGCTAGATCTGCATGTTGTTGGTTTTTGAGGTTAGTAAAATCGCCATTTTGAATGGTTTGAAGTCGGAACACATTGTTCATTAATTCCTTTTCACAACCTTGTGCAATATCTACACAGTTTCCCTTGTTCCAAATGCAGGAAATTGTGCACACAGAGTTTTAACATACAGTAACACCAGCCCTAACTTGTAGTCTAATAGTTTGGAAGTTGAAAAGCTGGCTCAGCTTTCAGCAGTTCACTTCAAAGTAGCCTCGTTTTCTTTTAGGCTTTTCTTCCTGAATGTTTTTTCTTGGGACATATGCTGCTTTTGACGCTGCCAGAGTAAAAAAAGAGGCAGGTTTTGTCAGTTAACGACTTTCCAAAATTAACATCTGCAGAGCAGAATGGGAGGTCCCATTGCATTTGAATGGACGATCACTGAAGTACATTCAAATGCAACGGGACCTCGCCAGAGTTCGATATAGGCCCCATCACAGCTCGAGAGCAGTCTGTTGTTTGAGTCTTTATTGGTTAGAAGATGTGCCTCTCACCCTGGACCCCCAAACAAAATCAAAGCAGAGTGGACCAGCCTAACCAGGGTTAGGATTTAGATTTCTAGTAAAACTCAAAAGCCCAGGCAGGGACTTGACAAAATGTAGTGCTGAAGGGCATTTGGGTAGCTCACCTGGTAGAGCAGGCGCCCATATATAGGGGTTTGCCTCTCGACTCAGCGGCCGCAGGTTTGACTCCGACCTGCGGCCCTTTGCGTCATGTCATTCCCCCTCTCTCTCCCCTTTGAAGTCTAAGCTGTCCTATACAAATAAAGGCCTAAAAAAAGATTCATAGCACCCTATTGTTTTTGTAGTCTTTGGTTCTTTGTCTTTCATAGGGGGCAATAGCCAGTTTATTCAACTGGTATTTGGTTAGAAATGTATTTAAGTAATTCTCCCACAAAATACAGCAAATCACAGAATTTATAATGACGGGATCACAGGCTCAAAGCAAATAAAAAATAAAAAATGAGTGAGCAGGTAATTTTCAATGAAAAGCTTGTAATAAATGGCTCATAAGTCACAATGCATGTCAGTTTCTAGTTATATATTAGGCCTAGTTGTTATGTAATGTTGTGCTACATCAAGACGTTCAAATAACGCAAGAGAAGATGCCCATGCACTGACAAAAAAGGATCAATTTATTACATATCCAAAAGGTGACAAACATTAAATTGTGAATGTTTTGGTCATAGGACCTTTGTCAACTCAAGTTACAGATGTATATTGTTACATCACAACTTTTAAAGAGGAGTGTGTGGTTATAATGGGATGTTGTAGTTAAGAGAAGACAGATTACAAGATCTAAAGGATTATACTTAGCAGCATTATTAAATTAGTCAGCCTCCTTTTTGTGAGCTCATAATTTCCTGTTCATCCCACTGCCACCTACAAAAATAAAGTTTGTTGAAGTTACAAAACTTTATCTAAAGGTGTTTTCTTCAAACCTTTTTATATAACAAATTTCAAGCAAACCAATGATTTCATTTGATAACCCATTGCATTTACAATCCTGCGAGCCATTGTTTCTTACAGACAAACAACTTTTCAGATTAATATTCTTTGTCCGCTTGTACAAGAACATGGACTCCACCTCGGTCAGGACACTTTCGCAACCTCGTAACATCTGGACTGGCTGGAACTCATCTGTGTTCATGTATCACTTGTTTTGTTTGGACAACTTCCTGCTGCTCCAAACCATCTCCATAATGTTTCCGGTATTTGGATAAGGTCCAGCATGAAAGCCATTCTGTATCAAGCCAAAGTGATTTTGCCCACAATGTAAACATTGCACCAGCCTTTTTGTAATGCACTCTATGTTTACCCACAACACAGCCAAGTAAGTGTTTTTTTTTTTTTTTAAGTGTATTCCATCCAAGAATTATTGAACAAAAGCTGAAACAGAGAAGCTTTGACTTTACACTCAAATTGTATTAGTTTTGCACAGAGGAAGTTAAATTTGATTCCTCCCTCTTGCAGCTGCTGTTTTCTGTGGGTATCTCTGTTGATGCACATGTTATTAATCATATACAGTATGGTGTTGCATGTCTGTGTTAAGGCTCACTAAATGCACTTCCAGAAAGTAGTTTGATGACACTAGGGACGGTGTGGAGAAAATTGCACCAGTATGGTGATATCTTTCACCATGAATAGCTGGTGATGAGCTCCTGTTAGTGAAGGTATGGTTGGCAGAAGAACAGTAAGATTACTCCGTCCTCCCACTGAGGTAAATTAATGGAATTTCATTGGAATGTGCTCGTATGGGGGGAAGACGATAGGCCAGGCTCAAACATTTGAACTCACCATTTGGTCGAGTAGCATTCCAGCGAACAGCTTTACAAACATAAACACTACTGTCCCGATGGAGGGGGCTGCTGAGCCGGAGCAGGGGGTCCTGCGGATTACAAAGCTAATCTGAGGACAGACAGGGGACACCTGTGCCCTAAAAACGCCAAGGATTACAGATCCACGCGGCGCTAATGAGGGGAGATCAGCTCGGTTTGGATAGCACATGCCTCAGGGACGCCCTACTCCTCTTTCCCTTATGTAGGCATCATCACTCACTACCTCCACTTTGAAAATGATTTTGATTCTTATATGTCTGAGCTGCAGGGCTCCTCCACTTCCTGCCAGGGTAAACGAGAAGAGAAATAACTGAAATGTATGTAATGAAGTTGTGCAGTCTGTCACGTATTGGTACACCTGTGTTTTAAAACTCACAAGAGTAGCCTGCAGCGCTAACTTTATAACTACAATATGTAAATGCCTTAAAAACATACTCCCCTGTGACTGATGAAGTAAGCATTGGGAGAGAACAGTACAGCATTCATCCAGTCATTTCCGGAGTATTGAGCAATTTGAAAGTATTTGTTATGACTACTCATCAATAACTGATGCAGTCAGAGGTTTTCTTGTTGTGGCATGTAGTGCAGTGTCTAATGCTCATTTAAAAAGACAGCTAGGGGTTTTAAAGAACTAATAAATCAGAGGTTGGAATATTGGTTCGAATGATGCAAACTGGGTGTTTCAACAGGAAGAGATATGATCTGTTGAGGCCGTTAGTTTGATTTTGCCTTGTGTCATATTGCATATAGCTGTAGCTATATTTTGATGATTTGGATCAAATCTTGCTAGTTCTACTGGCTTCGTCTGAAAGACTGGAGTTCTGGTTGTGGTGCATTAGCGGGGGAAAGGTAGCCTAGAGCTGGAAGAAAGAGGAGAGCTTGGGCGTGTCTTATTGCCGCCCAACTCCCCAAGGACAAATCAATCCCTGCTCTAAAAGATATCTGAGAGGTGCCCGAGAGGCGTTTCACTGCACACTTTTGTCTGTTTCTGTCTCTTGTTAATGTGTACACTATTTGCATTAGAGAAAGTTAACAGTGAAACATGGGCCTGTTTAGGGAGCTAATTGATTTGACTCATCAATTTCACCTCCAGTTTTTGACTTGGCTGTATATGTTAAAATAAAAAAAAAATAAAAAAAATATGTAAAAAAGGAAAAGAAAACAAATTCTTGCATTTTTATTTTCCTCTTCTGTTGAGTGCACTCAAATCAAAATTGCTTTTATGTTCAAGAGCTTTTACAGACAAATTTCCTCAAGAGCAGAGTAATGATGTGAAAGCCATCATGTGGAACTGTTGTAACAGTCCACTTTGTCTATTGTACCACAGTTTTATTCCTGTTGGTAAAGTACTTTACACATATATTAAACATGTTCGGTATGGTCTTCTGATTAATTTCCTTACAACAAGTGCACACGCTGTCTGCAAAACATGATGAAAGATCATCCTGTTTGCAAACCTATGCTCGTAGAATATTCCATTTGAGACTCGCCGCCATTCAAATGGATAGCTTCTCGGATTTGTTAACATAGTCTTGATCTTTTCACAGCAATAGCAACTAAAGCCGGCCCTTCATGTGGGCTGTGTGTTTGCTTTTGTAGCCAGCTGTGCTGTGAAGGCTGTGGCTCTGCAGACCTCCTGGAAGGTAGTGGGTGCTTGGTGGGCTTTGAGCCAGCTGCCTATTTTTAACTCTTTTTATAACTCAAGTCGCTTAATGATAGGATACATGGACAAATAAGTTATACCCCTTTTTCTAAACCTTGTGGCCTGATGTGAGTTTAACATTGACCTTTGTGACATTAGTAGCAGCTGTTAAAGTTGAGCTTCCGATTGTCAAACATGTTGGATGGATCCGGTGAGGCTGCAAACGCCTGTGGTCAGCATGGTGTGGTGAGAGCTGATCACAGGCGTTTGCAGCCTCACCGGATCCAGTCCAAAATGTATAGCAGAGGAAGACCTCTCTGACCCGGGATCTTTTTTTCTTCTTCTTTTTTTTATCTGTTTATTGATGGAAATTACATAGAAATGCATAGAATAAAATGTATATCAGTAGAAAAATAATAATTTCTGTTTTGTTAACCTTTTTCTTTAAACATCCATCATAAGCATCATTTATCAAAATGCCTTGAACTAGCATTACAACACTACAAGTAAAAGACTAAGAGTAAAGTAAAATCTAAAATAAAACAAAAAACAAAAAACATAATTGATCATATCAAAATGCCATAGTAATACTGATAATAATAACCTTAGTAAATCATAGCATAAAAGTAGGTGTTTTATGAGCATTTGCCTGTGTACCGCACATTCTCAAAAAACAAAAACAAAGTGGAAATGTAAGGTAGATCATATGGGTTCGGACGTCAGTTCTTTTAAGTTCTCAAAGTAGGTAATGATGTGTTGCCATCACAAGTAAAAGTTTTTCATTGACCCTCTCAACGTAAATTTAATTTTTTGGTGTGGTGGATTTCCACCCTAGGAGGATTCCATGGCGGGCAAGCAGAGAGGTAAATGCAATAACGTACTGTGCTCTAGTAACTGTTTCTGAGGGAATACCGAATATCGCAATCAAGGGGTTCGGTTCAATGGTTATATTGAGAGCCTCAGATAAAATGTTGAACACTCCTGACCAATATATTTAAAAGGGAAGGACAGGACCAAAAAGTGTGTGTAAGATTAGCAGGGGAAAAGAACACCTGCTCCAGCTTGCATCAGCTCCTGGATATATTTCAGCTAGCTTGCTGAGCCGGGATCTTGTCAACCTGCCAAACCGTAACAGTCCACACCGTTGTCCAGGCTGTGTTATTGCAATAAACCATTATGTTCTTTTTCAGCTCCTGTGTAACCTAAGAATCATGTTTTTAGTAGTAGAGTAGTGTGTAACAGTTTATTGTAGTTTAAGTCCAAGGAAACAACACTGTGTCACTGGGCAGAGAGGCAGTTTGTGTTAAAGGATTTACTGCTGTTCAGGGTTTGGGTTTGATTGCATTTTTAGTTGTGTCAAGCCTAGGGTTGGGTACCGAAACTCTGTGCCAATAGGGCCCCGGTTCCGACGTAAACGGTAGTAACGAGACCGAATAAGAACGAAAATTTCGGTGCCTTATTTCGGTGCCTGACTTTACACTCGACAGCAAGTAACGTTAGCCTACCTTTAGCTAGCAGTTGGATTAGACACGGTTAAAATGCTGACAGGTAACGTTAAACAGTGTAAAGTGTGACTGTATATCAACACCGGGACGCAACAGTCTGCTCTGCAGCAGATGCCGACGTCGGAAAAACACAGACGGTGCATTCACTGAAACTGGTAACCACCAGCCTCGCGGTGCATTCAAAGTTATTGTAAAATACCTTTTTCCCATCTGGTTGTTGTTTTTGTCATTCAACAGCAATTTACTGGTGAAATAAGTTATTGTTTATTATAAGTTATAGTTATTACATTACTATTAAATCATGTAATTTTGACCATATGGCCTTAGTAATAAACAATGTGTTCTTAAATGTCACCGACTGTTGTTTAGTAGGCCTATCCTTCCTGTTTCTTCTTCTTTTTTTAAAACTTTCTTAAAAAGTATCGGTTCAGGCACCGTTTAGGCACCGGCACCGTTTTAAAAGTACCGATTTAGCACCGGTATTGGAAAAAACCCAAACGATACCCAACCCTAGTCAAGCCACATATACTGTACTTACAATTGTTAGCCTAACTGTAGCATGAGTAGTGCTTTTTGGATAATTGTTTGTGACTGACCTTACATCATGTCAGTGAGCGTAGTGCATTAGCTAAATGCTGAGTCTTATCTTGTCTTTTCCTAATGCATAATTTTGCAAAGATAGCTGTGTAACACAGAAATGTCTGACACGCACGCACACATGCACATACACATGCCTGGTGCATTGTTTGCAGTAATAACTAATATGGCGTTTGATCCAAAAGGTTAAGGTTTATTATCTATCCATGCCTTTTAGGATATACAGCACTTTCTTTGGCTTGGTGTCTTTGTAATTATTTGTGTTGCTCTCCTTTACTCAGCAGGACTTTTGCACACTGTAACCAAAAAGGCTAGAAATACTGTGTTAAACTGGCAAATGGAATGATATATTATTTATTTATGATATAATACTACACCATTAAACCGATAAACATTGTTGATTATTAGTATGTACTTAATTTAATTGTTAGTAAGCAATTTATGTGCACTTTGCTTAAGCTATGGCTTTCTATAAATATTAGTTTTGCATTGTGTTGTAAGATGACATGCATTGTAGTGAGCCCCAAAACTCTAGCCTGGAGTGGTTTAGAGTCTGACATAGGATTTGTGTTTAAGCTAAAACTCTAAAAAAGCTTTAGCTTTCCCCATAAGTTTCTAAGGAAATACACTCACCAGCAGTACAGATGTGGGACAGCTGCTCCGGAGATGAAATGTCAGATTGGCAGCGTGAAGAGAGGGTAGAGATGTTGAAGCATTGAAACCCCACATTTCAATGAAAGAGGGTTGGTCATCCTGCACACAGTAAATTCCACGATTTCCCCATTGTTATCTTCATTTTGTTGCTGTCTGAAGAGAGTTTCTCATGCTTTATCATAGTTCATATTAAATCTGCTTGTTTCCGACTGACACTGATACTTCGAACAAATAATTTAGGATTTTGCACAATTTGTCCATGCCTGTGAAATAGGTCAAACCTGTCATAATGCTCCTAATGCGTACAATTTAGGTGCGTGTATATTCGCTAGGATGGTCTACCATCAGGTGTTAGTGAAAAGCTGCCACACCCACCTCAACATCACCCCATTAATACCAGGATCATACAGACACACAGTAATAGTGTGGTTGTAGACCTAGAGCAACCTGACTCCAGCGAGCTGAGTGCCTGTCACAGCTCATTAGCATTTGGATGAAATGAAGAGAAGTGGTTCTTTGCTTTAGTTGGAGCCTCACCAAGCAGGAAGCCTACAGCGACTCAGCAAACCACCCATCCAGTGTGCAGGAGCACAGCACCATTTCCACAAACCTAAACACTTCTCCAACATCCAGACATAACAAGACAGAAGTCTAGAAATAAGTTAATGATTTACTCTCCTTTAATTTGAGCTTGGCGTCCACAAAATGCAACTGCCTGTTTTTACTTCTATGTGTAATATAGTGAGACGGTTATTGACTTATTATTTTGGCTCCCATGTCAACAGGTTAGAGCTTACACGCTGCCTGCGTGACACGCACGTCTCAGGCGCAACTCGAGCCGCGCTGAAAACGTGTGCGTGCTAGAAATAGTACAAACGCCTATTTTTCACGCGACACGCAAGCGTGTTGGAAGCGTTTCCAGGCAAAATCCGTTTCTCCCTCCTCTTCTCCGGTACAAATACTCGGGAAAATCCCACTAAAACAGCCTTCAGTTTAACACGGAGAAGAGGAGGGAGAAACGGCAGACCTCTATCCGCTCATGGAGCTCCGTCCTCGGGTTAAATGGAAGGGTGACGTGGTGTGATTTTTCCAGAGTATTTGTATTATATTTATTTGGATTACACCAACCAACACATCCACCCCTGCTGCTCTCTCTTCTGCCTACTCTTTCAGCCACACACCAAGACCCACTGGTAGAGGAGGGGGTACAGGCCTACTCATTAACCCCAAGTGGAGATTCTCTCTCTACCCACTGCCACAGTTCACTTCACTCTCTTTTGAACTTCATGCTGTCACCTTAACGCATCCGGTACAACTAGTCATCAACCTCACTGTTACTCCACTCCATACCTCAGACCACTTCTTCATCTCTTTCTCTCTGCCACTATCCCAAGCTCACAATCCGATCTCAAGAGACACTATACCTGTCCGCCGTAACATTCGTTCACTCTCTCCTTCTTCTTTGTCAGCATGTACTTTATCAACCCTCCCCCATCTGACTCTTTCTCACTCATGCCTCCCAACGCTGCCACAGACACACTACTCTCTACTCTATCCTCCTCTCTCGACTCTCTCTGCCCCCTTACTTCACGACAGGCTCGCAAGTCCTCCCCAGCGCCGTGGTTATCTGACTCAGTGCGTGCTGAAAGATCAACTATACGGGCAGCAGAAAGGAAATGGCGGAAATCCAAACACCCAGCTGATCTTCTTGCCTATCAGTCTCTTCTTTCCTCCTTCGCTGCCTCAATTTCTGCAGCAAAAAGCTCCTTTTATCAAACCAAAATTGAAACCTCTTACTCTAGTCCCAAAAAACTTTTTTCCATCTTCTCTAACCTGCTTGATTCCCCCAGTCCACCTCATCCCTCCACCCTCCTACCAACCCACTTTGTCAACTACTTTGTAAAAAAGATAGATGACATACGCTCTTCATTCTCCACCACACCTTCTGAAATCACCTTACCATCCATCACATCCAGTACTCTCTCCTCTTTCACCCCTCTATCTCCAAATCAAATTCTTACTTTGATTACTTCTGCCCGCCCAACCACCTGCCCCCTGGATCCTATCCCTTCTCACCTTATCCAGTCCATTGCTTCTGACCTCCTTCCTTTCCTCACTCATCTCATTAACATCTCCTTGTCAACTGGCTGTTTCCCCGATGCCCTCAAGGAGGCAAGAGTGACCCCACTACTCAAAAAACCAACACTCGATTCCTCTGATGTAAATAACTATAGACCTGTCTCCCTTCTTCCATTTCTATCTAAGACTCTTGAGCGTGCCATTCATAATCAACTCTCTACTTATCTCCACCAGAACAACCTTCTTGATCCCCACCAGTCTGGCTTCAAGGCTGGTCATTCAACAGAAACTGCCCTCCTTGCTGTCACCGAGCAGCTTCACATCGCTAGAACAACCGATCTTTCTTCCATCATCATCCTTCTGGACCTTTCTGTTGCCTTTGACACAGTGAACCACCAAATCCTCATTTCGACACTCCAGAATCTGGGTGTCTCAGGCTCTGCGCTATCATTGCTCACATCTTACCTGACAGACCGTACCTACCGGGTAACTTGGAGAGGATCTAGCTCAGATCCTTGCCCACTCAAAACTGGGGTTCCTCAGGGATCAGTCCTGGGTCCCCTCCTCTTTTCTCTGTATACCAACTCTCTTGGGTCTGTCATTCAGTCCCACGGCTTTTCTTATCACAGCTACGCAGATGACACCCAACTAATACTCTCCTGAGTCTGAAACTCAAGTAGCAGCACGTATCTCGGCGTGTCTAACTGACATTTCCTCTTGGATGTCCACACACCATCTGAAACTCAAGCTTGACAAGACTAAACTCCTTTTCATTCCAGGGAAAGGCTCTCCTACCCAAGACCTGACTATAACAATCAACAACTCTGTGGTTGTCCCCACCCAGACTGCTAGAAACCTGGGTGTGACACTTGACGACCAACTCTATTTCACTGCTAACATTGCTGCAACCACCCGATCTTGTAGATACATGCTGCTTAACATCAGAAGGATACGTCCCCTTCTAACGCAGAAGGCGGCCCAGGTTCTGGTTCAGGCTCTAGTCATCTCACGTCTAGACTACTGCAACTCCCTCCTGATTGGCTTGCCGGCATGTGCCATCCGACCCCTGCAGCTCATTCAGAACGCAGCAGCTTGTCTTCAACCTCCCCAAGTTCTCTCACACTACACCGCTCCTCCGCTCTCTTCACTGGTTACCAGTTGCTGCCCGCATCCGCTTCAAGACACTGGTACTTACATACAGGGCCACTACTGGATCAGCCCCAGTTTACATCCAGGACATGGTCAAACCATATACCCCAACCCGCCCACTTCGCTCTGCATCAGCCAAACTGCTTGCTGCTCCTCCACAGCGAGGGAGAACTAATCACTCAACGAAATCCCGACTGTTCACCGTCCTGGCTCCCAAATGGTGGAACGAGCTCCCCACCGACATCAGGATGGCCGAAAGCCTACACACATTCCGCCGAAGGCTAAAAACACATCTCTTCCGAGTACACCTCGGATAAAAAATAAAAAGAAAATTTGAACCTGCGCTTCCATGTCTCTTTGTAGCTTTTACTTGTTTTACTTGTGTTATCTACTTGCACTTTCATATGTCTCTTTGTAGCTTTTCTTATTTTAAGCTATCTACTTGCACTTTCATATGTCTCTTTGTAGCTTTACTTATTTAAAGCTATGTACTTGCACTTTCATATCTCTTTGTAGCTTTACTTATTTAAAGCTAATGTACTTGCACTTATTACTTGCTGTCTTGAGTTTGTACCTTCACAGTTGAAAGCACTTAATTGTAAGTCGCTTTGGATAAAAGCATCTGCGAAATGACATGTAATGTAATGGTGTTTTAGGCAAAAAATCCATAAAATCCATACAAAATCCATAAAAAAAAACATCTCGAGAAAACAAACTTTGTTATATTGAGATAACGAATTAATAAGTCGTTATCACGAGATAACAGTGCATGAAAAAAAATAATAAAAATACAAAAAATCAATGGCCGTTCTCGGCTTCCGTAGTAAATCAATGGGAAACATACATGTGTAGGCTACAGACAAGGCTAGCATTATATATAGGTCTATGCTAGCAGCAGCTCCGCGTCAGACACGTTCTGGTGTGTAAAGACAGAAAAATCCACGCAGCCGCCACATAGCTGACACGCAACAGAAACGCCACGCTCACGCGACGCAGCCAATGTGTAGCCGGCTTAAAAGTCTACAAACTGCTTAACTCTAAATCGTTTGGCTTCTCTTTTCTGTTATCAGTTAACTCAGTTGTATAAATCTGTTGTTGTTTATCTTTACATTAGTCTTCCTCTCATTAGTGAGATAAAAAGCCCTATACTTGCCCTCCCGAGCAGCTCTCTGCATTGATTTTCTTGTGCAAATGCAGTCTTTAAAAATTAAAATGGATGATTGTATAGATCAATAGCCGAGCCATACTATAATAACAACAATATGTAAAATGAAAATACTTTTTAAACTCCAAAGCACGTTGGGGATCAGACCCCTCGATCAGTGTCAGACTCCATGCTGGTATTATTCGCTCATGGAAATAGGCTGGCTCCCAGGATATTGCTCTTCCTCTCGCTCCCCCTGCGAGCTCTGCTGGGAAATCCAGTGGAGGAAAAGTGGAGGCTGAGCGCTGAACACACACTTATAGATGATCCAGACCATCGATGTGGAGAGGAAAAGAACCCCAAGCTGAGTGGTGCATGATGGCCACATTTTCCCCCTTTTTCTACCCTTGGCAGTGGAAACATTCTCACTGAAACGCGTGTAATGTCTTTTCTGAAAACTGCAGATGAAGGATGTAGATGAAATGTGTTTAATGCTCGTTGCCTTGACTTGACAGCTTTTGGCTGCAAAGGCTCTTAGAGGAGCACACATCTATACAATTGGCTTTTTTTTTTTTTTAAATACATTTTTTTCTCTCTGGATTTTTTTAGTCTGTAAGAGAACTGTTTATTGGCGAACCAATCTCCAGCTGGGCCACACTTTTTTATTTCCATTTTCTTGCTGACATATTTGCATGTTCTGTGCTCTCCATACTGTAGGTGGTACGATTTAAGTGCTGGTTAATTGTTTCAACCTTTTTTTTAACTCACATGAGGGCGAGGTGAGTCATACAGGATAAAGAAAGGAGTTGTGTAACACTTTCGGGATGATTGGGGCTTATTTTCAGACACATGGGTCAGATTAGATTTGTCCTGGACAACACACAATTCTTAGGAAATCACTCTGAGCTACATTAAATAGGAATATAGTAGTTAATGCAATTAGGAGAATGAGAAAAGGAAGAAAAAGTACAGCGCTGACAAACATCTGACTAGTTTATCACTTTCACTTACTTGCTCACACTCTTATTCACTCTCAGTGCACTCACTTAGGACATCTGGTCAATTGATGGGTGTTGAGTGGCTGCTGGATATGTTTGATGCAGTATGTCAGGGTCAAGCTCTGTTGCCTGGTTGTCAAATTGAAAGTGTTGACTGAGACAACAGAGCTTAGATGTCACCTCTCTACCTCTGTGTCGCAACCCAACTCATAGGAGAGACCTCCTTTTCCCAGCTGTGTTGTAAGATTTCCTCTGTCTGCAGTTATTTTGGGATTGTCTCATTAGTGGCTTTCAGTCTGCCATATATTTGGAAAATATTTAGGTAAGATGTTTTAGCCAGGAGTAGTTGTGGTGGTTGTAGGTTTGAATCAGGGTTTCAATCACGGACTGTCGGGAAATGAACACAAGAAGTCTGAAAGGGATAGAAAGCTTTCTTGATTACTCCAGCCTAGGCCTGCAGGATAAATCGTTATAAAATCACGATCTCGATTCACCCCTGTTCGCAATTTAATTTTTAAATGACTGATTTTTTTTTTTCTCCTTCAATTAATTTATTGAAAGCATAGCAGGGCCATATTTAGTTCAATGTGTTATATGTCACTATTTTTGGTAACCTACTGTACTTAAATGGCCAGTTTGTGTACTTTATTTTCTTTATTCATTGAATCCTCTATGTTTACAGGCTTGTGGTGATGGGCATAGGTGCCAAAAAAGAAATCGTGGCAGAGAATCGTGATATCAATTCTAAGCTAAAAAGGGTGGTGATGGCGTAGTGGATATGACAATGCCTTTGGTGTGGGGGATTTGGGTTCAATTCCCACTGAGATACATTAACCACTGTGTCCCTGAGCAAGACTCTTAACCCATAGTTGCTCCAGTGGCATGTGACCTCTGACATGTATAGCAAATGTAAGTCGCTTTGGATAAAAGTGTCAGCTAAATGACATGTAAAGTAAAAAATCGTGATTCATATTTTTCCCCGAGTCGTGCAGGCCTACCCCAGCCAAGGATGAGGAAAGATCATATGTTGGTTACTTTTTGATCAACATACATTAACTTGAAAACTAATGGACAGTTTGGTAGCATGAGATTTGCTTTGTAAATTCTTGTTCCAGAGAGGAAGAAATTAATTAAATTAACTAATTCTATGTGACCATGTGACCTTTCCCTAGCATCACCATCACACCACACTTTGGCTAATGGAAGTCTTTTTTCATCTACTTATTACAATGTTGAGTGTGAAGATAATGACCAAGTAGAGGGACTCAAAACAATGAGTTGCAGACCTGCATCAGTTTAGGCTCTTAAGTGCCATTGCTTGGTTCTCAAACTCTAAAATATGGCTGCTTGAATGTGGTAAATAACCTGATATTGTGAGTGTAAAAGTTCATCTCTCTTTACACCGGGTAACAAAGCATGAAAAAAAAAACATGCATCTCACGAATAATGACAACAGACAATTCTCTTGCATACCTTTCCCTCCTGTGTATGAACTCCATTGTTAAAGTTAATCTGAGATGTCCGTTTTTACCGGACTCATGTGACTGATGCTCATTACTTGCATCCAATTAACTCTGACCCTTTTCTCTCTTTCAGAACTCGATGAATCTTCCTCCAGACAAAGCGCGACTGTTGCGGCAGTATGACAACGAGAAGAAGTGGGAACTCATCTGCGATCAGGTGGGCATCAGTCACTCATCTCTATGACTGTGGTGCCATGTAGTGCTGTAAACGTCACACTTAATGCACCGTGGCTGCATAATTACCATACTCAGGAGAAGAATTATTGGAATTATTTAGCTGAAGTACAGGAGTTATTTCACTCATTAACTAATCAATCAGCCTTCGATACAATTAAACAAAACGATCCTGTATGTACGGTCTCACCTATCTACTGAATATGTAATCCTGCAAAAGGTCTGTCCCACTGTGTGTCGTGACCACAGCACTCATGCTCCATTGAATTGTCTTTATCCTTTACACACTGCCCTGGCTGTCCTGGTCAAGTGGGTTAAGTGGCGCAGCAGGGTGCAGACATCAGTTAGCCAGTTAAAGATCTTAGTCGGTTATTGGCGTCAGCGCTGCGTGTAGGAAATAACAGAGGGTGCACGTTGTGCAGTGATCTATGGTCTGAGTGCTCCACTCAGCCTGCAACCCTCTTGCCAGAGAGTTTTTCTGCCTCTCTGAGCAGAGGATAAAAACTGAGACAACATCAAGACCACCACCCACTCAAACTGTATTGATAGCCACTGACCCTGAAGGGAACGGTGCCAAAGAGAGCCCACCAGGCTGCTGACCGGCAGTGACAGATCCTCTTTCATTTTGGAGTGGACTCTACGTTCCCCTGTCAGACCTGAAGTGATAATAATTGGTTTCTATTTCATTGCCAGTAAAGCAGTTCCCAAAAACATTTCCCAGTGATTTTGATGACAAGCATCTTGGTTTCTTGATACTTTCTCACTTACTGAAAGAGAACAAAATGCAAATACCCTAAGTGATTCCACGTGAATCACTGTTATCCATGTTACATTTACCTGTATCTACTGTAGGTGTGAAGTTTCGTAACTACATAGCATTGTTAATCATTCGCTAGTTGATTTCCTGTTGTTTTAAAATTCAGACATTCAGGAATATGCTGAATGTCTATATTTCTCTCTTGTTTTCCCAACAAGCCTATTTCCACGACAGCACATGCAGCTCTGGGAGGAAAGTACTTTCTTTGTCATAGCTACAGTGAATCTATTTGTGTAATCATGGCAACGATGATGGAGGGAGGCAGAGATGACAGGTACATCCCCTTTGAAAAACAGGCCCTGCAAACGCAGCCAGAGTTTGAAATATTAAACATTTTTCGGGCAATTACGGGGATTTATGAAATATGGAGGATGCTCTTGATGTGAACACAAGGTTAAAACAAAGAAAGGGATTTGATGAACTCATCACTGTCATATCCTGATACTTCTCATAAAGTTTGTAATCCTTTTGGCTTTTTCCAACCAACTCAATTGTTTTCCACAGAACTTCATATTGATAGGGCTTTATGTGTACTCTAAAGCACCCTAAACATGTCTATACACAGTGAATGGCAAACAACTGCTTGTAAGATGATTTCCCCCTCCTCAGTCTCTGCACAACTTCTCAGGTGCAGAGGGGGACATGTACCTTACTCTGAAGCTCCCCCAGACAAACTCTTTATTGGCCACATAGCATGTTGGAACCCGTTTTTATATGTGTTCCTAAAAACCAGACGTGTGTTCTCTATGATATAGTCTCTTTCTTCATGTATTTATTGCCCTGCATTCCTCACATTTCTTTGCATGGAACAGGATATGTACAGCACTTGTCAACTAATTTATTACTTTGCAGACTTGCAGATAATTCTTTAGCAAAGTAACGCTCAAATATGGTTAAGCCGTCTGTCTGCGAGCTCTCTTTCCTGACGCCACTGTCGTCTTTCCTGTTTTTGTGAGACAGACACACTGGCGGTGATGAATGTGATGTTGCTGATAATACAGCATAGCTCAGAGATTTAATCTGATCTCCGTATCTGTATACAGAGAGCGGCACAATGATGTGAACACCTTTACACTATGGAATCTAATAGTTAATTCTATCTTTTATGAATTTGTTTAGACTGTCAGAGAGAAGTTCTTTATTTTTAAGATGTAGTTTTGTGGTAATGTTGTGTTGGATTTCTGTTAGTGGTCATTCCGTGTATATAGTATACAGAGGGAACACCTTACAAATCCATTTACTTTTTCTCAACTGGCAAACCCATACACCCTTCTCAGCAACACGGCCATGGTCTTTAAATGACAAAAGGCCTCCTAAGAAATGAACATTTTTTTTTCCATATATGTTTATAAAATGTTCAAATATGACAGAAACAAACATAACCTACATACAACATGAACATACAGCATAAACATACATTTGGCTTACACATACATTTAACTTTGAATTGATACAGGCGAAAGAGTCAGGGGTCAACCTTCACCACAAAATAAATAAATGAACAGGTAAGATAGTAGAATAAACCAAGTGTACATTGCAGAGCATAAAGCAATCGTATAGTCAGAGACAGGTACACAGAGAAAATAACATACTAATTAAATGCTGGACGCTATTTGCAAGGCAGAGCGTTCTCAGCTATGAAACAAACCCTCTTACAAGAATGGTAGAGATATTTAAACCAAGATATGACAAAAAAGGTTCCCATGTTTTCCGGAACACATCATCTTTGCTGTGCAGCTTACACGTCAGGTAGTCCAAAGCAACATATTCAAGAACCACCCTTTGCCATTGAACCTTGGATGGAACTTTATCTGTTATCCAATTTAAGAGAATACATTTCCTGGCACAGAAAGCAAGTGTTAAATGAAGTTTCCTTCTAAATTTATCAGTAATGGACAAATCAGGTATGCCAAGTAGAAATGAACATTTTTAACTGTAGACATTAATAGGTTGTTGGAAAAAATGGTTGCACCAAACGATTATAAGTGTAATAGCACTTTTCGTGTATAATTAGGATTGTCATTGGTAAAATATTTTTTACCAGCAAATTGCACACATGTGCTCTGGGGGAAATTTTCACCCAGCCTTGCAGAGATCTAGGGCTCAGTTTCCAGTTATGGCACTTTGACTTTTTTGGGTCTGTCCCAAATAGACGATAAAGTGAACAGAGACAAGGAACCAGAGCAGAATAGAACATCCCAGATTAGAAGAAGAAAGAAAAAAACCCACCAAATTGCCATGGTGGACTCTGTGCCTTTTGTTTGATGTCAGAAGGTGGTCTTTATTTCAGATTAGGAGGTTCACCTCCACTATAAAACACTATGGGGTGTTTCTGTTATGAATCACAAAATAGAATTTGTAGAAAGTATGTATGCATTGAGTCAGAAAACCATAGAGCTAACTCCTGCTATGTCGATGTACAGCGCTCCTTGAGTTTAATGAATGTGTGACTTCCTACTGTACTTAGATTCTTATAGATAGGTACATCTAAGATCATTGCATACTCTGGTATGCATTGAAAGATGTATGATATATAACAGAGACAAACTTCAGTTCTAGCTAATTGCTCAAATCATAATATGTCTTAAGCGTCTTTGCCGACATGAAGAATACATTTCCTCAATGGCATGCTCTCCAGTCTCACACTCTCTGGTGCAGTGTAGTGTGGTAAATCACTAAACCGAACCATTCATACTGCTGTGGTGTGGCGCTCAGCCTGATCCAAATACTGTTTCCCGCTCAACTCACTGATCCAAATCCAGCATTAATCTCTTGTATTTATATTTAGAGCACAATCGTGAGGGGATTTGACCTAAAACCTGTTCCTGGCTGTGAAGTTAAGACATGTACGCACACAGCCACACAATCCCCAGGCAGGTTTTGCTTTATAGGACATTAAAACTAATCAAGAGCATTAACAGCAAGATCGTTTATGACCATCTGAAGGGTTCATCGCTGTCTGTCAGCTACTCAAAACTATTGATGCAGAAATTAACATTTGAATTGAATATTTTGCTGATTAAAAGAATGGAAATACGATCACAATTCATGTTGTTATCTTGTGCCGAACCTCTCCTCTAACAAACATTACATTTACGTGTCCACACAAGAGCCATTCTTGCAGTGCAACACAGTTACCCTTGAATGGGCCCAGAAGTGAGTTTTCTAAAAATGTTTATCTCCTGTCAGATCTACCTCATATAGAGGCTTGTCATGTCCACCGTAGCAGGCAGGAATTTATTTTTCGTCTTTCGTCAGTAGAACATAATCTAGGGTTCCCATCAATTGAAGGATGACTCATGATGACTGTAACTTGAAGCTTGTTCAGTTTCAATCTGATGGCTTAACAGTTTACCTTAAGCTGTCAATGTGTTCAGACTTGTGAGGGTGGGATTTTTCTTTTTATGTTATGTGTGGCCACATTGAATGGACAAAATATCATAAAAAAAACCTACAGAACTGCCTGAAATTAAAGCCAAATTCATAATACTGTAAGTGATAGTAATTTACATAATGTATAATATTGTTACTACTAATATTGTTTTCAAATGTTAAACTCCCTCTCTCTGTGTCGTTCTTGTCTTTCTGTCATCTTGTTTTCCTTTTGCTCATCTCGCTCTTTTGTTTTCCTTTTGACAGGAGCGATTCCAAGTGAAAAACCCGCCTCACACGTACCTCCAAAAGCTGAGGAGTTATCTAGACCCAGCAGTCACGCGGAAGGTGAGTGCCCTCGCTAACATGCTATCCTGTTCCACTGCGCAGCTTTTCCTTCCCCTCTGACCCTCTATCTCTTGTCCAGGATGTCCTTACAGCTGAGGAAAGATTTCACGCATTGCTTCTGGAGCAGGACAGCTTGGGAACTTAAGTTAACAGTCAACAGTGTGACTTAGTGAGAAAGGAGACAGTTGTTTATGTGGAACGCCCAGGTTTGAGAAACCTCTGCCCAGCTGAAGTGTCATTAAGCTAGACACTGAATCCTTACCAGTCCCCTGTGGCGCTGTTCTGTGACTGACAGCATTCTCTGACCTCATTCTCTGACCTCTCTGTGAGGAAGAGCAACGGAAAAAAATAAATAAGAGTAACCTCAAGGCAGAGAAGAGAATAATAGTATTGATAGTCAAAGAATGGGATATAGTTTACTAATTGCTGCATTGACATTTCTTTTCAGCCTGGCAAGAGCTAGCTAGCTACATAATAAATATGGCCTTATGTCATCTGTTTCCTTGGCTGCTTGAAAGGGAGCAGAAGGGAGTAAGAGGAGGGGCTCCATGAAACAATCAGCCAGCTCCCAGGCTTTGCCAAAATGAAGTCTTTTTGGCCTGAGAGGGCTGTGGGCACAGTGCTAGGAGACCGATCTCTGTGATAAAACAAATTAACCTATAGACTTTGCCAGAATAACAACAAATTGCTGAATAATTAAATTTGCACTGACTGGAGTTAAAATTTTACATCACAACAAGCCAGCTAGGGCAGCATGAACAGAGCTGTAATGACAGGGGCAAAAAGAGAACAACAATGGCACATATAGACACATAAACCAGTACAAATCACAGCACATACTCAAAACACAGAATTGTTTAAATATTAAAAGTGCAAATATATATATATATATATATATATATAAATAAATAAATAAATTTGGTCCTTGTTATTTACTTGAATTTTTGACATTTTTTTGTACAATTAAAAAAAGAAGGAATAAGTGTTCCTCTTCATTGCTTCTAGTGCTTTAATTAGCTTTAGAGGTGCTAGTAGGTGGACTGTTTTTACCCCTGTCCTGGACAGATTTTTTTTTACCACCGGACAGAACCAGGCTAGTTGTACTCCTGTTTTCAGTCTTGCTAAGCTAAGCTAACCATCTCCCGATTGTAGTTTCATTTTGAGTGATAACCAATCTTCTCAAGGGCTGCAACTAGCGATTATTTTCATAGTCGATTAATCTGTTGATTGTTTTCTCGATTAATCCATTAGTTGTTTGGTCTATAAAATGAAAACTGTGGATCCGTGTTTCCCAAAAGCCGAAGATGACGTCCTCAAATGTCTTGTTTTGTCCACAACTCAAAGATATTCCGTTTACTGTCACAGAGAGAAGAAACTAGAAAATATTCACATCAGAGAATTTTTACTTTTGTCTTAAAATATTACTCAAACCGACTAATCGATTATCAAAATAGTTGGCGATTAATGTAAGAGTTGACAACTAATTGATTAAACGATTAATCGTTGCAGCTCCATTCTCAACTAACTTTTGGAAAAAAACAAATAAGCACATTTTCCACAACATCAAACTCTTCCTTGAAGGAGATGGTAACCACATTTAAAACTCTGGGTGTAAACACTTAACATAGTCATGGCTGAAGGATTTCAGACAGACTAGATGACATTTACTAATGTTTGTCTACCCTCTCTCGTTTTGATTAAACTCATCTGCGGCTGCGTGACTAACTGTTGTTTGGTCTGTGTTAAACTACTCTACTGTAGATGGGGGAACTTTGAGAGACATGCCCAAGCATCTTTTTCTTTATTTATCATCTTGTTTTTAATGTTTATTCTCATGGGCTGAGACACGTGGGATTTTGGCCTATTCCTTACATTGATGAAAGACCTGAAGCAGACAAGGAAATAGGAATTGTATGAGAGTAAAGTGAGAACGGCAATGGAGAGGGAGGGAAAGAGGAAGACTGAATAATGGAGAGAGGGTAGAGAGGGAGAAAGAGATGGACAGAGAACGAGAGAGACAAACTCGAGAGCACGGAGGAAAAGAGTTATGGGCTTCTTTCTACATTCCTGCTCCATCCCCCTTTTCTTCAACCTCAAAACAATTGCCACTTTGTGCCACTGTGAGAGAGCTGGAGGTCATTGCCTTTGCTTTCCATAGGCAGGCTCCGGTGCATTCCTCTGGGCAGCTCCCAGCCAATAGGCAGCCAAGGAGGAAGAGCTCCAGTCCAACTAGTCCCCAAGAATGTATCAGCCATTGATTTGTTTCCAGGATGACCCCTCCTGAGCTCACACTCCCCAAAATCTCTATTTTTTCCCCTCCGTCCACACTCTTGGTGCTGTCTTTCTGCTCTCACTTTCCCCTTTCATTGCTCCCTCCCTGTCTCCTCCTCTTCTTCTTCTTCTTTCTGTCTGCCGTCTTCACCCTCTTCCCCCACTGTCGGCTCCTCTCTCTTCCTGCTCTCTCTGTGTTGCAGCTGGTAGTACTTAAAGTGTGGACTGTAGGGTGTTTGGTGGGAGAAGAAGAAGGAGGGGGTGGCCTCTGGGAGCCTGCGCAGTACCCCTAAAAATGCTCTGCTTTCCACACAAACACACAAAGGGCTCCTCCCTAATAAAAACACTCTGTTTCTCATCTCCTCATGTGCCAAACACACCGCCCAAGCCCAAAGACACAGACTAGAGAGAGAGACCCTAGCTATGGGAACAGCTCTCTGTGGATGTTAATAATAGGTTAACACAGGGCTGAGCTCTGTTTCCTCCCTGATACAAACGCATCATGGAAAGTGACCAGGCCCTCCAACTCTGGGTGGATACTGGGTTCTCTTCTCTTCTCTTCTCTTCTCTTCTCTTCTCTTCTCTTCTCTTTTACATTGACGGAAATCAAAAACCTTTACCTTTTTATTAATGAATAGAGCTGCAGTTTGTGATTAGATCTGTCAGATTAATTGCTTGGTCTATTAAATGTCAGAAAACAGTGAAAAATGTCCAACTGATGTCAGTACAAAGGTACAAAACTCATAACATATTCCTGACTGTAATCATAAAGTAGTTCATTGAATTATTTGAATCATTTTTAGTTTATCAACTAATTGATTAATCGACTCATCGTTTCAGCTTCATTATTTCAAATGTAAAAATGTTTTGATAATCCTGGGACTCTGTAATGGTTTACACTGAAAAATAAATAGTTAAACATTTCTAATAAATAAAATAATAAATGATAAATAAATAACTCTTCTCTTTATTATATTTACCCATAAAAAATATATGACAGTTGATTTGTTTAATTGGCATGCGAAAAGAAGTTGTTAAATTTTTTTTTTATATGAAAACTAGAAGGGTAATAGGAGAGAGCAGACCTCCGCCAAAGCATACCCTATCTCACACAATGTTAATGCGGTGTGAATTTTAGTCTGGAACAAATTTTTCTGATTATTCCGACACCACATGAATGCATCACAAACGCCATATCTCGCAATGTTAACGAAAGTTAACGTGATTCTGATCCACTCCAAAATGTAATGGGTTCTTCCTTGGACCATGCTACACCCTTCCACAAAGTTGCATGAAAATCAGGCCAGTACTATTTCCGTGATCCTGCTGATAGTCAAACAAACAAACAGACAGACACACTGAACCGAAAACATAACCTCCCTGGCGGAGGTAATAACTCTCCTCTCTGATACTACAGTTTCACTCCCTATCATCAGGGATTGTCCCCTCCTGTTTGATCACCACCGGTCATTCACTTTGCTTGTCTCGTTGCTGCAGTTGTGCAACAGCCTGAAGGGCCTTTGTTGGGTCTTGCAGATCACCTATTATCAGAGGCTGAAATCAAAGAGGAGCCTGCTCGTTCTCTGCTGTTTCTATTTAATGGCAGCTCATACCTTCAATGCACATAGCTCACCCACTTAAACTCTCTTATAGCGGTAGCCACAGTAACAGGACAGAGAGAGAGAGAGTGTGTGTGTGTGTGTGTGTGTGTGTGTGTGTGTGTGTGTGTGTGTGTGTGTGTGTGTGTGTGTGTGTGTGTGTGTGTGTGTGTGTGTGTGTGTGTGTGTGTGTGTGTGTGTGTGTGTGTGTGTGTGTGTGTGTGTCACTGCTGCGTGTGCTGGTAGCGCTTGTGAGTTAACCAATTAGGTTACTTGATTATATCACAGTGGAGGAGGGATTACTGCTATATACAGTAAAGAACCAATGTGAGCAAACAAGATAACTGGAACTACTCCACATTCACAGTTTCCAATGAGTCAGCTTGCCTTCACAAAAAAAAGGCCCACTTCAAAATCTTATGAAAACAACCCTCAAAACAAGTTTTATTTTGTAATTAGTACACCACTTGCCTGCTTTCACATTTTAAATGTCACTGTGGTCTATGTCTGTTTGTCTGACCTTTTAGTCAGAAAAAGTTTTCTCCAGCCAAAACATTGCTGCGCTACCACTTGATAATTTACAGTTCTGGTGGTACGATAAAATATTAACTCCCCCTTTTTTTCCTTTCTCAGAAATTCAGACGGAGAGTTCAGGAGTCCACCCAAGTCCTGAGAGAACTGGAAATTTCGTTACGGACCAATCATATAGGGTAAGTCACTGCAGGATTGTGTGAAGCTTGTGTAGTGTTGAATGTCCCAGACCTGATTATATTAGATTCAGGGGGGAACAATTTGACATTCCAGACACCCGGAGACGCAGACGTTGACACTAACCACCACCATCCCCCATTCATCTCAGTGCTCCAGCCTAATATTACACAGAAAGCCATGTGGCCATGGAGACAAGATGAATCGATTGATTGTTTGGAGCGGCTGACACGTGAACAGCCTTTGGAAGGAAAACACATTTTTCTTCATTCTTACATCAGTGTTTCAGTCTGCCATCCTGAAGAGGCGTTCTAATAGATGCTACTAATGAGAGAATGATATTGAGCTGATATTGATTCAGTGTTGTATAGATCATCGTAAAGGAAAGATCAATATCTCAATGAGCTGCACACGATGTCTCAGTGTTTTGTCTGGCTATAGATCATAGGGCCTGTCTCTGATTAGAGACCCTGATAGTTAAAGACTGTGATGGATTACTCAGCATCACTAATTAGGCCATAATGCATTCTGGGATCTGTAAGATCCAGGGGCCTCATTTATCCAGGCAAGCTTTAAAAAAAATACAGATACAGCATGGGGACAAATAGAAAATTATTGAATTTTATGTAATGAGGGCTAGCAGTTGGGAGGGATGTTGATGTGGGCGGGAGACATGGAGACCCTGTCTTGGACAGGAAGAGGCAGCCACAAGAGCGCTGATCCAGAGATACCGGTACACACTTATCAGATTCTGCTCTTCAAACCAAAATAAACTTCAACCACAGCCAGAGATGAGGTCTGTCTGGCAAACCAGTTGAGGCATTGTTTACATGGATTAATAGAGACCTTATGTTGGTAAACCAGATTACATAAATAATCTACCTAATCTAGATTAGACAAAGCATTACCATGATGGCAGAGGGACAGGGAGAGAGATTGAGAGTACGGTCAGCGAGGGGGGTAGCGAGGGGGCAAGATGTCACCCACTCAGACAGTGAATAATTACTGCTTCTTTTCAGAGGTGATACAGAGAAATATATCTATCGTGTAGGCTGTGTATAATGGATAGATTGTCCCTGTACGAGCACTGCTGATGATAACCCCGGCTCCCTGCCTGCCTGCTTCTCACATGTTGCTCAGTGGTCAACAACATGTGGTGAATGGGAGGATTGTTAGTTAGTGTCCTGTGGTAATGATTACCATGTGGCCAGACAAGCCCTTTTTTAAAACACAGGGCCCCACCAGGCACTGCTTTCCTGGACTCTCTCGTTAGCCTTACTCGCTCCCATGTAGTTACACCACAGGGGAGCAAATAAAGAAGCAGCTATTGGATTTTTAAAGCAGTTTAGTCTTACATCTTCATCAGCAGTACTGCTCAAAAGCTGGCTGTGTGTCATTATGTTTATGCCCTGCAAATTTTTCTAATCACTGAGTAATCAGGCCTGTCGAAGCCGTCTGCAGCTCCAATAAAAAGCACCATCATAGGATGCGATCAGATAAAGATGTTCTGTGATTCAGCTCACACTGCTTATAAATATGGGAGAGCAGCACATGCCAAATGTAGCAGGAGCTTTCCCTGTGAAAAGCTTGGCTTTTCTGTGCAGAATAAAAAAATTAAACAGGTGTGTGAAACGGGGAAAACAGGCAGACTTAATAATGTGATTCTGTAGATGTGTGTGGATGCCTATGCTTGCAAACACATGCATGGGGGATATGTTTGCTGCTTTGAAGTCTGTCAAACGGATAATTACAATTCTTCTTGGCAAAGGGAGGGATTAATTGAGGGAGAGAGGGTGAATAATCTGAAAACATCTGCATACCAAGGTCAGGTCAGAAAAATGGAAAGATGTGCGCTACCCATTAAATATAAGCATCTGGTGATGTTTCATTCCAGATAAGAGATGGAGAGACTCGGAGAATGAGTTCTATAGCTGTGATTATCCCAAAGGAGATGAGTTTTTGTTGAAACTGATTAAACTCAGAAACTACCAATATTATGAAAGCTGGTTCTTGTTCCAACTGCTGATCAATTATATGTTCTGTGTGTGTTCTTTCTAGAAATGACCCAAATAATGTTATATGAGTCTGTGTGCTGATAAACCTTTGTTGAGTTAAACTTGCTTCTGTCTATCTTCAGGTGGGTGAGAGAATTCTTAAATGAAGAGAACAAAGGCCTGGACGTGCTGGTGGAGTATCTTTCTTTTGCACAGTATGCCGTCACGTAAGTCACTACCAGCTCTTTCTCTGTATATCACTATGGTCTATATGCAGAACTGACAACCATCACAATGCTGCTATTCTCCACCACCACTGCTGCTGCCTGGTTGTCAGAAACACTGAGTCACTCAGGGACCATTGCTGACACATTGGCACTGTGTATTATACCAACCATAGGCTTCTATTCATAGAATGATGGTGTGAATATTAGTCAGTCAAAAGGTCCATGTTCAGGGCCAAAGAGCCACGCAGTTACATTTTTAATTCACCCTCCCCACTTCACCATATGTTATTATGGTCTGTCCACATTATGAATGGTTAGCAGTAAAATTGTGTTTACCCTCAGTACCACCACCGCAGCAGCATATACAAGTCATGGAAACGACCAGTCTAAAAACTGAAATAGATCATAGCAGGTATGCTGTAACTACCAGCTCTTTCCAAGGTTTCTACCAAGTACAACAAAACATGAGACATTTTGCATCATATCTAAACCAATAACCTGAAATGATAGCGTTAGTTTTAGAGTTGAGTACATTTTCACCTCTGCCAGCACTCATTAATTCAAGTGCATGACCAATATATGAGATACAGTACTGTATATATGGGATATTGACTTATCTTAAAACAGATATCTGTCTTTTTTTAAATTCATTTATATTTAATTATGTTAGCAGCTGATGTTATAGACAGTAGTGTATGCTTAGTGGCCCGCTAACTGATGAGGCTTGTTTGGTTTAACTTCGGTGCTTATTTGCTGGTTAGCGAGTTAGTTGTCTTAGCTAGGCTGGTTAGCTTAGCTGCTGGTAAGTTCCTTTTATGACTGTCAAGGAAGGGCCTTTTGCTAGCTAAAGTAGCAGGATTTATCCAAACAGTGTAAGCTTGTTTCCATGTCAAATATTTTACTGTTACTGTCACGTTTCAAACCAAGTTTATTTTAAATGCTAAAATGTTGTGCCTCAGACACACCTTTAGTAAGTAACCACATTTTAGGGATCTTTAAAAAATAGTTTGTCTAACCCCAGATAATGGTTTTTAGATTGTTTTGTTTTTTATTGTTGTCAAATAATAATGATACCACACTGGCTTCATAAATCCACTATCAGTCAGACTTTAAATAATAACAAGTTAATGCTTGTTTCTTGTTTTCACGGTGCAACAGGTTTGATGGGGACTGTGCAGAGAACAACCCAGAGGCTGCTATGGATAAGTCTAAGCCCTGGAGCCGCTCTATAGAAGACCTGCATGGAGGAAGCACCCTGCCGTCTTCCATCACTGGAAACGGCATCACACGTGCTAGCCGACATTCCACGATACGGTACTGACTATACACATATTAATTGATGGTTAAGAAGATTCACCATTGTCTGTGTGTTTGTGTGATTTGTAACTGTTTACAGCTAACTTTTCCATTTAGGGTTACTAGTTACCTAGTGTTCAGCCAAAGCAATGTGGTTGTATTGTGATTATTTTGAGTCACACATTTCATATGAGGCCTCAGCTGCCCCTTTATGTAGTCATGAGGTTTGTAAGACTTTAAATGGCATAAAACACATTTCTGCAGCAGGACACTATTTGTCTGGATTTTTTGGATTGTCGACCGTGCTGGTTTTGCACATGATTATGACACATGATTGACAGCAACTTTTCATGAGACAGACAAGCAGCAAAAGGAAATATCTTTTTTATGGATCTGTTTTGTTTTTATGAACACCAAACAAACTATTTTAGCTCCAAATCCTGTGCACAGAGGATTTCACAGCAGTGAATTGATAAAGTCATGCTAATATATGCTCTAAGGCACAAATCCCATTCAGTTGCATTATTTCTCTAATCCTCTCTGTCATTCCATTGATGTTTCGGTACAGCACTAATCCTAATAACTAATCCTTTAGAGGCAATTTGAAGTCACAAAGTACACAAAGAGCACTATTGATTTAATGAGGCACGTGTCTTTTTGATTTCAGATCCTTGCATGATAACCAAGTCAGTTGTTTTATATTGTCTCAAAGGTGCATTTCTGTTCCTATTCAAGTTTGCCATCAGTCATAGACAGTGATATATATGAAATGTATGTCCTGTTTATAAAGCCACACCTATTACCCTATTAAACCACCTATTACATTTTGTAACATCCAACAATCACCAGATAGTCAGGGCTTGTTTCATCATTATTAACTTATGTAATCTATGACTTATTGGCTGGTGATAATATCACTATTGGCCCATAACAGACTTTTGCTTACACATCTGCCTCCTCCAGATGTACCCCCTGTATCATCAGCATGTAGAGTGTGTGTAACTGGTGAGAGTGTCTTCAGTGAGGCTGACTGTCTCTTCTGTTCTGGTGTTCCTTCATAGTCATCTGCTCCTCTGTCTGCCAGTCTTCGACAGCAGGCAGGTCTCAGGTCTCTCGCTTTGCGCTTTGCTGGCTTAACCCTGCATCCCTGCTCCCAAGAGACAGACACACACACACACTCTCTCTCGCTCTCTCTCTCTCTCTCTCTCTCTCTCTCTCTCTCTCTCTCTCTCTCTCTCTCTCTCTCTCTCTCTCTCTCCTCTTCCTCATTGTACTTTATACCTCCCTGCTAGCGCTGCCCAGTTTATTTGTCCCACTGTCTGTGTCGGGGATGTGAATTATTTGTACTGCCAGCCTCCCCTCCTGCGCTAGAGACTAAATTCTACTTTCCTTGGAGCAAATGTTTTTTTCTGCACTCATTGTTCTTTTCTCTGTGCCTGTGTGCTGCTTGTGTGGCTTCCTAAATGCCATTATGTGCAGAAGCTAACCTAGTTTCTACAAAGCCCTGTAAAAGCAAAGGCTTTTACAGGGCTTAGATAGCCTCCAAACAAATTCTGTATTTTGGATACATGATAAATTGTTCTGGTTAATAAGAGATGCCACACTAATTATGAAGCATTTGCTCTAGTGGTTTTATAAATGTTTAACTGTCCATTATACAGAATCGTTGTCCCTTATTATATTTATCTCTCTTAAGATTAGCTTTAATTCAGAATAATAAAACAACTCAACAACTGGGTGTAAAATAACGATTTATATATGTCTTCTTCATACTGTCATCTTGAAGGACACCGAGCACACTAAGCTGTCCAAAGTGCTCTCAAATAAGACGGTATGGAGTGTGCTAGAAATTAGTAGCTGTGTTAGACCTGTGTCTTATAGTTATAGTTATAGATGTAGTGTTTGATATTGTTCTGTGGTGTTATTTAGAACGCGCTCCGTTTGTTGTGGCCGTGCTATTTTGAAAAAAAAAAAAATGTCATGTTTTGTAACCAGGGCATTAAATCCTCGACGGCTCAGAAATTTCTCCTGCCTGATGAGAATAAATCTGACCACAGCACCTCTCACCTCTCCTTTCAGTTTTTGGACGCATTGTCTCCTTGCAGTCATATTCAATTTGCTGTGTTGTGTCATATAAAGTTTAGTTGAGTAACTTTAGACAAGTCAAAGCAGGTCAAGGTATTATATTTTGCTGGTGTTACATAATCCTTTATCCCGACCTTGGTTTGAGATTAAGAAATATTGTTACTCATTCCCTCCCGATTGTGCCACGCCTCAGCTTGGATGTTGATTAACTAGGAGAGGAAACGCATTTCTTTTTCTTTTTTTTAGCTTTTTGCTGATGTGTGAAGCAGTTGCAGCGTGTCTCCTCTACCCAGCACGGCACCACATCCTGCTGAACACGACATGCAGAATGCTCACGGTTATGTCAGACATGCAAAACATTTTGATTATATTATATAATATAATATGATTAACTGTTTTCCAGCTAATTCCAATGTGAACTTGCCAAATTAAAAGATAGTAGGCTACTATCTTTGTCTTAAAATTGCTGACTCTTTCTTTAAAGCTCTAGCCTTTTTCAGACACTCACACACACACACACACACACACACACACACACACACACACACACACACACACACACACACACACACACACACACACACACACACACACACACACACACACTGTTTTGTTATTCAAAGAGGAGTCATGCCTTCAGGCATAGGAGCTGACACGAATCGGCGTGTCTATCAGTATCCTGAAGACACATTTTTTCCCCAGAACTCGGGCCAGTAATTGAACCTTGTGACAAATGTCTGAAATTAAACTGTTGGGCTCTGACTGGCTCTGCATGTCATTCAGTGATACTGCTATTCCAGCATTTCTCTTTTTGTTGTGAGAGCTGCATCAAGAGAAAAGGCCTCGTCTTTGTCCACATAAAGCTGCACAATCACTGTGCTGCATGCAAATGACTGACTTCTGTGTTAGCTGTAAATGATATCTTTGTGAAGGACATAAAATTAAAACAATTGAAAGAGGACCAAGGCTATAGATTATTTAGTCTTTTGTGTGTGTTGATGAAAGGTGGCGTGGCGGTTTAACAGCCTCCCTATGTGAAGGGGGTGGTGTGTGATGGAGGCTCAGTCCCAAATGACATCTGTTTTCTTATTTATCTGGGCCTCGTGCACTCTTGTTTGTGTTCAGTAGCTCATAGACTCAACACTTTTAGTAACAGTTTCCTATTATGACTAAATTGTTTTTTCGTCTTTTTCTATAATTATTTTTAGCTGCAACACACTTCCGAGCCGGAGAACTTTGAAAAACTCCAGACTGGTTTGCAAGAAAGACGATGTCCACGTCTGCATCATGTGCCTGCGTGCTATCATGAACTACCAGGTCAGCCTTCTGCACTCCCCATCCACACGGACTGCATGTCCCTCTGGAAGTACACTTATCTAACTGAAGCCAAATTCAATTTGTTCCTCTGCTAGTTCTCCATGTTTCGTTTCTTATGCAGTAGAATGCACCTTTTGCTTATTCAGTGGCTCTTCTCTGTTAATTAGCTTATTGTTCTCTGTCTTTCTCCCTCTGGTTTGTTTTTCATCTCCCAGTATGGCTTCAACATGGTCATGTCACACCCACATGCTGTGAATGAAATTGCACTAAGTCTCAACAATAAAAACCCAAGGTAAGTTAAAACAAAAAATAAAAATGAAATTTTAACATAAATGTGTTTTCATTTGGAGCTCAACAAATCCAGTACATGTTTTCCTAACAAAGACCCAAATCCATAATGGAACATTCAGAGTCCAACATTAGCCTCAGTGCACCTACACAGTCGGATCCAGAGTGAGTGACTTTGTAGCTCAGGGGCACATTCATCCCGACAGACGGGTCAGGGCACCGCTGGCACACTCCACTACACTGGCAGCTGTTCACTGAGACAGCAACCAGAAGGACTCACTCCGTGTGTGTGTGTGTGTGTGTGTGTGTGTGTGTGTGTGTGTGTGTGTGTGTGTGTGTGTGTGTGTGTGTGTGTTTTTCTTTCACTTTGTGCCCCAAGGTTCAAGGATTTCCTCAAAAGTGGATGTAAAACCACTTTGGTTCACCTGTCACATATCATTTCATCCAGGCAGAGAAATCCTGCATGAATGAACTGCAGACTGCACACGCACACACACACAGATTAGGCCTGGAAGTATTCATTTTTTATACCTGGCTTTTAATCCAGTTGATAAGAAGAAAATTTGGAGCTGTTTTACTTTTTTTTTTTTTCTCTCTCAGGTTGTGACATTACAAAACTTTTTTTCAAGTTATTTCAATTTAGTTACTATTACTGATTAATATTTATAAAGATGTTTAAACTTAAAGAGACATTAATTGTAATAAACACCATGTCGATACATTCTACAGAGAGGTTTCTGCATCTTAAATTGTTCTCCAGTTTTCCACTTTTGTTTGCTTCGTGTTTAAGTACAGGTTTGCCGCAGCGCTGGCACTTGCCATTTACTAACCTTTATTTTCTCCCTGTTTTACAGAACTAAAGCTCTGGTCTTGGAGCTCCTGGCGGCAGTTTGTCTCGTGAGAGGAGGCCATGAAATTATTCTCTCTGCATTCGACAACTTTAAGGAGGTACGAGCTGCACGGAGAGGGGAAATGGGGTCTGAGAAGACGAATATGTCATTACATTTCAACTGTGCAATTTCGAACTGTGACTCAGCCCTGGAGGAATGCTCCCCCGGCAGATGTGAGACCAGCAGATTCCTCAGGCTAGCATCTAGGAATGAGCTCTTTGTCAACAGATTACAGATACTGGTTTAGCTGCACAACACAACAGGACTCACTCGACTTCCAGAGAAAACAGCCATACGTGTGTTGACTAGATTTGGCGGACACATCAAAGCTCAGAATAGCAGAGAGAAAGATGCAACAGACAGACTTGCCTGACCCTTGTCTGTCTGGATGAGGTCTTCTGGCTGCTGGAGAAAAGAGTGGGAGGTTTATGATGGAGTGGGCGCTAACAGCAGCCCCATTTTGTAGCATAGGTCCCGCAAAAATGGGCCGACTGCAGTTAATGCAATATTTACACCCCTGAATGAAATATTGAGTGTTGTTCTCAGTGGCATAGGCATTAGTGGGGAGAATGAGACTTAGGCTGAATGTAGCTCTTCTAATGAGACGAAGGTTAGTGTCATGATAGTGTAGGCCGCTGGAAGCATTTGATGACTCACTCACATTTCTGTATTTTTTTGCAGTGTTGTAAAGGCAGGTTTTGGTTATTTTAGTTAAAAAACATCATTAGATCTAGTTTGCTAAGTGTCTTTGATATGCTGTGTTTGATGAAGGGGCTGCAGGCTGAGACTCAAAAAATAATTCAGAGTTTTTTTGGATACACACCCCTCCTCTTCCTCCCTCCCTTCCTTCTCAATTCTTCATCATGCTCCATCTCCCTCATTGCCCTCCAGATGAACTGTCTGAACTGCAGAGCATCTCTCTCTCTCGCGCTCGCTCTCGCGCTCTCTCTCTGTCTGTGTTTCTTTCTGTCTCCCAAATTCTAGTTCAGATAGGCAGGATAAAAACTACAGTATATGTGGTAAATGTTGTACACAAGCAATATTGAACACAGATGCACTGTGTACATTCAGGAGCAGTTCATGAATAACTGAGGTTATGGCGAGCTGTGATGTATTTAGCAGTCTTTGGTGAAGACTTTTCATCATACTGTTGATAGCCTCTGGTTTTCTAACTGAGAATGGGGATATTCATTCAAATGTATAGTTAAAAGGGTTCATGTGGTTCAACAGTCTCTCAGGGTAAGAGCATTCATCTCTTGTGTCTCACAGTATTTGGGCAGCACAGTAGTCAAAGCTGACATCAGGAGTGTTTTTTGTGTGTGTTTGGCAGCGCATCTCATGGTTTGTGTGAATTATGAGGAGTTGGTGATGTATTTTATGCAAATCAGTGATTGGTTGCATACATCACTGTGGGTTGCTCTCTACACCTAGATTCCAATAAATACAATAAGTGTGATGTGGTTTGTTTTGCAGGTGTGCATTGAGACGCAGCGATTTGAGAGGCTAATGGAGTATTTCAAGAACGAGGACAACAACATCGACTTCATGGTATGTTTACGCACGCACACACGTACACTCCTAACGACTATTGATCACACTCCAAAGCCTCAAAAATCACTAGGCAAAACCACAGATGGCTTGTGAAGGTTTTTGAGCTAACAAAGCCCTGAGTGAATGTTTCTTTCTCATCCGTGTCAAGCCTTTAGAGGCAGCATTTCATTTAGCTACTAGCATAGTGTTGAGCTGGTTAGAAATGTAGATATTTTTAATATTTCCACTGCTGCGCTTGTGTCCTGATATGTTTGTCCAACGAAGAGTCCAGTTCGACGATACACACTCACAGCGCTCCCTGTCTTTGTGCGAGCCTTTTCATTTTTCTCATCACAGACTACAGACATATGGCGCCATACATCAAACTGAAGTAGTGGCCCTTAGCCCTGTTATTTCCAGGCTAAATAGTGCTAAATAGCCTGGCAGATAAGAATAAAAGACACTGTGAAGAGAATGCCAACTTAGTATTTTGTATAGTGTGTGTGTCCATCAAAGTGTCTTAATTGATGTGAGGCAAACCGTGTGTGTGAGTGTGTGAGTGTGTGAGTGAGTGAGAAAACCAACAGAACCGAAAGTTTATTATGCGCGTGTCAGGGTAGAAGAAGTGTGTGTGTACATTAGACATTGTGGAGATCCCCCTTGATCTGTTGTTTACGCAGGCTCCCTTAAGGCAGCCGGTGGAGTTGAACTGGCTCATTTTGTTAATTTGTTTTTTCAGATCCTCTTAATCTGCCAGATAAACTACTCAGCCAGCCAAGCAAGCACAATAATGAGGATTTATACACACTATTTCAGTGGAAGCCATATTAAAAGGAATTAGATGTGATAATGAGCATACAACCATTCTACAGAAGTACCAGGCTGATGTAGAAAACCCTCAAACCTGTTGTCTATTAACACATTACTTAGGGCTACATTAACACATACTAGGGCTGGGCGATATGGAGAAAATCAAATACCACGATATTTTTGACCAAATACCTCGATATCGATACCGCAACGATATTGTAGTGTTGACTATTGGTGCTTTCACAAAATATGTACACAATGAGATTTTTGATAAATAATCATCAGTAATGTGGACATAATGACTAAGTGGGTAAGGCAAATAATAGAACAGTTACAACAGTCTGGTAAGTTCAGAAAAGTACATCACTCTACTGTAATGCAGCCTTTAAAACCAGGAAAAGACAACACTTATGCCATAATATGATATTATGATATCCAAAATCTAAGACGATATCTAATCTCATATCATGATATCGATATAATATTGATATATTTCCCAGCCCTAATTTTTACCTTAGATTGTCAGCAGACACGCACAGAGTAGATTCTATGCAAACACTGAGAGAGCCTTCTGTTTTTGTTGTGTTGAATCCTCATTCAGTAACAGTATTTCTTCTGTTTAATTCCCCAGGTGGCCTGTATGCAGTTCATCAACATAGTTGTGCACTCAGTGGAGGACATGAACTTCAGAGTTCACCTACAGTATGACTTCACCAAGCTGTGTCTGGACGACTACTTAGACGTGAGTTGAGACGTAATGCTGCAGGAAAAATGCACAGACGGTCCGAACACTCCCGCTCTTTAATATTCAGCTCATTCCAGAGCACATATTATAGCAGCCCTGAGACAGAAACCATAGAAAAGCAGTCAATAATGGCTTTTCCATTACCTCAGAAAAGAATCTGTCAGATCTGTAAATGTTGCACTCCTTAACTGCCACACTCTTATCATCATGGCATTTCTTTTTGTGTGCATGTTTTCCAGAAACTAAAGCATACAGAGAGCGATAAGCTGCAGGTTCAGATCCAGGCCTACTTGGATAACGTGTTTGACGTGGGAGCCCTTCTGGAGGATGCCGAGACCAAAAATGCTGCCCTGGAGCGTGTGGAGGAGCTGGAGGAGAACATGTCACATGTGAGAGCGCTCAACTGTTTGATTTTACTCTGAAAATCCACAAAACTGACTCCTTAATCTCATTTATATTCTCTCGCAAAAGGCTATGTATTAATGTCAGGATATCCAGGATGTCAGCATTGGATTTACTATGATCTCACGTTTTCCCTTAACGGTCAGCCATCACAAAAAGACTGTGAGGGCACACTATATATGAACACACTTCTTATATCATTCATAACTTTTAAGTCTTCACAATTTGTTCAGAGTTTTATATATATATATATATATATATATATATATATATATATATATATATATATATATATATATATATATATAGTATGTATGTTAAATGCCTTACATCAGTGCCTCCCTTTGTTGATATATTGAGTTGTACGTTGTCACCGCAATGATTTCATGTCACCCTATCGTCCTTTTCCTCCTGGCTATTGTTCTTTAGATGACAGAGAAGCTGCAGGACACGGAGAACGAGGCCATGTCCAAGATCGTGGAGCTGGAAAAGCAGCTGATGCAAAGGAACAAGGAGCTTGAATCGATCAGGGTTAGATTCCAACTCTGAGCATTCACATTAATCTTTTAAGTTGTCATTAAGCACTCACAATAACCACTTATTACAAATAGGTTTTACCTAAACTGTTAAAATGTGCTTTTTGTTGTTGGGTTTCCACTCTCACTCCAGAAATATAAAAAATATATAATTTAGACAATACCTTTTTTAATTAATCTGAACTCCCTTTGTCTGTCCCTCTCCCACATAGGAAGTCTACAAAGACACCAGCTCGCAGGTCCACTCACTGCGACAGATGTTGAAAGAGAAGGACGAGGCCATCCAGCGTCAGAGTAACCTGGAGAAGAAGATCCACGAACTTGAGAAACAAGGCACCATCAAGATCCACAAGAAGGGAGATGGAGACATCTCCATCCTGCCCTCACCGCCCTCCGGTGTGGAGGGCTTTCTGGGTGCTGTGATGGGAGCGAACGGCGCAGCAAATCATGCAGGAGTGGTAGCCGGCACGCTGGCTCCACCACCACCTCCTCCACTGCCAGTGAACGGCACATGTAGGTTTAACATTAGTCCGTAGCATGTAAACTGTTAATCATGAAATGCAGAAAGAAGCGAGAGAGAATATACACATTTTGCATGTCGCATAAACAAATGATACTAAGCATTGAGCGTCTCTCCTCTCTCCCAGTGTCAAACGGACCATCAGCAGTCATTCCTGCAGCAGCTCCCCCACCTCCACCACCTCCCCCTCCACCTCCGCCTCCTCCTCCCCCAGGGCCAGCCTCACAGATCTCAGCACCTCTGCCCCCTCCGCCTCCTCCTGTAGCGCCCCCACTGCCCGGCTGTGGGACGCCTACAGTCATCATGAACTCTGGGTTAGCAGGTAAGGTCATCTAATCTAGCAATCTAGCAAGTTTGTGCCTATATGTGAGTTACTGTATGTGATGGAAAATGGTCCTTTAATGGGCATAGAAGTTTATATAGGTTTAGATATATATGATGTACAGTTTTGATTGAGTCACTGATTGGTTATGGCTTGTTGCTCAATAAAATTAGTCTAAATCTGTATTTGTATGTTTTAATAGTTGGTGGATCAGAACAATATATAACTAAATGACAATGGATGGCATATTATTATCTAATGTTAAAGTCATTGAAACATTTGATCATTTTAACATTTGATTTGAACAAAAACCATCTATTCATTTTCAGCGACTAAAGTATACATCTGTAATTAAAAGATAATTAAAAGACAGTTTGAACTAAGTTTTCCCATCTGTGTTGAGCTGACAGTTGATGTGTCCGAAACTTAACTTACCAAATAATCGTAACCTAGCAAACTCACTGTCAGGCAATGTTGATGAGTAACAAGGCCAGACCTTCAAGTGACTCATTGAATTAGGCTTTTCTTTACTGTATGTAGATGTGGGTGCATATTCCTGGGTATGTAATGCACGTGTACGCTAAACAATTCGAGTGAAGTTACACCCTCCTGAGAAGTTTAAAGGTCCCATGACATGGTGCTCTGTGGATGCTTTTATATAGGCCTTAGTGGTCCCCTAATACTGTATCTGCAGTCTTGGTGCAGAATTACAACCACTAGAGCCAGTCCAACAATGAGCTTTCCTTAGGATGTGCCATTTCTGTGTTTGTAGCTATTGAGGAGGAGGGGGGGGGCAAGGTGGAGGGTGGGGGTGTGGCCTTGAGCAACTGCCACTTTGCTAGTTTGAAAGCCTGATGTCTCTCTCTTTCTCATGGGCGGGCCAAACTCTCTGGGCGGGCAAAGCAGAGAAAGGGGAGGTAACCTTGCTCCTTATGACCTCATAAAGAGGAGATTCCAGATCGGCCCATCTGAGCTTTCATTTTTTCAAAGGCAGAGCAGGATACCCAGGGCTCGGTTTTCACCTATCGCCATTTCTAGCCACTGGGGGGACCATAGGCAGGCTGGGGGAACTCATATTAATGTTGAAAAACCTCATAAAGTGAAATTTTCATGCCATGGGACCTTTAACAATACAGGGATGCCAGTTGTTTTGGTTACATCAGTCAGTAAACAGTGAAAACCCCTTTTAAGTTTTCTCTTTAACACCCAGATCCTGTACCTTGTGTGTTTGAGGTGTGCACGTGTAAGCTTTCTCTCTAACTCTGCCAATTTCATAATGATTTGTCTTTGAATTGTTTCTTTTTCTGCCAACCAGAGGGACCCATCAAACTTTTCTGTAGGTTCTGCTTGTCTGTGTTTGGTGTTTTGTCCCCCCACTGCCTTTACTCTGTCACAAGTTTTAGGAAAATGGTATTGCAGTCTCTGAATACCACTAGAAAACAAACAAACAATTCCCATTTGTAGTCTCTTAGAAATAGTGTAGAAATTGTTTTCATTTTCGTATTTTCTTTTTTTGCCACCTCTGACATGAGCTCGGCAGCATATAGAACCACATAATCCAAAAACACGTGAACTGTGACTTTATGAATTCTTTTCTGTCCTTCTGCTGTTTTTCCTCTGCCAGTGAGACTGTCTGTGAAACGATTAGATGAATTTAAACAACAGAGAAAATACCAAATTTCAAAATTCTGCATGATTTACCTTCACACCTTGTTGTAGTGTTGTAGATTATGCTGGACTCATGACTGAGAGTAAGACTTTGTGTGTGTGTGTGTGTGTGTGTGTGTGTGTGTGTGTGTGTGTGTGTGTGTGTGTGTGTGTGTGTGTGTGTGTCTGTTTGTGTTAATTCCACATCGCAGTGTTGCACACAGTGACCTGCTGTGGCACGCAGAGGATAGAAAGTGAAAGCCGTTCTGCCGAGCTGGAATGCTGTTAACCTTTCCCATGACAACCTTATCTTTCTGTCCCTGCTGACACTTTGTCTGTGTAACTAAGCAGGGCACCACCTCGATGTTCAGCTGAAGTAAATCAGCCCAGGTGGCCACAAATAGCCATAATCTGTCCGATAAATAGCGTGTCACCCAACCAGGCAGGAAATCCTCACCATATGCACCACTTACTGTACAGGGTATACCCTTTGGCCTTGTTCTCCTACCACAGGCTAACAGGCATCAGTCTGCTTCAAGCATGACCAAGTGTCCTTTTTGTTTAGTTTAAAGAAAGGAAGCATTCTTTCTCTCTCTCTGTGTGTGTGTGTGTGTGTGTGTGTGTGTGTGTGTGTGTGTGTGTGTGTGTGTCTACTTTCATGTCAGGTAGACGCTGTGCTAACTCTTCTGTTTCCTGTGTAGCTGTTAAGATCAAGAAACCCATCAAGACAAAGTTTCGTATGCCCGTCTTCAACTGGGTGGCCCTGAAACCAAACCAGATCAACGGGACTGTCTTCAATGAGATTGATGACGAGAGGATACTTGAGGTAAGAGTCTGCTCTAGGTTAACAACCGCTTAGTCCACTTCTGGCCTCATTTCCACGATAACAGAACATTAACCGATTTTGTTTTTCGGCGTCTTTAAGGACCTGAACGTGGACGAGTTTGAGGAAATGTTTAAGACTAAAGCCCAGGGCCCGGCTATTGACCTCACCACGAACAAGCAGAAGGTCATCCAGAAGGGGCCCAACAAGGTGGCGCTACTGGACTCCAACAGAGCAAAGAACCTGGCCATCACACTGAGGAAAGTGGGCAAGACTCCTGAGGAGATCTGCAAGGCCATTCAGATGTAAGCCCCTTCAAAATAAAACAAAAGACCCCAATCCGTCTGGTGTTCTTGCATGCTTTCTATGCACGTAGTACCTGAATGAGACATATGACACATTCACTTGCACTGTATGCTGGCATTTGATGAATGTTATTATTCAACAGACAGTCATACAGTATGTTACCAAATGGTCAGTGTCCTTTGTTTTAGGTTCTCAGTATGTAACATACTCTGTGTAACCCGTGTCTCCCCTTCTTTTAGCTTTGACCTGCGAACTCTGCCGGTGGACTTCGTGGAGTGTCTGATGCGCTTCCAGCCCACTGAGAATGAGATTAAAATCCTGCGGCAGTATGAGAAGGAGCGCAAGCCGCTGGAGAGCCTGCCGGACGAGGACCGCTTTATGATGCAGTTTAGTAAAATTGAGCGGCTCATGCAGAAGATGACCATCATGGCCTTCATCGGCAACTTCTGTGAGAGCGTGCAGATGCTCACACCGGTGAGAACTGGGATTTCTTTTGTGGGGGACAATATATTCCAAAACCAAAACACTGAAAATGATTAGGGGCAGGTTATACAGCATGCTGTGACCATAGAAAGCAACGATGGTGCAGTGAAATCGACATCTTCTCATGTCGTCCTCTTTGTTTTCCCCACAGCAAATTCATGCAGTCATCGCAGCATCTGTGTCCATCAAGTCGTCACAGAAACTAAAGAAAATTCTAGAGGTAACTTATTTATTTGTGTCTGGACTGAACATAATGTTAAATGAATGCATGGATTTTCTTTTTCACATTCTTGTCCCTTGTTGTTTGTCCAGATCATCTTGGCACTCGGAAACTACATGAACAGCAGCAAAAGAGGAGCTGTGTACGGATTCAAGCTGCAAAGTTTAGACTTGGTACATTGCCTTCTTCTGACTTAAAAGCCTTATTCTTTTTCTTTAAAAATGTTTTCCAAAGTTTAGTGTTCTTACTTTTACTTTCTCTACAGCTACTGGATACCAAGTCGACAGACCGTAAGATGACGTTGTTACACTACATAGCCAATGTGGTAAAAGAGAAATACTCACAAGTTTCTCTCTTCTACAATGAGCTGCACTACGTGGAGAAAGCTGCAGCAGGTGAGTCATACAGTGCAGATGTGTTTGCTGCTCTGCCACACATTCTTATCTGACTTTTTACAGTTCAGCGCAGGGTTGCATGTTTACTCATACGTCCGCTCTTGTTCCCAGTGTCGTTGGAGAACGTCCTGCTGGATGTTAGGGAGCTGCAGAGAGGCATGGAGCTGACCAAAAGAGAGTACAGCATGCACGGCCACAACACCATGCTCAAAGACTTCATCACACACAATGAGAGCAAGCTGAAGAAGCTGCAGGATGATGCCAAGATTGCACAGGTAACATGAGCACTCCTTTCTTTGCAATTGCTTCAATGCCTTGTTTTTTGTTAACTCTGTTGTTGTGACAGGGTTTAAATGAAGTCAACTAAGTGTTTTCTAAGTAAGTCCACTGTCTGTCTTTGAAAGGATGCCTTTGACGAGGCAGTGAAGTTCTTCGGGGAGAACTCTAAAACAACGCCACCCTCCGTCTTCTTCCCTGTGTTTGTGCGATTTGTTAGGGCTTACAGGGTGAGTTGCATAATCACACAACACTAGTTGAACAAAAACACATTTCACCAGCCGATTTAGACTCAAGACTTAAAAGAGTACTCCACTGATATAGCATAGAACTTCTATAACATTGGACTCATGACTTTCTTTCCTCATACTCAGCAGTTCTACACACTTTTTGTAGAACTGGTGGAGTTCCCCTTTAAGTCACGACAATGTCTGGGGAGGGTCAGCGTGGAGATACAAAGAGATGCCTGTGGGCATGTGTCTGAGGCAATCTGTGTGTGTGTGTGTGTGTGTGTGTGTGTGTGTGTGTGTGTGTGTGTGAGAGAGAGAGACTGGACATCAATATGCCCTAGTGTAATCACAACAGCGCCGTGTTTTATTTTATACCAAAACGCGGTTAAAGTAATTTCACTAATACAATTGCAAGTTAAAGTATTATGTACTACAGAACCACTACACACAAAAACTTATCACAATGTTTTACTGCACTTCACAGCGTCTTGACTGTTTTCAGCCGTTTGTCTCTCACAGCTGCTGTGTCAACTCTGTTTAGAACAGTCCTTAACACAGTTTTCTCTATGGTAAACACTAGTATATTAAAACAACTTGTAACTAAGTGACATGTATATGTAATCTCCTCAGCAAGCAGAAGAGGACAACGAGCAGAAAAAGAGAGCAGAGCAGATTTTGATGGAGAAACTTCTAGAACAGGAGGCCATGATGGAGGAAGACCAGAAGGTAAGTCAGCGTTCTTTCAATACTCAACCCCCCCTCGTTTTTCCTCATCCCCTCCCTCTCTATACCCTCCTCCCTAATTTGTAAGGCAGGAGGCTACACTGGATCACAATGACGAGTAGGTTAGCCGGTTCCACGTCCTCCCCTTTCCACTTCATCCTCCCTTCCTCCAGACTTGTGATCACAGGTGTAGTTGATCACCGACTGCCTGCTGGGTGTAGTTATATCTGGCACCCTGCTGAGCCTCATCACATCGACTCAGGATCAGCAGTTATACTTCCTAAATGGTTCAATTAACTCACGCATGCACAAAGAGATGTGTGGAGCAAAAGCATATTTTAGCTAAAAGAAATTCCGGGTGGGAGAATGCTTTGTAGATTATGCTGTACTCATGACTGAGAGTAAGATTTGGTGTGTGTGTGTGTGTGTGTGTGTGTGTGTGTGTGTGTGTGTGTGTGTGTGTGTGTGTGTGTGTGTGTGTGTGTGTGTGTGTGTGTGTGTGTGTGTGTGTGTGTGTGTGTGTGTGTGTGTGTGTGTGTGTGTGTGTGTGTGTGTGTGTGTGTGTCCACAGTCTCCTCATAAGAGCAAAAGGCAGCAGCAAGAGCTGATCCAGGAGCTCAGGAGGAAACAGGTGAAAGATAGTCGCCACGTCTACGAAGGCAAAGATGGAGCCATTGAGGACATCATCACGGGTAACGTCACCTGGGCCTGGCTGCAGTCTCTCGACACACGCGCACACGCACACAGTACAGGGCGCTCTGCATGAAGGTCGTCTTCGATGCTATATATTCAGTGATTAACGAAGGGAATCTAAACCAACTAACACAATGACTTTGGCTCTTTCAAAATGAAGCTGTCAGATGTTTGAGAACTAAAGGTATAACCTAATGAGTACAAACATGCACTGACTGTCCAGCTAATCCAGTGACATTCAGCTCAAATGTGATTATCATTGCTTATCTTATCTGCTTTGTCATTGCTTTGTAACACCATCTGTATGTAGACGGGGCCGGGCTGTGACTAGCTCCTAGAAAATTATTAATCAGAGGGGAATAAATACATCTGTTTACTGAAGGGCAATCAAACTTGCAATGGGCAGTGGTGGAATTTACTTAAGTGCTGTACTTAAGTGCAGTTTTACATTATATATTATTATTATATGCCTATTAAACTACAGGTCATATGGAAATATTGTACTTTTACTCCACTACATACATATATTTGACCTCGATAGATACTATGGCCCATAAACACATAACATACAAACAGACTTGATAGTGATCCTTTGAATTTGTTTTTGTTAACTAGTGTGAGTGGTAGATTTTAGAGCTGAAAAATATGTTTTATCAGCCAACATTCACACTGATATCTATCTGTAGTAAGAGAATATCGGCCGATATAAGCCTAGTTACAATTTACTTTGAAAAATATGATTTTCATACAAAGATGATAAGTTAATACAGTGCATTGTTATATATTTTATACTATTTGGGTTGTTTTTAAAGTAGTTACAATCATCTCCAGCTACAACAGTGAAATGCTACTTACATAGTTAATGCATTAGTATTAACCATACAATAATATAATATATGATAATATACAACTGTTCTGCATAATTAGGACTTTCCCTCAATACGGGGAGTACATTTTGTTGTCAATACTTGTGTACTTTTGACTGATTTTACTTGTAATGGAGCATTTTTACACTGAGGTATTGCTACTTTTACTAGTAGTAAAGGTTCTTAATATTTTTTCCACCACTAGCCACGAGAATACTGTAAATGTGCTTCTAGTGTTTAAGACTTCTGGCAATTTTAATTCAGATTTCTGTAACAATATAACTTTGCTGTTTCTAACAAGCAAAGCCAGAAATCAAAGTTTTTGTCAGGCCCTTCAGTAGATTATTAACTGCTAGAATTTACTCTTAAACATTCTTTTGCCCTGGCCCCTCCTGATAGTGTTGTTGGATATTTGCTTAGGGCTAACCAGTGCTAAACCCCTGTAGGAGTCTGCTTTTCTTATACTGTGTTTGTCTTGTCTTGTCCTGGCTGTTGTCCTTGTTCTCAATGCAGTGCTGAAGACAGTGCCCTTTACCGCCCGCACAGCCAAGCGAGGCTCTCGGTTCTTCTGCGAGCCCGCCCTCAATGACGAGTACCATTACTAAGCTTGTAGAACTGTCTCTCTGCTCTAAGGTTGCTGGAACAAAAACATTATCTTCTTTATGTCTCTCTCTCCTCCACCCTTGCATGCCTCTTCACACCTTCCTCCCTTTTTTAACCACCACACTCAATCCTCACACTTTCGGACCCATGCGTGTGCACATTGCCCCACCTCATGGTTTTTGCACACACGCCTGAGAGCGTGTGTTTGTGTGTGTGTTCACGTTTTCTCCCTCCTGAGCATGACTTGGTGTCAGTGTAACGGTTTTCTCTGCCCACCTGCATGAAGTGTGACACCCTCATTTATCACTATTATTTAATAAACCATGGCATACCATAATGTCACAGAGGATCACAGATCTCCAAGATCATACTCTTATGTGCACTGACAGGAGATTAAAATTGGTGAAGAGCGTACTTCTTCTCATCAAGTACTGGAGCAGAAAAGTTAAGCTGCGTGCTGCCATCTAGTGGTGACAGATGACTGACTCATGCATCGAATACCTTTAGGGTTTATCATTGGATTCTAATTTAATGATTTAATTTAATGTAGTGAAGCTTCAGTCATCATCATCTACATGGCAGGTATGACTGATGACATGATTGTGTAAGTGCCTGTGGCATTATAATTTGCTTCTTTGTGTGTTTCAACCAATGCCTTAATGAAAAATGAATGTTTGTGTGTTTGTTACCACATATCATTACTGCTGCTGATACAGCTTCTTGTATGCTGATTGCTTCATCACTAACGCTTTCCCACAATGCATCCCTGCTCTCCCAGTCAGCCCATTTGCTGTGCCTGCTCCTGTCGCTTGCTGACAGGTCATCTAGCTGTCAAATGACTCTCTGTGGTGTGGCAGGCTCACTAATATCCTGCATGACGTCAACATATGAATAATCACTTAACATTGCAGCAGTCGGTCTTTGCAGTTGTATTCTAATTGTGTGCTACTAACATGCAGCCAAGGTGTTTCACTGAGTTTACGTCTGTTTTAGGGTAATTCAATCATTAGTTGTTTCCCTGGCTGCACGCATGCTTTGGTTGGTGTTTTGGTCAAGACGCTGTTGAATGTAACAATCCTGCTGTGTCCTGGAACCACGTTTGTTTATTTCAGTTCACAATTGCACTGTATTGGAAGTTTACAACTTAGATGCTCTTTCTCTGTCCTGCTGGTAGCCACTACGCAAAGCAGACTGAGTTTATAACACAGAAAAAAAAAAAGAAACTACAGAAGCTTTGATCTTCCACTCCATCCTCCAGCTCTGTCCCCGCTCATGCCCCGACCCTCCTCCGGCCTTTTTCTCCATGCAGCCTGCTGCCACTTTGCTTTGCTTGCGCAGTGCTCTCTTAGCAAAGGCAGTGTGAATATGTCGGGCTGACATGCTCTGGTCAGCCTCCTGCTCCTCCATTTTTAACCTCCATTTTGTCTTCTCTTTATCTAGCCCTAAAGAAGAATAATATTACTAAATTTCCCAATGTCTACTCGAGGGTAAGGAACTCCTCCAGTAGCACACCTGTAGTGGTGGATGTGTCCCAAACCTGGCAAGCATCTCTTTATTACCCTTCCTGTTTCACTGTCTTCACATTTAGGGTCCACTCAGTGTAGACCTACATCTCCCGCTGTTCTCTCATTATATCTCCTTCATAACGGTACATGTGAATGTCTAACGATAAAAGCTACTCTTTTCAGTAGTTTAGTTACTCTTTTTTATGGGGAAAGTGCATCTTGGTTTCACAAGATGCATGGAAGCTTTTCTACTCAAGTCAAAACCCTGTGGCCTGTCTCAGTCAGTAATACCAGGAGACAGCTGACCTGCAAGGCTTTTTTTCTGTGTAGAACTCATGCTGCTTTGAAAAGACAGGCTGCCAGCACTCTGAGCACGTGGGCTCGTCAGAACACCTCAACAAGATGACTGACGGCTCTTTTATTCACCCCCCCCCCCCCCAACCCCCCATCCGACCCCTTCTTCCCTCCTCAGATTTGAGGAATCAGCCTTACAGGCGAGCAGACGCTGTGCGGAGGAGTGTCAGGAGACGCTTTGATGATCAGAACCTGCGGCCGGTGAACAATGGTGAAGTGATGATGTGACAAGGGAGCAGTGCATGTGCTGTTGGGGGTTGAAGATAGTGAGGATGTGTAAGAGAGGGAGAGACAGGAGGTTCGATGCAGAGTGAAGGATGATAAGTGAAAGATGACAAGTGTAGCAACCATAGAGATGTGTATGTATGTATGTATATATATATTACATAAGAATACACGTTATTCCATGTCTGTGGTATAGTAGCAGCTTTTCACTATGAAGGACTGGGAACTGTATGGGACTGCATTTAAAGTGTCTGAAAGGTTGATTCAGAAACCAAGTGCCTGAACTTATTTTTGTGGGCTAATGTCACGCCGTCTTCTGTTTGTCTGATGACTGTTTGTAATATTCCCCACTTCAAGCAATACAATTTGACCAGGCTTTAATTTTAAGATGTGTAAAACTGGACTTGCAGTGGCCTTAAGAGCCACGTGGAGATGCTTCCTTGGAAACATAACGTAGAATGTATGGGACACGTTCCCTTTAGCTGTTACAAGTATTACATCTTGTAGTGTTGAGTTTGACAGTCTGTAGTATCTCCGTATATTCCGGTGCTCTTTTTCATTCCTCTTGCTATACAAACGTGCTCAACTTGCACTTTTTGCATCTGAGGTTTTTCAACTTTGACTAAAAGGGCTGATGTTCAGGCATGAAGAAGGTGATCAGAAAATTAATTAAATATCTATATTTGTACTAAAGTTTTAAGGATGATGAAGAATGAACGGAAAAGACAAAACAAGACTGGGCTAATGTGAATTGTATATACCAGGCCTCTCTCCATGCTGACTCCTCTTTAATCATTTGTTACTACAGTTAATGGACCAAGCCTGACATTGTAGCCCTTAATCCGTAGAAGTAGGCCGCCTGCTCACATAAAACTCCACCGTCCATTTAAAATGTTGCATTTCTGTAGCAGCAGAGCAGTTTGTCTGGTGTCTGGGAACAAAGCGAATGAGCCTGTAAAACATAAAACACATTTTCTACCAAACGAAGAAACTGCATGAAAGATACTGAACCCAACTGGATATAACTTCATCTCTGTCAATTTATTTTTCACAGATTAGTTACATTCCAGGCTACTGCGTCTACTCACTTTATTGTAATTTTTAATGTATAGTATTTAACCACTGAAAGGATTCTTTAAGCTCATGTTTTCATTCAATGTGTCCACGGTCATCAGAAACCTGGCAAACGTATACAACACAAAAGTTTCCTAAATGTACAGATATTTTGCAACCATGCTTTTTTTTTTTTTTTTTACTTCATTCACATTACCAGATGGTTAATATTGTACATATTGTTTAAACAAGTTTTCATTGCCTTGTGTTATACAACTTGAATGTTATTTTAACTTATAGTTTTTGTTTTCCATTGTTTGTATATTTAATTAAGCCAAATGCAGCCAGAATCTACAGTAGCGTTAAATCCTAATAGTCTCACGGTGATGCAGGAGGCTGCAGGTCACTGACTTTGCTTGTGGGGGTGTCACAGGTGCATCAAAGCCAGCTACGAAAACATGATCTGATTTTCAAGTGTTGGTACATTTGAACAGATATATATATACTCCTAATCATACACATTGTATCTAATAATAAAACTAATTTCTATTAGTTGACCTGTGACTAGCTGGATTTGTGGCTTAGTGATGCACCCTCCTGTAATTCTCCACTAAAGCACATGCTGCTATTCATCTCCTAATCCATCAACTTCTGTAATTGTGACATTTCTCTAACTGGATAATACTGGCATGTTTTTTTTTATACTTCCACCAGAAATGTATTTTAGGCAGTCTGTGCTTATTACAAAATAACAAGCTTTTTCTTCTGAATTAGTTCAAAGAATATGGTTAAAATAAACTATTTACATTGAATATAAAACTGTTTATCTTGGAATTTCTTTCTTCTCTTCACGAAACAGGCATAATGGTTAATAGACAGGGCTACCCATACATGGGCAGTATCTCCACTGAGTACAGGCCTTTTATCACAGGACTGTTGTATTAGCCTGCATTAGTATAAGAAAAGTGTACCTAATAAACTGGCAGATTGTAATTTGAACATTTCATACTTGAATTATTGAATTGAAATCTCAAATGTAAGAAATTACACAAATAAGATGGGTATAACCATATTGATCTCCAATTACAGACGTAATCCATTGAAACAGTATTTTATTACATTTCACTACAGTATATAAATTTTAACAGATGCTCCAGTTAAAATTTATTTGGATCATTCCTCGAGACTACATCTGCAGTTAGATTGAACCAAATCAAAAATAGTTTCATTATCTCAGAACGTGTCCAGAGATAATGAAAGATATGTTGTCCAGAAATGTTTTCTTCTTCTTGCGCTACTTTTCCAGGTGAAAGACAGTCAGTGTGACTAAAAAGACACTTTTAATTGAATATAAAAATGATGGCAATGGAAAACATGTACAACTACAGTCAACTAAAAAATACTAACAAAGGCAAAAAAAGACAACCTGAAATTTAAAGGTTGATTAGCTGATCAGTTTCCCGATATCAAATTTAGTCACCAAATAAGTGTGAAAGCTCAGTGTCGCAAATTCCCATAACTACCAGAGAACGGTGTTGTCTCACACAGTCCGTCCAGGGTGCTATGCCCAGTACAGTCAGATGAGCGCGGAGGGGAATGCATGTTTGTAGAAGTGTACAAATACAATAAAATGGCAGCAGAAGTGAACATCAAGGCGCATCCAGCTGTTCCAGTAAAGTTCTTCTCCTTTTCTCCAGCTCTCCCTCACTCAGCTCACTGCCTGATGTATCCCAGCCGCCCTGACCGTAAGACACAAAACAAACACTCAGTAATATATCAACAATGATGAGCAATGAAACTTGACTGGTGTAAAGATGAAAGTGAGTCACTGAGTTTTCACAACACAACCTGTAAACGATACTGGTTACCTCCCACAATGACTTATACAACAGCCACATCAAATGATTTTAGTAACGTTTGGCATGAAAACCTACAAAGAAACTCTAAAATTACATAAAGCTACTTAAATTGTAAATTCACCAAATAAATCTACAACCTCAACGTCCAGGTAACTTCAGTAACCCGCAAAAATCAGTTTGCTGGAACAAAAAATAAAAAAAAATGGAATATAGAAAACCAACCTCCTCTTTTGCCGCTTTTCTTTTAGGAGACTTCTGTTTGGAGTCTGAGCGAGATTTCCCCCGAGACTTGTCATTCTCTTTATCTTTCTCTAAGTCCTTTTCACGCTTTCCATCACGCTCTCTTCCTTTCTTCTCAGTGTCGGAGTCTGGCGATGCCTAGTTGTCATATTTCACCATCAGTGCACATACCAACACAACATGCACATTCAGATTATATATATTCAAACATACAATAAATGTACAGTACCAGTCAAAAGTTTGGACACGCTTTCTCATTCACATGAATGGGAAGACGTGTTCAAACCTTTGACTGGTACTGTATTTGGGGATCTTTCTGTATACTCACAGACTTATGGCGTCTCTTCTTGCCCTTCTTCTTGTGCTTCTTGGATTTTTTATAGCTTCTCTCTGGTTATAGGCAGAAAATATCAATACATGTCAATAGTGCTGCCCTTTTTCTACATACAATGATAAATAGATCTAAGATTTGAAAGCCACTCACCAGATTCTCCACTTGACGAGCGTTCGGAAGGAGATTTGGACGGTGACCTCTTTTTCTTCTTGTGGTATTCCTCGTCCTCAGACTCTGAGCCCTGTCAAAACATTAGAGTGGAGTAGCTCAGAGATTAACCAGGCATAAAATGGAGTATTGAGATAAAGGCAAAGGTACTCTTGTAGATTATTAACGGCTAAATGGTTTGCCTGCAGCTCACTGCCTTGTCTAAGCACACTGCTCTGGACTACTAACCGATCGAGAGCGGGATCGTTTCCTGTGGTGCTTCTTAGACTTCTTCGAGTGCTTCTTAGTCTTGGAGTGGTGATGTTGGCACTCGTGCTGTTAAAAAATGACATACCATGTTTAACAACATCACCTTTGTCATCAAGAGTGATACACTTAGCCCATTTCCACTGTCCTGACAGACTTACCTCTAAGACATGCATGAAGTCTTTGAATATCCTTTTCCTCTCTGACTCCAGAGTCACGTCTTCAAAGGCAGATTCTTTTAAGAATCTCTCTCGGATCTGAAATCATCACAAAACACAAAGTAAAATGACATGATACATGGTACAATCAAAACAGAAAAGACAAGCTACTGCGTATTGCATAGAAAGGCGTACCCCCTCCCATGTAGTCTCTGGCTCCAGGGGCGGTGTGGCCTGCTTCAGCATGTTTTTAAAGGCCGCTTCTTTCCTTTTCATCTTCCTGGCCTCCTCTTTCTCTCGCTCTCTCTCTCGGGCTTCGGCCTTCTCCAGTAACTACACAGTAAGAGGTTGCAAAAAATGGGTTACCTAATAAATACATAGTAATCAATGCAAATATGAAAACAAGCAACAAAAACATAAAGTTGTTTTAAAGCCTGAAATACAAAGACAAATTAACCTTGCTCAATAATAATATAACAATAATATAACTATTAATTAACTATAATAACTAAAATGTAAAATACTTAAACCTTAAGCCAAGTTACACAAAATGATCTCCTGTCAATATACTTGCTACCAGCATCTGTGTTCTTCTTACGGAGCTATGTATGATGAGAAAAGACGGTGAAGAAAAGTACACGTAGGAACGGAGTCTTACACTGTTGAATGCCAGCTTTATGTTTCCTGCATCCAGTGTGGTGGCTCTCTTGTCTGAGCTGATCACTGATCCAAAGTCATCAAAGCTAGTGTTGACTTCCACCAGAAAGCCTTTGTCCTGGCAGCACAAGGGAAGCCAAAGATTTACAAGTCGTATGACATAAAATAATAAAATATACCAACAAACAGCAGATGTGAAGTCAACAGTTTGTCCTATGACACTATGCCAGATATACATGAGATCTTACCTTAAGGATATCTTTAATGATCCTCTTTTCATCATGGTAGCGGGCCTTCAAGTCTTCAACATAGAATTTGAACAGATCTAGGGGAGTGGAACCTGCAGAATAGACAGGATAAGTCAAACGATGTAGACAATGTGTTTTACGCTGCAACAAAAAAAAAAAAAAACGTTAACAGGGTCCAACAGAGGACCACAACTGGGATGCAAAAACAATTAAGCAAAAACATAACAATAATACAGAAATCTGTGTGATGAATGTTTTGTTAAATGTTAAAAAATATATAAAACAAAACTAATCTAAAATCATTGGGGCAAAAAAATAAAAAATAAAGTATGCATGAGTACACTGATGTATTGTGTTGTGGTTCATACAGTATTACTAAATACTGAGCTGTGTATGCTTTAGTTCTGTGTTCATGTCATGTGCTGTGGTCTGCATATCACATCCACGTGTTCCAGAGCATTCAGTACATGTGGACGTGTGAAGCCATGTGTGCTTTGGCCTGCTGTCCTACCCGGCTGGCCCAGCATGTTGGCAAAGCGGATGTCGGAGCTCAGGGTCGGGTACATCTCCATCCAGGCAGACATGGAGTGAAGCTGACCGTGATCGTGGAGCTCATCCAGGAATTTCTGAGAGAAAACACAATATGATTTCAGCACAGCATCTGATATCCAATGGCTATACAAATAGTTAGTCCCTTCTGTGACTTGGATTTAGTTTATTTGTAACCTTTTCAACAGAAACAGAAAATACACAAAATTAACATTTCATTTAGGACATCAAGCCAGCATTTGTATCCCTGGCACAGTGACTTCCAGTTTGTAAGACTTTTTGAGGTGCACTTGTTTTGGCCCTCTTACCTGGAAGGCCTCTCTGTTCTTGCGTTGTCGTCTTCTCTCCCTGAGAAGAGTCTTCTGTTTCTCCTCCTCTTCCTCCTTCTCCAGAGCCCGGATATGCTCCTCAAAACAAATGAGCGCATCCTCTTTGTCCATATCTGTCAGCAGGGAACAACACTATCAACAGGGAGAACTGAGACTGGTTTACACACAGAACCTAGAGAACCTATGGTTATTTTAAATAGAGCGAGGTAGAAACGTCGTCTTCTCGCTTCTACCATCAGTTTCAAACTAAAGTAGGTAAATAAAGGCATTCATACTCTGCAGCTCTTCATCCTCAGCAAAGGTAGGGTTATCCAGCAGGTACTGCTGGGCCTCTGACCAGGTGGTGCGATATGTGACGTTGGCCATGTTGTCCAAAATGTTCTTCAGAGCTTCCCAGTTCCTCTTTCTTAGCTGCTTGGCTTGCTCCTGGAAACATTTTGTAGAGGAGGAAACCAGGATGGTAATTGTGCTTGTGTTCACAAAGCCCACCCCCCACGCCCCCATCTTAAAATAACATAATTTATGATACTGGCAGATAAAGACTAAAAGTTGAATGATTCTACATCATTATGATAAACGTGCAGAAAGAAACTGAGGGAGTTTTTGTTCAACTGCAGAACAAAGCCTTACCTTCTCTTTCTTAGCAAGGTAGAACAATACATCTTCATAGATCTCCAGGCGGTCTCTCTCTGGTACACAGCTCCACACCTCAAGCTCATTAAACATCTGTTCTGCTTTCCTGGAAGGCAAAGGCAAACACACACACACACTTAAATTGTCATACAATAACCCACATGAGGGCAGCATTTCACAGGCCAAATTTATCTCTCAACACATTAATGCTTAGTGCAAGCAAGCAGATGCGAAAAAAAAACTCATTACATATTAATAAAAATTGAAAAGTACAGTTGAACTTTTTGTGAAGTACAGCTTTACAAGTCAGAAGCAGTGGTTGACTGTAGTGAAATAAAGACACAGACACACATCCAACTGCCTGTTGGGTGCCATCCCAAATTATAGCCCCAGTGCCAGAAAAACCCTGGAACTGGCTCGTTGTCAAGGTCACCAGTGGTTCAGTCCGTCCCTTCTGTCCGTCATGATGACTTTTACACAAATGCCAGACCCAAGATGGTGGACTGGACCTCTCGCAAGACCAAGGACCAAAACTGAAATATTATAAATGTTGTTGGCATAACTTCTAATGTGTAACTTCTTACTACATGTTAATAGGTGAAAAAACCCCTGAACTAACTGAAATAGTACACATTTAGCAAAAAAAGATGCCATTTCTAGTTGTAGTTTCTAGCATCTCTTTTGCAGTCATATGTGTGAAATTCATTGAAAATGGTGAGAAAGGGGATAATAAACAAGGATCAAGGATGTGTATTATATCGAAATCTAAGAAGTCTTAACATCAGAACCAACAAATCACAATGTTCCTTACGTCCGCTCACTCACTAAGTTCTGACCAAGCAACATTATGTCACCAGTGTGACAAGAGCTAATGGGTCAAAGCAGTGTAAGAGGAAGCTAACAGTGCTGTAACTGCATGATGGCGTGCACAAGCCATAGGTGACCTTTCACTGATCCCATCTGCATAACTATATTGACAATTCAGGGAACCATGAATCAATACAGAAAAAAAAAACTTTGTGAGATCACTGCAGCACTTACTTGTATCTGGTGGTAGATGTCATCTTCTCATGGTTCTCTAAGAACCTCTGAAAGGTCTCTTTGGACTCCTTGTATTTAATTCTGGCCTCTTCTTTTTCTTCCTTCTCTGTTTGGACTTTGTAGGCATTGAACGCCTGTTTCTTCTCACTCAGTTTGGGAAGTGCGCTTTGTTGACAAGGAAAAGTGAGAATTTGAGGTCAGATGGACATTGTTATCACCTCCTATTGTACATAGGATAAACTAATCCAAGGAGAATAGTGTACCTGTAGCGAGGATCATTGATAATCATTTTCATAGCCTGTTCCCAAGAGGAGTTTGATGACACACCCTGAAATACAGAGAATACAATTCAAAGTAATGATGGCCTGTACTCTTAAACTGACAAGTTAAATTGACATGTGACATTTCCAACATATTCAAAAAACAGATACCCTTTATTAGAAAAAGCATGCAAAACAGGCAGAGGAACAATGAGCTGTGCTGCGTTGTCTCCTAGAAGTCAACACATTTTCTTAATTACTAATAGATTCCTGGTTAAGAGGTGTGGAGAGGCAATAATTTAAAGAAGTGCCATGGAGGACTTATGTAAGCGCCATTTTGCCACTTGCCTCTCAGGGAGTGACTCCTTTATCCATTATGAACTGATTCCACCACGTGCCTCTGTCTTGTAAATTGTCACAGTTATTCTAACTCACTGATGCATGTCATTTTCTCTCACCGTCTTAATCCCAGCCAGCCCTGTGCCTTTGATCCAATAAAGCTAATCATAAAGACAGAGCCATTAAGATATTGCAGGAAATGGCAAGCAATCTCAGAGGAGAGCTTTGTGCACAGCATTAAAAAGAGCCTAAATATAGCAGTATTCAAGGTGGGGGGTGCTAGGTTGCCTTGCAACACAACAACATCCACAGCAACAGGAGGTGAAGATTAACAATTGAGCTAAGACCTTCCAGGGGCTCATGAAGAGGGACAATGATTAGATCCAGGTCACAATGCAAAGGATGTGCTGGTAAACACATTAGTAAAACAGATTTTCTATGGTTAATGGTGTACAACTCAATCACCAAAGCCCAAATTGTTTGATGAAAGAAGCCGCCTCATTTAATAACTAAATGGAACTTACTGTAAAGCACTAATTATTGATAGGCTTAACATGGCTGTATCAACAGAAAATGTGTTGGACAGCACTTTTTAAAGAACTAAACATTTACTCCATTTTTTTGCTACAATTTAGAACAACAAGTTCACAATCAATGTCAAACTACAGCCACCTTCATGATGTTTTGCATTGCAAACTGAGCTCCACTCCAAGTGAAGGCAGTCGGCTCTACAGTCTTTGTAGCTGTGATGGCACATGCAAAATAAAGTCTGAAGTAGTCATGGTGCTGGTCACAGCTACAGTAAAAGCACTTTATGGTTACTAATTTATGTCTAGAAAAGCACACAGATTTTTTGTTGTTGTATTTGACCTGCTAAATGTCAAGTAACATGAACATGCACTACAGGCTGATAGAGACAACCCATCCTCTACATCCTCCTACAGTGTGTGGCCATGTTAACTCCATTTGACAGCCTGACTCACCTTCTCCTTCAGCAGCTCTTTGAAAGCTTGCTTGGCCTCCTCTTTTGTGTTCCATTTGTAAGTTTTCTTCTGAATTTCTGGCCGTTCTTCTTTTGTAACTTCAATACTGAGGGCAAAGGAAGATGTTAATACATTCACTTAGCTGTGTTTGCATGGAGCATTTAAGACATTGAGCATGTATTACATTGGGTGATGTGAGACACAAATAGACCTTGTCCATTAATACATTAAGCTTAAAGGGTGCAGTGTACATAAACCAATGGATATTATGATTATGGTTTTGGCGTCATGTATATGGTGCATTGAGTACTGGAGACGGTACCCGTCTCTGTATCAGACATAACCGTTTACCTGGCTGTGACCTCAGTGGTGGCTGAGCTCTCTGAGGAAGCCACAGGTGCATCTGCAGTCTTGACCTCAGCTGTGTGATGCATGGCCGCCTGAGACAGGTGTTCCTCTGAGACTGCTGTTGCAGTTTCCGCCTCAATCATGGTTCCCATAGTGGCTGTATTATCTGCTTGCACTGCAGGAGCTGCTGTGATGCCAGGAGCCATTGCCTCTGCCGTTCTGAAATCAGACCATGACGGGTAAAACCACTACACATGATTAGAAGAATACCAGGACACTGTAGCTGACTGGAACATAAAGGGTCACTACATGAAAATCTGGCATATTAATAAAATAAAAAGGAGTTTGATCAAGGAGGGAGAAATAATGTTCAACAAGCGCTGTATTTGTTGTTCATAATACATAATGCAGCAGTAAAGAGTAACCAAAGGTAAACAGGAAGCTCTTACCCATTCTCCTCTGCTTTGATCATAGCTGGAATAGACAAAAGGAGATAGCTGTTAGGGTACTTGTTTTCATTTCAAAGCATGCTGCAGATAAGACAGCACAGAGACAAATGTACTGCCCGAGCTACATTGTGTTCCTGTATTTATGCTTCCTGTGTTTGTACATTAATGACGTACCAAACCCCCTCTAATGCATGGCATTATTCGTCAAACAAGCCAGCGGCCTACCATTGATGATGCTGTTAAAGGCTCATCCAAGGAGCGCAGCATGGCTCATTGTGAAACATTACTGCCTTTCTTATAACAGGTTTGACATCATCAGAGAGCAGCCCTTTACCTTCCAGATCCTCCAGCTCTTTGGGTTTGGTCCATCTGGACTCCTTCGTCTGAGAGTTGTAATAATAAGGCTTCCCTGTGTCTGACTTGTACTCCTTCCAAGGGCATTTAGACAGCATTTGCTAAAATGAGAAAAAAAGAAGGGAAAACATTACAGTTGCAATACAATGCACAAAGATGTCTAGTGTGAGGTTAGGACCATATCAATATATTCTAGTAAATTTACAATTTAATTTATTTTGATTAATGTGCACAGCCCCTGATAAAAAATAAAATAAAAAAATGGTATAAGTTATGCAATGAATTATCTGTGTAAAAAGTATGTGACTATGTAAGTGAGTATACAAATGTTACCTGGAGGAACTTTACAAGTAGATGTTAAAGGAGACCTATTATATACCGTTTTCAGATTCTTGTATTTTGTGATTCTACTAGAACATGTTTACATGCTTTAATGTTAAAAAAAATACTTTATTTTTCTCATACTGCCCATGGCTGCAGCACCTGTATTTGCCCTCAGTCTGTGACGCTCTGTAGGAGCACCTGTCTCTTTAAGCCCCGCCCCCCTCCCAATAAAGCCCAGTCTGCTCTGATTGGTCAGTGCTTAGTCCACGAGTCTCTGGAATCTCAGCTGTTGTTGCACTCCGTAGAACCTGAGACTGACTGCAACGGAGTATATAGCAGGACTTTGTACTGTGAAAAATCACCAATAAAGGCTTCTAAAACAAATACTACACAACTGGACATGGTTCAGCAAAATCGCAGATAAAAGCTTCTGAACCAAATAACTTACCTAACCGGATATGTTTCAGAAGTAATGTGACCCAAAATTGGGGGAAATTAACAACAATGGTAGCCAAGATTCAGCTTCCCTGACATAGCATGTAGCTAGTCCTAAGTAAACAGCAGTGGCCTTAAAAAACTGCAATAGCCTGCCTGGACCAATCATAGAAACCCGGCTCGGTGTTATGTGACACCGAGCCAAGAGTAGAAAAAAATGTTGAAAACGGAGCGTTCAGAACATTAGGAAATCTGAGGTTTTTGCTCATGGGGATGAAACACGTTTACCTAATTATTTGAAGCTCTGGCCAAGTTTAACATGAAAATCTGACTGTAACATTATAGGCATGACAGAAAATACGGAAAAGCATAATAGGTTCCCTTTAAACATGGTATGTAAGTGATAAAGGTTTGCACCTCTGCAGGAGATTTGAGATCATCTGGTTTCTCCCATGTGGATTGCTTGGTCTCTGTATTGTAAAAATAGGTCTTCCCATCCAGTGATTTGTGTTCTGTCCACAGGGACTTCTGAGGCAAAGAAAGAAAAACAAAAAAAAGGAACCACTTAACTTTGGTTCCGTTTAATATGCTTTTACAGCTCCTAGATAATATTGTTAAGTATTTCACATCTATCTTTCTATTTTCAAATGTGCACAAACCTTCTTTGGCTGTTCTTCCTGTGGAGAGCCATTTGTGGTACTCTGCAGGGACAAAGGAACAAATGAAATGTTGGTAGACTGCAGTTATTAAGAAGACAAACGTCTGGAGCGAATGATGAGAACTCTAAATTGTCGAAATTGTAAACATGCAATTACTGCATATAAAGAAAAATTATACACTTACAGCAGTACCAGGTGCAGCAGCTGTGAGAATAAAAACACAAATCAGTCAGATGCTGTACAAAATATGCAAGAATATGATTTGTAAGTAACATGACATATAAAAGGATCTTACCTGTCGAGTCAACACCAGGCTGCGGAAAAAGACAATTTTATTAGCGACTTTTTTTTTTTTTCCATTAGCACATCTCTAACACTGAATGATGAATTCAGCCGGGAATACAGACTCATCATTCACAACACACAGTAACTGACAAATCCTTCCTAATTAGTTCAAAACTCCACACCCTCAAGATGCAAAAATATGCTTGTGATGATTAAGAGGTCTTATGATCTCCGAAGCAGCATGGATGTTGTCACAATAAATATATCAGATTGCTTATTTGCATAACTTGCTTACCCCATCAGTATAAAAGAAAAAGGAACAGAAGATCAACAGTGACGGGCTCATGTGTTTCATTACGTTTACAGTGATTTACAGGTGAACCAAAGCCAAAACAAAAAAGTGACAATAAGGGACATATTGCACGAAGGTGCTTATTTAGTTGTAATCACCAATTGTTTTTAATTATGTTTCTCAGCTGTTTCAGTTTATTGTGTGGTGGAAAATATTCTTTTTTTTTTTTTAATGGAATGACATCAATTCACATCTTACAGTGTTACTTGGCAGTGCAAATGATTCCCTTAGCATTTCACAGATTGCAGTGTATTTTTAAGAAGTGTGAAACAGAGCACTGATGGTAAAGGTAGTGAGGAGAGTTACCGGTCCTGTTGGTTGTACAGCCGCAGCTGGCATGCGAGGGGGCATCATCATCCCTGGCATCATAGGTGGCATCATGCCTGGCATCTAATAAAAGAAGCATCATAAAATATTCATCTGGCATTTCCATACCACCCAGTGCAGGAAGATGTATTAAGACAGAGTGTGAGACAGGGTGTTGGTGTCTGTGTGGAAGGCTGCGTGCAACTGGGGATAGAAGGTGAGACCGAAACGGAGTCTGCTGTGTTTATTTAATGGTGTGATGCCACAGCTTGAGATCTGTGAAGCAGAACTACACCACACTACATCCCCTCACCACCTTTTTAGACTTGTGTTGCTGGCACCTTGATCAAACACCCCCAATGCCACACCTATTTATAAGAATGACAGGACCATATGCTTGCTAAATGTGACCCATTTTTGCTTTATAAAATAAAAAAGTGTGCCTACTTTAGCTGTATATAATCATCCAATGGTAGAGGTTCTAAATGATGCACAAGCATCTTCAGTTCAATGGCATCTTTTTAAAAGGACTATGAGCGTTCTCTTCTTTCAACTGATATGTTTTAAACGCTAAACACATCTTCTGTGCAGAAGTGCTAAACAAAACAAGGAAGTTAAAATTAACGTTTCTTACAACTAAGGTTTTATTTTTGTTTATATCAACCTACAGTAGGTCAAAGTTCAGTCAGGAAGTTGGTCTGTGATGGATGTTGTTTAGCATTTGCCTTTGGTTATTTTCCAAATAAGTTCGACTAACCTGGAGGTTTGTTTGTCTGACCGTTCATGTGTCATGCCCAGTCTGATCATTTTTTAGTGATGTTGCCACTTTCTAATATCTCAGCCATTACTTTGGTAAATACAAAGTTATCACTCAAATAAAACCCAAGTAGTAATGACACATGAGTTTCCTTTAACTATCTAACATGTTCTAAGGGTCACTTCTCAATGCTGTAAGGCTACACATGATTAACAGCAGAGTTGCTAAGACACTTGTCAGTAGCAGCAGTAATGTACAAAAACTTGTTTCTTCTTTAAGTACAGTAGTTTGAAAAACATTAACCTGAAACACGGTGGACTGTGCACTCTAAAGCATCTCAAAGTGTCTAATTCTTTATTAAATTAGTGACATCTGCCCCCTATCTTTTTCATTTATCTGTGTTGGGATGTGTGAAGTGGTAAGTCCTTGTATGACTTAAGATTCAGAGCAGGACGAATACTGGCATGAGAGGAGCAGAAGACACACAAGCCACTTAGCCCTTAGAACTAACAAATCCAACAAAATAGAGACAAACCTACAAACTTCCTACACGGCTCACCTGTCCCATTGGTGGTGCCCCCATTGGTGGCATTATACCAGGAGGAATTATACCAGGAGGCATTGGAGTCATGCTGGGTGGTCGCTGTCCCATAGGGGGCATTCCGATAGGAGGGAAATGAGGCGGTATTCCTGGTGGTCCCATCTAGACAAATTAATAGAGAGAGAAAAGATGCATTACATTAGATTAAACATCAATGAAGAAGACTTCAATATTTACCACTCTCAGTTCAACCCTGTATGACGACTGGCAACAAGAAAAGCTAATTATCATAAATATATCTGTCACTGACTTACAAATGGGGGAGGTATCCCTGAGGGCGGTACACCTGGATAAGAGGGCGCTTGGCTCGGGCCATTATTAGCGTCCGATGAAGACTGTGATGAATAAGAAACACCACACAGAATTAGTGAACAAGCCTGTGGTGTAACGCGTAATTAGCAGCGTGCTTAATTCAATAAAGCCACCATTGCTGTTTCTCCAAATATATGTCCTTAAGATTTAGAATGTTGTTTAGATTGTCTGGCTACAATTCTACAGTTAACACTATAGTTAAGATAAAAAAAATAAAGTTTTATCATGACATGCGCAACCTAAATCTCCTTACTATTAGTTTAAATAATTGTAGTATTCATAAAAGGAGGGGTGGACAAAATATAAGAAGTGCATTTCAGTAAAAAGGCAGAACAATTCAACAGCACCACGAACTATAGCTTCCAAAAAGTCAACACCTCTCTAAAACGATTTCAACAAAAACTCAACTTTATAAGCTTCATGATGATTTATTGCAGGGCTGTTTTATTAACCTGCATTCGTTTTTAGCTTGGTGCACCTAGGCCTATGTGGAAATGTATTGACAATAAAAAAAATGAGAGCACAAAACACATTTTCAGTCTGCAAGGCATCATTTTTGAGGGCACAGGCACGGATTCCTAAAAGCAGTCAGATTTAAGAGTGCAATCCCGGGTCATGCGTCTGCTCTCTTAATTTTCTTCTAAGCATCTGATACTGCAAAAGGACTCTCGTCAACCAGTTTTTAACTAGCAAGCTGCAACAGGACACATCTGGATGTCAGAGGCATGTCTTTTCCACAGTCCACACAAGGAAAAACGTCAGATTTTCAATATATTATTTTTCTGTAAGCGACACTATGACTATTACAGCCGCCAAGCTCATTCATGATCATAAAGGTATGCCAAAATACCCACATGTAGCTAGTGACTCTATCGTTCAGCACTACTGATGACTATTAATTTAGGTTTAAGGACTTCAGAAGTTAACGTTATATGTAACGTTAAGTGCTAACTGAACCTTACTAACGTTAACTTAACGCTAGTGTTAGCTGTGGCTGACAGGCTCTCTAACAGTTTACTTTCGTTTGTCTTTGTCCATTTTACCTGACTATAATTATCACTAAAAACACACGTGGATTATAAAAAATAAAATATAAACCTTCTCACCTCCTATCTGAGTAATGCGTATTTGCTAAGTAACTTCTGCCTTGTGAAATGCTGTTCGTAATGAATGACTACAGACTCGGTCTAACCCCTGGTGCAGAATAATGGTTTATGTATGAGCTAACGTGAGAGTTTAGCTAGCTAGTTAGCCAACTATTCAGCTAGCTGAACACGCCTTTTATCAGCCTTGGGTTTAAGTTTATAAATACCGTGAGACGCATGTACTAATGTTATATCTAACCGAAGCTAACTGCATGTTAGTGGTCTCCACCTTTATTTTATAATAAGCTTCCGTCCAGCACATAGTCGGAACCATGACGATATGTGTGTGCCGCTATCTTAGCTCAGCGCTAACACGACATGCTAACCTGGGGTGTTATAGAACGTGCAACATTATTAAAGCATCATGAAGAAAAGAAGCCAGTTGTTAACCAAAACGTTAAATAAGTACGCCTACACTTTTCACAGTTTGGCTTTTATTTTTACAGCAATTATCTATTCTTTTAAATGGTTGTACTCACCATGTTGACGAGAGGGTATGCCTCCGAGAAACTTGAGCACCTCTCAACAACGAGCAAAACGATTGGCTCAACTCCCTCCGCATGCGGAGAGGTCAAAGGTAAAGATTCTGTAGCGTCATTCTGCGGTAGTAATGTGCAGAAATGCGCAATAACAGACAGAGTGATTATGTTATGTTCATAGATATACATATATGATCATGTAACTGTATGGAAACACAATCGGCGAAAAAATATGCCACAACTAATTCTACAAGAAATGATCGAACTCCATCTGCCGAGGGAAGACCGTGAGATGCGAAAAGCCAGTAAGTGGACGGTCCACTTACTGTGGACCTTAATTTTTTTTATTCTTTTGAAAACAATTTAATCTGTGCTTGAAAAAAAGAAGACGAACAAACAACAAAGTGATTAAGCACCAATAGCATCAAATGCAAAATGAAATGCTGCTAATAAAATAAGTTAACATAGTAAAATAAATATAGTAAAATAATTTACAATATGATAATGCAATGTAACAAGTTTATTCAAAAGCTAGATTTGATTCTTTTTGTATATAGCTATCCTAACTTCCAAGATTAGACAGAAAATACATTAACATAGACATAGCCTACTGCTAAGAAAGATACAGCTAAAGTAGATTAAAAATACATACAAAGCATACTACCATAGGCCTACAGTTATACATGCAGGTCATATTCTAACTGTATAGGCCTACTATACAGTATTGTATTATAGTCTAGTTGATAACTGTACTGTACAAGTTGCACAAAGAACATTGGCATACATATATATATATATATATATATATATACTGTAAATATAATGTACTGTATGGGATGGCTTTTTGTGTATCTATTGCTTGATTAAGTACTGTATATGTGCACAGCTTGCACAGACTAGTAGTTCCCTTACAGTCACTGAAAGGGAACTATTGTTTAAAAAGGTGGCTGTAAGAGCTATTTTTGGTGTTGTTGTTTTAGGGCAGTGGGTTTTTGTCAATTAGATGTAAGGTATTATAATCAAGTAACTGCACTCAGGTGTTGCATGAATGGAGAAGCAAACAGTTTTTTGACTGTGCGGTAGATGATTGTTACGTTTTTCTTTTATGAAAAGAAAGTAGTAGAATACAAGAGGAACAAAGTGGCTGTATTTTGTTGTATTAAAAACGGAAATAAATACATTGTGATGTTATTGGAAACACTGGACATTTTGGTCATTTGCTACATGAGCCTAAAATAAATCGACTATGCAACCGCCGTGGCATTTTATTGAAAGGCAAAGGGGTCATAGTGGATATAACGTCATAAATACAATTGGAAACAGTGTTAAATAGTATTTCTAAATGTCATTTGACCCTAATTACATTCTGTGTTAGATAATCCATCCCCTTATTTGCAATCCTCACCCTGCACTTACATGCTCATAATACAGAATTCTTTGCCAAAGAGGAGTGACTCTCTCCCCTGTTATTTTAGATTATAACAGGTGTCCATTTCTGAAGCTGGACTATAGCTGGCGTAACAGCAAAATTACCTTAGTGTATTGGGGATCATTTGGAGAAGTGGCTGTGATTTTCCAATTATTGGCTTCTGTGACACAGTTCTCCTGGCAGTTGGTAGCTGGAATGATTCCCAATGATGGTGGGAAATTAGAAAGTGGTCAATTTTCACACTTTTTTACCTTTTTAAGTGCATGGCTGTGGTCTTCATTATTTCCCAGTTCCTCTTGCTCCTGCAGTCTGGTCATATATTTTTCACACAAAACAAGGTTAAGCAGTAGCTCATCCATTATGAGGGTTATTCAAACAGAAAATTAGCTTGATGGCCTAATAAACACATTGATTTTAATGTATTGCTGTTAGTGTTGTGTAGAGATGCCATGTGCACCGCCTTAAACATTTTGAAGGACCAGGGTATTCAACATGGATATTGCAGACGTACGTGATGGGCATCTTACCTATATGCTGCTCAGTGCTGTTGTTTACTGTGGAGTTGTCCCTGGGATTTAAGAGTGCCTTTGGAGTGTGAAGCATGCAACAAAGAGTTGGGAAACAGATGAGCCCACACTCGAGGTAGACTGCAAAAAACTCAGATAAATTTACCGACAAGTGCATGAGAATTCCCTATCCATTCTCTTAACAAGCCAAAAAGACAACAAGGCGACAGTGAGGGCCAGTGATGGATTGAGCTTTGATGTAATGATAGGAGTCAGTCAACCACAGAGCATTACTTCTTCAGTGAAACAAACAAACATAAAACAAGCCATGAATCAATCAACCGCTGCATAGCTGCAAATGTTTTTGGTTGAACTGAATGATTAAAAAGAAAGATTATTTAAAAACAATGTTAGGCCTACTAGAGAAAAAGTTGAAATGGTATCAGAAGTGACAGACTTTTCCTTAACAGTGCTCTCGACAGGTATGATATTGTAAACTGTTTTAGCCATGGACTGTATAAAGAAAGTTTTCCTTGTTATTTTTCTGACAAACTCATTAAAAATATCAGTTTAATACCAGAAATTCTATTACAAAAAGCAAAACATATTTTCCCTTAAACTAGTTAAGATGCTTTTTCTTGATAACAGATATATTGTATTTATCAGGAAATAATGAATTGTTGATAATATTAATGAATATTACTTTTTTCATCTCTTATATGTACATTTAATATGGATTTTGTGAAATTCATGGTATCAAAAATTACATTCATAAATTGTAAACAATAACAGTTCTGATCTCAACAATACAAATTTCATATAAGAATTTACAAGAATTTTAGATATTAATTAAGGACATTAATTAAGGACTTTTTCACTCCTTAAAGTAAATATGTGATATAAAAGACAAAAATGTAAAAATTGTAAAACTGCTTGCCATGGTACTGCCTTAGTGTTCTTGAGCAATACACAGAGTCCCTTCCACCAGCAGGGGCGCTGTTCTGCAGAAGACAGCATGTCTGGACCTCATTGTAGAGTGCTAGTGAAAAAACGATTTTCCCAACAGGAATCAATAAAAGATGTCTAACACAACTCAAGTATCACTCTGGTTAAGTTTTTGAATTCACAATTTTATTTATTATTTCATTGATCTCACCATCATCTTTTATTTATCATAATTTGCTTGTAGATGATCAGATGCTGAAACCATTTCTCAAGCGTTTCCATACACTTCAGATATATGCACAGCTTATTTATATGTTTGGTGTTCTATTTTTACATCCTAACACAGTTAGGCCTATGCCTCATTGTTGTGTGTGTGATTGATTAACAATATATGAGGTGGTTAATGTTTGCCCCTGGCCATTTTACCCAGTGAGCTTTGAGTCCAGCATGCTGCTCAACTGCCTTACAGCCACTCTTCTCTCATCCAACAATTGGCTTCCTGTCAGCCACGGTCACATTATCTATCAACAATACACATTATGTGTGGCCGGGTTTGGTTAGTGGGTAGAGCAGGCGCACATATACCTCGAGGCTTATACCTCGACGCAGCAGTCCAGGGTTTAAATCCGACCTGTGACGATTTCCTGCATGTCTTCCCTCTCTCTCTCTCCCCTTTCTCATCTAGTCGTCCTGTCAAATAAAGGTGGAAAAGCCCCCCCAAAAAACAATCTTTAACAATACACGTTATTACATTTACAGTCTGCTTTTCTATTCCCCGTTTACAAAAATAAAGGCCAGAACTGATCTGAATGTATAGTCTTATGAGTCTGTTTAGATCTTTTCTCTCAGCTGGAGAGCTTTTACAAAACAAAGGTTTGTTACAAAGGATCGGTTTTCTTTTGATCATTCATAAAACTTTCTTTCATGTGCAGATTTCCGTGTTTGTGTGGTTTAAGATTATTCTCTCTCTAACTTAAGCCACAATCAAATGGTTAATATGATGTAAATGAAAACGTAGTGCGGTATATCTTTAAAAGGATGCGCTTTCTATCTGTATGCAATAATCTGCTCTCAGGAAATGATTTATCCACCTCTCTATTTTTATGTTGCTTGAGGGGAACATGTTTTGTCTAAAAGCATATTTGTCCTCAGGGTGATTATTGACCACTGTGCCACATGATCAATGAAACCATGACCTCTGAGCCAAAAAAAATCAAACATTATCCATTTACTACATACCACATGCAGTCTGGTTTATCTGCGACTTTACACGGCACTGGCTCCTAAACCCTGGGATCACAAATGTGAACCTCGGCTACTTTGAGCTCTGCACAGCAAATTTGTATCAGGAGGCGATAGTTTCCTCTCTTGGTTGTAATTATAATTATCCCTCATGAGCACACAAAGCTGTTGATTGCTGAGTACTAGCTATTCACAGTCTCTTGTTCTGAAAGAGTTGCTGATTTTATGGATATCAGGCATTTAGGTCAAAGGGTCTACTGTACTTTCTCTTTGCAATGATACACACGCACACACACACACACACACACACACACACACACACACACACACACACACACACACACACACACACACACACACACACACACACACACACACACACACACACAGATGACAGAAAACCTTTGAGCATGACGTCAGAGCACAGCAGAAGAATGTATGAATAAGACATGCCTACTGAATGTCATAGTAAATGTCAGACACTATATTTTGAGACCCTAAAATCTCTCTAAAAATGTGTCTTCTGAACAACGTGACAACTCTGGAAGATCCCCCAGATATGAATATCTCCTGTCTGACAAACCTGACATTATGCTCAACACTTGCTTTTGCTGAATGTGTTGTTCTGTGTCCTGCGAGGATGTAAGCACTTTGAGAGGATCTCAGAAGCATTGTCATCCGTCAGAAACTGAATTGGTTAGGCTTCTGCTGACAGGTTGTCACTCAGAAAAGGCTGTGTGTGTGTGTGTGTGTGTGTGTGTGTGTGTGTGTGTGTGTGTGTGCGCGCACGCTTTGGAGAGATGGACATAAAAGCAGAGTGACACACACACACACACACACACACACACACACACACACACACACACACACACACACACACACACACACACACACACACGCTGGCTTAGGGCTGAAATGACAAAATGAATACAATCCTAAAAAAATATATAGTATATACTGTATATATATAGTTTCTCCATTTATGCATATAGGTAGTAGTGAAGATGGTGAGCGGTTTTAATTTGAGGACTGATGTCTAGCTGTGGGCACTTGCTGCGTCTGTGGCCTATAATGAGAGGAAATGGCTGGAGAAAAAGGGGGGAGAAGCGGGAGCACAAAGAGAATGCCAGGGGATTTATGTGTAATAGCAGTCTACAAAATGGGACTTTATGCTCCATGTCCTTCGTTTCAAATTTCCAAAAGAATATCCTGTTTCTGCAATGTGTTTTCGTGATAGTGCTGGCTGCTAGAAAATAACTTGACTTACATGGAAAAAGTGGTGTTATATCTGAATGTAATATGGCTGCTAACATTTCAGTTTTTTTTAGATGTTACATTTGCTATAGGTGATTTTCAAATGAATGAAACCTATAAAGTAGTAGCCACCTGTGTTGTGCTAGTGTTGTTTGTCTTTAAAATGCCATATTCATATATTTTGCAAAAAAACGACAACAAAACAAAATGTAGTTCCATGAGCTCACAATGATTTACATTTTGAGGATATAGAATACATAACAAAAAAATATCCAAAAAAGCCAAAACAACCTATAATATTATCAGAAATGTATTTTAATTAGATTATTTTTTTTATAATTTACTAAATAGTGGAAATGTTTGGCTTCAGGAAATGTCAGCTCATTTTCATTCCTTCTGTGCAGCCTTTCAAATCAGTTTAGCAGCTCTGTACAGTATCTTATATGAAATACAATTTACTTAAATGTGTGCATTATGCAGCCACATATTACAGCTTTGAACTAGCATCACATATACTAATAGTCATGGGAACTTTGCTCAAACGCAGGATGAATATTTAGTCACAGGATTTTTTCATCTTATCTTAACGAAGAGCGAGTGGGTTACAGTGTAATCTCTGGATCAGCTATGGTTTTTAACCACACTTACCACACTGCTCTAGCAAGATTACTTTGAAATATAGACTTTCAAGAGAGTTGCCCATTTAAACACATCTGATATTAGTCCTATCTCCAAGGAACAGCATAGGACTGTCTTACCCAAAGGAAGAGAACAATATACAGAATCAATAAGCACATAGACTTGAATGTAATTGCTGTTACACACTCCCTCCCCTCTTTACAGAACATTTTGTTCAGGACATGAATGAGCGGTCAATTAGCTATTACAGTGCTCATTTGTCTGTGTGTAATACCCTGCCTGTCAATCAGACAGAGTGCCTCTATGGAGATAATGATGCTAACTAAACTTCATGAATCTAAATGCGTGTTAGTCATCTCGGCACAGTGCAAACAATCAGAGGAAAAAGATCTGAACTATCTGTAGGTCTGATGTGGCATCTGTTTGTGAAACTGAGAATGTTTTTTTTTTTGAAAGACTGCCGAGATCAGGTGACGAATCAACATCAGGTGTGGAATGAGACACAGATCCCAGAGGGGGGCTGCTGTGGGAAGTGTACTGTAAAATAGGGCAGCAATGGCAGGTTCACCACACCTTGTTAAATCCCACAGTTCTTGACAAATTGGAGACAAACAACCCCCCCCCCCCCCCCCCCCAAAAAAAAAAAAGAAAAGAAAAATGAAGCTTATTCAGAGGAAACATTTGACATCTGTTATGCAGGAGTAATTCTGTAACACACTGGAATGCTTCTAAACATCTGGCAATTCCAATTAGACATGCCAGATTGACCACTTGGGCCACAAGAGAACAGAACATTTTGTTTTTAAGTTTTGTTGTGAGAAGTTCTTTGAATGTAGGTGTTCTGTATTGGATTGACAGATATAGAAAGGGGCCTTCAGATGAATGTTTCAGTTCTGGTAAATCAATCGTCATCAAAGTCTTTTTTTGTCACACTAGCGGCGTGTCTATTGGTATTGAAACGTCAGTCGGTCCACCACCGGAGTGGAGGGACAGCCGTGAAATTATGTACAGACATTCATGGTCCCCAGACAATGTGTCCTGGTGACTTTGGTGAGACAATTCCTCTAGCTCCAGCATGAGGTTGACATTTGTGGTTCTGTGTGAAATGGCCCGATAACTATTGGATGAACTGCCATGACATTTGGAACAGACATTCATGGTCCCCAGAGAATGAATTTGATACACTGACATTCCTCTAGTGCCATCATAAGGTCAAAATGTATTTGTGCAATACTTTGGTTTATTACCAAATACCTGCAAACTAGTGTCATTGCCATCGCTCTCAGCTTTACTTTGTGTTTAGTGCTAATTATCAAATGTTTGCATGCTAACGTGCTAAAATAAGGTGGTGAACATGGTAAACATTAAACCAACATGTTAACATTGTAAGCATACAGTATTAACATGCTGATGTTAGCATTTTGCTAAAAGCACCAGTGTGCCTAAGCACAGCCTCACAGAACCGCTAGCACCACTGTAGACTCCTGTCTCTTATCTTATAGGCCTAGTGTTATTATCAAATTGTAGGAGCGTAAATACATCAGATGAAGGCTTGTGAAGAACAGAATTGATAAAAAGAGTAAAGACTGCACATTGATACCAAACTACACATTTATTTGAATAAACAACTATTAATCCTAGTTGGTTAATCAACATTATCAATGTGTAGAAGCAAAAGCAATGAGCTAACATTTAACACATTATAAAAAAACAGCAGTGGTGTGAAAATATAAACAAATGACTAAGATACTTCTTTTTTGTGCATGTGGCTCTTGGGTTCATCATTAAAATGCACAGTCAATGATGGTGATTTTAATTTAAATGTCACTTTAAATAATAATAATAATAATATTAATAATAATAATAATAATAATAATAAACGGAATACTCAATTTCAAAGCCTCCCTGGGACCCATGAGACTCCGAATGAGTCAGACAGACTCATTGTACCCCCAGATGTGGTGTGACTGACACAGCCGCATTATGATATTCGGTTAGCTGAAAGCACCTGCTCCCAATCTGTAATGAGTATGCAGAGTTTGCTATACATGAACCAAATTGCAAAATCCTGATAGAAACGGTGAGCCCAGGCAAAGAATAATGACCTCATGTCTGAAGCTCAGGTGGGGGGGCCTCCATTTAAAAATCCCCCACCACTTTAACTCTCTGACACATTTGATATTTTATTAAATTAATGCCTTAAGCCGCCACAGGAATGTGATGAACTGATCTCATGTTGATCTCTGCTCTCTTTGTAAGGTTTGTTTTCATAATTATTCCAACCTGCAAAGCAATTTCTCACCATGCAGTGAAAGGTCATTATTATTCTGTGATCAAAATTTAGTAAACAATAAGTACATTAAGGGTCCCACACTTTCACAATAGAATCACATTATAATCTCAGCACAGAGTATGATTCGTTTACTGGGCACATCTGTGTATCAAATAAGGCACTTAGAGGTTGGCATAACGAAGGACATAATGAATTAAATATGTTTTTTTAAAATATTTAAACATTATTACAGAAGCTATGTCATGTGTAGCTAAATGTAGAGCCAGAGTTGTTAATAATGGAAGTGTTTAATGTAGTAATGTACCTTTGATATTTGTGCATTGATGATATCTACTTTTGTACTGACTCATTACATATATACACCCATTTATGTTGACCATTTTATCATCTGAAAACCTCTGAAACTTTAAAAGTTTTCAGGAAAACAGGATGTATTTTTTCCTGCGATAAGAAATAGCTGCTAACGATAGATTTTATAATTTCTCCTACATTTCAGCCAAATGTAACACTTCTGAATGTGTCTGCATCTGGCAATCCAAGATTGCTAATTAGATATCATGTTAAACTGTCATTCTCTGTTTGCCTGACTTATTTAATTTGCTCCATTCCAAATGCTCTGTTCCCCCTTATCTCCAGGAAACAGTTGGGCTGAAGCCATCTCTCTGCTGGCTCTCATTTAGGCTGCTGCAATCCTGTTGACTTCACACATGGAGCAATCCTTTGTGCTGTTTTTCTGAAGCTCTGATACCACAGGTCTATCCTGTCAGACTTGAGAAAGGCATTTAATTATAAGGGCATTGCTGAGTTGTTTTTCACTGTCTTGTATTGAGCCATATCACTCCCACTTCATTGGGTCAAGAGGTATCTGAGGCACTAACTTTTGCTATATTATGGTATTTATAAAAAAATAACAATATGTTCATTGCAGGTCAACATTGGGTACAGTCCGCACTGGTTCATACAAGCAATATTATTATTTTTTTCATTTTCTTTTCCATACAATAACAACAATAAAGCAGCAACCAAGAACATACAATTGTAATTATTTGGCAGATTCTAAATACATCACTGGTGAGGTAATACTCATTATAAGAAACTAGAGAGCAAACTAGGAGAGCAAAATGAGGAAAGAAAAAATAGTTTACAGCTACCAAAAATACAGTATTAATATACTCGACCTCTCATGGTATTTCATCTTTTTTAAATGAAGATAGAAATTGATAAACCTCTAGGCCTCTTTTGAATGGTCTCTGAATCAAATATATGATGATTAATAAAAGTTACCTGTGATCACTGATGTGAAGGTGGAAATACGCCACAAGATTAGGGGGATATTTCAGAGATTTGTTGAAATAAAGGGAATGAAATGAGGTTGCCATGGAGAAACATTGATAGAGATTTTTATTTCACTGGATTGTATAAACAGCTAATTAAGAAAAACGATAAAATGCCTCCTGTGGTACCATTTCCTCTAGTGTTCATTTACTTGGATTGAAGACATCGCATCACTGAAAAATGGACCTGAAACTGAGTTAGCTTGAGATTCTAAAGTTCCCATTCAGCGATTATTTTCAGCATCTCATTTTTGAAATACAAAACAAATCCCAAATTGGAGATTTGTGTGATGCTTATTTTTTCTAATAACTTTGGTGTAACCGATTTGGTGTAAAATGCATATTTTTCTGATTTGTAATCACTTCAACACATCATTTAATAGGCCTTTTCACAACAGATATTTTGGCATGCTTGAGTAGTCACAGGTGTAATTATCTCAAATGATGGCTGCATGTTATTTGGATGTGGTAGTTTGTGCGTGCTCTTTAAATGTTTGTTTTTTTGTGACACTTAAATAAAATGTAGTTGTCATTAGTATTAGCCAGTATTAGTTACATCTGTGCTTTACCTGCTATGACATGTCAAAATGTTTTACAAAGAGTTCACTAAAGTACAATTTAGAAAGTTGTATTTTTCTTGTCTTCCCCCCCATTCTCAGTTGTGTGGATGTCTGTGTCTGTTCTACAGCTCCAGAGTAATACTGTCTTGGGACTTCATCAGTACAGCAACCACAAGGGAGAGATGGCAGAGCACAGATATACCATCTTTTCAGCTTTATTACATACTGAATACAGTCTGGAAACAGGTGTACTCAAAAATATCTTATATGTCAGACATGCCAAAACCACATTCTAGTGATGCCATTCAGTCAGAGTAGTTATATTGCATTGAAAATTGGATTTTTAGCCAAGCTAACTAGCATTGCTTAATAAATGACTATTGTGATTGCACAATATTCACACATCCTAAAACAAAATGCTGTTGTTGTATAGCTACACTAATCAACAATACAACATCACAGAAAGCATATCATATAACATAACTACGAGAGCTTAGAGCTATAATTTCAGTAAACCACTCTCTGTAGCACCCATCACGTGTTACAGAGGGTCCAACTCTGATGGAGGAAATGACCCATAGAACTAGTAAGTTATCTATTTCTCACTGCTTTTTAACAAACAAACCATTTCAACAATGTGGTTCTGACATTTATGTCAGAAGATATAAGACCATTTATAGCATAAACGATTAGCAGAATATTCTCTGCTCCTATGAGTGCCCCCCAGAGATCTAAGCAATGCTGGATTTATCTGGGACCGTGCAGTGAACAATTCTTTGTAATCAACTCAAATGATGGCTGCATGTTATTTGGATGTGGTAGTTTGTGCATGCTCTCTAAATGTTTGGCTTTCTGTGACACTTAAATACAATGTAGTTGTCATTAGTATTAGCCAGTATTAGTTACATCTGTGCTTTACCTGCTATGACAAGTCAAAATGTTTTACAAAGAATTCACTAAAGTCCAATTTAGGAAGTTGTATTTTTCTTGTCTCTCCCCCCCCCCCCCCCCCCCCCATTCTCTGTTGTGCTCCCCAGAGATCTAAGCAGTGCTGGATTTATCTGGGACCGTGCAGTGAACAATTCTTTGCTAGACCGAGCTGAACCCAGCTGACACATATCACTGCGATATTAGACACGTGCATCAGATGCCTTCAGTTAGTATGGTAATAAGAAACTATTACAGGAAGAGCTGGAAAAATCAGTCAACACAAGTAGTTGTGTGAAACAGGTACAGTAGGAGCAAAGCATAACTAGCAGCAGCTGCAAAATGAGTGAAAAGTCAGCTTCATTGACTTCATGTCTGTGATTGGTATGTTGTTTGAACATGATTAGTAATTATAACAGTGTGTTGATTCTGATGATGTATACAACACTAATGTGATACTGTCACACTCCTTTGCAGTGGTGCTATTTATTACTGACTCCTGGGTTCATCTGGGGAGAGAGGGGAGACGGGAACCGGTTACCAGCCTTTAGACTCCCACTTCATCCACAGTTGCTACAGAGGAGTCCACAAGGCCAGCTAAAGTAGGTGACAATGACAGCTTCCTGTCGTGGCAATGTAGCAGGAGGCCTCCCAGCTTGCACTGGGGCAACAAACGTTTTTGTGTGTGTTCCTGCATTGTTAATGGTGTTTGTTTTGTTTCCACGCTGTTTTTCCACAATTAGTCAGAGGAGGGAATGGGATTCGACCATAAGAGGTGTTGTGTGTACAGCTGGTGATGGTCTCCTCAATGTGGATGGGAAAGTAGTTCCGTAACAGCATCAACTTGTTGCTACCGATATAGCATACAAATTGAACTAATCACTTAGTTGAGGTCACCCTACCTGCAAACCCATGATTGCCACAGTTTAATATCAATACAAGACATAATATATTTTGTCAATATAGTTAGGAGTGCATTTGACTTTAGGATAATCACATTGGTTCAAAGCAAAATAATCGGTTTTAGTTATCAATATTTGGGTCAAGCATTTAGTTCTACACCACACATACATTCTCCCACTTGTGGTGGGATGAGTCGTCTAAAAGAGACATCCCCCTCCCCCCCCCCCCCACACACACACATCTGTTTTTCCTGGTGCCTGTTGTTTTTGCACCACTGAACTCCTAAATGTGCATTCATCTTTGTAATCAGGGATTACGCTGCAACCATCCTATATTATCCCTCTCTATGTTCTTGCTGACAGTCTGATCACGTTTTCTTTCTCAGTGACATGCAAAACTGTTGGTCTTCTGTCTTTCTTTACATATCACGTCTTTCACATAGATTCAAATGAAGATATCACTTCACTGTACCGGTTGAAATGCTAGCCAGTTGAGCGGCTTGTGTGATTGAAGATCTTGCCATCCAATAAAAAAACGTCTATCTCTTACCCTGGTCCATCATGATCCAAACTTGAGGTCAACTGGCCCAGCGCATGTTAACATGTTACAGAGCATGTTAATATGTTGTGCAATTGCATCATGCAGTATACTCAGCACACATTACTTAGGCAGTTGTATTTACCTTTACTAAGGAAATGAATACAAAATAAGTACTAAATTAAATGTTACGGAATGAACAATGCAGTCATTTAACATGAGTGTGTTTGTAACTGATTAAAATGAGACTGTTAGTTTCAGGCACTGATTGGAATTTCATGCGATACCAGTGATTGTGGTGTAAATGTTTGAGTGGCAGCTGCTCCTTGTTAAAGTCACATAATAAATCTGCAAACCCACTCACAAGTCCATTATCATGCTCATTTCCATAATAAGAATCTTTGAAGGATGTGATGCCTATTATCTCTAGACTTGAACATGGAAGTAAAGGTCAGGAGCTGGGGACATTAATTCAGTTATAAATGAATGGAAAAGGAAAGAACACTCTTTTGAACAGGAATTTGTTGCTCTGCATGTGATGCTTTGACCAGATGGAAACTAGGTTTGTGAGAGTCACAGGTCACAGCTAAATATTTATCAACCCGCTCTCAGATTCCACTTCATTGTCCTGGCTCATCTCAAAGTGTCAGTTGCCTTATGTCAAATCTGTCCAACCTGCCAGTAATCAGAACCTGCATTCAAAGGCTAATACAATGTGACAGTTGTCAAACCCATGCAGCATGTCATCTCCCACATCCCACTAGGAAAACACAGTACACTGCTCACAGCTATTTATGGTATCTCCGTTAAGAAATGCGAGCGTGTCCAACCTCTACAACATGTCTTTATGGTCTTTGTTCAGACCATAAAGACAGAGATAATCATTTTTTTTAGACATATTTGGTGTAGCTGTCATCAGAGGAGGAACATAATGCTGTCAAAGCTATTGTGGACGTTTTGTCAATTATTGAATAGAGAATACTGAATATCATAGGGGATGAAAGGTTTTTAAACAACAGTAAGTTTAAAATTTAATACAAAATGGTGTTTGGCTTCAGTGTGTCTGAAATAGTCTATGTAAACTGGATATCCATAATTGGTACACTGTTCTTCATTCTCTCTTTATATTTTTTAAATTTAAAGGGGCTGTACTTGATATTTTGAACATTAATAAAACAACAAACAAATATTTTCTGTGTAAGTATATAGTAAAGTAACGGTGTCCTGAGAAGAGAATGAAGTCACACTCCCACTGTATGTGTTGTAATGTGAGCTTCTCTGTTCTTTGTCTTGATAGCCGTTCCGGCCGCTCGTGCATATTAGTGCATGTGTGTACTTGTGAGTGACTTGTGCGTCGGTATCAGATGCCGAGGGCTGTGACAAACCGTTAGTGTATGACGAGTTAGGGAAAGGTCTGTGAGAGCCGTGTGGAGGCAATTCCAGCCCACTTTTTTTCAGTGGTTTGAGTACAGCACCTTTACTATTTTATAAGTTTAAAATTTGTTTTCTGTTCCTGTTTTGCACATTGAGAGAATTGTGTTTTCAATGCCCGTCAAAGCATGGTAAGGTCTTAAAAATGCTATATAAATGCCATGTTATTTTTATTATTACACTACAAAATGACAAATTTTCCTAATGCACACTACACTTCCAGGGTTTTTACACTGAAAACAGCTGCCTGCTGTGACTGTAAACAGGGCTGATGAGAGCACAAAGACACTAACAGACTCTGTAGAGCTGAGGGAAACTAACGAGTCAGGTAATAATTGTCTGTGTGTTCATCACCTTTGACAAAACATAGTTGTTTGATCCATTGTTAAAATAAAACTATGATTAATGCAGCTTTAAGTAGAAGATTTTTGCAGGTGTACAGGAATTACTGTAATGAAGGTCTAACTTATTAGTATGTTTTTCATAAATTGTAAACCTTTTAATACCTGATAATCATGTATGATGTAAGTTTGGCTTTTATTTATTGAATGGGACTCATTCCACCTCGTCCAAGTAACTTCAAAGTCTGCATCCTCAAGCACTGCACCTGTAAAATAAGTTCTTTTTTTTCAAATTCAACCCTTGCACTTTTTATAGACCAACATACAATTAGCAGTTTATATATTCATCCTCATTTACATGTTTAAAGCTGCAGTTGTTTCTCTTCTTATAGTTGTTTATCTTCTTATATTACTTCTTCTTATCTCTATGAGGGCGGTACCCACAAAGGAGTATTTTGAGAAGAGTCTCTGAAATTGGATGCCACAAAATAAAGTGGGGATTATGAGGCTTACCACTACTGAGACACTCAACAGCAGTGTACACTTGTGTCATTACATTTCCAACCAGATGCCTGAGCTGAGCATTTCTATTCACCCACATTGAGAATGACTGACTGCAGACTGATTGCCCAATGTTTGCAAAAACCAACTGCATTGCATTGTTCTCTGATGAGACACAATAAGCCAGTTCACCAGAAAAAAATGTGCTGCTTGTTAATGGCAAAGTTAATCACGCTACCTGTTTGCTATGACAGTTACACTATCTTTTACATTTCTCCATGTTCTTGTCTCCAAGGGTCTTGTTGCTATGTACATTGCTATCTACATACCCATCATTCTTCAGTAAACACATTATCACATTTATGAGTTCAATTTATGTTCCTCTTAACCCCGAGAAGTCTGTCACTGATTATAAAAACAATGCATTTATTTTGTCGGGTGTGGGAGTAGCTCTAATGTTGTGGTTTTAAGGAAAGCTGAGGGTGTATGTAACCCCCGTAAGAGATATTTCATTTGCATTCACAGGACCAGGTGGTAGAGCCTGGTGGCACTGAAACCTGCTCTACTCGGGATAGAGCTGATTTGTTTTGACATTGCTGTCACCAAAATGCAGGCTGAAAGCAAGCAGAGGCACACTGAGGACTGAGTGACACTCACATAGAAATGGAAAAAGGTAGAGAGGAGAAGATTGAAGATCACTGAAAACCAGAGGGACACATACAGTAGACAGAGAAAGATGCAGGGAAAGAGAGACACATATTTTATTTTATTTATTCATCACAAAGTTCTCATATTTCCCTGCTTAAACAAGCTCCATTTCAATCCTGTCTACCTCAAGATTGGCAGCTGACATATCCTGTTATTGCATTTTTATCATGAAACGAACAATTTTCTAAATGCCACCTGTAGTTTTCAGGGCTTTCATCCATCAGCAGCTGACCAGCAGAAATAGACGGAGACAGCTTGTCATACACTCCCAGAAGTCGTCAAAGCCATCACCTCTTCCGACAGTTTATTTGTGTGTGTGTGTGTGTGTGTGTGTGCATGTACTTATTTATTGCATTTGTGTGTTGCTTGTATTGAGTGTGCTTGGAGTTCACTGACCCTCTATATGCCCATCGTTTCAGGGCTTCCTGGGTGACTGCTGTCACTTAGCTGTCAGAGGGCATTAATCCTAAAAATACATATACAATGTAATGCCTGAGAGGAAAAGTGCATTTCTTTCTTGTCCTTTCACCACCGCCAATGTTGTGGACTGATATCATTTTAAGATTAAAGGAGGAGGCAATATTATCAGCCTATTTCAAGTCAGTTCCATCCATTTTGTGCCATGACACTAGTCCCTGTGCTTCACATCTGCTGTGTCAAAATAACCTAACATGGCAGGGCACCACACTGACTGAGCTATTTTTAGAGAAAACCTTTGGAAACCAATTTGCCTCTCCAATAATCTTTCAAATACCCAGACAAAGTAATGTCCATGTCTGACATATGACGAAGAGGCCCCCTCAGAGGATGCCTGTTTTGGGATGCTCTGATGTGTGTGATGAAAGTGGTGGTGGTGGTGGGGGGGGGGGGGGGGACTGCTGCTTTCTCTCCCTCTGCCCTGTGGTAGCTCCAACAGGGACCTGCCCAGCCTTTACTGGCTGGAAGCTAATGGAGTTATGTTGAACGGGTCTAACCTGGTAAGCTTACTGTGCTGGCTTCTGATTTATACAGTAAATGTATTTGCCAGTGTTCAGTTAACTTGTTTGTGCTGCTATTAATCTGCCAAATTGGGCAGTTATTTGGTGAAGCAGGGATGTTCCTGTCTGCTTGAGCAAAACATGTGACAAGCTGCGTGTTGCTGTTCACAGCTGTGGAAATGGAAAGTCCCATGGACTCATACACATTGATTTTTATTCTGTCTCATGAATGCAAAGTGCTCATCAACGTGAGGGATGGGGACAGGGCTTTGTTTGGGCAGTGTGTGAACTGATGTTTGAATCCAGAAACCAGCAAGCACAACAGGCAGTGACTGGAGTCTTAAACTTTCTGATTTGTTATTTACAGGAATACATTATTTCAATTTAGTGGAAAAGTTGGTGTGCAGCATGGTGCTCTCTCAAGTGTTCAACCGATTGTTTTTTCAATAGTTCAATGGTAACAGTGATTTTGCTGGTTGTTGCTGGTGGACAATTTATTATTTGCATAATAAATAACCTTTCAGTAAATTTGTAAAAATGTATATATGCATTTGTTACATTTAGTTTTACACAGTTTGTAAAGCAATGTTTAGGTCAAGCCCTGATATAGGCCTACACATAAAATAATGATCCCAGTCACTTTCACACAGTGAGGCATACAGCTTATTAATTATTAATAATAAAAAGTCAGATTGGTGGATCCCTAGTTTTGGAAAATACACATGGACACAGGACAGATGCTCTGTGTCAGGCACCAGAGCAAGTCCCATTGACGGGTAAATGTGTGATGAGAGGTGTAGTGAAAGGCACCATCAGTCAGGTGAAGCCCTAAGGCATTGTGGGATGTGATCAGGTCTGCATGTGGTGAAGGAGAGGAGGTCAGAGTCAGAGTTAAACTAAAATGGTGCACACCAGCTGCAGCTGCTGAGATTGGCTACGACTACGGGTCTCAGATTAATGACAGCCATGAGGCTCTCACACCTCTCTCACAGCAGCAGCAGCGTGGCAGGCTGTTGGCACCCTAAACACCTTTATTTCTTTATGAGTACGTCTACATTAGAGCTCCCTCACATTCATAGACCTTCCTGGTTTATGCCAATCCTGGATGAGCTAAACCATCCGATTTTGAAAAAGCATCAATTTCCCGCCATGTTGGCCCTCCATCCACACTAAGATACACACACACACACACACACACACACACACACACACACACACACACACACACACACACACACACACACACACACACACACACACACACACACACACACACCAAATCTTACTCTCAGTCATGAGTACAGCATAATCTACAAAGCATTCTCCCACCCGGAATTTCTTTTAGCTAAAATATGCTTTTGCTCCACACATCTCTTTGTGCATGCGTGAGTTAATTGAACCATTTAGGAAGTATAACTGCTGATCCTGAGTCGATGTGATGAGGCTCAGCAGGGTGCCAGATATAACTACACCCAGCAGGCAGTCGGTGATCAACTACACCTGTGATCACAAGTCTGGAGGAAGGGAGGATGAAGTGGAAAGGGGAGGACGTGGAACCGGCTAACCTACTCGTCGTTGTGATCCAATGTAGCCTCCTGCCTTACAAATTAGGGAGGAGGGTATAGAGAGGGAGGGGATGAGGAAAAAAGAGGGGGGGTTGAGTATTGAAAGAATGCTGACTTACCTTCTGGTCTTCCTCCATCATGGCCTCCTGTTCTAGAAGTTTCTCCATCAAAATCTGCTCTGCTCTCTTTTTCTGCTCGTTGTCCTCTTCTGCTTGCTGAGGAGATTACATATACATGTAACATGTCACTTAGTCTGCAGTCTGTTTATTCGCCCTAAACAACCAGCCGACTGCTGATATTAGCTGTAATCTAGCTAGCAAAGTGCACACCTATGTGTGTGTCGGAGTGCTGTGTTTGTGTTCAGCGTAGCCTGTTACTGATCACAGAACTCTCTAGTTCTCTTTTTCCTCCCATCATTGTACGTTTATGGGGTACATTCATAAAGCCCAACGATAAATTTGAAACATTCAACTTGCGTGGACGCTTCTTGGCCCTCGTGCTGCCTCTGGGAAAATCTGCATCTAATTGCGTCCATTCGCATCTATCCATTGACTTTAAAAGCAATCGCGCCATGTCTATTATCACATTGCATTCTATCTGAACACACGTAAAGTTATTGCCTGGTTGTTTCTCCATTGACCATTAATCTCTTCTCAGTGCAACTTCAATGAAAGAGATGAGGATTAAGAAAGTCAATGTTTTAAATTAAGTTAGTAGTGGAAGAGGACCCTCTAGGGCTCATTCTAAACTAACAAAAACACAACGATTCTTAGTTTTGGGTAATTGTACACTAATGAAAACAGCATTTCTGCCAATAGATCTCCCTCAATGCTACACACTGGTCCTTTAAGACTTGAAAAAATGTGGACCTATTTTACTTGTTATTTTTGTCAGATTACTTTCATAATTTAGTGATTGACATCTCAGTAAAGCAGTGCAGAATTTACTGTTTGCCTGGTCAACAAGTAAGGAGATTTATTTTGGTCATTCATTCAAGATTTTTACAAAAAAATCTGAAAATGCTAGTGGGGGCCCTTTAACACTTAAACTGCACTTTTACATTTAGCTGCCTTAATGTTGACATCAACACCCTGTCACGGCCATAGCTACGAACTGTACTGTATAAGCCACCCACACAACTGGACGACTGTTTGGACACAAAGACACCTCTCTCATCCTCTTTCTTTTTTTAATCACAAATCAATTTCCTCTCACAGGGACCAGAGAGCTGTTTAATGGTTACAAAGAGGGGAAACAAGCAGGGAAATAGATCAAAGCATCTCACACTAGCCAGGTGCAAAGCCCTGAGATCCAACCATTTATGTGGTGACTCAAGCGCCTGCGTGGGTAATTCACAATATTACAGCCAGGCTTTGTTTGTCAAATGTGTGGTTCTACAGCTCAGCCCCAATGTAAATGGAAGGAGGTCACATAGGATAGTCATGCATAGGCTAATCATATCTGAAATGCTTGATTAGATGACTGCTTTAGAGGAGTTGTGGTTTGTAGCTCATTTATGACATCTAATAAGAGCTACTTAGGAGCTAAATGGCATGTTTGTGATTAATGGTTAAAATGTTATGTTAGATTCCAGAGGATGTTCCAGGGGAACTGGTTCCATTTGTGGTATCAATATAAAAAGGTATTGATTTGTGGGGTTGGAACTACGGATATTTACCTCATTTTAACTGAAAGGTATACCTTAAATAACCCACAAAAATCAGCTTTGTGGGACTGCTAACCTGAGCTGATGCAAACTGACACTCAAACAGGCGGGACTTTAGCGGTCATGTGATGCAGCTGACCTTTCATTTGTAAGAATGAACAGTGAGGACAACAGAACAGCAGAGGTCTTTTAGAAAGCAGCTCCTGGAGTGTGGCGGGCTGGATGCTGATCCTTTGTGACAGCTGTTGTGTTGTAAGGTGTGCCTCTGCTAGGCTGGGATGTCATTTCACACACACTGCTGCAACGCTCCAGCACCTGTGATGCTGACCCTCGTAGCATATATGAGCACAGCAGACAAAGGTGCCACACAGACACACACACCACACAGTAGAGATAACAGAAGAACCCAGAAAGGAAGATGATGTTATTGGGATGTTTTTTGTTGTTAACAAACACCATTTCCTAGATTACTCACATTTTGTCATTTTGGCACGTAGTGCTCCGAAATGACACAACAACAGATTGAGCATGTATAGGTACTGTAAATAACTGTAACTGGGGTGAATGTCATTCTGTTCAGTGGCTGTCAAGTTGCACACAGCTTGTGAAGTTAAGTGGATGATTCTGACACTGAGTGATTGACACTCTTTTTCTATGCTCAGATAACATCATTGTCATAGAGTAATATTTTCATTCATTCATTACAAGTCACCTTCATTTATAACTCATTTGCTTCAACTTCCTTCTCCTTCTAATCTTTACTTTCTCTCTCTGTCTCCCTGCATCTCGTCTGCTTTATGATAGATCTGTTCTGTCAGTGCAACTGCTTATCTTTGCTCACCAAGTCTCCCCTTTAAGGATTCTGTCTTTTATAAAAGATGATACATGGGAGTAATTGTTCTCTTTCACAAAGTAAGTTAATGTACTTACTTTACCGAAATGCCATTGAAAGTGGCACAATGAAACTGTATTACTCTCATTACGATTATTATTTTCATTGGTGGAATTGCTAATTTGCCTTTTTGGAGATTATCAGCAGCATGCAGTATGGTTGTTTTCTCTGGAGCTAAGCTGCAGCATAGCTTTAATGGAGAAAGTCAGTGATGTGACCGAAACGCACCTGCAGACAGAGCCAGGCGATAATGGAGCCAGGCCTGAGGGAGGAAGAGCTTGCAACACTGTGAGAAGCAATTTGAGGAAGCTCAATAAGTTATGACCCTATAGAGGTTGTATCATACAGCACTCAGGTTTGCTTTCATGTGCTGTGACAGAACCAGGAGGCGCACCATTAGGCATACATTTCTAAGGTATAGCATTAGATCTGAAATATGGGACACTGCTCAACTGGCAAGTCGGATTACTGTTCGTACTATACGTTAGCAGTATAGTTTGTGAAATTCTGTGTTAAGGTTTCCTATATAGACTGTAAAGCCTTCTACAATAATGATTTTCAATGTAAAAATGTTATTTTATTCTGTAATATAAACGTCATTATGCATAAATCCTGTAAGTATAGAAATGAGGCTGTGATTAGAGGATGATGTCAAGGGAAGACATACTGTATGTAGTGGTAAAGCATGGCTTAGCCAAAGGTGGTTCATAACTAGTACAGTGACTGAGTGCAGCTGACAGCTGGAGCACAGGAGTGCGCCATATAGGCAGACAGGACACTGCTACTTGGCAGGCAGGTCCAAACTGTCACTGCTGATTTCTACAGTCAGGTCTGAAGAGAATGCTTCTCATCAGTGTATCTTTGCTCAGCCAAGGAAACTGGAAAGGACTTTGCACTTTTGAAAACGTAATAATTACGATTTATGAAGTGATTAATTTTGTGGTAAGTAAGAATCAGTGCACAAATCTTGTGGTTGTAAAGATAAAATGTAATATTATAAATAATGGATATTTGCAGCATTCTTTATTGTTTTTAGACACAGTCCTGTTATTTTCTAATTATAGTTAAACTTGTGAGTCAGTAACAGCTTCTCTGTTTTGGTCAGGTCTCAGGGGAGCAAGTGATGCTGCCGATGACGACGATGATGATGATGATGATGTTGGTGGCATAAGCCCTGAGGATGAGTCAATATCTGGGATGCCAGTGTGAGCAAGGTGTGGCGCTGATGTCTTGGGGTATCGTCATTGCTACTGAAACCACATGTCAGAGCTCAACACAAAGAGCTCTGGGCGCAATCGTCTCAACGATTTTTGAACAGTTTGATGAAAAATACATGTTCACATACACTTTAGTCGTGGTGACAGGTCAGGAAAATGTGGTGCAGCAAACCATAAAAGTAAGAAAAGTGTTAGCTGAAGTCATCTTTAAAATAGAAATACTGTAGCATGAGAAAATGCTCAGTGGTTACACACAGATAGACGCATATGGAATCAGGTGATGTTAGGCTTTACAGCATTGCCACAAGTATCTCTTGTTGTGACAGCGTATTCGCTATATGAGTAGTTGTACAGTTAACCCCATCTCGCATCTTGTATTAAACCACAATGAGGGGCTTGGATTGAGCTTGGCTTTGTTGCATAGATGCTAGAAAAGGAAGAACAGTAGTAATCAAACATGCATGACCTATGATATAAACAGCAAACAGATGTGTGCAGAAACAGGCTGTTGGCTAAATAATGCATATTTGTATTAAACATCTTGTTGAATGATTAGGAAGCTTTGCTCTTCACAACTGCCATACATTAGTGATGGCTATCCCCAAGTTAACAGGCTGCTTTGCATTAAAAATGTGATTTGCAAAGTCAAAGTGTATTTAGAAAATGGCAGCTAATGGCGTCTTTGTTTAGGCTCAAGGGCATTGAACTAAATAGTGGCAGAGTATGCTTACAGAGTGTACTATGTACAACATAACAGTCAACTTAAGCTCATGGTAACCGAGGAATACTTGTGATTATCATTTCACTGAGATAAAAATGATCCAGAAAGCACTCTACATGGGAAATAGTGTGGCTTCATACCACTAAACAATGGTAGCAAAGTATTCACAATCTTCAGCAGTGAGTTTGAAAGCTCCCTTGAAAGTTTTTTTCTTTTTTTACTGTAGAAAAAAAAACACTTGAAATTCCATCTGTGCTCTTGAGTGCTTTCATGAAAAGGTTATTACCTTTGTGGTAATGGTGTATGGAGAAACCTTCCTCTTAAAGCAAAAGTAATAGTTCACTTTCAGAGGCAAGGCTGTGCTGAAGCTGACGTAGCTGCCGGAGAGCTGCATGATTAGAAGGTCAATAAAGCCTGAAACACCCTCACGCAAGAATTGAAATGGATTTCAGGGTCAATATCACATCATCACAGCTATTATTTCTAAAGCAAGCAACACTCATTACACATTTGCATGACTGCAATTAATAATGAGTTCCTGCTGGTTGTCTGATGCTGCATTGTGTCACTTTTGTAAAGAAAGGCAAAGATTATTCAAATGGGAAATTATTTAGTTTTAAATCTGCTAAATCGTCTCATTACAAGAGTACATTTGTTTCTTAGACAACTGACTTGTGTCACTTACATCCATTTCCTGAAGTGTAACCCTAACTTTACTACATGCACAATCCCTTATTTTTGACCACTTGGTGGCAGAACTCTAACTTGGCGCCTAAAATGGTTTGTTAACACAAAATAACCTGAGAAGCCGTCATTGGAAACAGTTTGGAAAAGGGCAGGCACTTTCAAAAAATATCTGGCAGGTGATTGGATTAACCATCTGTCTAGCAATCTCTTGCTGAAGCCAGTCAGTGGGAAAATGCGAAAACATATTTTCCATCGAGAAAAGCCTTCAGCCTTCAGTGCCGTTCGTCGCTCTTCTTTCAATAAATAAATACTCTCCAGGAGTTATGTTTCCGTACTACTAGCAAATGTAAATCCATCAATCACATCTCCTTTACACTCTATTTTGGTCTCCACCAACTCCTGAGGAAAATATCTGGATTAGGTTGTAGCAGCTATTCCTAAATCCATTACAAGGTCTGTGTGTATATACCTCCTAAGTTCTTAGTAACTCCTAGCTAGTTTTAAATTAGTGATTCAGTAAATCAGATTGCAGCATTAAAACTTAAGGAATGTCTTAGCTAGTGAAAACGTTTGTGATGTGCTATTTTTTTGTAAAGAAAGAATGTGTGTTATTTAGTTTGGTTTTCCAGTTTACAAGTTTCTGGTCACAATATGACTGTGTGGCCCTCATCCACACTAAGTTGAATTTTCTTCTCACCCCAAAAAACAGCTTTTTTCACATGGATTTAACTGTGGATGGGGAAAACACACACACACACATACACACACACACACACACACACACACACACACACACACACACACACACACACACACACACACACACACACTGGATTACAGTAAAGTGTAAGTGGCAGGTGTTAAATCCCTGTGAAGTTTGAGTGTGAAACAATCAGTGGTACAGAGCCACGACTCATCCCATAACTGCAATCAAACATGTCAACTAATGGAATCATTCTTCAAAACCAGTCTGCATCACAGCTTGACTTTCACAATTACTGCTGCTGTCGTAGAACCCTGACGCCACATGATGTCGGCATCAGCTTGGTTCAGACTGAATAGGCATTGCTGATGATGGAAATGTCAGCATTTCATAGCCTGCATTCACTTTTTAAAGAAAACCTATTGAGTTTCCTTTTACGTAAAAGGGTAGTTCTAAAGATCTAACTAAAGCCAAAATTGGCTTTGAAGGAACCACAGTAAAAAATCAATATGGTGTGCATCAAATATTATTTTTATGAAAAAAGATACGGTGGTGGAAAACATAATATAAAACAACCACAATCTAATAACATAAACCACATTAAGAGATGTGTATCTCCCAAGTAATGTAAGAAGCAAGCAGGGGAAAGATGGATGAGGAGCTGTGGGAGAATAAGAGTAAACGGGAGAACATTGTGGCTGCCTTGCTGCTATTTGGAGCTTTTAGCCACTATCCAGTTCATCGACTGGACCTCCACTCGACAGCCAATCACATGAGAGTAAGCCAGGACCTGAAGCCTCTTTTAGCCCACAATCAACACCCTGCAGATGCTGTCACAGTTGAACACAGCTCACATACAGAAAACGTGATATAAAGTACGGTGATGCTGTTTTGACCTGTGCTACAGTGGTGATGTAAGTTTATCTACCCAGATTGCAGGTGCACAACAAAAATGTGATTATTTTGTTTTTCTTGTTCGACCCACCATGCTTTCTGCTTAAGTAATATGAGAAGTAATGTGCTGTAAAAACAAGCAAAAGTTCTGAATTGAACCATGTATTTTGCCCTGGCTTTTGGTTTTTGCAGAATAAAACTACATTTCTGAATATCTGGGGAGGAGTTGCTCTGAGGAGGAGCCCTGCAGGACTATCAGTCTGTTGATAGCAAGACTGACAGGTGTATAGATGAATATTTGCTGTTAATATCTCCTAAATCTCTCTGAGCATTGGCGTGAGACAGGTGTGTGCAATTTTTAAGTTGGCAGTACCAACTGTCCATCAAGAAACTGACTCTACAGAATGTTTTAACTTTAATCTGCAACTTTACATTCACCTCTTACAGGCTCTCCAAAATCGATCAGAATCAGGTCTAAATGAATGAATGTGTATGAGACACCACAGCATGAACTAACAATGGTTCAGCTGCAGACAGAAGATTGTTCTCTGCTTGATATTAAATTGTCTCTTCAACATTTTCCTGGGAGCTATTCCGGGTCCTCCCTAATGAAAGCAATCACACAAAGCAGAGAAAAACATAGTGGGATATATAGAAAGAAATTCTCCCTTTTGCATTGTGTTAAAATTGTTCTTACTCTTCTATACTCATTGCAACATAGCATATGTAATCAGGTTAATGATTTAGGTTTTATTTTGTAATTTAGAAAGCCAAAAATGTTTGTCTGATTTATCTTAGGTTTGGCTTTGTTTTTTGTTTTTTTAACTACCAACTGAATCCAATCCATATCAGTCTGACTTTTAGATAATTGGTTACATTTTTTATGTGTTATCCTATGTGTTCTAACTACAATAGAGGTTAAAATGAGGCACATACAGTACATTGCACAGTTATGAGTTTATCATGCATAGACTTAATGTATCTGCTAGTTTAGGTGGCCGTGAGAGCTTGATACATGAGTGCAAACGTATTCAGTGTGATTTTATACTTGTATAGAATCGATTTAACTTGCCATTTTTAATCTGCTTTGACAGGACCTGTTTGAACGTAGATGTGATGCGTCATTGCAACCTTTTTCTTATTGGAGGTTTGAATAAGTTAAGAAAAAAAGGGGTAGAAAATAATTTAAGAAATGTAAAGTGAAATGTCCTGGCTGAAAGTCCATGGGGTGGACACGATAAAAACATCTCTAAAATATAATACATTCCAGTACAGCAGACATGCAATGAATACTTTGCCGTGTTTGTTAGGTTTATTTGAGTTTCAGAGGAGACTGTACCAGAGAGGTAAGCCATTGATGCTGTGTTGTATTATATTATACTGTAATGCAAAATGTACCTAATATTTGATGAACTACTATGCACTATGGCCTCAACAATCTGAATATTATAAGCTTTACAAAGGTAGCATTTATTTCACTGACATTGTAATGGATCATATTCATTTGAACAGGGGTTGTTTTAATTGTGTCCACCCCAAGTACGTGATCGATTTTGCCCACCACTAAAAAAATTTGGAAATTCAAATATTAACCATTAATCTGCTTGAATGAATTTGGATGTTTTTGCCTCCTCCAATTTTTGATTTTATCGATTTCTTCAAATCCAACATGACGACATCTAGTGTGTGACCTGAGACAGCGGTTAGGGTTACTTGACAAGCTGCAGCCATCCATCATCAGACAGAATGAGGTCTTGATAAGCGGGACATGGAAGGGAGAACAGAAGGAGGGGGAAAGTGAGGTGAAGGACTTTTTGTTTATTTAATTTTTGGGAAAAAGCTAGATTTAAACATATTTAACTCTGCATATGGAGCACAGGTGGGCAAGGGTTTCATCCTCCCTGGGTTGACAAGAGAAGTCATTTCTGAAGCTGCTGGTTTCACCCTGGGGAGCATGGTTTCCAGGTGAGCCAGGAGCAATGCACAACAGATGCTATGACAGGAAGGAGAAGGGATTTAAAACGTTGCATTGATCAACTTCTGACCCAGACATAAGTTTTGACACAACACCCTCAGATAATGGGAATATTGTATTTTTGGAGTACCTTTTTCGAGTAGATAAAAGAAAAATGATTTTTATTTAATTTAGATGAATTAACATTTGTATTGACTACAAATGGAGAAATGAGAGGGAAATAGTTTTGTGGGAAGCCATTTCTTCTCCATTCAACGCTCACTGCATGCTTATGCATGCCAGAGAAAACACACGTCTTGATGTCAGTTTTATTGAATACATGCTCATAATATTGCTTATTTCCTGTTGGATTCAATAGCAAATAACCTACATTTGTCTAATCAACATGTTTTTTTTTATAATTACCACAAAAGGCTATATAATATCTGAATTAAATAGCTCTTTAAGGTCTTTTAGTTTCTGAAATCTAAATCACTTTGGCAGAGGGCGTGGCGAGGGCCGATATTCAAGACAAATAGACTTTAATTAAGAGGAAAACTTTAATTACAGAACAGATTTATTCCAATTAACAGAATACATGTTGGGCTTTTTTTTCACCACCGCCCACGCAGACACTATCACCATGAAATTCCAGAGAAATACATCAATTAATATTGCATATTGTATGCAAAAACACATACAACATACAGTACATGTTTAAACATTAATTTCTCCATTGCATTAGCAACATGAGAGGGTGTTTTAAGCAGCAAATGCGAATACTTTGCCACTTCCATGACAAAGGATGCTGCATGACAAACGGTGCTCCAAAGTACAACAGTGCTTGATTGAATACTTTTTAAACAAAGAGGCTTAACACGCACAATACCTCTTGAAGATGCATACGTCTTTGCTGGCATTTAAAAGCCACGGGGAATAAGGTGAACACCTGTGAGCCGCAGACACCAGCAGGGTTATTACCTTTGAGGTTTTTCTAAATACCAATATGAAAACAGGGGCTTGTTTAGGCAGTTGATCATCGCATTTGTCTTCGTTCTGTCTCCACCAGACTTCAGATCTGATTCAAATCATTATATAAAGGTCCTCGTCAGTCAGTAGGCTCCAACAATAACTGCCTCCGCTTCTTTAGACGGTCTCCTGTCCGTTACTAAAAAGTTGATCATTCCTTCTGACTTTATGAGAAGGTTGCAACCCAAGAAAAATATGCCAAAAACCACCGTGAGGGACAACACGCACATGACGGCTATCTGGACCACCCTCATGACGAAGAGGCTCCTCTCATCCGGAGCGGCGGCCACAAAGCCGTTATCAGTCACCACGGAGGAAAAGTTGCAGCAAAAAAACTCCTCGGTCTTGTTGAGCAGTCCGCCCTCCGTTTGGTTGAACCCGGTGCTATTCATTTCCACTTTTTAAAAAAAATCTAACTTTCAGTGCGAAAGATGTGAGAGGCAGAGAGGGAAGCACGCGCCTGGAACAATCCCTGAGAAATGTGTCTTCCAGTGAAAAGTAAAGATGATGAGGAGGAGGAGGCGCTGAATTGAAGAAGTTCCGTCAGATCAGACAGGCTGTGGCGCACTTCTGGAGTTTAACAAGCTGCTTTGGCATCGCATTACTGGAGATTTCATGCGGTCTGTAGCCAGTTTCAGAGCGGAATGAATCACCAACCCGCGGTTAAGTAGCCAGACAGTAGCCTACCTGCATGTCTGCTTTAAACCGCTCAAGTGGCAGGACGACACAGCAAGAGCGCCACCATACGACCAGACCGCGTGTCATCATGAGTGGCCACCAAGGCACGTAGTAGGCCTATGTAGTAGTACAGGGGTCTTCAACGTTATTTAAGCCAAGGACCCCTGAACCGAGAGGGAGACGGATCAGGGACCTCCGACTGCATATATTGTTTAAAATTAAGTTGCATGGCCTACAATAACATGTGGGTGGCCTAAAGACTTTACATATACATTTTCACTGCAAAGAATACAAAGCCATTAAAATAAATAAAAAAACGGTTGGCATGATTTTATAAATCATGTTTTATTGTTAAATGTGGCACAGTAATGTTAGATCTTTAGGAATAACTGTATCTGTGGATGACTAAGCATATCATCAATGTGTTTTTTTCACAAATAGACTGATTTATATTTGTTTATAATAATAGGTTGGATTCATGTTAAGACATTTTAGTTTTTTCTTTACTTAAAAAAAAATAACAATAATTTGGTGGCCCCCCTGCAGTATCTCTGAGGACCCCCTAGGGGCCCTGTACCCCCTGTTGAAGATCTCTGTAGTAGTAGGCCTACATTATGTTTTGTTTGTGTTCTGTATGTGTGGGTGTGTGTGTGTGTGCAGCCTGCTATGTGTTGGTTTGTGTGTATGCATGCAAACATGAACATAGCCTGATGTGTATGGAGTTCCCAGTGTTTTTGGCAGACATTAACAATATGCAGACTGCAATAAATCCCATCATTATTTATATGGATTTTTAGTGATCAATTATACCTTTTATATTTTAAGTATCCCAGTAAGCCATGACAGTGTGACAGTAAGTCAGCATGCATTCCAGGACCTGGAAACTGAAGCAACTAAATAGAATTCAGCCATCATTCATTGTAATTGGGTCACCACCCAAAATGTTTTTTTTTTTTTATGTTTTTCAAATTTCTAACTAAAGTTCCAACCAGCTGTACAAAGTACTCCCTCTCTGGAACCAAGAGGAGCCAGGACATGCACTGACATCTAGTGGATGCTTTGTACACAGCAGACTTTGTTAATCTGCTTTGGACACAATGTGTGTTTTATACATATCTGCAATTATGAATGAATGTCAGATTTATCTTCCAGTGCAGCTACCACAGTGTATTAGTCAGCTATTGCATTATAGTTGATTTCAATGAACTAACAATGAGAGCTTCAAATAAAAAGGTAGTTTACAGTCTGTGACAGTACATCCGAGTTATCATGAACTGCTGAATGCTAACTAACAAGGCTTAGATTTTTATCTACTACATTGCCCAGAAGCCAATGCAACACTGAAGGTCTTTCATGAATAGCAGCAGATGGCAGCATTGTTCAATATGACTCTCTGAAGGCCTGCCTTAAACAGCTGTGATGTAGACAACAGTATGAATCTGAGAATTTAAATTAATTTCACGTACACCAACTTGTATGGTGTCGATTTAAGTTCTGCCTGACTGTAAATTACTTTACAGTATACTTCAACCTTCTGCCTCCCTGTTGTTCTTATATCAACTAATGGGAACCAAACATTAACAGTGTGAAGTGTTTTCTTTTTTTTTTTACATGCATCATGATGGTAAAACATTTATTGTTGATTAAAAAAAACAACTTCTCTGTGATTTTTTTTATTACAGCAAGAGAGAGGCCCATAGCAATTTAGGCTTTTCTTGAGATGACCAAGGGGTCAGAATGTGACGTTAGGCTACTGTAGCTAGACGTTACAAGCAAAATTGACAAAATATTAAGATGCTCTTAATTTACTGGATTTATCTCATCCATGACAATCAAGAATACAAAAACGTAATCTTAAAGGAAACAATTCTGAAAGCTAGAAACTGAAATGTGTACAATTCAATTAAAATAGTTTTGAGACATGGATACTTTCCTGGCAATTAGTCCCAAGCCAAAACAAACAAACAACAACAACAACAACTTAAATATAATGAATTGTTTCCCTTCCCCTTTTCCCCTAATTTATTTTAATTCAAGCCACTTACAGGGACATCTAACTGGAAATAATCACAAAAATACAATTTACGAAACATTTATTATTTTGCATGTTTCACACAAAGACTGATGGTTTTACACTAAAATCGGCTATTCTGCCTATGGTGGTCGGTGCGGGTGCACGCGCCTACGTTTACCAGACGCCCGTGACGGTTTTTATTACTTCGAGAGGATTTCATGAGCGACGTCGCTTTCAGCCAATCAGAGAGGAGAAACGAGACGTTTTGAAGGTCGGTCTGAGCTGAGGTTAGATTGTGCTGAATATCATCTCCCCTGTCCTCTTACCGTTATATGTTCAGCCGGAGAACAGGTGCGTGACTAAGACGTTACATTGCGTTGGCTGCATCAGCGTTAAAACGAATTGGGAAAATTAATGGAGACTGGCCATGTTCGCCGGTTTACTGCGGCTCAACTAGGGACAAATCATATCAAGGAGTCCAAACAGGTTCCACGGGAGGCTTTACTGGACGGACAGTATCACACTGCATTGTGGACTACTCTGTATTGAGATGGACTGGAACTTAGGTGTCGTTTCTAGACGTTGCGCGTTTGCAGGAGCTATTTACCCAGTTTAATTTGGCCACTAATTGTACTGTGTATTGGGTCATGTTTTCTGCGTTCAACACGTTGCCTGAGAGCGAGGCTGGAACAGGTCACTGGTTCACTCATTCATCCATAATTTAGGTAAGCAGAGAGTATCCTGATTTTCTGTCGCGTACACACACACACACCTTCCACAAGATTTAATGATGATGCTTGATATTAAATTAAATCAAGGTTACCATGTTTAATATATGTATCAGTTAGGATGAGTTCAGTGGCTCTTAACTGCTGCTTTTTTTCCATTTCACTCCTGTCACATCCCATTAAATAATCAATATAGGCTAATGTACATGCACATCAATGAAATATTTGTGTGTGTGTGTGTGTGTGTGTGTGTGTGTGTGTGTGTGTGTGTGTGTGTGTGTGTGTGTGTGGCTACATGTACGTCACACCTTTTAAACCACCACAGTGTAAATGTAATCTTTTCGTGTTTGGGTTATAAATAAGCTGCAGTCACTAGCCTAATGGGTTTATTGGGATCAGCCCTATAATCGCCTCCTGTTCCTTTTAGGGCTGGGTATAGATTGGCATTTTTCAATACTTGTGCCAATGCTAATATGAGTTTTAGTATCAGTAGCAAAACAATACTTTTTTAGTGTTTCTTTTTCTAAAAATCTCAGTATTTACTTTGTTGTTTAATATATGTTGTCTAATAAGTCAATGCCAACTTTCAAGTCTTGACGGTTTCTAACACTAGATGCCACAAACACAGTTTGTTTTGCACGTAAAAAGCATTGATGTCCGACACAGCTACACTTTCTGCTTGTGACAATAGATACATAGTTGACAAGAAGATTGCTGGTTTGAATCCCTTACCTGATAGGTCTGAGCATATGAATGCTCTTGTCTTCAATCCAGATGGGTCATTTAATATCTCGATAACAATATGTTTCATCATATAGCATCTTTTCTGGTAATTCAATAAATAAATAAATAGTGTATATAAAATAACTCCATGGTAAAGCCTATTTTTGTATTCTCCTGCGTGAATACTTGACGAATGAATGAAATGAGTATTTTCTCATTTCATTAAGATCTTTAGTGCAAAATGAACAGAACAGAACGTAAAGCGTCATCAAAATGAGGTAAATATTGCTGCAACACGGGCCGCCGGTTTTTTGACATTGTGATATAAACTAAATAGAAAAATATTTGTGATAGACAATTTTATATAGTTTTTGATGATACATATAATATTGCCCAGCCCTACTCTCTCTGAAGTACCCACGACAGCAATTACTTAACAGTTTGGCAATTGCATACAGTATAAGCACTCCTATTGAATGAATGAGGAATAGGCCTACATAATTTAGCTCATAGCACTGCACCAGACATTTCACAACAGAGGGGAGTTGCTAACAGCACAATTAACTGTCACTTCATGAAGCAATTAAACATGCCTGGTGATTTACACTTGTCTTAAATACTGGAAAAAGTGGCTTGTAAAGTCCTGGAGGGACCTGATGTAGCACCCTGTACGGCACAGAAGAAATATTCCTCGGTGCAGATGGTTAGACTAATTGACTCAGACTTCTTCGGACGAGACTCCAGCAAGCTGCCGGCAGCACTGTTAATGGTACCAAACCCAAACATGTCTCTGCCACTGATGCACCAAAGCAGATGGTTAGAGATGCAAACAGACATCATCAGACAGAAAACATCATTGATCTGTCTACGATGTGAGCGGAGGTGATATGTTACACACAGACTTGGATTTCAGCAGAGCTTTGCTGAGACTTTTATTCTGCATTAGACTCATTGTCTGGTAGTGTAGATCACGTCCATGTAAATTCTGTCTGTCTGAAATCATCCGCCACGCTGTAATATGAGTCTGAACCTCTTGATGCAGCTGGACGGAGGCTGCCTTGTTTTTTTAATAAGAAAAGAGTTAGCCCAGGGCAGCGGTGTCAGACCCTGTGATGGACATTTAGACAGGGACCAGAGAGGACAATGTGTGTGTGGAGTGCCAAATCATTACCATGCTGCAAGTGAAAGATGAGGGAATCAGATTCCCCACAGGAGATGCTTCAGGCATTTTTCACTAGATGTACAAGTAAAGGGTGAGGTGAGTTATTATACATAAATGCATTTACAATTAAATGCAGGATGTATATGCACAAACCTATTTTTTATAAAAGTATATGTTACATTTTGCATGTGCAGAGGCTCAGTTGGCTTTAACGCATGTCATGTATCACACCATTTTAGGTAATCTCTCTTTAGAATAAATTTGAATGTACTATATATACACTGTGTATATTATGAATGCCTAAAAGGCTGGGTATTTGTGTGTTTGATCCTCTATGGCTGAAAGCATTTTTTTCCTATCATTTCACTTCCATTCTGATTATACTTTCATAAGCCTTTCAGTCAACAAAAACCTCTAATTTCAGTCAAGTAGAAATCCTGTTTGACGGAAAATTATGTTTTTCATCAGAAATATTGTGAGGCATACATTCCATGCCAAGAGATATTTAACCTCCACAAATTGCCTCTGGTGTGAAAGCTTCCCAGATGGTCCGAGCAGCGCTGCTGATGAAGTGGGAGAAGTCCGTAAAGAGGAAAAAATGAGCATACACTTATCGCATACACTCATTCTTTTAAATGGAAAAAACATGAAAGGTTTGGGGTTGGTCCAGTATGGGAAGTTGGGTGTGACCTCTAATGGACCATCCCTCTCGTAAAGGCCAAAGGCATTAGGCTAGTTCGAGATGAGCCAGGTCTGCGCAGAATCGATCACTGGTGATCGCCGCCCAATGCATGCTGGTTAGATTGGTGTACCGACTTGATCCCGACTTGCTCTGATGTCATGCACACGTGGGCAACGATAACCTCACGAGATCAAGGCGGCCGCAGGTTTGAGACGCAGGCAGCACAGTTGCTTTTCACCGACTGCAAGACCCAGGTGGACCCAGGGCATGCTGGGAAACGCCTGGCTCTCAGCTGATCTAACAGCTGATTGGTTCAGAATCGACTCAACATGATGACGTTTTATATAAACTTTTTATAGTTTTAGAATTGGAGGGATTTTAATTGCTATTTGTCTGATTTTTAAAGGCTTATTCTGTACAGAACACGTGTGGCTGATAGTTACGTTTAGAAGTCAGAGAGACTAAATCCGTTCAGATTATGGATCATCTACAGTCTACAGTCAGCAGCAGATCGCATGTAGATTTTGACAGCTAGTCTGTCTTCATAAAAACAACTGGAGACTGTGTACAAGCTGATATATGGGTCTGATAACATTTTATTAAATCGGAATCGGACATAACAGGATGTGAGTGTTTCTGTGACTTCCTGTTCAGCCTGAAGGCTGCTGGAAACGGCTGTCAACTGTCCGACTTTACTGCAGCTTTTTGTCACGGCCCCAGGCTGCTGCTGCCTGCTCTCGTCAACTTTAGAGGCGAGGCGCAGTTCGTCTCGAACAAGCCTAGTGAAACCCGTAACCCCCTGGAGGGCAGGTGAAGTTTTTTTTTTTTTTAATAACTCACCCGTTTAAATTATATTGAGGGTTAAAGTTGTACATAATTAAGGACTCGCCTCAACTCCATCCATGCTCTACCTCTTTGCCCATTTTTGGATTAGCCGGAAGTTAGCCAATGTCAGGCACTTCATTTTACCTATAGGTGACGTCAGGGAGATTACATCCAAATTTTATACAGTCAATGGCCGGACCTTACTCCTGACTGCCTCTGTCTCTGTCTTCTGCATGTACTTTACAGTTAAATCATCCTATATATATATATATATATATATATATATATATATATATATATATATATATATATATATATATATATATATCTATCGTCCAATATTATTAGATTATCAGGCATATGTTGGTATATCTGACTTCTGATTTGAGACCAGTTCTTTTCTCTTTCCCAAAATATAAAAGCTGTTTACCTCCCTGCAGTGGAACTCACTGGGATCATTTTTATGTAAGGTAACATGATGCCAGGGATAGCTGTAGCACTACAAACTGAGTTGGCCGCCGGCCATGACTTAATGATAGTGGAAATACAGAATTTGGAGCAGTCACATCTGGCCGCTACCGGATCTGATAAATATAGTTTAACCCTTAACTAAACCACCTGGGCACCTCATTATCCCAAGACTTATCTGGTATGGGTCTGCCTCTAGATTAGGCTATAATGTATGTGTTTTTTCTTTTCACTTTTTCTCTTTACTGTCTCTTTTTTGTCGTCTTTCTCAACTGCACATCTATTTCAAATCTAACTCATAACCTCTGTTTTGTTCTGTAAAACACACTGTATCACAGTGTCTGTTTTGGGTGTTTGTTCTTTTTGTTGCACCTGTGTCTGTCTATGGTCTAATAATTTATTCTACTGACTATTTATCTGACATTCCATTAATATAAAAGTCAAATAAATAAGTGCTTTGTAATCTCTTAGGTATAGCTATAAAAACATAAAGGTGAAGTCTGAACTGGATAAGGTGATTATTAATCACTTTTATAAGAGACAAAAATTGATCCAGTTTTTAATGTGGTTCCTCACAGATTTTGCTGACACGTTTCTTCCTACATTGATTGTTTGAGATCATCATTGACTTTCATCCCGAATCACAGCAGGATGACTGCAATAATGATCATGATTCCTGTCGTCATTAGATTTAGAATTCCACCTTCTCATTTCGTGCTTTCTCTCTCCCGTAGGATGACGTCTCTTGGTCAAACCTGCTTGGTGTCCTTCTTGTTTCCTCGCCGCGTCTTCAGCGTTCAACCATCTTGCCGGCAGACTGAGCGCTCCTGAGCACTGCTGTGACCCTCCCTTGTCTGGCTTTCCTGGCTGACGTCCCGGGGAGGTGATGCGACGGTTTGTCTACTGTAAGGTGGTGCTGACCACCTCTTTAGTGTGGGTGCTGGTGGACGTGTTCTTGCTGCTCTACTTCAGCGAGTGCAACAAATGTGATGAAAGGAAAGACCGCTCGCTGCTCCCTGCCCTGCGAGGTGAGTCCACACCATTGCTGCTAAAACTTTCATTCACATGATGGGACACAAAGCTTTCAGGGGTCAATTAAGTACGAAACAAAGGAAAAAATCTGGCACTCTGCTCTTGCTATAGCATCACCTTTTATTTGTTTTTATTTAAAAACGTTAGTTTTTCTAAATAAAAGGTGATGCTATAGTAAGAGCAGAATGCCGGATTTTTTCCTTTGTTTCGTAGTTGATGTTCTCGTCCAACGCATCTGCACAGTAGAATGTGTTTGGATGTGCAAGTTGTTCCTACAAAAAGTGGTCAATTAAGTAAAATAACGTAATTACTTTATTCCCTCTCCCTTTCCTACTCTCTTGTCTTTTAAGTTTTGATGTAAGGTTTTCAGGATTTTCTATTGAAATACTTTGTTTGATTTTATAAAAAAAGAGTATTAAGTAGACAAAGGGACTTAACAATGAGTGCATTTTAAGACCTCTCAGAGAAAGTTTAAATGTTCATTTTTGGATTTTGAGGGCTTTAGCAGATGTTTTGGAGAATGATTGAGGGTAGAAAATCAAGTTTAGTTTAATTTGTGATGTCCAAAACTGCTTTGAGGAGTGATAGATTGAATATGTAATATTTTTTAAGAGTAATTTCTCAAATGGAATCAAATGATAATCATATCTTTATTAAACATATTCGAGTCAGAGACATTTTAACTCCTAAAATGATGTTCATGTTTGTGGTTTTGCATGTTTCTGGCAATGGCATGACACACTGCTTTACGTCTGTACATAATGTACAGTAAACTACATCTAGCACATCATCTACAACTGTTTTATCAAGGTAACATTCACATTGTGTGGTAATGCAGCTATAAGTGCAGCTTGATTTGAACATATTTTCCTATTTGTTATCGTGACAGGTCTAATCTCAACTACACTAATGTGCATGTAGAATAACATGAAATGGAGCTTTGATTTAGTTTTTCTTTCAGATGCTTGGATGAAGAATAACATTGGTTTCAAGTCTATTATCACAAAACAACCAGTTTAACCAGAGAACTAGAGCTGGGCGATATGGAGAAAATCAAATGTCACAATATTTTTGACCAAATACCTCGATATCGATATTGCGGCGATATTGTAGGGTTGACTATTGGTGCTTTCACAAAATATTTTCACAATGAGATTTTTGATAAATAATCATCAATAACTTAGATATAATGACTGAGGCAAATAATAGCATGCTAGAACAGTCTGGTAAGTTCAAAATTACATCACTTGACTGTAATGTAGCCTTTAAAGGTCCCATGGCATGAACATTTCACTTCATGAGGTTTTTTAATGTTCCCCCAGCCTGCCTATGGTCCCCCGGTGGCTAGAAATGCCGATAGGTGTAAACCAAGCCCTGAGTATCCTGCTCTGCCTTTTGAGAAAATAAAAGCTCAGATGGGCCATTCTGGAAGCTTCCCTTTATGATGTCATAAGAGGAAAGGTTACCTCCCCTTTCTCTGCTTTGCCCGCCCAGAGAATTTGGCCCACCCATGAGAAAGAGAGAGACATCATGGCTTGCAAACGAGCGAAGCATGGCAGTTGGTCAAGGCCACACCCCCACCCTCCACCTTGCCCCCCCTCTCTCCTCAAACGCATTTAAAGGAACACGCCGACTTATTGGGACATTAGCTTATTCACCGTAACCCCGACAGTTAGACAAGTTGATGCATACCCTTCTCATCTCCGTGCGTGTCGTAACTCTGTCTGGCGGCTCCACCGATAGCTTAGCCTAGCACAGATCCTGGAGGTAACTGGTTCCAACTAGCCTACTGCTCCGAGTAAGTGACAAAATAACCGCAACATGTTCCTATTTACATGTTGTGATTTGTATAGTCACAGCGTGTACAAATAACGTCACTTGAGACACAGCCATCTTCTAACTGTATACAAACTGGGAACTATATTCTCAGAAAGGGAAGCAGTGCTACTTGGGCGGGGTGATACGCTGCAGCTCTGAGCAGAGCTGCAAGCGTATCACTCCTCCCAAGTAGCGCTCAGCAGAGCTGCAAGCGTATCACTGTCGGGGTTACAGTGAATAAGCTAATGTCCCAATAAGTTAGCGTATTCCTTTAAATCTACAGACACAGAAATGGCACGTCCAAAGGAAAGCTCATTGTAGGACTGGCTCTAGTGGCTGTAATTCTGCACCAAGGCTGAATTTCGGGAAAGAGACTTCAGATACAGTATTAGGGGACTACTAAGGCCTATATAAAAGCATCCAAAAAGCAGCATGTCATATGACCTTTAAAACCAGGTAAAGACAACACTTGTGCCATATTACGATATTCAAAATTTAAGACTACATGTAGCCTCATATATCGATTTTGATAAAATATCGATATATTGCCCAGCTCTACAGGGAACTCACAGTAGATTTGCTTCTGAGGCAGCAATTTGCATGTACCAATCTATTTTTAAGACTACATGTCTTCTTAAGAAAAGCACTTTGCAGAAGTTGTTGGGTTATTGACTCCAGTTTATAAGTGAGGGGAAAATTAACAAATTTCCTTTTTTTTGTTTAGGATCTTGTAGAATCTAACTTTTGTTTGGCATCGAGTCAAACAAGCTTGTGGATATAAGCTGTAGACTTAAAAGTTTCATCATTCACTAGATTGTTTAACTCAATCTTCATCATCTTTCACAAATCCTATTACACAATGATGTTCACTGAGGGGCCAAACTTTCTCTGGAAGGTCAGAAAAATATTTTTAATCATTGACAATAATGTAACGCGTGCATGATTTGTGGTTATTCAAAAATGCAAAAGCACCAGTATGATTGTTACAGTAGTGAATCTCTACCAGCCTAATTGGATTGTCAAATAGGACTGATAAAGATCTAGTTCATTTACCTGTAGCATGCACTGTAAGCTTGATATGATCTCCGTTCTTGCGTTTGTTACCAAGATCAACCTAAACCACAGAACCTATTTAGCAGAGTTAATTTCCTCACATGCCCTGCAGTAAGCAGGTTTTCAAGAGGCTCACTAAGGTGCTTTTCAGGTTAGAAAGAGGCAAAGCTGCCAGCAACTGAGACTGATTACCACACCAAAGTATAATGTTACGTTGGAGTTGCTTTGAAATAGCTTAAATATGATGATTTGCTAAATAAATGTTTAGAATTTGTCTGACACCGGTTTTCCGTGAAACTGCAGGTGTTTTAGTTTAATCCTGTTCAGCCAAAAATTGAACACCCTCCACTTAATCTGACACTTATTCACATTTCACACTTTTTGATTATAAACAATTTACCCCATATGATTTTTATAAGCCCTTCTGTTAGGTCACACTAATTACCATTCAGTTAATGATTGTGTAGACAAAATTAATGGACTCCTGACAGTGTTTCCCCTAGGATTTTTTTAGCTGTGGGGGCAGGTATGTCAAACATACTCATACTCATACAGTACATTAGTGTGAGCAAACTCCTCAAAAACATGAAAACTCCATAATGATAACTGACTCTTTAACCAGAAAAAGATCTCAGACTAGGAGGCAGTTCACTGAGTGATTGGAGTCTATGATTGGAGACATGGTTGTAGTATGCAGAAAAATGCTTGCAGAAAGAAAGGCTGTTGTCAGGTAAACATGTCACAGTCAAAGAGGCTGAAGGGAAAATTGACGTGGAAAAGCCCAGCTTTAATGATGAATGGACTGATAAGCAGGCTACCATTCATAATGTATGCCTCATTTGCAATGAAATGATGCGGTTGCAAAATAATACAACCAGCATCCTCATCAAGAATAAAGAACGCGAAGGTAACAATCGCGTCATTCACGTGCATATTAAGTAGCCACATGTATCTGTTTTGGTCTTATAATACATCCATAGCTTTACCGCTCCAGGAGAGAGGACGGTTCGCTCAGCCAGCAGTTAAGTTTATAAGAATTTGTCCAAATTTCTAGATTCCCGCCAAGCTAAGCTAAGACTACAACCGACAGCTTTATTTGTTTTAGCTTTTTGCAGAGTAGAGCTGTGTTTGCCTAAAACAGTGTGGTGGACGAGAGCAGACAGAGCAGATTAAAATATCGCTTTCTACACACATCTCGGCTTAGCTGTGTGTGTTGCATCACTGCAAGAAACACCGAAAAAAATAAATAAATAAATTAGGGCTGTCAGTTTAACGCGTTATTAACGGCGTTAACGCAAACCCATTTTAATGCCGATAATTTTTTTAACGCACGAGTAACGCATAGAGAGAGCAACGGGATCTGTTAGTCCACTTCTTTAACTGTCTATGGCCACACCATGTCCCGCCCTACGAAGCAGCTGATTGGTTTGGTTTAGGCATTTCACCGCGAGTGGTGAGGATAGTGGATTGGTCAGGGGATAGGACCTGAACAAATGGAGTTACGTTACCTTCGACGCCTGGCCAATAGTAGTGATTGAAGGGCGGGTCTTGTAATTTCGCAGACCGCAAACAAAACAGACACAAGCCTCGGCCGGTTTTAGCTTGCTAGCCGCGTAGCTTGTAGGCTCGTGACGGCGATTATCTTCAGAGCGAGCGAGTAGTGACTCTACAGTCAGTGAGAGAAACAAATGAGGCAGTACTACCTGTAGTACTATCTGCAGGACTATCTGCAGTACTACTTGCAATGGAACATCGAGGTAACAGCGTTACATTATGTGACAGATTATTAGATCCAAGTGTGAATGTTAGTGTGAAATTGAACGTATATGACAATGTTGTTTTCAATAAAAAAACAGTCACAAAGCAAGCCAATCTACTTTTCCATGCTGATAAGAGAATTAAAATGAGAAAATATAATGGGACAAAAAGAAATCTAGGGACATTTAGAATAGATAAAATTGTGCGATTAATTGCGATTAATAGCGAGCTAACTATGACATTAATGCGATTAAATATTTTAATTGCTTGACAGCACTAGTATCTTTTGGTATGCATTTCAGAAAAAAATGGTTAGGATTCAGGTGAAATTGCAAATAGTGATTAATCATGATTAATCCACTGAAAATTCTGATTAATTTGATTAAAAATTTTAATCATTTGACAGCCCTAAAATAAATAAATTAATAAAAAAAAAAAATATATATATATATATATCTATCTATATATATATATCTCTATCTATATATATATATATATATATATATATATATATATATATATATATATATATATATATATCTATATATATATATATCTATATATCTATCTATCTCTCAGTTTCTATTTTGTAACTGAGCATCAACAAGAAAAAAGCTGTGCCACACATAGTTTTTAAAAATGAAATGTAATTCAATGACAGTTGGCACTGGATTGCAGTGCATTTCTGCTGTAAATCACTGCATCTATGTTTAGTGTTGCAGTACATGAATACGTACAGTAATATTTTCCATCCTGAAGATCTTCAATTTCAGGGTTCAGTTTTTTGTCACAATATTACTCTTTCGAAGGTGTAGAAGCATATCCATTAAAAACCATCAACGAACCAGGAAAAAATGAAGACAGAAGTACATAGTTTCATTTATAGCTTTTTTTATGCTTATGCCAATAAAATAGTAATTCTGTCATTCACATTATATCTGTGTTAGTAGAACATAAGCTATATTGTATATAATGTATTAATTTGAATGTAATAACATTGCATTAATGTCGCAATAGCACAGAGCTGAGGTGAGATCACATCAAAGGGTTTGTTGAATGTTACGTTTAGCTGTTTTTTTCAGAGGACAAAAATAGAATTCTCACTGTGAATTATTAGTATTATTGTTTAGAGACAGAGATATTACACTTAGAAGTACAAGACCGTTGATCTTAATTGCCTTGAATCCTTGTTTTTTGCGTGAGCATCGCCTCACTTGGTCATGTAGAAAAACAGCACGTTGCAGTTAGGGTGAAGGTGCGTATCAAAACAGTCATACTCTGCGGGGTGGTTTTTGTTCCCAGCCTGCTGTGTTCAACAGGAGCTTTTCTGATATATAATGTAATGCCAGCTGGGTCAGACTCACAGGAAGAAAACGGAGCAGCAGAGGGAAGAGGTGAGGTAAAGTATGAAGGAAAGAGAATGGATCAAGTTTGTGATAGAGCCTCCAACTGTGCACCACTACACAGGCCTTTTCCTGCAAATTAAACGAGAATGGAAAGAGCTAGAGGACAATCTTCATGCAGATTAGTGTCCACCTCAACAAGAGGAATCTGGGATCAAAGAGTTAAGCTGAGCTCTTACAAGACATGTCAATAATGGAATATACTAGTATAGAATAGGCTAACAGTTACCATATGTGACAAATGTTTGGAGTCTAGAGTTGCACATGTATTGCTAATTTGTCAGAATTCTGAGTTTATAATCGCATAACGGACAGGTTGACCGAGAGATGTGAATGTTTAGTTAAGCACTGAAATGTGAGTGATTGTGTCTCAGAAGACTCATTACCTGTGAGCGTAAGGGGAACCTTTTCACTGTAATTGCTTGGGATAAAGCTACAGGCAGGGACATTGAATTAAACTGATTGACCCGAGGACTGACACTGTTTTCTTCCCAGACGATCGCGGTCATCTTTTATAATGAATGCTCTGTGTCAGGAGGAGAGTGTGTCAGGCTTAGAATATGCCACAGAGAGTTTGTTTCCTATGCTCCTGTCTGTGTTGCTAAGCAAAAACAAATTCATTTTTGTATACTTTTTAACTTTTTATATTCAATCTGACTGTATCATTTCATAGATGGAGAATTATGAAACGAGGAGGGTGAGAAATTATGATTTATAGTCATAATGAGGGAGCTAAGTTGTTAACTATTCATATTATTTCAAACATGTTATAATAAGCTTTTACAAGAAAAATAACTGGCTCTCTAATGCAGCGCAAATATGCTGACATTTGGTATAAATAATACAAAATAGTAATAAATTAAGTTAACAGCTTGAAGTCCTTGATGTATCAGCTCAGTTAAATGTTTCATCTGTGGCATGAAATACTGTACACCCTGAAAGCCCAAATAATAATACATGCTTTAGTTAAAACAAGCCTAAGAGTAGCTATACTATGCTGTACTTAGGCACAACATTGCTTTGAGCTAAAAGCTAATGTCAGCCTGTTAAAATGCTCACAATGACAATGCTAACATGCTAATGTTTAGCAAATATAATCTTTGCTATGTTTACCGTTGTAGTTTAATTTTTGTGTATTATGTGGAAGCCCTGAGAGGCAAATGAGACTTTCCCTGGTGAGCCATTGTCAATGTCTGATCTAAGTTGTTGTTTTTTCTACTAAGTTTATGAGATAAGAACAGGTGATCATTTTTAGAAATTTTGTGGTTGTCATGATCATCCATCCATCCATCCATCGTCGTCCGCTTATCCGTGGTCGGGTCGCGGGGGGAGCAGCTCCAGCAAGGGACCCCAAACTTCCCTTTCCCGAGCCACATTAACCAGCTCTGACTGGGGGATCCCGAGGCGTTCCCAGGCCAGGTTGGAGATGTAATCCCTCCACCTAGTCCTGGGTCTTCCCCGAGGTCTCCTCCCAGCTGGACGTGCCTGGAACACCTCCCTAGGGAGGCGCCCAGGGGGCATCCTTACCAGATGCCCGAACCACCTCAACTGGCTCCTTTCGACGTGAAGGAGCAGCGGCTCTACTCCGAGCTCCTCACGGATGACTGAGCTTCTCACCCTATCTCTAAGGGAGACGCCAGCCACCCTCCTGAGGAAACCCATTTCGGCCGCTTGTACCCTGGATCTCGTTCTTTCGGTCATGACCCAACCTTCATGACCATAGGTGAGGGTAGGAACGAAAACTGACCGGTAGATCGAGAGCTTTGCCTTCCGGCTCAGCTCTCTTTTCGTCACAACGGTGCGATAAACTGAATGTAATACCGCCCACGCTGCGCCGATTCTCCGACCAATCTCCCGCTCCATTGTCCCCTCACTCGCGAACAAGACCCCAAGGTACTTAAACTCCTTCACTTGGGGTAAGGACTCATTCCCTACCTGGAGAAGGCACTCCATCGGTTTCCTGCTGAGAACCATGGCCTCAGATTTAGAGGTGCTGATCCTCATCCCAGCCGCTTCACACTCGGCTGCAAAACGATCCAGTGAGTGCTGAAGGTCACAGGCCGATGATGCCATCAGGACCACATCATCTGCAAAGAGCAGCGATGAGATCCCGAGCCCACCGAACTGCAACCCCTCCCTACCACGACTACGCCTCGATATCCTGTCCATAAATACTACGAACAGGATTGGTGACAAAGCGCAGCCCTGGCGGAGGCCAACCCTCACCTGAAACGTGTCCGACTTACTGCCGAGAACCCGGACACAGCTCTCGCTTTGGTCATACAGAGATTGGATGGCCCTGAGAAGGGACCCCCTCACCCCATACTCCCGCAGCACCTCCCACAAATTCTCCCGGGGGACCCGGTCATATGCCTTCTCCAGATCCACAAAACACATGTAGACTGGATGGGCATACTCCCAGGCTCCCTCCAGGATCCTTGCTAGAGTAAAGAGCTGATCCGTTGTTCCACGACCAGGACGGAATCCGCATTGTTCCTCTTCCACCTGGGGTTCGACTATCGGCCGAACCCTCCTTTCCAGCACCTTGGAGTAGACTTTACCAGGGAGGCTGAGAAGTGTGATACCCCTGTAATTGGTACACACCCTCTGGTCCCCCTTTTTGAAGAGGGGAACCACCACCCCGGTCTGCCACTCCTTTGGCACTGTCCCAGACTTCCACGCAATGTTGAGTAGGCGTGTCAACCAAGACAGCCCCTCCACACCCAGAGCTTTCAACATTTCTGGACGGATCTCATCAATCCCTGGGGCTTTGCCACTGTGGAGTTGTTTGACTACCTCAGTGACCTCCACCAGGGAAATTGACGACAATCCCCCATCATCCTCCAGCTCTGCCTCTAACAAAGAGCGCGCATCAGCTGGATTTAGGAGTTCCTCAAAGTGCTCCTTCCACCGCCCTATTACCTCCTCAGTTGAGGTCAACAACGTCCCATCCTTACTGTACACAGCTTGGATGGTTCCCCGCTTCCCCCTTCTGAGGTGGCGGACGGTTTTCCAGAAGCGCCTTGGTGCCGACCGAAAGTCCTTCTCCATGTCTTCTCCGAACTTCTCCCACACCCGCTGCTTTGCCTCTTTCACGGCAGAGGCTGCAGTCCTTCGGGCCCGTCGGTACCTTGCAACTGCCTCCGGAGTCCTCTGGGATAACATATCCCGGAAAGACTCCTTCTTCAGTCGGACGGCTTCCCTGACCACCGGTGTCCACCACGGTGTTCGAGGGTTACCGCCCCTTGAGGCACCTAAGACCCTAAGACCACAGCTCCCTGCCGCAGCTTCAGCAATGGAAACTTTGAACATTGTCCACTCAGGTTCAATGCCCCCAGCCTCCACAGGGATGCACGAAAAGCTCCGCCGGAGGTGTGAGTTGAAGGTCTGTCGGACAGGAGCTTCCTCCAGACGTTCCCAATTTACCCGCACCACCCGTTTGGGCTTACCAGGTCTGTCCAGAGTCTTCCCCCACCCCCTGACCCAACTCACCACCAGATGGTGATCAGTTGACAGCTCCGCCCCTCTCTTTACCCGAGTGTCCAAAACATACGGCCTCAAATCAGATGAAACGATTATAAAATCGATCATTGACCTTCGGCCTAGGGTGCTCTGGTACCAAGTACACTTATGAGCATCCCTATGTTCGAACATGGTGTTTGTTATAGACAATCCATGACTAGCACAGAAGTCCAATAACAGACAACCACTCTGGTTTAGATCAGGGAGGCCGTTCCTCCCAATCACGCCTCTCCATGTATCTCCGTCATTGCCCACATGTGCGTTGAAGTCCCCCAGCAGAACTATGGAGTCCCCCTCCGGAGCCCCATACAGGACTCCATTCAAGGTCTCCAAGAAGGCCGAATACTCTGAACTCTTGTTTGGTGCATATGCACAAACAACAGTCAGAGTTTTCCCCCCAACAACCCGCAGGCGTAGGGAGGCGACCCTCTCGTCCACCGGGGTAAACTCCAACGTTGCGGCGCTCAGCCGGGGACTTGTGAGTATCCCCACACCCGCCTGGCGCCTCACACCCTGGGCAACTCCGGAGAAGAAAAGAGTCCAACCCCTCTCCAGGAGTACGGTTCCAGAACCGAGACTATGCGTAGAGGTAAGCCCCACCAGATCCAACTGGTAGCGCTCCACCTCACGCACAAGTTCCGGCTCCTTCCCCCACAGCGAGGTGACATTCCATGTCCCCAGAGCCAGCCTCTGCTGCCCGGGTCTGGTCCATCGAGGCCCCTGACCTTCACCGCCACCCGTGTGGCAGCGCACCCGACCCCAGCGGTTCCTCCCACAGGTGGTGGGCCCATGGGCTGGAGAGATAGGTGCCACGTAGCTTTTTCGGGCTGTGCCCGGCCGGGCTCCGTGGCAAACCCGGCCACCAGACGCTCGCTGACGAGCCCTCCCTCTGGGCCTGGCTCCAGACGGGGGCCCCGGGCTTCCTCCGGGCAGGGTCTCTCTATCCCTTCCTCGTTTATTCATAGGGTCTTTTGAACCATTCTTCGTCTGGCCCCTCACCTGAGACCACTTTGCCATGGGAGACCCTACCAGGAGCCCAAAGCTCCAGACAACACAGCCCTCAGGTTCATAGGGACACCCAAACCTCTCCACCACGATAAGGTGATGGTTCCCGGAGAGGGTTGTCATGATCAGTTTTGTGTTTTTCGTTGTAATACTTATTTTGTAGACTGGGTAAACCTCACCCAATCTGCCGGCGATTTGATTTCACCCTGCAGCTCAGGCTGGAAACCTGTACGTTTATCTATCCTGCTTCCGTTCACAATTTTGCGGGAACCAATCACAAACTGGGTTATCCACCTGGCGCGCTATTGCCGGATTTAACACGATGACGATAGAGAAGCGACCAAGCAGCTTTTTGTTTACATTCAAAAAGCCAGTCACCAAAGCGCAGCACTCCATGGCAACAACCCGTTGATGACGTTGTCGCTGCTACGTCAACCGGATCGTTGGTCTGATTGGTTGAAGGACTAACCAATTGCGTACAGAGTCATTTGAACTATGCCCGTTGATCACACCTCTTATACAGAGCAGACTCCCTAGACCAATGCTCAATCTTAAATCTTAAAAGATTGAGCTTGGTCTGGTGATAGCTACTCATAGACTACTCATTTTGACCACAGGCTGAAGTGCACCACTACCTTATGTTCTAAATAGGACTAAAGGCATTCATCATCCGATCATTTGAGCAAAATTCATTCTATTTTAAATGTGAATCATATTATTCTGATGAAGTCACAGTTACATTTGACTATTAAGTGTATCACATATGGGTCTATCAATGCTATGTGGAACATTGAATTTGTAACAAAGCGACCAGAAATGTAGTTGTAAAGTAGGAATGACAGTTTTCCTTGTTATTTCAAGGCCCGGGGACTGCCTCTTACAAAATTCACAAAGTATTCTGCGCTCTGCAGTTTTCACATCTGACAGTACTGCTCCACACATTATTCAGTAATCCACTTTCACAGTTAGATTACAATACTGTATAATATCATTTGACACTTAAAATCAGACTGGTGTTGATGGTTTGCTGAGTACGATGTGTCCTGAAAATTCATATCCTGTGTTTATCTGTAGCTATATACTGATGGATTGGAGAGGCTGAGCCTGGGTTTGATGGACACTTTGTTCAATCATCCAGCTCAGCTCTCGAGCTGTGTCCATCAGATTTAAACCAGTGTTCAAATGAAGAGTGTCAGCAGCGCCGTAAACACAAGATCAGGATCAGTTGAGTCCAGCAGACACCAACCGGTCTCCATGATGGGTTGTAGGGAATCCTCTTAACCTGGGACTGTGCAGCAAATGTGAACTGTGTGTCCCCCTTTTCATGGAAATCACTGCCTCTGCTCTTAGAGATTATTAAAGAGAGCACAGTCATAAATCCGTGGGAGGTTATTTACCTTTGAAGGGAGCTGGCTTTGCCCAGCAGCAGCAGCAACGACAGAAATGCTGATGTTTTGCAGGCATTTGAATGTAGCAGCATAGAGCAAAGAAGACTAGCAGTAACTCAAGACAAGATTTTGCTTTCATATTACTTTTTCATTCATTCATTAATACGTTCTCCTAAATCTCCAAATTCAAGACTTCCTAATCGATTAAATTAAAATGAAATATAGCTGTCAGACTATGCAGTGCTTCATACCCACTCAGCCCAAGCCACAGCCACCAGGAGAAAGCTTAAGCAGAAGTCTGAATTAAATGTCTTACACCGTTTCCACATTCACTTATGTGTGAGGAACATTTAACAGTGCAGGCGAGAATGCCATTACGTTGTCTGTATGTGCAGTTATATAGTGTTATTGAAGGGAATACGACACACTGTTCATATGTGCACATCCTGCATGCTGCCAGTACATGAATTGCTCTTGAAACACCTGTTTTATACATGCTCATTGATCTGGAAACTATGCTCTGTTTTTCCCCCACCAGTATAGAAAATTACATTTTACCCTTTAGTGAACAGAGATAGAACTAGCATGCTTTACTGCACTACTCCTCAGCCCAAAGAGTCGGATAATAAACCCTAGTAGTTCATTCCCTTTGTCATGGATCAGTTCAAAAAGATTAGAGACCCACTTTTTTCTCTCACAACATCAGATTATATATTTATCGAAGAAGTACATTTTTAACATGTATTATAATAACTTTTGTAAATATTATTTGTATAGCACTTTTCAAATCAAAGTGCTGTACACTAACAACAATAAATGAAAACAAGATCCATAATTATATCAGTGAAATCAAATACTTAAGATTGAACTAAGATTCATCAATAAATAATACGACAATATTAGCAATAAATAAGTTGTATAAAAAAGTTACCAAAAGGCCAAACAAAAGTGTGTCTTTAGAAGAGATTTAAAGAAGCCACTGAGTTTGCCTGCCTATGTGGATCATTATCCTTCATTAAAGCTTAATTTGCAGTCAACATAGCACTATATTTATCACATATTTACTTAACTTTTGCACTCTTACTTCTTTGAGTTCTTGACAAACCACCATAACATTTTCTCTCTCCACTTGTTAGAACAGGGCACAAAGCCAACAGACGGGGGTCAGGGAGGTTAGTCAGTACTCATTACTTTCAGCCCTATTAAAGAGGAGATGTGGAGCATTTGTATAGTGGGCTTTTCAAATGTACAGTACTGTAGTTCTTCTTGTATGGTTTCCCTATAAAAAATATACTGTACAAACAAAGTGATTTATTTTACAGTGCAATTTGACATTAGCATTTCACGTCCTCATTGAGAATAAAACAACAAGGGTTTTGATTACTCATCAGCTATCCTTTTGTTTTTGTGTCTTGCTATGTTTCAGCTGTGATATCTCGGAGCCATGAGGGTCCGGGGGAGATGGGCAAAGCAGTGAACGTCCCCAAGGACGACCAGGAGAAAATGAAGGAGCTCTTTAAGATTAACCAGTTCAATCTAATGGCCAGCGATATGATCGCACTCAACAGGAGTCTGCCGGACGTGAGGTTGGATGGGTGCGTAACCTTGGGTGTCTTTCAGATGCATGCTGTGAATCACACTACTGGCCCTTTTAACATCTACATACACACATACGTCCGCTTTCAAGCAGACTAGCATTACACAGTCCTCACCCTGCTCCTCCGCTGCCTGCAAACCTTTGATACCCATCACACATTGCAAGGCGCTGCGGTTTCTTTATTAAAAAGCTGACATTTCGGCTGATACTTTATGCTTTTTTTTCTTTATATCTTGGGATTTCACTCCTGTGTGCAGAGCAGACTTGTATGCCGGGTTCACTACAAACTGTTCCAGGATTCAGACAAATGTGTTGGATGGCTCAGCAAGGAAGCAGGTATACGTTCTCTTGTCAAAAGAGTCTCAACAGGGTTGCAGACAGTGATGCAGATAAAATACTCTAAACTATCAAAGCAATATTATTCTGATGATTAAAGTAATTTTGTAAATGTAAAGTTTGTTGAATCCCTTAGATTTTATTGGCCTTAATAACTTCATCTAATGTGAAAAGACATCTCTAATTATGGCCACTGTTTCAATGCAGAATCCATTAGATCCCTCAAGTGTATACATTTGCCCTGACATTTGAATGGGAGTAGGGTTTTGTTTCCTGTCACTCAAGATCAACTTGAGCACTTAATGAAAATCCAAGGAGCAATTTGTGTGAAACATGAGCACATTCATCTCGGGCTGCTGATATGCACCAGCATTCGCCTCTCGTGGAGACATTATCCAAGTGATTCATGTTTAAATATTCCAACCGAGCACTAGTTCTCCACAGCACTTTCATTAAGTAGATGCCAAAGGCTCTGCCAGTCAGATGCACCATGAGAAATAGGCCACAAGAATGTCTTTTTTCACACCCACAGCTTGTTATGCTATTCTTGCCTATACCAAGAAAACGCCAACTCTAAGACTTTTTGCAATGTGGAGATGCACATTTAAAAATATTTTGCCTGCATAGTGCAAAAGAAGACATATTTTTTTTAACATTCAGCTGATTGCAACACTTTTTTTTCTGTCCATTATGGCTCTATCCTTTACTCAATATAAATATTAAAGCAGCTTTATGACAGAACACAGCTTAGCTTGCACAATCTCTCCAGCTGTGTAGTGAAAAATATTCAGAGCCATGCAGAATTGCCGGTCGTTGCCTCTGAACGGCAATAACATTTTGCCTTGAAGGCAACCTCCTGGCCTAATTGTGTCAGTCAGTGCTGTCACTTTGAATATATAGGACTGAACTAGCAATGCTGTCTGCTCCGATGGCTTCTTTCACCCTCCGTCACCTCCCACTTCTGCCCCGGCTGTCCACTTCCTCCTCTACCTCTGAAATGCAGCTCATTCTTTATTCAAAATCATCCATGACGGCGCCATCCCAAGTTGTTACTCACTCTTGGCTTTGACAGCCTGGGACCCCGTGCTGCTTTTTATTTTTCTACTTTCTTTGGAGATATTTGTCAGTGAATCCCGGATGACAATGTTTCTGCACCGACAGCTGCATTGGATAGCACTAGGACACATTCAGATTCTCACCTCAGACACTTGCATACAATATAATGAGCTGCAGGTGTAGCCAACCACTGTGACTGCAGTTTAAAAACAATACTGTCGTCTTAGACCAACACATTTAGCCCGGGTATGGTTTAGGTATAAGGATACAAATGATTATGTTGAGGTACTACATTAGTCATGGTTAAGTTTAGTTTAGCCACAACTAATGATTTTTTTATGTGTGTAGAATTAATGAATCATTTCAGTCTATAAAATGTGTATTCAAAACATCCATGTTAAATATATATATATATATATATAATAAAAAAATATGAAACATTTGAGAAGCTCTAAGCAGCAAATGTGTGGGATCATATGTGAATAAATTATGTTTTTGATTTTGTTTGTTTCCTTTACTTAAAGGGATACTTCACCGCTGGAAAGCTGAATATATCTTTAAATTTGGTCACTTATGTAGCAGAAATGTGAAAAAAAAATTTTAATTGGTGCCTTCTAGGCCGAGAAAAGCCAGAAAATGTGTTTTTGGCTCATATGGATGAAAGACACCAAATCCCAGAATGCACTTCGCTTCGCTGCTTTGAGTCCACTCCCAAGCCACGCCTACCGCTTGACAGACAGACAGCGAGGCATTCGACTCAACTCAATGTGTTTTATTGTTATTTCAACCATATACACAAAACAACGTTTCATCGTGGCGTTACACATTTAAAATATATATATAAACTACATTATATAACGACATACGAAACAGGCTACCTTTAGTGCACACAGACATTATAGGTTCCGTAAAGTTCAGCTAACGCATACTAGCATTAGGCTTGGTGGGCTGTAAACACCGAGTATAAACACAGCCGTGAATTAGCGTGGAATGTCGAATGGTCGCCATGTAACAGTCACAAACTCCAGCGGTTAGCAGTTAGTTGGATACAAATCACCCCATTTCTGCACCAGTCCGTGTTAACACAGCTCACCTTCATACAGAGCATCTCTAGCTCGGATCGTCGGAAGGCTAGCAGGCCTGGTAGCTGGACAGTCCGGTTCACTGTTGTTCAGCCATGTTTCCACGAAACAAAAAAAACACAGTCTCTGAATTTGCGTTTGGAGCATCGTTGAAGTTGGATGTAGTCCAGTTTGTTGTTAAATGAACGGACACTTGCAAGCAGGATTGATGGGACAGGTGGCCGGCTAGCGTTAGCTCGCTCTGGATGTGCCTTTCCCCCGGCTAGCTTTAGCTTCCCACCTATCCGACGTGAATGCCCCCTACCCCGGCTCGGGGTAGGAGCGAGCCCGCGGTCCCCGTGCTGTTCTCCGTGGCAGGCGAAGCTCTTGTAGTGGGCCGATTATTCCGTCTGTAATAACGTTTCCTGCATATTCTCTGATCTGTAGTGATGTATCCCGGTGGTACACGTGCGGTAGTTTGAATGCACATAATTGTTGTAAAAGTTTGCTGCTGAGAAGTTCTCCCATGAGAGAGAGCCATAGACAGTAAAACAAGCTCGGATTGTCGGAGGGCTAGCAGTCCTGGTAGCTGGACAGTCCGGTTCACTGTTGAGAAAAAAACACAGTCTCTGAACTCGCTTTGGGAACATCGTTGAAGTTGGATGTAGTCCAGTTTGTTGTTAAATGAACGGACACTTGCAAGCAGGATTGATGGGACAGGTGGCCGGCTAGCGTTAGCTCGCTCTGGATGTGCCTTTCCCCCGGCTAGCTTTAGCTTCCCACCTATCGGACGTGAATGCCCCCTACCCCGGCTCGGGGTAGGAGCGAGCCCGCGGTCTCCGTGCTGTTCTCCGTGGCAGGCGAAGCTCTTGTAGTGGGCCGATTATTCCGTCTGTAATAACGTTTCCTGCATATTCTCTGATCTGTAGTGATGTATCCCGGTGGTACACGTGCGGTAGTTTGAATGCACATAATTGTTGTAAAAGTTTGCTGCTGAGAAGTTCTCCCATGAGAGAGAGCCATAGACAGTAAAACAAGCTCGGATTGTCGGAGGGCTAGCAGGCCTGGTAGCTGGACAGTCCGGTTCACTGTTGAGCAAAAAACACAGTCTCTGAACTCGCGTTGGGAACATCGTTGAAGTTGGATGTCGTCCAGTTTGTTGTTAAATGAACGGACACTTGCAAGCAGGATTGATGGGACAGGTGGCCGGCTAGCGTTAGCTCGCTCTGGATGTGCCTTTCCCCCGGCTAGCTTTAGCTTCCCACCTATCCGACGTGAATGCCCCCTACCCCGGCTCGGGGTAGGAGCGAGCCCGCGGTCTCCGTGCTGTTCTCCGTGGCAGGCGAAGCTCTTGTAGTGGGCCGATTATTCCGTCTGTAATAACGTTTCCTGCATATTCTCTGATCTGTAGTGATGTATCCCGGTGGTACACGTGCGGTAGTTGAATGCACATAATTGTTGTAAAAGTTTGCTGCTGAGAAGATAGAGCAGAGCCCTGTTTAGCGAGGATTCAAGATGGCTGACATTTCGTTTTTTTTCGGCCGAGATCGCCTCGCTTCGGGTGATGGGCGGGTTTAAAACATGCGGAAGTAGGTCCTACTACTGGTTGTAGTCTTTTGCTCTGGCCAAAAAATCTTCCGATGACGCAAAAATCGTCATTTTACGTCATCGGAAGATTTTTTCCGGACCCCCCAATGCAGATATCTCCTGTCTCAGGGGGATAAGAGTGAGGGACGCACGGTCATTCAGATATACTACCGGGTTTCTACTGATACAAAGCTGAATGCTAAATCGGTGAAGTATCCCTTTAACAGTGACTCACTATGAGTTAGGGTTATAGTAAATAGTATATAGTATGGTATAGTAAATTGTGATTGCAACAACTTGTTAGGGGTGCACTCAGAAACAGTCGTTCTAAACCTGAGGGTCGGGACCCCCATAAGGGGACCTGACATGAATCTAAGGGCTCGTCATATGAAAACAGATGAGTAAATGATTTAAAGAAAAACTTCACAATATTATGTTTATTTTTCGATTTCTCTCCAATCTTTCCTTTTTTAACTTGTGAAATAAAAAAAAAGTGTTAGCTTTACAGGCATCTAGAAAATAATCTGAGGAAGTGAAATCACTCTTTGACTCAACTGGTCACGTATTCCCACAAACTCGTACAGTAGATATGCAACTTGTCATGAGAAGTCATAAGTCGAGCTGCATATTAACTTTCCTCATACCTGTGGCTCAGTGATACTTGAATGTTGTTTAACTTTACTCTGTTCAATTTTACTTTTAATGATTTCATTTTGTTTTTGCTGTTGCTCCATCAGCTGTAAGACCAAGCTGTATCCAGATGACCTGCCAAACACCAGCATTGTCATCGTGTTTCACAACGAGGCGTGGAGCACCCTGCTGCGGACAGTTCACAGTGTCATCAACCGCTCTCCCAGACACCTGCTAGTGGAGGTCGTGCTAGTCGACGATGCCAGCGAGCGAGGTTGGTAGTCTACACTAACAGCTTTTGTAGTGAAGTATACAGGACGTACATTTTGAACTCAAGTAGGCTGATGATCAATGTGACCGATGTGGGACACAAAACTCTGAACTAGGCTTAGTGGATCACCAAACATGGAATATAAGAAACACGGCGTAGCTTTTTACTACGATAACAGGGACTTGAATTAAAACACCAACTACATTGAGATATAGTGCTGCAAGTCACAGTTTGTGTTATCGATTAATCAGGTGATTATATTCTGGATTAATAGATTATTCATGTTCGATATATGCTAACATACATCCAACATGTATATTAACCAACATTGTACGGTTAAGGTCACTTTATCTTGTTTTTATCGCTTGTCTTTGTATATTTAGCAACAAATGTATTTGCTTTTATTAGCTATTACTTATTTACTTGAATTTGCTTTGCTTATGGTTCTAAGCACAATAACAATAAAGATCTATTCTATTCTATATCAGAACCTGGTGATAGTTATAATAGTTTCACAGAGCCCAAGTTGACATATTGAGATTCATTGTTCTGCCCGACCAACAGTACAAACCCTAAGATTTGCCATTTAGACTTTAAATAACAGCAAATATTCATATTTGAGAAGCCATTATTTTTTTTGCCATTTATTACAAGTTACTTGACAACAATTCTGAAAATCAATTTATATTTTAAGTCATATTTCAGTTCATTGACTAATGGATACTTGACAAATTCTTTAAAGTGCCCATATTATGAAAAAAATTACTTTTTTTCTGGGATTTGGGGTGTTATTTTGTGTCTCTGGTGCTTCCACACGCATACAAATTTAGAAAAAAATCTATCCATGCTGTTTTGAGTGAGATACGGGTTTCTGAATGTGCCCTGCCTTCAGTCTCCGGGTGAGCTGTTCAAAATCTGTACGTCTTTTTACGTAACTAGCCGAAACGACGGGCTAACCACAACCGTTGGCATGCTAGCGCTAGTGTTAGCATGCTAGCTCGTTCTCAAGGGCAAAGCACTGCTACAACACACACAAGTTCACCATAATCTACAAAAGAAGTACTTACATGTGCGCCCTCGTTGAGAAGAAGTCTCCCGGCTAATCCTGCCTTGTAACTGACCAAAGTTGGAGAAACAACCTTTCTTTTACTGTCTATGGAGCTAACTGACATGAGCTACGATCTGAGCTACTGAGCATGTGCGAGTGGAATCAAAGAGTACAGAAGGAAAGATGATTCACTCTGTCAGCTAAAACAGAGACCTGAACACAAGGTGAAAAGAGGAGCTGCAGCAGTGAGAGAGATGTGCAGTACAACAAAAATATGGTGTTTTTTGAAAATGAAACCATGTAAACCTATTCTGGTACAACCTTAAAATACAATTATAAACCTGAAAATGAGCATAATATGGGATCTTTAAGCTCTGTTGAATTGCATTACTCTGCAAGAGCACTCTTGCTGGAATGTCTGTTGTTTTGTTTCAGACTTCCTGAAGAAGAAACTGGAGAACTATGTGCGGACTCTGGAGGTGCCAGTGAGGATCCTGCGGATGGAGCAGCGTTCAGGTCTAATCAGAGCCAGGTTGAGGGGGGCGGCCGCCACCAAAGGTCAGGTCATCACCTTCCTGGACGCTCACTGCGAGTGTACTGTTGGCTGGCTGGAGCCCCTGCTGGCGCGCATCAGAGAGGACAGGTAGGAGCCACAATAGACCACACGGAATATTTCAAATAGAATGATGACATTTAAGACGCTGATATTAAATAACGACTGGATTCTACTTTTGAGGAGCATGTTGCTATGGTGCTTATGAGCTTCTCATTGTTAAGCTTCTGCCTGTTCTGTCCTGAAGCATGCTTTTAATATTACATCATCACATTTCACTTCAGTTGCATCATCGCGTGCTTGAGCCAAAGCTCTATCTGAATATTGCAGGGAAAGCAAAGTATCAGTATGAATACACTGTTTGAGCCTGACGCTGCTGATGGGAGAAGATAATCATTTTGTGTCGTCTGCTTCTGCTGCTGCCATTGAGGGAAACGTTGTCTCCAATTACTAAAGCTTTATTTTTGTGTAACTCAACTGGAGCTAGTAGGTGCTTTTTAGATCCAGATTAAAGTGGATAAAGACATGTTAAGGGACAATATGATACGTTAATTTAAAGTGACAAGATGTTTATTTGATTGCTGTTATTTATCATAACATTAAGGGATTGTTTCTTAAAAAAAACACAGAGGGTGTATGTGCGTGCGTGCGTGCGTGCGTGCGTGCGTGCGTGCGTGCGTGCGTGTGTCATGAATGGATGGATTGATAACGACTCTTCTGGGAGCCATCACATATCTGAGATTAGACACATTCATTTTCCCTCAGGAAGAAATCAGTGTCAGATAACTCAGAATATTGTATTAGGGGGCCATTACACTTTTACTGAATGCTACTGAAGATGTATTGATGTCTATAAGTATGGCCGCAGACTGATGAGATGGTGCACATAGTATACAGTCTGTTGACTGCAAGTTGACATGATTAATCATACGGTGGTTTAGGTAGATCCATAAAGGGTCGAAAGGGCTGGTTCATATCAGGTTTGTGTTAGTAACATTTTGTCCAATTCTGAGATACACTATCACGATATGGCACTTGTGTTTAAAATGCAATTGATTGTGTTTCAGTCTTTAGCAGTGCTGCATTTCTTATATAATCTATCACAACATTACATCTTGCACTGTATTTTTTTGTGTCTTTCAGGACATCAGTGGTGTGCCCTATCATCGATGTCATCAGCGACGAGACGTTTGAATACATGGCAGGCTCAGATATGACCTATGGTGGATTCAACTGGAAGCTGAATTTTCGCTGGTACCCTGTTCCCCAGCGGGAGATGGATCGACGCAAAGGGGACAGAACACTTCCTGTCAGGTACACAATGAAAATGAAAATTGAGATCATTTTTTAGTGGAATGTGTCACTGACTTTCCACTTGTGTGATGCTTTTTGATTAAGCATTGAGAGAAAGTGTGTCAAATTATACAAAAAGGTGAAGAGACACTTTATCTAAGTTCTAGCACATGCTAGTTTCTCATCTGAGCTGAGAGTGGGTTTATCTGTGGTGGCAGCAGGCTACAGGGAAGACATGGATAGTTAAATTTCTTCACACATTGTGAAAAGTGCCATTTTTATCCTGCAGATAGAAATAGATCTTTCTTTTCTCTGTGTATCCCACTGATGCAGGCAACTGCCTAAATAGCACCCCGATAGAGTGATTGTGCTCTGTTATAGTCCAAATATGCATGAGCTCCTTTTTTTTAAAGAATAGAAAAACAGAAACTCTGCTGACAGTTGCCTTTTTTTGGCTACACAAAGCTAGGCACACTTTGTCGTCTGTATGCAAATCACTCCCAGCATCAAACAAAATCCTCAATTAAGTGCCAACTTTAACATAGGGTAATTTAAAAGATAAAAGTAATTACCCCTCTAAGGCTTTGTTTCAAATTGTCAAACAAATTGGTCTTTATTATATTCTTATATATCATTATTATATCTGTTCCTCAGAGCTACACTATAGTACTAATAAATACAACAGGGAGAGATGCAATATTGCAAAAGGATTTTTTTGGCTTTTCTTGCAGGACTCCCACCATGGCAGGAGGATTATTCTCCATAGACAAAACATACTTTGAAGAAATAGGAAGCTACGATCCAGGGATGGATATCTGGGGCGGAGAGAACCTGGAAATGTCTTTTCGAGTGAGTGACAGACCAGCGAGGATGCTATCTCGATGCTATCATGTCACCAGAGTTGGTTGCTATCAACGGGTATATGCCATCTCCCTTTATTATATCAACGTTTCCCTCACTGGCATCTTTTTTTTGAATCATAACCACTTCTACTTAAGATTCAAGAGAGAGAGATGCAAAGAAAGATGAATCATGGAAATACAAGTTTAGTGAAATTAGATGTCCTTACCTCTCCAAAATCCACATTCTGATTAGAATGTCTCTTAATGTTTAGAGGGAGAAAAGGAAAAGAGGTTATTAATAGCTTAAATCAAATAGCACATTGATTGATTTGCAGTTTCACGCGTGACTGAATGGAAATGACATTGGTAGACTATAAAATAAAGTCCAGGCTTAAAGACCACCTCCTGCTCTCTTGGACTATAAGATGCAGGTGAAAAGGGACATGAGAGATTTTAAAAAGTAACCTCTTAATGAATGATGAAACACAAGAAGAGTTGTTTTAAGCTTTCTTTCTTAGGTCTCAGGTCTACAGTTGGCACACATCCACTGTCATAGATAGATGTTGTATAAGAAAACACAAAATCTAGATATTGGGAAATAATATGGTCTCTTGCTGAAGCCTCCTCCTGGAAGCCTTCTTGCTTTCAGAATTAAAAGCATTTTATCGTTCCTATTGATGAAAGATTTGACTCAATTTCTGTGTTACCTTAAGGTGAGGAACGATCAAATAAGGGAAACTGGCATTTACCAACTGTTCAGTTCAGTATCAGTTTTGTATTAACTGTATTTGTCTGCTTTCATGCCACGCTATATATAAAGCTACATTGTGTGCATGTGTCTGCAGATTTGGCAGTGTGGTGGCTCGTTGGAAATTGTCACATGTTCGCACGTGGGCCACGTTTTCCGGAAGGCCACCCCGTACAGTTTCCCCGGAGGAACGGGCCAAGTCATCAACAAGAACAACAGGCGCTTGGCTGAAGTTTGGATGGATGATTTCAAAGATTTCTTCTATATCATATCACCAGGTACAGAGCTGCAGGGCCACTGCATCTCTCTGCCACTGGAATAGGAGCGTCACATGTGGACGACTTTGCTAAAATGGCATGGATTCAGCATGTTTTAAAAGTTTCAGGGAATATGTAGTTCAGTCAGGGATTTGATAGACGTTTTATTCGTTGCGCACCACCATTCAAAAGCAGATATGAACAATCCTCATTACCAGTGCTCGCTGATATTACATTTAGCAAATTGGTGTGAAAATGAAAGACTTGTCTGCTCTCTTTTATTCTTTCATTTTCTTGCCATGGTACATTTTATCTTGCTCATTAAGAATTTTATATTTCTCCTTTTACTCACTCCCCTTCGGCTCACATTGGAATTGAATGCTGCTTTTGTCATCTCCAAACTGGGATTCAATTAATTCCTAATTTCAGACACATTTCTGAAGTGCTCCTCTAACGTTGAGTTCAGAAATTTGTCAAAGATGGTCTCCTCTCCAACACAGACTTCTCTCTGACAGAGCTCAAAGAGCTCAGGACAGTGCAGATTGAGAGATGAGTGCCCCTCCATCTGTCGACTTAGTAATGTGATTACTCTTTAGCAGACATTAGTGTCCCGTAAATCTCTGGTTAAGTGTTTCAGATGCCTGCCAACCCATAGGGATCATCATAGTCTGCTGATTTTTATGGCTCAAATGATGTCCTCCTCCACACAGTCTGCAGGATTCTCAGGTCCTGCAGGTGTGCAGACGGAGCCGCGGTTGTGATGGATGAGTCTTTCGGCGTATTGTGGCCCCACAGTGACCGTCTGTTCCTCCAGAACATTAGGGAGAATGATCTGAGACACGCTGCTGCCAGACCTCAATTATTGGCACAGAGGAAGATAGTACGTTGCTCAGGCTGAGTTTGGTACTGGCATCTAGTGATCCTATTAAAAGTGCATCTCCCTCCTCGTCCCTTTTCTGCACTAGTGATTTCAAGATCAAAGAGACTATTCATCATCTGCAACATGTGATGCTCAGGCCCTACATAGAGAGGGAGAAAGAAGGGGACATAGAGAGCCAGCGGAGGAAGAGTGGCCTTCAGCTCTTAGCTTTTTATCTGCCAATTTGAGATTTTTTATTTCCCAGATTAAAGTGTAAGACGTGAAAGGTGTTGCAGAAGGTGCTGTTTGCGTTGTCTGGCTGGTGTTTGATAGAAAAATACACAACGCCACACTAGGTCTTACATGTTGGCTGGTTTTGAATCATGTATACTATTTTACCTTATTGCAATCACGCTCTTTCATTATAATTTACTACCCTGGATCTATCTACATGCAAGCTATGAGTCCTTAAGTGGCACTCTGGGAAGAAACCATCTGCCTAATGTGTTTGTAAGTGTCTGCCCAGTCGCTGTCTAATTTCTTCCTCAGTCTTCAGTTAGATCAAGGCTAATACATCATGCTGTCTCCATTTTGGCTAAAATAACATAGAGCATGAGACACGGTATTACACAGTTGTTGCATTTGTGCGTTTCTGAGGGAGATGCCTTATTTATAAATACACTGTGTGTAAATGAGATTTGACTTAGTTTCCTCACATTCCCTCTTTGCATAAATTAAGTGATTTATGTGTTAATTAATAGAAAATCCTTCCTTTACCACCCACAAAACCCATATTTTCAGGTAGGTTTTTTTGTATTGTTTTTTTTTTCTTTAGTAAATGGTCCCTCTGGTGTTTAATGTTGGTGGTGCAGGAAAACAGAACTGTCCTTCATGAAATGTAAATACTGACTGATAATGTGCAGTGATACATATGTCTGAATCCTTGTCTTGTCACATTTTGTCTGCAGGTGTGATGCGCGTGGACTACGGAGACGTTTCTTCCCGTAAAGACCTCCGCGAGGCCTTGAAGTGCAAACCTTTCTCCTGGTATCTAGAGAACATCTACCCAGACTCCCAGATCCCGAGAAGATACTACTCACTTGGTGAAGTATGAGCTTTCTAGTACTCTAATCCCCCATAATGCAGCAGATGCAGACTGCCTCCCTCTGAATTCAGTCAGATACTGTATGTCCTTGTAGCTTCTAGGTTGTGTTTTCAGAAAGACACAATATCACTCCGAGATAAATCAGAAAATCTCAGGATCCAGTTAAGGCTGAACGAACCGAGATACATCTAAAGCTGTTCATATTGAACGTGTAGGATAAACAAACAAGGGGATGTTCATGCAGTCAGTGTTGATCCCACATGTTTACACAGTTCTGCTATGAATGCTGGGTAGCTGAGATAAGCTGAGATACATTCTACACAGTCTCATGGCCCAGTTTTGTGTTGTACTAAGCAAGCATGAATGATTAAAGGCGGAAATAAGTGCAAATTTGAGTCTGACTCTTTCTCTAAATCTCTGTCAGTTGTTAACCAGAAAGTTGTGCGGTTTGTTATTAAAATATGTTTTCCCTCTTCTACAAAATCTGAGAAAAACAGGATATTTTTCATCAAATGATTACTTTAATGAGCAGAGATGGAGCATACAAAGTAGTTTCTTAAGAAATGAGAAAGGGGATTGTGGGAACTGTGCAATCATTTGCAGCTAAGCCGTGAGAATTCATGGTTAATTGTTTTTAAGATAAGTTCCTTATATTAGTTAGTTCCCCCTCACACAGAAACGTTTTTAAGAGACCTGAATTTGCCTCTTGATGCCCGTGGCTCCGTGTCGACATCAGTGCAGCATGGGGTAAAGTCATCCCTGACATGCATGCTCTGTCTGTACGATAGATGGGAGCCATTTAAAAGTAATGTCAGTTGAAGAACTGGTGAACGAGGTTGTAATCCTGCAGCATTCATAGAGCTGAGGAGGAGAGGATTGTTTCATTTGTGCTGCTCTGCTGTACTGCAGTACAAGCGGATTCTCTCTCTCTTTTACCACTGCAGCGCCTCAGCTCCAATCTTTCTCTACACCAGACCTCTTCCGACTGATTCTCATCCTCCATAACACACAGTCAGCCCTTCTTTAACAGCTGGAACCATTAGGTTTTATGTCACTTAATTATGAACGCAATTCTTTTCCTGCAGGATAGACATATTAGGCAACATATAGAGCCAGCTGAGCTTTAGCTCTGTGGAAGCATTAGTTCATTAGAAAGCTGAGTTGACTGGGAAGTCAGTCAGGCTGTGCAGTCAGTCACTTATCCAGCTGTAAAAGTGAAGATAATGTGTGGAATATGGATAACTTTGTGACATCTGTTATATAGAGAAGGATTTTGTTCATTCATAATTTTACATCTCTGTCTAAAAAAAAAAAAAAAAACAACGTTAAAAATGCCTGCTATAATTTCATCTTGAAATGTCTTCTTTGTTGGACCAACAGTCCAAAGCCCAAATATATTCAGTTTATAATGATATATGACAAAGCCTCAAATTTAAGAAATTAGAATCGGCAAATATTTGGCATGTTTGCTTATAAAATGACTAAAGCCATTGTTGGCTTATCAAAATAGTTGCCGATATTATGTTGATCGACAGAATAAACATGCATTTTTCTTGATTGCAGTTTGGAAATGAATCACTAGTCACTAAACTTCGTCTAAAATCGTCTGTGATGACTACAGTGAATGTCAGTGTTGTCTGCCACGTAACGTTTCCACAACCCTGAAGCTGTGACTTGTGTGTGTGTGATCAGTTATTTATTGTATAGCATCATTTCTTGTTTTAACCAACAAACTATCCAAACCCCAAAGATATTTTGTTTCATTTCATGTATGACAAAGAAAAGAAAGGCTGGAACCAAAAAATGATATATAATATAACATCTGAGTGTAACACCAAAAGTTCCCTGGATACTAAAACTTCAATAGTAGCAATACAAATAAGAAAGTAATGAACACTAAGAGAAAAGGGGGGGGGGGGGGGGGGGAGATAGGGACGGTGTTAGAGAAGATGATTATTTTTTAATGAGACACATTGAGCAGGACCTGACTGGCTTCTGTTTGGTTAAGTTGCTAATAAGTATGAAATTAGCCTACTGTATCTAGAGACAGAAAGTTAATTTCAAATTAGAGTTAAATTAATTAAAGGAATTTTTTTCTTTTTCTTCCTGCCTGTAGATCAGAAATGTTGAGACCAACCAGTGCGTGGACAACATGGGAAGAAAAGAGAACGAGAAAGTTGGCTTTTTCAATTGTCACGGCATGGGTGGAAACCAGGTGAGGGGGAAAAGTAACACTTGAATATAATATTTACTGTTTGTAATCTGGATTCTGTTTTTAAAAGTATCTACACACAATGTGCTATGAACACTAACTGGAAACTTTTCAAGGTATTTTGTGTTGTAAGTGGAATGTAGAATAAATCTCTTTTAGATTAACTTTGAACAAGCCGAGCCTTTGATTCTTCTTTATCCTCGATACATGAGCTTTGGGATTTCTTTTTCCCTCGAAAGCTTGAGCTCAATCAGGTTGGACGCAAAGTGTGTGTGAATTGCCAACTTTTAAGTCAATATACAGTTTTTCAATACAATTCAAGTTTTTCTTTCTCGTTTGGAAAGTCCTTTGTTGATTTGGCTCCATGCTGTGGGTCATTGCGAAGTCTTTGGCATTTTAGGATGGTGTGTGCCAAGAATTTGATTGAACTTTGGTCTTTGTTCCTGCTGGCCTTGCATATTGTGTGTAGCTGCACTGCATAACACAGAATCTCAATGTAACCCTGAACTAACAGAAGAACATGGAAAAGGGGGTAGAAAGCACTAAAACTGTGCTAATGTTGTACAGTAAATTATATAAATCAGGGTTGGCACCACAAAAACTAGGGATCGACCGATACTGGTTTTTCGTGGCCGATACCGATTATTAGTAGTTAATGAAACCGATAACCGATATTTGGACCCGATATGCATTTACAGTGAAAATGAAAATCTTTAAAGCAACACAAGATTAATCAGCCAGGGCCGATAATCGGTCTATCCCTAACAAGAACCACGAAGACTGTGAATAAAAAATAAAATCATGGTTAAATATGTTTTTTTTCAGTACTATGTTTGCATACGTTTCTAGAAAGCTAAGCTAATGATGTTGATGCTTCATCTTCTGATAGAGACGTCATGTTTCCCAGGTGTTCTCTTACACAGCGGATAAAGAAATTAGGACAGACGACCTCTGTCTGGACGTCTCCCGCATCAACGGACCCGTCGTCATGCTCAAGTGTCACCACATGAAGGGCAATCAGATGTTCGAGTACGATGCCGAGGTAGGATTCATATTCCCCCGAAGCCACCAAATAATCCATAACCTGGCTGCAATTGCAGTCGGCCATTCTCTGCTTCCTGATGCCTGATGTTTGGAAAATTTACTTTGAAGAACGGCTGATTGATTGTGTTTGCCTGTGTGTCATTGGGGAGGATTTGGGTTGTGTAAAGTAGGAAAAGGAGTACCCGTTTGCTGCCACCAGATGGTGCTGTGTGTCAGTTTTTTAGCTGCTTGGGGTAGAAAAAGCAACTCAACTTCTGTGCTGCTAAGTCTCTCCTCTCATGTTCTCTCCTTTCACTTAGTATGTTGGCAAGTGGGAATATGATTTTGAGGTAAGCTGTTCAAGTCGTCGTTCCTGAATATTGCCCCATAGTTTGAGTCTTTGAGTGTTGTGATTTATCCCATAACTCTGTAAGTGTCAGTGGTTATTAGAGTAGATGATTTATGGTTTATTGTATTTTGGCAGAGGAGTGAAGTCAAATCTTTAATGTATTTTGATTCTTTGTTCTCTAAAATTGATTATGTTTATTTACTCATCACACAAAATTGAGCAAAGCAAATACAGTCAGTCAGGTACATGTATCTAAAACGAATGCAGTCTAATGCAACAGTCCTGCAAAAAAAAAAAAAAGTATGTTATGTTAGAGAGGTGTTGATAAAGTATGTTGATATAGAGGTGCATGATCATTTTGGAGATAAATGGGCTGGCCAAAATTATAGAAACTCCTGCTAGTTTGAAAAACAAACCTAATCTTAATGCATTCTCATTTTGTGACACACTCAGGCAAGACACTATTATATTTTACACAACATATAAATGTGTGAGTGAGCCACAGTTTATTTATAGTAGCACCAAAAGGACAAAGATTAGCTGAATGACAAAGTAAAAAAACTGCAGAGGTTCATTTAACTTAATATTCCTGGTTATGCAAGCTGTTTTACAATATCAATATTCTATCAAATGCAGAAACGGATGTTGCCAGCTCTTTAAACAGAGACATTTTGAATCTGATAGGAGAACAAAGATATTCTCCTCAAGCCCTGTTGACTCAAAACCTAAAGTACGTTAAGGATTATACAACACAAAAAGCATCTTTTACATTAACAATTTATGCATTTTCTTTTAAACCACTGGGTGACGGTTAGAAAAGACTGCACTGAATACAGTGTTATCTGTCAGTGATTGAGATGTCATATCGCTGACATGTAGATATGACAAGGTGAGGAAGTCTGGAGGCCTTTTCATCAAGCATGAAACAAACCCTAGGAGAAGTCCTTTCATTTCACTTTGTTCTCTGGGTGCATTCTTAATATGGAAGAATTGAATAATTCATAAACGAAGAGGACTGGTCTCTGTTGTAAACAGCATTGGGGTTTCATCGCTGTCAGTGGCCGAGGTTATTTTAAGCCCAGGTGTGATGGACAGGGACCGAATCCTGGGTGATTACAGTATCATTAACATTTCATCTGCTCAACAGTTTCATTTTCACAGAAATACCTGACTCTTCCGTATTCCTGCTGTATTCAGTCACAGCTGTGACAGACAGCCTTTCTTCTTTTTCACCTGCTCTGCTGTTTCAGCCAGAAATAAGCTGTGTTCCCTCTGCTTTGTCCAACAATCACTCATGAATGTACCAGTTACATACATTGAGGCGGTCAAACTTATTCCCCTGATCTTACTCCCACACAGAGTTTACGTTTTAAATGGCAAAATCTGTCGAATTTATCCAGCTCTGCTTTTCACTTTGGCATACATAAAGCCACAGGTTGTATCAACCAATCAAAAAAGGGTAGACAAAACATCTGAGGGGGGGGGGGGGGGGGGGTTAAAGGACGATGATCAGACAATAACCACCAACCAACAATAAAATAATTGCTGTGCATTGCCTATCTAATCTTTTATAGTATAAACAATAAATTAGATTTTACTATTTATGTCAGCATTGTAAACATTTTGAAATACTGTGTGCAATGTTAATGTCTTATTTTAACGTTATCAAATTTGTACGTGGTAATTCAGGTGGAATTTGGCTCAGATGTTTTGATATGCGCTTCCCCTTTTTGATTGGTTGTGACATCCTGTAGGTTTAAAGATTTAGTTTTTTTTATACTGTGAATTTGATGCCTGACACAAGTCCATAATCAACATTTTGTCTCTCATAAACTCAGTGTTGACAGTATGCCAGAATTAAGTCCAGGTTTTGAACACCTTAAATGAACAACACACTTTTTTCTATTGAAATTCACTGTCATTGAAAATAATCATCTCATATTAAACTGGAAAAGTTGGCTGTGAAGAACAGATGGATTCATTTAACAATAACCGATTGACTGACTCTCGGACTTACCTTCACCACCATCTGTTCCTTTCAATCCCGGCTCGCTGCAGAAGCACACCTTCCTCCACATCATCACCCAATCATGTCTGACCATCAACCGTCTGGATGACGGCACCTACGGCCCCACAGTGGAGTACTGTGACAACAGTCCCTTACAGGCCTGGGTCCTCCACAACTACACACGTCTGGACGTCGCAAGACGCTTTTACTTCAGTCCCACTGATTATTCACTCTAAGCTGTAGGGTCTAAGGTGAGCAGGTTAGTACAACTTAGGCTGAGAGTAGAAGCTGGTGGTCATTTTAGCTGCTGTGTAGTGGTGTACTTTGTCATTAGCATAGTTAGAAGTAGATTTGTTTGACCTGTTTGGGCTTTATCAGGCACCCACTGTATGTTGCTGATTGTCTACTTATTTCTGATTGTCTGTCTGTTTTTAAGAGGACTTTTTATTTTCTTCTTTTTGTCAGGGAGGGCAGATGAATGCAGAGCTTGTTATAATGCTGATCTCTAAGGTATTAGTCAGAATGTGCATGCAAATTGTTTTAGGAAGCATTAAGTAGCTTTTACCGGTGACCTTACAGGGGGAACGTATGACGACAGGGGCAGAGGCACATCAAGCAATGACAGATGTCCCATCAAGACAGTTCTGTGTATAAGATGCTATATGCAAGATCTTTAGCCAGTCTTCATGCTAAATTAGATCACATTTGACATTTATTTTCCAACATAAATATTTTATTTTGATGTGAAAATCCACTGGCTGTCCCCTGGACTGCCTGCGTTTGGGAAATGATGCCTGAGATGGAAGGCGTGTTTATTTTTAGCTGATTATCTATGTGCATGGCTGATTGAAATGAGCTTACCATTGTTTACAAGTTCTTTTGAAGTGATCTTTCATTATGAACCTGCCTTTCATGTCCCTGGCCTCTCAGGCCACTCTCATATTGGCCTGAAGCAGCTGTGTACACTGTGTGCCATGTATATATTGTAAAACCAATGAATCCCAATTAACAGTGCTTTTTGCCACTCTGCCTTCTTATTTACATACTTTTGTAAAGAAAGTTTTTTTGGCAGCAATTCTGTCCGTTTCAAGGTTGTTTTTTTCCGGTTTTTTCCAGTCTGTCATTTTGTCTGTAGCCTATTCTGTTCTGCTGCGTAAGCGTTATATGGTGTTTGCACCTCAGAGTCCTGCATTGTTGTATTTCTCAAAAAGCTAAAGAGCAATTTCATTGTCGCATGCCACAGTTTTTGTGTGAAAGCAGGGTAAAGAAGCTCCCAGGGCTGCTGGTGTGTGTCAGAGTTGCGGCAGTAAAGTGACCTGCTGTTAGATGGCCTGATTTGCTGTTCACACTGTGGTATAGCCAGCACCAGAGGAGAGCGCGTACACAGGAGCAGGGCACCATTAGAGCAAATGAGCCTGTTGCCTGACTCTGCCTTGAGATAAAAGGAATCTGCTGCTTTTGTATTTCCCACAAAAAGCAGCCCAGCCCTCTGGATAACCCGAGTCAGCAAAAGATCAGGTCAAACAGGTACTCTTGTGCCTTTCAGCAGGTCCACTGTGCTGCTTGGTGACAAAGAGGATAATGTTCCACAACCGGGGCTTACGGTTAGAGATGGTCCTCATTTAATTAGCTGGTCTCAGCTGTGCACACATTCTGCGACTTTCTCCGGAGACGCTGGTTGGTTTGCTGGAAGGCTGAGATGGGAGTTTTCTCTGCCCCAAAGGGGGCATGAAATAATTATGAGCAAAGGACAAGACCTCCACATTTCTAGTATTTTCATTAAATGTGGAACGGTTTTTCTACTCTCTGCTGTTATACTCCTTAGTCATCTCTGCCACTAGAGTAGGTTTGGATCTTAGAATAAAAATAAAGATATTCTCGTTATTGGCTAAACCAGGTTCATATGATTTATAGATTAGATCTACCTCCAATTCAGAGAAGCTCCATGTACGAGTACCTTTTAAATTATGTAATTTGTAAATTCTGCAAATCACTGAGTAAACATTTCTGATTTAATTGACCTATTATTAAAACTAGCTAATTTTTGAATTCTCTTTTTAACAAAGCAAGACAATTAAAATGTCTGAAGTGTAGAGCTATCCCTTTTTTTTTCTTCTTGTCTTCCGTTTTTTGGCAGGTGTGTCAGGTTTATCGCCACCTGCTCTCTTTGTTCTTGTTCTGTTTGAACAAATATGCCCTGTAGTGTGGTCTGCATTGTGTACTTCAGGAGAGATGTATGTGTGTGTGCACTTCTCCGTATCCAGGCAGCAAATGTCAGGCACTTGTGTTTTATAGCTTAAGATCAAACATGGCCTGAGCGTCTCTGTGTGCTCATTAAGGCTGTTTTATGCTTCTGCGTTGAATCGACGGCTTACCGCTGCAGAACCCTCTGCATCGACGCGAACCCTCCTCCGAGCCCGCTGCCGTAGCTCGACGTGCACCTCCAAAAATGTGTAACTTTGCGTCAAGCGGACGCAGACCGCAAGGACTGTGATTGGTCAACTCGTCCTGTGTGTTGATAGTTGGTGTTTCAAGCAGCCTACTGTGGGGAGTAGCAACATGCTAGGTCACTGACATAACCTTTGCAAATAAACTCAGACATATTTGTTAACAATGACAGGGTTATCCGTTTGTAAAGTGTCTATATGTCAGTAATGTTTTGAAATTAGCACTTCGCCAGCAAGCACTACTTTGTGGGCAATTGTGCTAAAGGTTGCTTGCTAACATAAACTGGCTGGCAGACACTTCGCAAATAACCTCAGACTTATCACCCCCTAGCGTTATGACCGTGAAATGCACCGCGATGCAAAGCAACCCCGACGCAGAACTCCGAAAGCATCACAACGCCGTAGGAGCGACGGCGTAGCTACGGCGTGGAGTTGACGCAGAAGCATAAAACAGCCTTTATTCTGAATAAATTCTGAATATATAATTATCCATATAATTATCCCTCAACTGCAAGATAAAACATGCCAATGCTTATGTTTGAATGTTGCATGCAGACTGTGGTTTGTAGATATTCACATGTGTTTTTCTTTCATTTGTGCTGTTTAGTTGGAAAATGACTCCCAAGATAAGTGGGTGCTGACTGGTAAAACTGAGGTTATCTCTAATTTTGTGATCCTCGTGCATCTTGCAAGTTATTTTTTATTTATTTTTTTACAATACAAATTATGTGTAATTTACAAACATTACAACACCTAATGGTGTCTTAAGGCTGTTTTATGCTTCTGCGTCAACTCCGTAGCTACGCCGTCGCTCCTACGGCATCGCGACCCTTTCGGAGTTCTCCGTCGGGGTTGCTTAGCATCGCGGTGCATTTCACCGCCATAACGCTAGGGGGTGATAAGTCTGCGGTTATTTGCGAAGTGTCTGCCAGCCAGTTTATGTTATGTTAGCAAGCAAACTTTAGCACAACTGCCCACAAAGTACTGCTTGCTGGTGAAAGTGCTAATTTCAAAATGTTACTGACATATAGACACTTTACAAATGGATAATTCTGTCATTGTAACCAAATATGTCTGAATATGAGTTTATTTGCAGAGCTTATGTCAGTGACCTAGCATGTTGCTACTCCCTACAGTAGGCTGCTTGAAACACCGACTATCAACACACAGGACGAGTTGACCAATCACAGTCCTTGCGGTCTGCGTTTCACCGACGTGAAGTTACACATTTTTGGAGGTGCACGTCGATCTACGGCGGAGGGCTCGGAGACGGGTTTGCATCGACATATAGGGGTGTGCGGGGGTACGCCGTTGATTCGACGCAGAAGCATAAAACAGCCATTAGTGGCACCTAGTATTTTATTTTTAACATCATTTTCAAAGTTTCTCTCATGCCATTGTTTTCCTCTCTGCTTCTCCTCACAAACTAACTTCAGCTTCCCTACTTCTCTTCTACTTCTCTGCATGTGATCATTAGGACGAGAAAAGCAACTCAAGTGAGCAGCGAAATTGCGGAAGCGTATTATTTCTGAAGGAATGAACATAAATGGTTAATCAAGGCCATTGAGAGCGGGGGGTGTTATCTCTAGAGCCTTGGTGGCAGATTTCTGTGGTACTTGCTCATGTGGTGCTTGAGTTCAGCTCATCACAACAGGCGTGTTTTCCAGTCTGGACATTTTAGACGAGCAAACATATTTGTTAATATTTTAAGCTGGGTGGACATTTGGCCTCCTACTGTAGTGTTCAGTCCCACAACCTGACTGCACATCTGTGTCCAATGTTCACCTGCCAACTCCAAACTACAACATTGAGCCAAAAGCAACAGAAATGATGAGCTGCAGACTGAGGTGTTGATTGTCATTGGTATTGGTGCTACTAGCAACCAACTCATTTGATACATCCCAAATGTCCAAAATGTGACTTAATGCAGCTTAAACATAAGCATTAGATGGAAGTTTTAGTCCTTCTGGAGTAGAGAAATTAGTTATTTCTAGTCTCTTTATTGATTTTTGAATGCTTCTGATGCTCAACAGTAGTTCACAAAGAAATCCTTCCTGTAAAGTGGCCGTGAGGACAACAGTCTCCACAACGACGAGAGCCTCAATCCTCTGAGCAGTCTCAGTGCACATTGTGTTGTATAAGGGGCACGACTCACTTTTTCTCGACTAGAACATCCTGCTCTCTTGATGTGCCTATTGCTACAGTTACTGAGTGTAACAAGCTCAGGCCATATACTTAGGTCGGAATGTATTTTTGTGAAATGTGGGAAATCAATATTTGGAAGTCTGTCTGTTAAGGTTCATCTTAGTCATCCAGGTGGATTCAACTTTCCCCCAAGAAGAGTTTAAAATAACTCTCAAAACAGACAAAATATGTTTAAGTATATTGTGTGTGTTTGTACATTAATGTGTATATGTTTACATGTAATTGCCTGTGTTTTCGTCCTCTCTCCAGCGACTGACCCTGCTGCATGTGAACAGCAACCAGTGTTTGGACATGCCGTCTGAGGAGGACAAGATGGTCCCCACCTTGAGAGACTGCAACGGCAGCCGCGCTCAGCAGTGGCTGCTCCGTAACATGACCCTAAGCGTCTGATCCCTTGCCTCCTCTCTCTCCCCCCACCGCCCTATCCTCATCCTAACCGGTCTTGGCTCCCCACATCCTCGCCAGGTGGCTCTTACCACAGCACACCATACGCCTCTTCCTGTAACAGCCTGGCCAGCGAATACAGAGATCCAGGCACCAGCAGCTTATCTTCCATTATGAAGGGCGTCTCTTTTTACAGCTCGTCACAGGTTTGAGAGAAGCTGCACCTGCCGTTCAGGCGACACGACAAGCTGTGGCTTTGGGGACCTCGTTGTGTCCGAGCAGGGAGAACGATGTGTGAGGTCTGTGCAAGGAGAACATTGAAATCAAAGCACTCACACTCTGTCAGCCAGCTGCTAGCCGTGCATCCACTGTGCTGCTCAGACTGCCTCTTAGCTGCTGGACAGACCAAACAAATAAACAGAAGAGCATTTATAACAAGAATATTGCTAGGCATGTCTCTGCGATGGTCTGCAATCTAAAAACAAGACTGTTGTCATGACTGCTGCTCATCCTCTCTCCATATCAGTGTCTCAGTTACATTCAAATAACAGGAAGTGATGCCGTCAATAGAGCCCGACCAATACTGGATCTGTGAAGCCGATACCGATATTTATATTTCGGGGTTAAAACATTTGATATTTGGTTTTAAAGTCAAACTGAAATTTTAATTCTCATCACTTTTGGTGTAAGGGAATGTAAACTATAATGATATTTCAGCTGTTGTGTATATTTTTTAATATATTTAAGTGTTGCACCGTTAATGTCTGGTTTGTGGTGGGCTGCTGACTGAGGAATGTCATTATCGTTTCATTCTCTTTTTACAAGCCTTAGTGATTTAAATGGTCTGTAAGGCCCATTTTTTTGGTAGTAAGAAACCAAATACAAAATCAAAACAAACGTATAAACACCCCTTTTTCAGGGCACTGTATTTTAAAGATACTTCTGTAAACATCTAAATAACTTTAGAGATCTTCATTGTAAAGGGTTTAAACAATGTTTCTATGCTTGTTCAATGAACCATAAACAATGTATGAACATGCACCTGTTGAACGGTTGAAAAGACCATAACCGATAAGGGCGGTGGGCAATTAAGCTCACAGTTAAAAGAAAATTAGGAAAGTAAAGAGACCTTTCTACTGACTCTGAAAAACACCAAAAGAAAGACGCCCAGGGTCCCTGCTAATCTGATCATGAGCGTGCCTTAGGCATGGTGCAAGGAGGCATTAGGACTGCAGATGTGGCCAGTGCAATACATTGCAATGTCTCTACTGTGAGACGCCTAAGACAGCTCTACAGAGAGACAGGAAGCACAGCTGATCGTCCTCGCAGTGGCAGACCACGTGTAACAACACCTGCATAGGATCGGTACATCCGAATATCACACCTGCGGGACAGGTACAGGATGGCAAAAACAACCGCAAGAACTGGCCAGTGTGGTGCAGTACATGAGGAGGAGATGCACTGCAGTACTTAATGCAGCTGGTGGCCACACCACATACTGAGGGCTACTCTCCCCCCCCCGTTCAGGGACACATTATTCCATTTCTGTTGGTCACATGTCTGTGAACATTGTTCAGTTCATGTCTTAGGCATTTACAAGTTTACTTTTCAGTTCTCTCTGATGGACAAAGTATGTAATGGACACTGGATTTCTTCATTGCCTCAAACGTATCTTTGGCGTTTCTTTAACAGTTTCTTGTGAATGATCAGCTGACATATAAGCAGATAATAATACTGTATATCTGTGATAAGTTGATCTGCCAATTTATTGGTCGGGCTCTAGTTGTTAAGGTGGATTTCTTGAAATATTAACCTGAAGACTTCAAACCATTATATAAAAAAAATTAATAGAGTGCAGCTATCCTCCCGGATTAATCACATAATGTTCCATATTAGTGAAACAGGAATTACAGTATGGAAGTGTGAGGCAGCTCTTTGGATCTGCACGGAAGGCTTTTTGAAGAAATGTTTCCGGGAAAGGAAGAAGCAAGTAATCAAAACTCTGCTATTGATTTTAAATGAATGTAGGAGTTTTCCCTAAATGATTACAACTGTGTTCAGAAATACTTTAACTGCACTGTGTCATCACGGCTATCTGAGAGCGTCATTACTAAAGTTTCTGCAAGGTTTCAGATTCCTACTACCAATGTCTCTAAAAAGTAATGATGTCTTGGAGCCTGATAGTTACGTGTGCCTTTAGAAAGTTGTTTATTGTTTTTTAGAAAGTTTATTTGGTTCATTGGTTTTTTAGAATGTTTTTGGTGTTGAAAAAGAAGAATGTCCTTTCTTTTCCTCTGCTTTTGAGTAAAAAAACAAACTGCGTATTGATAATTAATATTTGGCATATCTCATGAATATGTCACCGTCACATTAATGCTTGATCAAACGTTTCGTTACAGTGAAGTCAACATTCAGTATGTCAACACTCACCAATGCAAATGTGACAGGTACTTTTTATTGTTGATCAGGCAACAAATGTTATTGTACATAATGCTGTTAACATGTTTCTATCACCATTGTTGTTGTTGTTGTACATACAGAACCAATTATTTTTCTATGATGCTGTAAAACTTGAACACTGAGAAAAACATTGAATGGTGAAAAGATCACGAGGTTCAGTATTGTAGTGTTTTATTTGGAATCGTGGTAATAAAAACCAGTGCTTACATTGGATTTTGAAATTGCGGTGTGTTTTGGAAATCATCATCGGCCCCACGTAACCAATTCTCAGACCACCTTAAGGACCTCAAGCGAGCTCTACATGAGGGAGCAACTACTGCTGAAATACTATCAAAGCTGCTTGAATACTGAGTCCTTGCCAAGTGCCTGCTTGGCATTCAGACTAAAATTCAATCGCCTCTTTCATATTACCCACACACATTTATTGCTTTTCATTATCTAAAAGTGCATGGTGTTAAAATAGGAATGTAATACTTCAATGTACTGGTTGCAAAGTGATGTTACCTGTTTGTGCATTTTGTCTTTTTTTGTAGAAAAAAACAAAACTTCGACTGAACATAGATTTAGTATTAATTTCGGTGTCAAGCAAGCACATCATACCAATACATCAGTTGTTTAATAAACCTTCTTGTTGAAGCTTTTAAGACCCCCGTACATCTCATTACCAGGCTTCAGTGTGTGGGCTTTTAAGGTGCTAATAGCAGCTTCTTTTCCATAGTGACCATTAGAGGAAACAACCGTACAACAGGATGTTAGAAGAACTAAATTACATTGTAATGGATGCTACCTTCCTCTTTTGTCCAGTATCTGGAAAGGTGCCCGCCATTGTCAGCTGATGAAGGTATTTCTGACACGGCTCATTATTCTGTACATGTAAGCAACAAAGGCTTGACCTTTCAGGTGGCTCTGGCTTGGTCAAAATCTAAGAGCTGCAAACAGTGATTATATGAGACAGAAAAAACAGCAACAAATCAACACTTCATTTTAACACTTCAATATTATACAATTATATTATCACTGTTATTATTATTGTTCATATTATTATTATTTGATATATAAGTAATTTGTTTTTTGTTAGGCCTAAATATTAATAAATGCAGAAAAGCAGTTTGCAGTCAGTAGGACAGCTGGAAAAGTATCCCCTTTTTGATAACTCATACTGCATATATTGTTTCTTTTTATTTCTCTGACTTAAATAAATAAATGAATAGATACGTATTTGTAAAGCTCTACAAAGTAGGTATTGCAGAGGTATTAATAGTTGTTGTGGAGCTGACAACACATCAGGGCCTCACCACACCCTCAGCAGGGTTTCTGTGAGGACAGACTGTGGTTTCAGACAGTCACACCTGTAGGAAGCCAGGCTCAGACTGGTTAACTGGGCCTGTGAGGATAAGATAGTGGGTCTGTGGCTGGGCCAAGGGAGTCCATTAACGGGTGAGATGCTTTAAAATAACAGCCCTAATGGAGGCCTTATCTGTGGCTCTCTAAGGTAGTACGTGATCAGAGCTTCTCACTATGGAGGCTGTACAGTTCTACAGGACTATATAAAGCATGGGCTCATTTAAGCTCAGTAAAATTATAACTGTGGCTGTCTTACACATACCCCGGGTCTTCAGAGACTAAGAACATGCTGTATAATTTAGCTCATTTTATTCAGTTAAGCCCTAGAGTTATTCCTCAAACTATTTGTTTTAATAATTTTCTAGTGTTTCTGTTGTTTTTCTCGTAAACATTCATAGGGTCTTTAGAGACCCGAGGTATGTATGATAATAATAGTTTATTTTCACCTTGTGCAGGTTTTGGAATTGCAAGTAATGTTTTTTTCCTGATTAGCCTCATTCTGTGTCGCTGGTTCTACAAATCAATGCATAAAAAAGGCTATAGAAGTTGCTTCATGTCACAGCAACCTATGGTGGAAGAAGTACTCAAAATCTTCACTTCAGTAAAAGTACCAATACAATGATTTAAAAAAACAACTAATTTTCAAGGGGAAATTGCCGTTTGGTGGAACTGCAGCAAAGCAACTCTGTGCTATCAGACAGCAATACTGAAAATGAAGATAATCAGAAAGTAGCTGATAATGAGACTTATATTTTCTGTGCCAAGTGATCAGCCAGATGCCATTGGCAAATTGGACCACTGCAGGCATACAGTACAGCTATGTTGTAGTGACAACAAGACGATAATTTGTGTTTGGTAAGTGTCAGTCATTTACACATCATTTTATCTATAAATGATTGGAAAAGTCAAAAGCAAAACACCCATGCACTTAAGGGTAAATTCAGGCAATTCGAAAACACCCTGCTAATGATGCTCTTATCCAGGGCAACAGTCATGGACACCGTAGCAGGAATTAAACCTCCCTTCTGGTTGTGTGATTGTCTCTCTAACCTGTTTCCATTAGACCATCATGATAACATGACTCTCAACACTTTCGTGCCTCGACTTCAAATACAATGCTTTACAATTTCTGTCCCATTTCTCCAAGTGTCTCCGATCTGCCTGTCTCTCCCTTGCTCAACATATGGGGTCCCATCAACTAAGTGAATCCAATAATAGGTAGAGGCAGACTAGGGGGAGAGATAGGGGGATAATCAACCCTCTGGATGTGCCTTTTCTTCTCGCTTGAGACCAGAGAAATCCTGCACTTAATTGTTAAGGGGACCTGAAGTTTCAGAGCGCCTGCATTGAAAAGCAGCTTTAATTAGATATGGTTTAACACCCCCAACCCTGACACACACACACACACACACACACACACACACACACACACACACACACACACACACACACACACACACACACACACACACACACAAACACACAGAATAATGTACAGTACCTGCATGTTTTAAAAGTGCCGAGCCAGCCTAGGGATTAAACTGAGAAAATGTCTGTCGCATGCTGCCAATTTCTTGAGTATTTTTTATTGATTTGCAGGGAGGAAGTGCCTCTATCAAGTTTCTCCTTTGTGATAATCTTCTTTTAGCGATGAAAGCAGTGATTAGGAGGAGGGGCCCTGCTGCTTTCAGCAGTAATTGTGTAGTAATCAATCATCAATCTCCAGGAGCTGTTCCACAAAACACTCCTGTTCGGATGCTATTTTTGACCACAGTGACAACTAACAAGGTCTTTGCTTCAGCTGTGGAAAGAAAAACCAGCAGACTACACCAGAACAATATTCATTTGGCAATTTTTTCATTCGCTTTTTAGTACCTATATAATTTGTCATCTGACATGACTGTGTGTGGCTGTTTCAACGTCATTATCAGATGCTATTTTGCCTCTAGCGAGGGTTCAGTTTGTGGTTAAATGCTGCTGCTTCTTTCACAGTCGCTCATGAAGAGCTGTAATGTCCTTTAATTACCACAAGATGCTGACAATCTCATGTCCCCCTTGGAGGCTTTATATTTTTACCCAATTGCTGTACCCCCATGGAATCACTGGTTTAGAGATGCTGCTCTGCTCATTCACCACATGGCTTCACATTACATGCCAAGCATGGAGGAGAGCCTGTTAGTGCTTCAGCATCAAGTGAGCATCATGTAAAAACCTAATCTTTGTGGGGAGAAAATCATAGTGCATGTATGTCATGAGAAGAAGATTGTTGGTTTAAAATTCAAAAAATCTATATTGTAGCGGCAAAATAAGATTACATAGTAAATTTAGGGAGGAAGTCGTAAACTTGTGGTGGGGGAAATAGAAGGACAAATCCATCAAAGACAACATCAAAGCTGAGGCAGTTTTCTCTGCTCTGCCTCCGATTGTAGAGATTATAAAGGAAGATGGAAAATTACAGAAGATTGTCTGAAGTGATTGGCTGATCTTCTTGGAGGATGACCTCAAGTGCTAGCCGAGCTGATTTGGAGAGGAGGACAAATGCATCTTGTGTCCTACATTGTTCTGATTAGATTAATAAATCAATCCCATCTCCACCCGCCCCTCAGGTTTCGCCCGGGCTATTTTTATGAAATGGGTTACAGAGGATCATCATAGTGTTTCTGATCATTGACTAATGGAAGTTTGACTTGCACTAGTGCAAGAAGAGCCAACCACATACAGGGAACTGCTCAATGGTGGTGATGGAAGATGATGTTTCGTTGTGGGAAAAAGGCAGTCGTTTTCTGGGGATGATGCTAAAAAACCTTTTTGCTTTGTAGAGACAAAAAGTGCAGCTCCTTAACATTCAGTTGCTATTACATAAGAACTTATCTGCATATATTTTAATTTAGTGCACGGTGTTATACATCAGTTGCCTCCTGGGGTGTGACAAGAACAAGCCCAGACATTTAACCTCATTCTTGTATTTAGCTGTCAGTGACAAAGCCTGTGTGTTGAGCAGAATTAGAAAAGTGTTTCTGTGGGGTCGGGAGTGTTTGAATACTGGTTCAAATAGGGGTTTCTATAGACTCCCTTATGACTGATCATTCTAGAGACATGCTATATTGTAAAATGTTATCGTGACTATCGCTGACGTTGAACTGAATCCACATGGGAATGGGATCTTATCATTTGAAACACATGAAAACACCTAGGTTTGAAAAGAAAAAGCAACTGCACGTGACAATAATCCATTTCTATAACCATGTCTGTTACATACATGTTACTGTTGCATCACTTAAAGGCCCTAGAAAAAAGAAGACACATTCTGAATTAACTAACCATCAGTGATCGGATCCTACATGGTCACAACATTTTCTCTCAAATTTAGAACAGTTTTGATTATTTCACATGAGACATTTCTGTTTTTCTTTTCTTTTTTTCTCCGCGCTCTTCTCACTGGTTTGACATGGGGCGTGACTTAGTTAGATTAAGATGATGTCATACTTAACATGCACCAATCAGGATGTAGCAACATTTGAATGTGAATTTGGTGGATTGTTTGGTCACTGTTAATCAAATGTAATCCACAAAATTCTGATGAAGCAAATTAGCTTCTAAAAGTTAAACTCTTACTAAATAACACCTAAATATATTTGTGTTAAACTTTGATTGTTGCACGTTCAGTCATGAATATTTCAGGTTAAATAGAAATACTTTGATTTGAAGTTTTCAGGGGCTTTACAACTAAAGGACACTAGATAGTAGCACAGCCATATTGTGTCATCGCACAACACACTGTATCCTGATTGCTTTTTCTAAATGTACTGTAATGAGTATATCTGTGAAATACAGCAATTAAAATGTCTAGCTGGTGCTGGCTGGCTGGCTGTTATACAGTCCAAACTAATAGCCTTATTTTTGCTCTGCAAATATGTGAATAGCCTTTTCTTCCTAATGAGGGCCAGAATGCATGGTGGATGACCTGTGTCTCCCTGCACCCATTATAAAAGTCCTGCAGAAGCTTTAACTCATGTTTACCTGGCAATTATGACAGCCTTGTGACTGATGGGGAAATCTTTTCCTGTCTGTCCCCCTCAAGAGGACCGAACCACGGAGCCTCGCAGACAACACTTGGAGGCACATCAACGTTGCACTGTGCTGCCATGCAATCGCTCATTTGGAAACGGTTATGTTAGGCCTTCGTGCTGTAAGGGCACGCTGGGCTCAGCCTGGACATGGAATATCATGCGGTAAACCACAGGGAGCTGCAGGATACTAGCAGAGGTAGTTTTTGACTGGAACCAAACTGATTCAACAGCATATTGATCCCTCTGAGCTCAGACAATGAATCCAAAAATGGTTAAAAAATAAAATCAACAAGCTGCTGTAGACATTTACTCTAGGATATTTTGGTAAATAAAAGATGATGAACAGATGCTGCATGACATGACAGCAGAGTGTAAAAAAAGAATCTATGTTTCATATTCACATGAGATTGTGCAATGATGTAGTGGGTGACTAATAATCGAAGGGCTTACTCTTTTATTTATCCACTGATATTTACTCTTTTTGGGGTGGAAATAATCAACATTGAGCCCCAGCAACATTTGTTGCTGAAACATCTCCAGCAAAAACTGACTGACGTGAATTTCACAGCTGCAGTCATCAGTGACTTATTTAAGTGGTTATTGTGCTTTTAACATGGAGTAATATTGCTGATTTAGTACAACACACAACATCACAATATATTGAATTGAGAAGGAAAGACTGTGTGTGAGAGAGGTGTTGGTATGTTGTTCATCGTGCCTCATGTGTGTTCGAGAGACAGTGTGTAAAGCCAGGGTAACTATGGTGTGGGTGTATTCCTCTGTGGCCATGATCTCGGTAATAGATGAGTGAATTCTGAGCAGTGCATCCTGGTTGCAGCTCTTTGTCCCTCAGATCTCATACAGTTTGCTGTGAGTGTCAGCAGCTTTCCTGCAGAACTTGTTACTCTGTTAAGATCTCTGGTGAATGGCATTCCCTGGATAAAGGGGGTGCAGTCACCCATGGGATGGAAGCGGGGTCATCCGTGGCTGTTAGCAGGCGACCCAGAATAACAACCGGTAAACATTTGCAAATGTCCACTACAGACTTTTCTTTAAACTGCATTGGAGAGGAAATTAGGTATACAATAGGATATATGTTCAACATTACGAAAGCAGGATGCTTCATGGGAGTGTCTTTGCAACATAGAGATAAAGATGTAAAATACTGTTTTTATTCTTCTCATTTTTACGTTCATATTAACCGATTTGGTATTGTTGCAAAGAGACAGAGGCCTATTTAATTCCTTGTTTAGGCTATGTGGCGTTTAGGGTGATTCTTTTAAAGTCAATATGACATCTTGGCTGCAGTTTTACATATTTGATCACTTCAGGCGAACCCGTTCCCTCCTCCTCCTTCAAATTGTCAGTCTTTGTAGTACCACTAGCCAACAGTGAGTGCATCACTGGAAACGTGGAAGTGCGCAGGAGCCGCGCAGGGAAATCGACGGGAAAGAAGGATCTAAACAGCCAAAAGAGCATCTGGTGGATCTCTACCGCTGAACCATGAAAATCCAGTCGACATTTCTTTAAGACAGGGGAAGAAGGTGCCCGAAAAGAGCCTGGAAATCAGCGTCGATGCGCGCAGCCAAAAATGACGACAGTGGGACAGTGATTTTCTTCCTCCATCTCGTCATTTTTCACAGTCATATGCTTGGATGCAATTCATCTCCTATGTATACATATTACAAAGGAAGGGCTGGAAACCGAATAATCTCCAACACAGACGCAGACGCAAGTGCGCACAGAGACGTTTCATCCTGGAAACAGTTTCCAGCGACTAATTACGCAGAGATATTGGTGTGTTATGGGCCGTTGAAGGATTTTGAACTTTCGCATGAAAACTTACTCTGTGAGTACAGTTTTGAACAGGTCGATATAGCCCCAACCTTCACGGGCGATGAGTAATCCACGACGCAACAACTGATAAAGCTGTAAAACCTGGACTGCGACTGGCGCGTTTGGATACCTTATCCTGTGCTTCGCTTATTCTTTTTCATATGGCTTCTATCTTCGGGTTTTGTAAACTACTCGTACATTATTGATATTTCATGGCTATAGAGTGTACCAACTAGCGTGTGGCGAAAGAGGACGATGCAAGACTAACTGGGGCGAAGACAGCGGACTTTTATTGCCTTATTTCCAAAGACGAGACATTGCGCACGGGCATTAACGACTGCAGCAACTACAACCTAGATTTTTTTTTTTATATAATCATTGAATCCTTTGTTATTTCTTTCACTGCTGTCATCGTAGTATGTCTGCACTTCGAAAGAAATTTGGGGACGATTATCAGGTAGTGACCACCTCATCTAGCGGGTCTGGATTCAATCAGCCTCCCCCAGAGAAAAAGAGGAAGAGGCAGCGGTTCGTGGACAAGAACGGGCGATGTAACGTCCAGCATGGGAACCTGGGTGGTGAAACCAGCAGATACCTCTCAGACTTATTTACAACACTAGTAGATTTGAAATGGCGCTGGAATCTATTTATTTTCATCCTCACCTACACAGTCGCTTGGCTCTTCATGGCCTCTATGTGGTGGTGCATCGCATACATCAGAGGAGACCTCAACAGAGCCCACAATGACAAGTACACTCCATGTGTGGCCAATGTCTATAACTTTCCCTCAGCCTTTCTCTTCTTTATAGAGACCGAGGCCACTATAGGATATGGTTACAGATACATCACAGACAAATGCCCCGAGGGGATCATTCTCTTTCTTTTCCAATCGATCCTCGGATCGATCGTCGATGCCTTTTTGATCGGCTGCATGTTTATCAAGATGTCTCAGCCCAAAAAACGGGCCGAGACTTTGATGTTCAGTGAACATGCGGTCATTTCTATGCGAGATGGAAAACTAACTCTCATGTTCAGGGTCGGCAACCTGCGTAACAGCCATATGGTCTCTGCACAGATCCGCTGCAAATTGCTGAAAGTAAGTGATGCTACTTTTAGTCAGGAGGCGTCCAATGTTTTAGGTCTATTCCCATTGTTTATCATGGCCCAGTCCATGTTTTCTTTTCTTTTTTAGGAAACTGATGCTGAAAGGCCCACACACTGGCATTTAAGCCTACTCCTAACATGACGCCATGATGCATGTAATAGACAAAGCTTCAACGACTACAATGATGCAAATAGATACAAAAGGCCATAAGTTGATCAAGCCATAGCAAGGAAGGCATTTTATCTATTTATCAAATTACATATTTTGCACAACTGATGGGGGAAAATGATCCATCAAAGAGGCCTTCATGTTCATTCAGAAGAACATGTTCATATGCTAATTTATAAACTGTTTTTAAAGTGGTAGTGTGTTACAGCTTGGTGTTAATGCGCTGCTGTCCCTTGTCAGGAGAACATCATTTATGGAGTTCCCTGCTGTCCACCTCCTGGCTTCCCAAAAGTCTATAGTAAACCTAGAAACACTTAAATGCTCTAATATGCAAATATCCACCAATGTATCAACTGTTCACGAGAATGCATTGAATATATATAATAGGAATACGGTGATATTATAGGTTTTTAGATTTCTTTATTTAAAAGGAACAATGCACATTAATCAACATGAGTCCAACATGTACATGTACGATTTAGCCATGCAGGCGAATTTTCATCTGCAGTAGGAGATTCAATGTATAAAGTGTAAGGTAAGTATAAACTCAGTATGTTTTACCAAAGACACACTGCAGCCATATCCATTTTAGCAAATTATTTATAACAGTTTTTTTTCTTCATAAAGAGAGATACGCATTATTTCTAGTTTCCATGTGCTGACACAGCAGGTAAATAGTGAAAGCAGATGAATCTAGCAGTATCAAGTAATTTAAACCAGTTGATTTGATTCAGTTGTTTAAAAAAGTGACACATTAAATAACATGCTGAGATGGATATTCTTGCAGCATAGATGCCTCATTAGACATTTACATTTAAGAAAATTATAGCAATTTTTTTTCTGGTAGGCTGATTGGTTGCTCTCATTGCATATAAAATGTGAAAAGTCCCCAAAGGACCTTGACGTGCTGTAGATAAGTCTGTCTTACCCTCTTCCTTCCCCCACCAAACATCTCTGTCTCTTCCTGTACGCTTCTTTAGTCTCGCCAGACGCCCGAGGGCGAGTTTCTTCCGCTGGATCAGTTGGAGCTGGACGTGGGTTTCAGTACCGGGGCAGACCAGCTCTTCCTCGTCTCACCACTCACGATCTGCCATGTGATTGACACCAAAAGCCCTTTCTACGACCTCTCCCAGAGGTCCATGCAAACAGAGCAGTTTGAAATTGTGGTGATACTAGAAGGAATAGTAGAGACTACAGGTGAGTGAACACAAACATGCATTTTATATAGGCCTGCTGTTAAAAATAAGAGCTCATTTTGCTGCATGTTGTGGCTGCAGGCTAAATGTACATTCAATGTTGCATTGTCTTTACAATGTTTTTGAGGTGCTGCAATATCTAGTTCTGCAACAAATCTCCTGAATAATATTGAGCTCAATCAGAGGTGTTAATAGCTGACATCCAAGTGCACTTTTGCCCCCTTTATTGCATTTTAATGATTTTAGTTTCTGTGGCAGAGAAGCTAGTAATAACAGTGGTCACATCATAGGTGATCAATTTTGTATTGCAAGCTTAAATTAAATTGAACAGTTTTAATCCATGCATTATAATACCTTCTGGGTTTTGGGGAAGTAGAGCCAAGTTAGAAGCTACATGCAGCCTTTCCAGCAGGGTCCATGTCTCATCTGAAACAGATTTCATTTCTCCGCCATTTACCTCATGGCTGCTATTCTCAGAGGGGATAATAATATGCTTTTTAAGGTCCCTTTGGAATTAAGGAATTCCATGTCCACAAGTTGAGTAATGCCCTTAGTAAAATTTAACACTGTGGTCATTTTGAATTCAACCGTTTATTTGACACAGCTGAAATTGTGTGAGGTGAGCTCCTTCAGTGTTATGGAGTGAACAGAGGAGCAGTTGTAATAGGTTGGTTCAGAGAAAACAGCATATGGAGATGTGACAGGGAGGCTGACAACGCAGACAGCAATTACCAATGACATTGAGTTCCTCATTTTGATCGTTTAGTGCAGTTTTATTAAAGTTCCTCTGCAGCTGAGATGTATCTAACATACAGTTTCTTTAGTTTATGACATGCAGCATTTATGTCATTTTGATGAGACTTGACATAGTCTCAAGCATGGTGCACATAGATGTTAATGTATTACAATATAGAGTATCAGTACAGTGGGTGATGTGTTTGATATGTCCTGCAAAATTTGGCTTGCCTACTGTTGGAACACTTGATGTTCCTTTGTTTTTTTGTCTTTCTCCCAGTTAGCTATTTATTAATTCAATAAATAACCAGTAAACATGTAGTGTCAATGTTTTTTTTATGAGAGTAATTGTAATGTTGCTGATGTGTACAGGCTGCTTTAAGGTATGAAAATATTCAGCGTGGCAATGCGACTTAATTATCATTGATATATTAGGCATTTACAGTGACTGTTATGTGTCATCGTATCATTTAAAGTAGTCACAATTTTAGTTTTAATTAATCTGGTTTTATGTTTTGGGATTGCTATTCTCACGTTTTTTCTCACGTCATAGAAGTGCCGGCATGGATAAGTTGTGGTTATGTAAAATTTGTGGAAAAGGCTGATGTAGAAACAATCTATGGTTAAAAATGTATATACAGTGAAAGTCTAAATCCTCAGACGCTTTCATTTTTGGCCAATGTAACTCTGTTTCCATGGCAACCTCTCCTTGAGTATTCAGGATTGCAGCACTGCACCTAAACTTAGTTTTTTTTATTCCTATGGTATAGGAATCATAACACAATTTCAGTAATAAGACAGGCAAACATGCAATGCTGAACATTAATGAAATTGCTTTGTTGACAGCATTGCCTGATATTAAGGAGGATGTCTTCTGAAATATGAAAAGCACACGGAGGCGTTACAGTGCCACAAAGTGCTTGCCAGAACAGGTGTTACAGCAGAGAAAGAATAAAATGAAATATTTATGAGGCTTGGTGTTTACTAGTGAAGAAGCTGCCCAACTCCCCAAATCAATGTTGTTGTTGTTGTGTGAAAAAAAAAAAGAAAACATTGTCTGGAAGTGAAAATACTCTCCACTGCAGATTAAAGCTACACAATCACGGACTCTTTGTCCTTACTAGATAGTAAGAGACACAACAGCGTACCCTTTCTGACATAGTAACCTTTTGTTACTGAAGATCACACAAACATATTTTGGACTGATTGAAGTTCTCTTTACGCACAAGAAAAGAAGAAAAAGAAGCGTTTACAGAGCACGTAGGAGCTAAGAATTGTTCCATTTTGCTGTAACCTTTGACAACCTCTACACTGTATAAAAAGGCATGAGCTATTCCTTTTGAATAGGAGCCCAAGGTGTTTTTTGATCACCACCTCAGTATGATGCACCTTCTAAATGAGACATGTAGGATGTCTGGTGGCAGCAGATTTTCTTCTGGAGTAATGCCAGTTGTGGCTTTGTGGTATCGAGTTTGGCTTTGTAACGCGGCTGCGGGAAGATGTTGTGCTGCTGAGGATGAATTGGCTTTACATCATGTTGCAATTAATGTACTGTACATGCCGTCTGACTGCTTGCCCTGCAAAACTGGATAGCTGTAAGAAAGAAAAGCACAAACATGAAGCCTGTAATAACACATTTTGGTTGAGCTAACAGCACTAACAGGGATAATGTCTGACACAATAACAATCAAAACAAGCAACACAAACTGCACCGTTCCGCAACAAGTATCTTTATAGAGTTACTACGATGTCATTGGCTACAGAGCAAACATGCATGTCAGGCTCTGTGTGTGAGCGCGTCAACCGCTCTGTTACTTTGTTGATGTGAATCTCAGTACAATAACACAAACTACATTATTTGTGCATTGCAGGCATGATAGGATTTTAACACTGCAAGAGTAAATAACAAGTAATGACTGCAGCTCAGCTGATTGCTTTGTGTTTGTGTTTAGTGCTAATACCAATTAATAATAAATATATTCTGTAGGTTACAAGAAATTCAAATTTTGTGACAAAAATAATTACCTACTAGATTTTACAGATGAAGAGCTTGTTTATTCATTCTAACAGAGTCCACAGTGCAGTTACATCTGCTCAGTTGTAATGTGGTGGAGTCTGCAGGACAAATTAATCACAGTTTCTGTGTTATCTCAATATTGTTTATGTGTAGGTATTATGTGATATGCATATATCTGTACACAATAAATTTTATTTATATACTATTTATTTGCAACAGAAAGAAATATAATGCTGCCTAAACTACGTTTTTTATCAGCATAATGAAAATTTGGACGGATGGAAAATCTTCCTTCTGAATGTATCTGCAAAATGGTCATTGACACTCCATAATAACCCTGCTGAAATGCAATGTTTTAACAACTAAAGCATTATTAAGTTTTTTTTTTATGGTTATGTTAAAGAACTCAAAGCACTTGGTCTTGAGTTATTATTGAAACGTCAAAGTGACTTGAAATATGAGACACACGATCGTTACTTTAATAACGTGTCTAAAAAACCACAATCTTTTCCAAACATTAACCAAATACAAATACCCACCCTATTCTCTGGTGTCAAAGTCCTGCGCTTTGTACGCCCACCATCCACCTTGACCGACTCTGTATTATGCTATAAATAAATGAAGTGCTTACTACCTGAGAAAAACACATTGCCAACTCCAAAAATATATATATATTTTTTTGCCAAACATAATTAACAACACACATTATAGTAGTACACACTGTAAATGTAACATTTAGGGTTGATCTGTGATAAGCCAATATCAGCTACAGTAATAATGTCACCCTTTAAAGGTGGCCTGCCACACATATTTCATTACTTTGTGGTAATGTCTGAAGTTCTACCATGGACTCTTTAACATTTCGTGGAAAAAATGCCTTGGTTACCTTGTTTCAAGCCATTCTAGCGTGGTATAGAAAGCCTGCAGGAAGACTCAGCGTGATTTCTGCCAGTTCTCATTAATATTCAACAAGCTAAGCTGCTTGACTCTGATTGGCTAACAGCTAGCCAATGAGAGCCTGGCTATCAGCATCCTTTACCTAGCGCAACTGGGCGAGCTCATGAATAGTAATGAGCTCAGGCAACATGACGTCAGACTGACCAGCTTTTGTAATTGGCCTGATTTCTCCGCTTATTTCTTTTCAGTGGCTAGAGCTGACAGAGGAGGTAGCAGTTCATTTTCACATATGGACCTAATATATTTCAAAAATCAAGTAAAAACGGTTTTGTGTGGCAGGGCACCTTTAAAGGCTATTACAGTATACACACACACACACACACACAGGTCTTTTCACTTATGTTGCCTAATTAGACCTCTTCTCAGGACTTTGTGGACAGGCGCGTATGAACAGGGCTTGATTGACAGCTCCCTGTTTTGTAGCACCTGTAGGACGGGACAACATTCTTATTGGTCCATAAAGTTTGGTGACATGATGGGAACCGTTTTGCTACGGTTTCCGTGCTGAAGGACATGTTTCCTCGGAACGGTGTGATATGTTTTCTCTCATTTGGTATGTGTGTCTCTCGTTTATTGGCTGTGTCACAGGTGATAGCCAATCAGCAGAGGAGTGTATGTAAACTCGTGGTAATAAAAAGGCAGAGCACTTGCGCACACAACAGGGTGTTCACGCGCCCTCGTTTCAGTTTTAAAAAACGTGATGCTATGTTTTGCTGGGGCTGAACGTGGCCTAGCTTAGAGGGCGCGTTCAGCCCCCACAAAACGTAGCAAAAAATGTATTTAAACACAACATGTGTATGCAAGCACACTGCCTTTTTAATGGTTATGGTTTATACATCTGGCTGCTGATTGGGACACACCCACCAAATGAGAGAAAACGTTCCTCAAAGCCCGTTGCACACCGTTTTACAGTTTCAAGCAAACATTTTGTTGATAACCGTAGCAAAACGTGCACACCATTTTGAGATTGAACGTGCCCCTGTCTTCTGGGCTAATCAGAGTGATTGAAAACACCTGTGTGATTTCACAGGGCCTTTATTTAACTGCGTAACTCACCTCGGAAAGTAGTCGGCTTTTTTCGCAGCAGACATTTTGACTTGTCACTGTAGGAAACCACAGGTGTTACTAATTACATTAACGATTGCTTAGTTTGATTCTCTTATATCTGCGAAAGAAAATGCAAATGAACTGAGCTGTGCGAATGTTGAACTGAGCTGTGCGAATGTTGAGAGGTGCGTTGAGAGAAAGAGAAACAGCTAGTGGTGCTAATTCTCCAGTCTGGTGAAATCAAACCATTGCAGAAGAAGAGCTTGCAACAAGACAACGTAATTAAACGCGCTCCAGTCAACCTCAAATGACGGTTAACAATGTGAAAAAACGTGATGGAAATATGGCATTCATGATGTTCCATGCATTAATTTGTCTCCTCAGTCCAATGCTCCAAGTCACGTACGTCATGTACATCATGTACATCATGATTTATTTATGCTAAATCTTTTTCCATCACAGTTTTTCGCATTTTGTCTTTATTAATATTCCAACTTTACCCCCTCAGACAAGAGGCTACGCACACATTTAAAATGTGTATAAAAACAGGTGGATAGAAATGTATTTAATGTCACAGTGAGCCAGCATGCACAATGCCAGGAGCAGCTAAATGGAATCCAAAACGTCTACTGTAAAAAAAAAGGCCTCTTGTAAATAAAGAAAGTTTATCATGAACATGTGAAAAATAAATCACAAACAAATTGTGATATAATTACATCATAATAGCATTGCAGGGTCATTTTCACTGTACCACTACAGAGCTTGATGATGAACTGACTTTGACTCATCAGCTGATTCAGAACTACTACATGCAGTCTTAAAATACATCACAAGTTAAGATAAGTGTCCCATTAATACCACTAATGCTGTTCAACACTGCAAAGGCTTAAATACCAAGCCAGAGGCAATCTGTTCATCAGTGGAGCTGATTCTTGAGAACCCAAAATAAACTGTAGCTGCCAGTAACAGACGTTTAGGTTTCTCCAACCATGGGACTAATCAGTGTATTGCAACTAAATTCATTTCCTGATTTCCAGTGTTGATTTAGTACATGATGCAGTTACACAACTCTCCTGAATGCTGCAGCTCCTTTATGTGGACGGTCTAATGTTTATGTATATCATTTAAGAACAGGCAGTTTTCAGATTAGAGAACTAATAACTAACAAAAATAAACAAGCTGATGATTTATTTCATGGGGAACTCATTTTCATCACCGAACAGAAAGAAGTCTGTCAGCACATTAGTCTATCCCTGAAATGTTGTATAGTGTTTGGGGTCTAACATGGGGGCAAATCTTCACAAGCTCTGCAAAGTGTTTTTAAATTCACTCATCAGCTACGAAACGCAATAATTCATGAGCATAAACTGTATCATCAGCATAAACCTCATTAAACCCCTTATTTTCAGAGTGATGTGACTTTCATGCAAATGTGTGTAGTGGGATCATTACACTTGCCGTGAAATGCATAAAATGCTGCAAATAAGTCATATTTGGACGTGTTTTTTAAGCAGAGTTGACAAGGCTTTTTTCAGGAAGTTTACTTCATGATACACTCTGCTGTCTTGGTGTTCATTTAAATGTTTGCGTTTCCTTCCTCAGACAATTTTCAGTTAGGCTTTATTTCACCCTTTTGGTGACACGGCACATTTGTACTGCAGGCAAACAGTCTGCTACCGAACAAACTAATAACCCCCCATGTTTGTAAAGGATTCTGCACTGAATGTCTGATGTGCAGGGAACACAGTGTCACATTTCAGCTCCTGATTTGCTTATGAGGCAAATGATGGCAATAAAATCACAAACTTGCGTTGCTTTTGATTGTTTTGAAAGATTTCTGTCAGCCCCCTCTTTTTCATACTGCTACACGGCTTTCCTATGATTCACTGTTATAGAATTAAAAAAAAAAATACCCCAGCTATCTGCTCATTTTAAAATGAGTGTTGGTGGCAGGGGGTTAATTGCATATAGACGGGATCAATTGGTAATTATTCACGTGTGCATAAATGCAGTATGAGACTGCAGCAAACAGCTGTGAATAATGAATCGCCTACCTGTATGCTCAATATTAAACATTGTGCAACTTTATCTTTTAAATGAAGTCCATGTCCATGGGATTTTAAAGTTCTAGGAAAAGAAGCAGAAAATTAGAATTTTACTTGATGGATCTAGATGGATTTATAATCAAATATATTAATTCTTAATTAAAGAGACTCTTGCCACTCAGTTAAGGTAAATAAAAAACGAATTACCTGACCTAACATTTAGTTATATAATAATCATCATAGCTTCAATTAAGTTATTGTTGTGCAACAAATACACATAACGTGTATATTTAGAAATTAAATTAAGAGTAATAATTGCTTTGATGCAGACTCTGTAGTAAAGACAGCCAGCATAATTAATTGGAAACATCTATTGCCACAGATTAGCAGAGCAGCCAATGTCATGGCCCGATCTGTGTTTTATCATCAGCAACAGTAATTGAAATGAAAATGGAGAGCTTTCTGTTGCGCCAGAGGTCTAATAGTTTCAGTCATATGAGTGGGAGGCCGTAGTCCCGGAGGTCTGGGGTCACCTGACATCATGAGCCATAGAGCTTAGGTAAACACTGGCCAAAGTGAACCCCGGATATGAGCCAAGACTGTGTTGTCCTCTAGAGAAACTGACAATAATTGATTCTGAGTCATTATACCAAGAGCGCGTCCTCTCTTCCTGGTGTTGCGCTCCCTGCGGGTCAAAGGGTTAAAGTGGGTTCAGTGGGGAAGTTGGCACTGCAAATCAGGTGAGAGCGGGAGTTTCCAATTAAATCTAATGTGCTCAGGATGATCACTCAGGAGAGAAGTGTTTGTCCCCGCTGAGCTCCACCTGTGCAGCGATAATCCAAGTGCTGGATACATTACAGCTCTCTTGTTAAAATGTATTTCATGCCTTTAGTTCATTTGACTTTATCAACAAGACATTTTTTGACTACCTGCCTTGAATATTTCAACATGAAAAATATGGGTAATGTTCGCAGTGTCATGAGAGGTGTACACTAGTGACACATCAAGTCTGGACGTGAATGCAAAAATATACTAATACACTTTTCTGGTAATCTTCCTGGTAAAGTACAGGATGTCAAAGTGTAGGACCTTTACTTGTAGTAGAGTATTTTTCACATTGTGGTACTTCTACTTAAGTAAAGAATCCACCACTGGGTTTTTACACATGCCAAGATTATATTTTTTTCAGTAAAAGTAAAAGCAGCATGAGGACATTTGAAATGATATCAGAGGCTTGCTGATGTAATATGTTTTACAGTACATACATTAGCAAGGAAGTAGTCTCTCATTGCTAGACCTATCTCCACAGTGCTGTGGAGGAAGGTCTGACTACAACACACATACATTCTGGGATAGGAGAGAGAAACGCTCTGGGTTGTTTGCATTTCTTTAAACCAATCACAATTTTTAGAATGGCAACCCACAGAGAGTGGAGGTGTTGGTTCAACCAACTTCTGAGTCTTCATTATGGTGTTGCTGTACTGGATTGTAGTTGACTGTACTGCATATACATTGGGGTTATATTTAAAATATAATTCAGTTCATTACAACAACAAGAAAAATGACACATGAGACATAGATATAGAACCCATGACACGTAACTCTAACCCTAACCATGCCCATAACTTGTCATGACAAAAACCAAATAACACTTGCTAAAAGAAGCGTTATGTCATAAACGTTTATGACTTGTTTATAATGTTCATGACAGTGTCATGTCACTCTTATGTAGATAACTTCAAGTAAAGTGTAACCAAACATTTTCACTTCTAAATCACATTAGTTGTTTGTAATAATCAGATTAAGTATGCAGTGCACAGATCATATTAAACAGAGATAACTAAGGATGTTATGTTTCTGTATGGGAGGGGTTCTGCATTGAAGCGATGCAAAGGCTCATGGAGGGAAAATATATGTTCTGAATGGTTTCTGTCCTAGTTAAAGGGTGTTTTGATAATGTTCTGTTTATGTTTTTAGTTTGCATTTATGTTATCTGGATTTTAGTTTTGTATAGTGGATTTAGTGTTTATTGTTGCACCATGACCAAGACCCAGGTGAGGACTGATGGGCTCTGGGCAGTGAAGAAACTGTTAGTGACACTTACACACATTGGAAATCAGTAATTCTGTCTTCTGAGGGAAATTCTCCATGCAGTACTAAACACTGGAAAACTGTAATGTTTGCATTTGCGTTTGCATTTTTCCTAACGTTATACTGTTATATAGGGAAAAATATTCATTCAAGCAACTTATATGTTTAGTAGTAATAAGTAGCCTAATGTTTTATGTTGATTATGTTTCTTTGTATGTTTAAAGCTATAGTAGTGTAGTTAGTGTAGTATCTGCCTCCCTAATGAGGAATCATAAGTAATGACAACAAAACGCGTCCACATGATATAAGCCTTCCGTGATCATGCACCACCCCCTCCCCTCCTCCACGCAGTTGTTAGTAGCCAAGGAGGACACGGAGGATTAAAAAAACATGATGGACTCTTCAGAAGAGGTTATTATCTTCACTCGATTTTCTGCGTGCGAAAGTCGCCGGACGACATCAGTTTCTGAACATAGCCATATTGTGAAATGCAGAGAGAGTTGTGTATAGCTGACAGTCTTAATTAGCTTTGTATCAACTCATTTGGCAATGCTAGAATGTAACGGACGTCCATTAATATAAAAAAGTTACACACTAAAGCTTTAACATGGTTATTTTAGACAACATAATAATAATTTGTTTACCAATTATTTTTAGTAATGTCTACTAATGTAAACTTGATTTGTCTACTGCATCAACTTACCGCTCTGTGTTAATACAACTTGACCTGTTAACTTTCACCTTGTGTAAAAACTCGGTTTAAAGCAACGGGTTTCCACGCAAATTTATAGTAAAGTCAACTAACATTACATAATAAAGGTGTTCGTGATATTTTGTCCAACCCTTGTATGATGGCATTTGTTGAACCACTGATTATGCTCTGCACAAGGGCAGCTCGCTTTAGCTTGCATACTGTATTGAACAACACTGAAATTAGCTTTGCTAATTTTAGATAAAACAAACATGGGTTTTCCGGGAACGCATCTGTGAGATTTACCTCTTATGCACTGGGGATGAACTCCACATAATGCGCATTGCAGCGAACCGGCTATGACACCCTGGATTCATTATCCTTTTTAGATGAACTGTGCTGGCTTCCCAAGGGGGAGCATGGTAATTGTGTCTTTAGGGATTTGTCAAGTCCCTGTTGGATGGCAATAAATCACTGACAGAGGAGGTGTGATGGCAGACCTGGGATGAACTGTTGTTACGAAATTACCAGAAATGTATTTACCAACAATGCATCAGTCTTGTCGTCACACAGCGAAGAGTTAGAAATAATTGATTAGGTCTCTGTTGCCTTTATCTTAGAAGACGTGCTGTTGTAAGAAGGACACTTTTTTGGTAATTAACAACACAAACTGTAGACTTCTGTATTAACCCCTGTCTAGATGGAGGATGGACACTCGGGGCAAAGTGTTACATGTCCATAATTGAGATAATGTGGTGGCTCCACTTGTCTAAGAGGTTATGAGGAAGGTTGCAATGCACATGCAGTGTTGGTCACTGGCATTGATTGGTTGGGCTGCGACTGTCCCTGAGGTGCAGGTGAATCAATCGTGCGGCCTAAACACAGAGCCACATGAACATGTTCTGAAGGCTTGTCTTCTAGCAAGACCTTCCTCTGGGACTCCTCTCTTTCTGCTGTTGTCACTCAGACATTACTGGAATATTCTGCTCTCGAGCTCAAGTGACAAACTTAAGGCAACAATAGATATGCTTTCTTACCAGTGAGTTACTCCTCTTTAGCACCTCCTAAGTCTGAGATCTCTTAAGGCATGAAAATCCCTCTTTTGTGTCACTTCTTTTTAGCTTTAACTCCTTGATTTAAGTAGATTTACTGTAATAGCCGAGATCAATATGAGATTACAGCTCTCACTCATTCACTCTGTTTTCCGATAATTTCTGCACTCAAAACATAAAGAGGAGAAAATCACTCATAGCTCCATTTGGTTTGGATACCTCCCCAGTGGGATTTTTCCTGTATGACCAATAGTGGTTGTTTGGCCCGAAGAAAAACCATCAATTGCTGTTTTGCTCAACTGGTTCTCTTTATGGCAGTATTGAGATTGCCTTCACTTGGTAATATGTGCTCTCCTGGCTGTGTTAATGGACTACAGCCATATGTTCCTCTAGCCTGCCTGACACCCCACCTTGTGTGAAGATGGTTGGCAGCCCCTGCTCCTATTCCTTTCCCTTCCTTCCCTTTCCAACAGCCTCCACACAAGCAATTGCCTCAGCATCCAGGCTCTCCCCTCCCCCACAGCAGTGCACTTCCCCTGCCTTTTCTCTTCATCAGCTTCCTCCTTGGTCTCATTGCTCAGCCGACGCTGTATACGTGGAATAAACATCAGAGCTGCAAACAACTGGAAGCCACCTTTACAAATGGATCACATACAAAAGCAGTATTTAATGGAGGGAAGGGAATTTATTTCCAAGTCAAACTGTGAAAAACAGGTCACTGAATGATTGTGGATTTCTCTACACTTTACCACTTGACGATGGTCACCATAGAAACAAATGATCAGACAGGACTTGTGGCCACAATAGCAGTATCTGTATCAAAATTTGTTTTTTTTTAAAAAAAAAAAGCTAAAAAGCTAAACTACTAAGAACCATATTATTCAGCCCTGTGAATTGAAGTTTCCTCTCTTTAATAAGCTGAAACACACCACCAAGCATCCATATATACTCCTCTTCTTCAGCTTTCCAGTACCGCATTCAGGGCAGCAGCTTTATACGTAATAACGCAGATCCTAAAAAACGACAAGGGGAATTCTGCTTCCTGTTTTGCAAAATTAAGAACAGGATAATTGTCCCGTATTAATTGCTGCTCTCACAATCCAGCGATGCAGCAAAGGCATTTTGTGGACAGCCTTGGCTGCCGCTAGTGCCCAACAATGAGAGCACGATGAATCTTGGACAGTGTTGTGTAGCGGTGCACTGTGTGTGCAGCGTCCAGACTCTCCTGCTTGTATTTGCTAGCATTTTTCTCATACATAACACTTGAGCTGTTTCCACAGGCGTGATAGACTGTCATGGGACTTTGCTGACAGCACTGCACTGGTGAGTGAGTTTGTGTGTGTGTGTGTGTGAGTGTGTGTGTGTGTGTGTGTGTGTGTGTGTGTGTGTGTGTGTGTGTGTGTGTGTGTGTGTGTGTGTGCGTGTGCGTGTGTGTGACTTATGAAAGAGAGAGCCAGACAGAAAGAGAGAGGAGGGGGAGGTTATTTGTGATTTTGTCAGTAAATAAGAGGTTCCTTTTTTCAGTGACTCTCACCGTCAGAGTTCATCTAGAGAAGTCATTTAAATAAACCTTCATTTTCACCATACATTTTGAGTGTCACTTGCTTGCCAAAAATCTAGATTGAGGTTCTGAATAGATGTTTGACAGAGCTGCAATAAATAGATCTCTGCTCTCATGTCAGCCACCAAATGGATATGATCCTTCTACAACCTAGATGGGCTTCTTTTAGACGAGTCTGTGTATGCCACTTAGGCTGTTTTTCTTTCAGCTACTATCAAGAAACACTGGCAGGCTACCTCCGAGTTTACAGTGCTTTTCTATTTCAGCCCCCAAAGAACCCATTTTATCTTCGCTGTCACTCCTCTGGCTGTGCGGCGGCTTCACTTTGTTAGACCAGAGAAGCAGCTAGCTCTGTGTTATCATCTCAAGCTGAGATGGCTTTTAGGCATCTAAATCTCAAAGTTTATTCTTGACATTTTCCTGCCGCTTTGCCTTTTTTCTCAGTCCATAATAGAATCAGCTGGGAGTCTGTGAAATATTGCATAATGCTGTACATTGCAGATGGAGCACCTGTAATCTCCAGACGGACATTGCATCGCAGTGCTGTAAAGTAACTCCCAAAGTCTATTTACTTTATAAAAAAATATTTCACTTGATTTCCATATATGGGTTATCCCTGGAGATTTCATTTAACAATGTAATTGTTGCTGAGATAGCAAAACATTTTCAGCATGTGACACACCTGCACACATTGATGCAGAAAATATATCTGCCCTGATTTTCTATTTCATTTCCCCTCTGAAATTTACCTTTAATGAGATGTGCTTTATTTTTTTTATTTTTTTTTTACATCTGTCATGAATTTGTGGATTCAGCAGAGGATTATTCTAATGCTGCTCATGCTGTCACATAGATATTGCATACAGTAACTGCCTGGTGAACTTTAGCGATGAGGGACTTCTGAAGGGATTTCACGCTTGTGTAGGATTAAGATTTGCATTGGCCAGTCAGGAAAGATCATACATTTCACAACCTTTATACTGAAGGCATAGTTTTATGAAAAAATGAGATGGCGGAGATGGCGGAGATGTCACTTTACTTATCCTTTGTACTTTAAAGCAACACTGCGGAACATTTGATATTATTGCAATTTGGCGCCACAGTTTCAGAGTGTAATTCATTTATACACCACTGTCGTAAATACGGACAGCTGTACAAGTGCATTTGTTAAAACTAGCAAGTTGACATCTTGGCTAACACAGCCAAACATCAAGCAAGTGCAACAACACAAGACATAGCAAAGTTAGCTAATATTACTTACCAGTCCAACAGCAAGATGGCCAGCTCTCCATCTGCAGACATTTATTTCGCGAAGTCAGTGGCCAACGACTAAAATCCAGTCTGAGTTGTCCAACGGCAGCTCGACGTACTCTTCGGGTTCTAGCCTCTGCCATGATGTCCGGAGTGGCTGCTGAACCTGGTCCCGCCGCCTGCTCACCCGGCTCCCGTTTTGGCACGCCACAGCCGCTGTTGTTCATAATTTCATTGTAATTCTTACTTTCCCTTTTAGATTTCATTATGTAGTTACTTATTAATGGAAAACAAATCTATGTTTGGGTCAAATGAGAAACCCTAATCCATCTGAAAGCATGACAATTCCCAATATTGGCGAGACAAGGTTTCTACCTGACAGCAACAATATGTTAAAACGGAAAGTTTAATCTCAACAGTAAAATGAAACTGTTAGAACTGCAGTTTGTGACGGCTGGACCATTACACCATTCAAATGTTTCTTACACATTTAAGCAATTGAATACAAAATAATTTATTAATTTATCAATAAATAGTATGAAGTTTGATATTTAAGTACATTTTACTTGGCTAATTGTATCTCCAGCAGACACAGAGAAACATTAACATTCATTCAAAGTCATATTTCTTGCCACCTGGGGAATGTAAATCCACTATTCAATCTCCTGTTAGCATTGGTCTAAAGGTCTCCAGCAACTGTTGAAGAGAAATATTTGTCTCTTTAGCTGCTAAATGCTCCACTATGGTCATTAGCTAGTTGCTAACTGTGTCTGCCTGCTGTTTGGGGCTGGGCAGGTAGTGTGCAGTTGGTTTATCAAAGCGTTTTCGACTTCACGCAGATCTGTTTTGCGGTTAGCCACAGAATAATGAGATGAGGTACATTACATAGCAGTAACTTATTATTTAGCGTAAGGCATCACATTTTCACGGCATAATCCTTGATGTCAGTTCTAGATTAGAGGCTGAAGTAGCCTATAAGAACCTGCTAACGAGAGACTTCTGTAATGTCAATACAATAAAAATGGACCTACATAATGAAGTTTGTTCACTGCTGGCTACAAGTTAGCAATCAAACACAACAAAGGCTGTCACTTGAATGGTGTTTTGAGCTAACGTTAGCAATCAAACAATCATAGATAGCTACAACGTTTGTCGGATCCGGATCCCTTGGCGTTATGCCGTAAACCGTTTAAATCTGAGCATGCGCAACTCACATCTGGACTCGACTCACATCGGGTAGCGACACTGGCTACCAGCGGCAGTTGTTTAGCCGCTAATAGGTGACTGCGAGCCGGCTACAGGCACCGACAGACGACGGTCCTTCAGGGGGCATGGAAGTTGAGTTTAGCCAGAAAAAGTGAGCGTCATGCAGCGATGACAGTTAAATTTAGGCACCGAAACAACTAGTTAAGTTTAGGAAAAAGACTGTGGTTTGGATTAAGACACTCCCGAGGAACGAACAAGCGTTTCCTGGGTGTATTTTGTTTTGGCTGCAAAGTCAAATCCGCTCCCCAGCTTGAAAGTGCTGTGTTTTATGTTGACACCACGTTGAGCTATTTTATTGAGATTATTTTCCAATGGATAATGAAGTTCATAAATAAGTGTTTTGGCATGGCATATTCATAGTTTTGGAAGGGGCAAGTGCTGGTCACAACAAATGTCCTCTTTTGCATTAAACATAATACATTTTTCATGTAAAATTATTGATTAGTGCAGCTTTAAGGATTTTTTGATTTCAGGATTTTCACCTGCAAGTAAGTATTATCATTATTGTTTTTTTTGGCACTTTGGTTGATTGATTATTTTGAAACACAGGGACTGATAGCAGATACTAATTTAAACTGAGCCATCAAATACCCTCACATGTCAATAAGACTGCTAGCATAAGAGACAGTGTAGCAATTTAGTCATTTGCAGAATCATTATCTGCACAAGGTTTTTTTTGTTGTACAACTGTTGGGAACTGTAAGATACTGAAATTCGATGTATAACACACACCAGTGTGTTTATTTAACCATGACACGTGTATTATTGGTATAATGACTAGAATACTGTTTACTGCGACAGAGATTCTGTAACAAGGTGGTACAGAATCTCTTATTGTGCATCTCTTTATTGAGCATGGCCACTCTATTGAGGATTTGAAATGTATTGATATTGGCTTATACTGAGTCACAGAGGGGAACAGATAACCATTTACTGAAATTAGAAGTGTAATGGATCTACAGACTTACAAATTTCTCTCCTAATGGATTGAATGAGGAATTGTCTCTTCAATGATTCCAATGCCATTTTTTCCCTACTGGTTTCTTCTGCCCTTCACTTTCCTCAAATAGAGCTAGTGTAGTTTAACTCTGTTTTATTGTTGTTGAAGAATGAATGTGCTTGTGTTGATTTGCTTTTGATTGATTTTTGTGTTGATTCTGGTTAGCGCTGAAACAAAAGATGATTCACCAACTACCTCTAAACCAATTCGATTTTTTGGTTTATAAAATGTAAAAAAATATATTTAAAATCCCACCACAAAACATCAACAGCCCAAAAATATTTAACTTTGTGTCATATAAGATAAGATAAAGATAAAATCTGAAAGCTGAAACCCCAAATAGTTTAGAATTATGGTTAAACTGATGTCATTGATTAGCCAATTTTAAAAAGGATTGCCTATTATATTTATCTTTGTGATTTGAAAGCTTTTTAGATAAACTGGATGAAATGTTCCCAAATGGGTTGAAATTATTTTTCTGACATTGTCTTTTTTTTCATGGTTCATTAAAAGTTGACATTATACTGCTGTATTAATTTGCTATTACCAACTGGACATAGCCAGTTTTGGAGTGTTCTGGTGGTCCATTGGTTAAAGACGCAGACATTATTACTGCAGCACTCCTGGTACCATTTGGGGAAACATTTCACTACAGATCTTAAAAAAATATATAGCCAGGTGTACAGAGTATAAAGAAAATGTATACAGAAAATAATCTACAAAATAATGTGTGTGTGCTTGTTTGATTACACTTTTTTGACATATGTTACTAACACCTCTAACTGGCTGTGACAACACTGCATATCACACATCTGAGGTGTTTCTCTCTCATTGGTGGGTCCTACTGTACAGTTGCATGTTCCCAGTAGCAAACAGCAGCAAAGATAGAATAGTATTGTTTTGCCCCTGCTGCTGCTGTGTGTGTGTGTGTGTGTGTGTGTGTGTGTGTGTGTGTGTGTGTGTGTGTGTGTGTGTGTGTGTGTGTGTGTGTGTGTGTGTGTGTGTCTGTTCATGACACAATGCTCATATGATACGGAATGTGGTGCCATGAAGATGGCCCCACAGATATAAAACACTGCAATATACTGTGAGAGTGATGGATGATAGAGAAAGAGAAAATTGTGGATGGCATTTTTATATGAGATCCAGCCTTCACTGATGAGGAGTCACCAAAGTATATGATTTACCTCTTGTGTTATAAAAGGTCACGTTTCAGAGGCATTAAAACCACTTTGGTCTGACTCTGGAGCCATATGGATGATTTGACCCTGTATGGAAAATCCATTTTGAGCAGTTTGGATGTCATGATCTAAGAGAGAGACTTTTGTTTTGTATTGTCACTGTTACTTTTGACCAAACTCAGCAGTGAAGAGGTTTACGGTGGTCGCATGCACACATTCCTACATTTTTGTTTCCATAGAAACACTGAGTCCCGGGAAGGCGTGTATTTTCGAGTTACATAAGCCTTTATCAGTAATACGAAATCCACACTGATATGGGTATTCTCATTTGACTGGATTCACATTTGAAGGAATTATATTCAGTAACTGGAGAAAATGAATAAATCAGGTTTCATTGTCTTATACTCATGCTATTTTTAGCTGTTTGATCTTCAGGTCGCTGTCTAACATGTTTCTCCACATAATGTGTCAATTTCCATCAAGATTAAAACTGTTTTGGCGTGAGTGTCGAGGCACACAGTTCATCACTATAAACTGTGTGCCATATGTATGTGGGTGTTGCAGAACAGCTGATTTTTATCAACACCATTGTACATATGTGATGCAACCGTGTCTATAATTATGCAACGGCTCAGGCATCAGTCCTTGAATAATGTATGACAATTAAATGCATATTAAGGGCCATGATTAAGTCTAGTGCCTTTGTTAGTTTTTGAAGAAGGGTATAGTTAATTAGACCATCCACATCAGTGAGATTTCTTCTTTTCTGTGTGTGAGGGGTTGAGTGGCTCTAGAGGAGGGAAAACAGGTTGAAGAGGGATTCAGCCTCAGGCCAGCAGGGTTCATGTGTTTCCAGAGACTGAGGTCTTACAGTAACTCCTACACCATCTGCAGGAACAATAGAGCATTATTAATAGATGTAAGATGAAGCTATTTGGATCTTGTGTATTACTGTAGCAACCTTTTGCCTCAGGCACAATTGCATTACACTTGTTCCAACCTTTTCCTTAACATACAGCAGCAAAGTTGCTTATTGATGTTCTTGTCCTGTATTTACTGTATGGATGTCCAGTTAACATCGCAGCATCGACTGCACTATTCAATAAAGCAAGTACGGCTGACTTCTGGCCGTGATTAAGTAGCTGTTATAAAACCAAAACAGAGAGCGTTTTACACCACAGTTTTGTCGTTGATGATCAAATGGTGACTATGTTTTTCTTGGAGGCAGTTTAAAAGGGTGTCAATGCAGAAAGATTTCAATTCACACTGAACTCTTTTAAATCGCTTTGACCCTAAAATTCTCTTCAGCTTTGCCTGCTTTACTACGCTTCACTACAGCACGCTTCCATGTGCTCAAAGGCCCCCGGACTCTGAAGCACTAGTGCAGAAGTAATACCTTGAATACCCCAAACACACTTGATGTTCAGTCTCATGCACATCTGTGATTGTGTACAGAGCTGTTATCAGTGAATTATTTTATGACCTTGGGAATCAGGCGGAATCACAGATGCCTCCAGTTTCGATGATGACATCCTCGCAATCAGCAGCGGTGTCTCACTGTGAACGAGCGCTTCGTCTTAGTTTGGACCCAACTGTCGCTGCTAGAACAATATTAAGCTGGTAATTAAAACGTGTGATAATAATCTACTGCAGTCGCTGATTTCTTAATGGATTTCAACAAGTCTTAACATGAGTGCCCCCAGCCATTCCTCTTTGCGAAAATAAGGGCTTTTTGGACTGATATAACCAATTTAGTGTTTTGTTTCAGATGTAAACCTAATTATAGATGTTCTATGCTCGCTTTCAGTAAGAAATGAAAGTTGTTGTTTTCCAGCAGAATATTAACTATGCCAAGATGGATGGGGCTTTACTGTGAGCAGTGTAGTATGATATAATGCACATGCAGCTATGATAGCAGCTGAATAGTGGTGATGAGTAATAACTAATAAGCATTCAAAAACTTTGCATGAAAAAAAACCCGTTGTTGATCATTAATTCAAAGCTCATGATTTTGCTAATTGCATTAATTTGTTTCTGAGGACGTGAGGGGAGTTTTTAAGCAGGGATTTAATTCAAAGTCCCATGTGAGGGAACATTTACTCTAAGTGTATCATATTCTATCTTGTGCCGAATTTGCAGAGCATAGTTTACGGGTAATAACACAAACATGTGAAATAGGATATTTAATTTTAATTTGCAGTCTTCAAATGACATAATTTAATGCTTTAAATCTAAATTGTCAGCTGAACAATGTTATGTAACAGATACTTCACGTAACATTTTGTGTTTTAGATTAAATTGGATTCCCTTTCTTGTGTCAGAAAGCTCCAAAGACATTTTAGTGTGAGCTAGAGCTCCTGAAGCCTTTGCCTGAAGCCGTTACTCCTGTGGGTTCCAGCAATTTGATTATCTTAATCCCCTATCTTTCGGAGCTTCTAGCCAAGCTTAAGGTGTGGACTGAACTGTTGAGTAGCATAAGAGGTGATGGTGGAGAAGACCTGGGTTTTCACTAGAAGCTGTTTTTGTTGTTGCTGTTGTCTGTCTTGGTTCTGTTTTGTGTGCATTAATGTGGAACCTCAGGTAAACAAAACAGAAAAAACACATACTAACAATTATATTGATCCATTGGCAGTTCCTTACGAACAGTAATTTCAGAATGAATTGAGTGCTTTATGATTAAATAATTAGTCATTCTTATAATGCGCACACAGCTAATTACTCAGCTGCACTTTTATTTGTCTTTCAATTTAGGCTGGAAATTGCTCATAAACATCATATTTGGAAACTGAAAAAATCAATTAAGCTTTTTATTTAGGCAGCTGGCTCTGTAATACATTAAGTACTTATTCACTGTGGCAATTGTTTGCAATACTGTTTGCTTTGTGATGTGAAAATGGCAAGAATCCTGGAGAATACCATGTTGTTGATTCTTACGGAACGGTGCCAAGCATATAATTAAATCAGGGCTCTGTTGTTGACTAGAGTCATGATACATTTCATCTTAAAATGTTAGTCTCTACTGTGTTGGGCTGTGGAAAGAATGAGACAGAATATGCCATCATTTTTAAAGGGCCTCAAAATGAATTAATAAATAAATCTGACAATTCCTCCACTCAATGGTCTTTTCTTTATGTTTTTGACAGGGATGACCTGCCAAGCGAGGACGTCTTACACTGAGGACGAGGTTCTGTGGGGACACCGCTTCTTCCCGGTCATCTCCTTAGAGGAAGGCTTCTTTAAGGTGGACTACTCTCAGTTCCATGCCACATTCGAGGTGCCCACCCCTCCATACAGCGTGAAGGAAGCGGAAGAGGCTCTGCTCCTCTCCTCGCCCCTCATGGCTCCATCCCTGTGCAACAGTGGGGAGAAAAACAGCTCTCTGGATTGCCTGGAGATCCTGGAGGACAATGACAGCACCACCAAGCTGCCCACCAAGCTCCAGAAGATCACAGGGCGGGAAGGCCTGCCCAAGAAGCTACTAAGGATGAGCTCCACCACCTCAGAGATGACTTACAGCTTTGGAGACCTGCCCATGAAGCTGCAGCGAATCAGCTCTGTTCCCGGTGTCTCTGATGATAAGCTGACCGGTAAGGCCTCCAAGATGAGCACAGAGCCCATGAGTAAGTCAGTGGCGGACTTACCTCCCAAGCTGCAGCGACTGGCTGGGGGGGGAGGGGGCAGGATGGACGGACACCTTCCGCCAAAACTCAGAAAGATGAATTCAGATCGCTTTACATAGAGCAGGCAACACATTTTAACTTATGCCATCCACCTTTATTTCCCTACCTAAAGTCCTTGTACTATCCCTAATTTATTAATGGACAATATTCTTATATTAAAAGAAATGTAGAATATGTGCACAAATACCTTATATAAAGTAGGGTGATGGAATTGAGCACATTTGTACCTGGATGTAAGTGTACATGCTATGACGAAAGACCTCTGATATTTTTTTTAGGATGATGTACAATTAGCACAATCCGGCATGTAAGAAACAGCGCATGTAGAGCAGAATCTCAATAATTTCTGGCATGACATTTATTGATATATTATTTTACAAAAACAATTTCATTAGTGGATTTACTGACAGTGAAAAATTGCACAAAGCCATATAATTTACGATGTGGAAAACCTACATTACATGGTTCTAATTTGTGGTGACGAAAGGCACATACATTTGTTTTGAGTTGATTGCTTTTGTTGTTTAATGTAAAGTTGTGGCAATGTTTATGTTGATTGCATGCTCCTCTTATTGACTTAGCTATACAAAGGTAATAGACAAAGATGTTTAGCCTTAACTATATTACCTTGTTTCCATTTTCATGTTTGTTCACAGCTGGATTTTGGTATTTCATATATAGACTATTTTACCATGTGCGATTTTATGACTTTATTAAATACAGAATATGTTGCTAGATGATGCATTTTAAATTTGAAAATGCATTATTGGCATCATTTGACCTGTCTAAACTGGGCACAATGCTACACAATTTTCACTTGCTTATTAAAGTAACACTTAAGTTGAAAGAGTCAATAATTTTGCTTGATAAGCACAAAGCAATCATTATATAACACCCCGTGATATTAGAAAGCATTTATGGGCATTTTGTCATAAATGAACTGCTTAGGACAGTAGTCCGGTACTGTGCAATCACTTTGTTTCATTATATAACAAAATCAACTTAATCTACACTAGGCCTGTGTGCTCATACGAGACACTCCATTAGAGTTTCAACTTAGGTGTTACTGGTTAGAGTTAGAGGAGGGCCCATAGGGAAATCATAACCTTTGTCTTAAGGGCCCATAATCTCCCTCCTCCGTGATGAAAGCAATAATATTATAATGACTATAATCTTTACATAGCCACAGGGTCTACCACAGCCCCATATTCTTTCTGTTTACTGAATCCATGCCATGAAATCTGGTTTTCTCTAAATGCATCAAAGACATTGTATGATACCCAATCTCTTCAGGAATAAAGATCTAACATAACTGTTTAGCATCTTGCTACTTTGACTAGATATAATGCATGCTTTATCCAATAAAATCAATAAAATGTTTTTATTAATATTACTTATTACAGGGGGCGGTCAAAATGATGGAAGACGCTTACCTCACTGAAAAGAGCTGGCATGGGCCTGTGCAGGTTCATCTACTGTACCACCGTTTAATACGTCTGATCATTGCCCAAAGCTAGGCATATTCAAATCATTCTGCAACAGTTTTGACTGTTCAGCTTAAAGGAATAGTTTGACATTTTGGAAATACACATATTTGCTTTCTTGCCCAGAGTTAGATCAAAAAATATGTAGCCACAGCTAGAAGCTGGTTAGCTCAACCTAGCATAAAGACTTGCATGGCAGCTGGATTCTCGCGAGATCACGCAAGAATCGCGGGGTCACATATCACACGTAAATCCATCAGGCTTCAAGTAATGAGTTTGTGCCAAAACAGCAGCGAACCAAACTAATCAGCAACCTGTGAGGAGCTACTGGCAGCTACCGGCGTGGTTTAGGTGTGTGTGACGGCCACGACTGTTCGTTCAAAACAACAATGGCGGACGTGATAGACAGAGGGTTCATCCAATCACTTGCCAAGTATTTTTTGAAAGTGCCTGTCCTTTTCCAAACAGTTTCCAATGACGGCTTCTCAGATGGTTCTGTGTAACAAACCATCTGGTGCCTCAGGTTAATAAAGACTGTCCAAAGGTGAAAAACATCTACCAGCACCTCTAAAGCTGTTCTATTCTTTGTTTCATCTGTTTGTTTCATCGTTTTGTTTTAATCTGCACAACAATACATAACCCCCTGTGAAATGGATAATAGTTTATTCTTTGTTTTTTATCTTGTAGATATACATGTTAATCAGTGAGCTTTAGAGATTGTTACCTTTGGACAGAACCAAGCTACAGTAGCTGTTTCCAGTGTTATTGCTAAGCTAAGCTAACCGGCTGCTGGCTGTAGATTTATATTTACTGTATTGATCTCTTAATGTCAAAATGTATTCTTTCTTGGAAAGCAACAATGCCTCTACATACCGGACAATTCATACTATAATTTCAATAACAACTGTTATTTTTAAAGTGCTCATATTATGCTTTTGGCTTTTTCCCTTTCCTTTATCATATTATATAGCCTATCTTTTTGTTTAGGTTTACAAAGTGAAAAAGCCCAAAGTCCACCCCAAAGGGACTTACCATCTGCCAGAGAAAACACTGTTCACAAACTGCTCCAAACAGCTCTGTTGTAGTCCAGCCTTTACTTCCATGACGAACATGCATCACTTTGTAACACACGTTATAATGCTCGCCTAGCTGCTAGCATGGCACGCCCTCATACTCTGCTTCTGACTGGCTAGCAGTGCTTACCTAGGTACTGCACATGTGCGACTCCCAACAAAGATGGAACAGAAGTGCGATGCCTCACTCTGTAGCTGAAACAGAGAGCTCAACACACAGGGTGAAAAGAGGTGCTGCAGCAATGTGCAGTACAACAAAAAGATAGTTTTTTTGAAAATTAAACCACATAAAACTATTCTGGTACAACCTCTAAATACAATTATGAACCTGACAATTAGCATAATATGAGCACTTTAAGGATTATTATTTATTTGTAAATGTCTCTAAGCACATGTGCATGTATACATATATTAAGCTGAGACAAAAAGACCAGTAAAAATAATATACTTGGATGATAACTTCAAATTTCTATTCCGACTGATACTCAACATGTGCTCTAGTAGATAACTGGACCAAAACCCTGTCAAAAATCTCAGGGGCAGAGATGCAGACGATTGTATCTTTTTAGAGTCAGTGGTACAGTCTGCAGACCTTTTATTCAAAAACATGAAAGATACAACATTCACAATGGATTGCTTGTTCTATTTTTGTATGCTAATCTTGCCTTATTGACAACACATGCAGGACTGCAAATTGATGTGATCTATTTCTAAATCTGGACCAAAACTGTACCAGATGAAGGATTATGCATCGACACAGAGCCAGTGTCACTGCGACAAGTCTTTTCTTCTTGCGCTTTCATTGTTTTGATCATACCCTGTTTAGTTGCTGCTGCTGTTCATATTTCACAGTACACCCTTTGTTACTGTCAAATATGCTTTGTAAATAATAACTGTGTTTCAAGAGATACCTTAAATGACTTATGGAGATAAGGTCAGTGCCATGACTCTAGGTATCACACGCAGTTGGGTCTTTATCTTGAGAAAAGCCTTTTTGTTGTTGTTGTCTTTTGTCACGTGAGGTCTCTGCAGAAGGGCCAATAATGCCTCTCGACAGAAATAGCATTTCAATACTGAAATTATTGAGTCAAGTGTATTTAGAAGAAGTGGGAGGATTGTAGTAGGAAGCAAGACAAGGGTTATTCAGAGTTTAAAATCTTGTTACCATTCCATAAAAATGGTAATTCTTTGAGAGATGTTTTGATAATTTCCATAATCAGGTTTTTTGACAAATAATTATCTGACAAGACTCGGCCTGTGGCAAAGAAAACAGCTGGCGTCACTTGCTGATTACAGAACAAATGACACAATTATGCACTGAAATATCAGTTGTCTAATTCTTTTCACAACTTCTATTGAATCCAAATAATTCCCACAATCAAATCTGTTTACTTTTAATTTGACTAGTTTTCTAATGTAGACATGCAAATATAACTCTAGGCTACTTTGTTGTTAAAAAAAGACAATGACAGTAAAACTTCATTGAACATTCAAAATGAAATATGGCATGCTGACTGGCTGTTTGAACACTTCGTGCACCACATCATGTGTCAGCATTAAGATGGGATGATACATGACCCTTCACATATTACGAATGGTGCAACATACGGCAAAACTGTTGGTGACATTGCACTGCATGACACACTGTGAAACGAGATAATGTCCCCCCACCATTACATGATTACAGTGTTTCCCTTGTAGCCTGGTCTAACATTTCAGATGGCAACATATGAATGCCTGTTATCATGTAATTTTAAAAAGGAAAAAAAAAAACTTCTTTCATGGCTAAGGTGTGCCAATTCCGGGTACACAATGTTTTAGCCCATATTAATTAAAGACTTTTTGATTTTTAACCATCAGTTTACTAAGCCTCTCCCCCTCAACAGTGACTGTCCAATCACCAATCAATTGGCTTAGGATGGTGTTTCCTTTTGTTTATCCCTCTCCATAACCAACTAAAGTAACCGGCTCTGTCCTGAGAGTTCACACTGCACTCAGCAACTTGCGCCAAACTTGTTATCTAAGATAACATTACGTTTGCCACAATAGATTGGTTAGTCTTCATTCTAAAAAGCTTTTTTTCCTGTAATGTTAAAGTGAAAAATACGAACAATTAAGCATAAATCTGTCATCTGTACTGCTTGTCAAAGTGCTAAGCAGCCAACCAGACTTACTGTATGTTAAGGCTCTGATACACCAACCCGACGGCCGACCGTCAGCAGAAAAGGCAGTCGGACTGACTGCCTCCCCGAGTTGGACAAAAAAGTGCCTTGGAACACACCGAAGCAACGCCGACTCGAGCGTACGTTCTGCGCATGCGCGAGACGTAATAGTCTCCATAACAGCAGGCGGCACTAATCTGTATGATTTCGTATTTTACGAAAATAGTGGAGAAATAGGCCATGCAGTTGCTGAGTCAGTTTAAAAGATTTTTATCAGATTTTGAGAGGTGTTCATCACGCTCATCCTGCTCGTCATTTCCGGGTTAGCACTCCACCAATCAGATTGGTCATTGAGTCCGACTGCCCACTGGCCAATTCAACAAGTCAAATTGGCCCAAATGAATGCTGATGGCTCCTCCGATTGATGACGGCACAGAACACACCGAACAGACTCGAGTCACTGACCTCGCCAGACTGTCCGACGGCCGATAATTGGGTTTGTGTGTCAGCGCCTTTAGAATAAACTGGCATTCAAATCTTACTTTCCCCCCTATTATATACAGTACTGTATGGCAACTGTACATGTATGTATGCATGTAGTGTAATACAAGGACTAACTAGCTCTGAACTGCAATTCAAGAACATGCAGATTTAAGTTTGGCTTATGCTAAAAAAATAACTAGTTTGTGCGATGTGTCTTCCAACCACGTTGGAAAGCCCAAGTGTTTATAGCTGTTCCAAACTGCCTCACTAAAAGTTGGGGGGAAAAAAACGGCAGTTGGAGAGACACATATTTTGATATGACGATAACCATGCACACTTCCGGACAGTTTTTCCTGGAAGGCATTCTTAGTGTTGCACTTAGTTTACACATGAAAAGTGACAGAAATACAGTAGATGTGTAAAACATCCTTACTTTCTCCCCTCTGCACATTACTCCATAAATAACACGGGTAGGGTAGGCTGCAACCCACAATTTCTATAACTTTCTGGAACCGTCAATCCAACACAGAAGTAAAACTTCAGAAACAGTACTTCAGAAACACAATTATTCTTTATGTTTCACCATATTATGTTAATCGAGTAGATTATATTATTTAATCAGTCATCCTTCAGTATGAGCACTGCTGTTTGGATACAAATGTAACTTTGTTAGACTGAGGGTCAGATTTCGACACTGCCACCGCTTGACATGAATCACCTTTTCAAGGCCTCTGTAATAATTTCCAATTCATTTTTATAGCAGCGTCTCCTGACTCATGAGCTCTGGGTGTGATTTACTGGGGTGCAGGTTGGGTCTGGAAGCTTAGTGCTCACTCCAGCTCAAGGCGATCACAATGGTGGTTAGACAAATATCTGCATCATAAAACAGATACTGTTTGTTGTTCGACATGCCTTTTGACACTCAAAATAGACTGAAGCTACATTACGAGAGAGTGGCACAGCTTGTGGGAATGAAATAAAGAAATGCAGCCATATATTTGCTAAATTAAGGATTTACCAGTAATATGGAATCACTGTGGTATTTAAGATCAACCAGCCAATGCATTTCAATATAAAATTACAAATTATAATTGTAATATTTATACATATATATGCTTTTAACTAGTGTGATTGTGCGATATTTTCCATTGGTTTAAACTTCACAGTTCAGTACAGATCCCCAAAGATCAGTGACGTACTTCAACAGAGCAAACTGAACAAAAGACAATAGTGACAGTGAGATGAGACAAGTGCATTACAGACAGCGGAGGAGACCCAAATTGGTGTGTGGGATGAATAATGCATTTGTCTCAATCCTTCCAATTCTGTAAGTTTGCAAAATGACAGTGATCAAAGTTGAGTCTGAAAGGGATGGTATTAAGGGGGAGATTAAAATGGTTGAGAGCGTGTTAACGAGAACACCAGAGGGGGAGAGAGGACATTTCTGTCTCCTGTCAGGTTCTGTCATGACTTGTTTTACATTTACACTTCCCTCTGTATCCCTTAGCTCCTATCCTGGCAATACAAATAGGTTGGAAAAGTTCAGTGTGGAAACAGCTGCCACGGCCTAATGTGACTGCCATCAAGACATTTACATAGGGACATTTTTATATATAGTTTTTACCATGCATTGTTAGAAGTTTGCATCATATACGGTAACAGAAGGCGATGCTAAGAAAATCCATCAACCCTGCATACTTTTTACATCCATCCACACACAGGAAGCTCCACATGACACACACACACACACACACACACACACACACACACACACACACACACACACACACACACACACACACACACACACACACACACACACAAACACACAGCCACAACAGCTGCTTTGTCTCTGGTGTATTGTATTTGTAAGATAACGGGCGGGTGTGGGTGTTTGCAAAACAGCTCAGTTTGCACCTGAGTCTATCCATCTCGGCTTTAGTCGCCAACAGCGCAGGGAAAAAGGAGCTGAGGAGGACACGTCACACCGAGCCCACTCTCTCTGTCGAATACTGAGCCTGTTTGCCTGATGCACGCTTTATCTGCTCCCTTCCATTTCATGTTTGCTTTAAGATCAGTAAGCAACTGTCGCCCTCCTTTGCCAAAAACTATTTCTTTGAGAGCAAGGGGCAGCGCAGGATCTACGCGTTTTTCCGGTTGAGAGTAGGATCCTCAGCAGAAAATGATTTGGAACTCATTAGTATAGTGATCTGGCTCTGAAGAATGATTTCTGGTTCTAATCTAATTTCTTGTGTGTGCACTGTGTAATGATTTTGTACCTTTTGCGTGTTTGTGCATTTAAAAGAAAACTTGATGAAAAATGATTTTAATGTTTGTATATTTGTGATATAGTCCAATTCTAGTTATGACAAATCACCTCGTCATTAACTCACTGATGTGAAATTACAGAATGAGCAAAAACCAGGCTCATCCCTGGCCATGAGGAATGTTTCCAAGAGCTGCAGTTAACCTTCATAAATCCTACCACCTTTTGTTCATCCATGTGGTGGATGTATGCTTGAGGAAAATGACTCTGTATACTCGAAGGGCACCAAATAATTGTGGTGCTTTAGGCAGAGCCAGTAGAACTGAAATAAAACAAGTGCTCTCTCACAATCCATGCCTGCTAAAAATAAGCCTGTTCAGACGAGGGTGGCAGATTCTCGGCAGCATCCCCAGCTCTGGCTGTAGAGGCAACTGTTTGATAAGTGTGGAGCTATGAGAAAGAGATTGTACGTAACTGAGTGCCTCTGTTCCTCTGCAAGTGTGACATACAGTACATGAAGGCTTTTGATCGACAATACAGTGTCCCGCCCAACTGTTCACAGGCATTATACATGTAAAAACAAATCAAATTCTAGAGCAAGGCTTTGTATTGCTTTAGAAAAATATCAGAACTATGTGAAGAAATCAGATGCACACAACCTGTGACTGATGTGGGTACTAGTATTTAAGAGAAGTATTAAAATACTTCTATCAGCAAATTAGCAATTAATGACGCGTTTTAAATACTTCATAATAAGGGTTTCCCCCTGAAGCACTTGTTACCTAGCAACTGCAACCAGAATACATTGCACCTGCATGGTGCCAGGACTTAACATGTTTTAATTTAAATGTAGATTTATTTGTGTGCTGTATGTTTTCTATAGGAGGGGAGGGTTTTTGATACATGACTGCTTTCTATATTTTGAGCAGCAGGAGTAAAATCCATAGTAGATTCAACAGTGTTTTCACTTGGCTGGGCAAAGCCTCCATCCCGCTGTTGGTCATTCACTTCATCATTGTCTTTTCACAGCTATTTGAGTGCCTGCTGTGGCAGTGGGATGAATATTTCAGGAGTCTACATTGTGTTCCATTTATTACCTTGGTTGTTAACAGTGTTGGACTCTTCCCCAGGTAGTCAGGTGTTTACATGCTGCCATAAAAACTGTGTTCACTGTTCACAAACACTTGGCTGTTACCTAATAAGCAATCACACCAGGACTCTGGCATCTTTACCCATTTCCTTAACAGCAGTTATTGCAACAATAAAGGCTTTCCCACCCAGTTGATATTCACTATGCTAAAATATGTGAATCTCAGATAACCACACACAAAGGAATCTCAAACGCTGTACTGCTTGTGCATACCAACCAGCCAAACCAACCAAGCAACCAAAAATGTATATAACAATAAAACTATTTTTGTGTCTCAGACTCAGACTATTAATAACCCATGCAGGATGCTTCATGATGCAGATGCCAGTCAGTCAGTCAGTAACCTGAGATGCTGAACAACCATGTGCTTAAAGGCTAAATGGATTTGTTAGACGTAGCCTTGCATGTAATTCATAATGCACTTCACCCACATGCATTTTTGATGCTATAGAAAAAATAGAGCAGGCTTACAGCCTCCACTTTCCTTCACCACAGGAGCCAAGCCTCCCGTCGGTGTTCAGCCTCAGGGAGCTGATTGGACTAAATGTTGCAGATGAAGCACTGTTTTCTTTTCCTCTCTTTTCTCGAGGTCACATAAGCACAAATAAGCCTCATTTCCTCCCCCTGCTGTTATACGAAAGACTGGTGAGATCAATAGGTGACAGGGGCTAGGACGATGACAATAGAGATAAGCAGAGGAAGGTAAGGTTACTTTTGACACAAGGTTATTATACGTGTGAGGTGTATCAAAAAGAAACTTGCCTCCGATAATTCACCAAAGTGTTGTCATTTAACACTGTTGTATCACTTTAACACATCAATAGTTTCCCGACTAAATAGGATAATTGTTTCTATTCCACTGTCAGAGTCGAGCCTCTCCATACACACAGAAGTGGAAAAACACTTTATGTTCTAAGTCCAGACAACTGGACAACAACGACTGGCCTGCTATTAAAAACAAAAACTCTTATGAGAAGTGTTGCTGTATAAAAACACCACCTAATTGGTTTGGTCAAACTTGCATTTGCCCCTTCTTCTTCATTATTAGAGTTATGCTGAAAGTAAAAACACAAAGAAACCACCTTAATTGGGGTAGAATGGGGAGTATAGGCTTCGTGGAGGCAATGAAGTCGAACGTGGGTGAGTGTGATAGCTTTCACAGCATTGCGTTTGAAGGCTGCATTCAATTATGGGCTACTTGTCAGATGGAATAAATCATTCAGCAACTGTTAATGCATAATGCAGTCAAACAAAACTTTACTACGAGAAAATATTCCCATGCTGGAGAAATAATGACCGTGGTGGTTTGGTGTGGTTGCCTTTACATCAAATGTCAAAGCCCAAGAGGAAAACACAGCAAACAGTGAGCTACGAAAACAAAATAAGACTTGAACAATGAGCTGTTAGGTGGAGTTAATGCTGGCCAGTGCCATGAACTAAAGTGTAATTTATGGACAGCAAATCTTTGACGGTACAACGTCAAACCCTTATTTGTCAGTGACCAGTGCAGCAACAAAAACCAGGGCCTTCCCTGAACATGTGAGCTGACCCAACACATAATAGGCTGACCACGTCACTTACTCTTTTCTGACGCCACAAAGAAGTCGTTCATCAAAGCATTAGTTAAAAATAAAAAGGTTTATCCATGAACATTTGATGAAAACATTAACCTCACTTTTGCAGAAAAGATTATATTAGGGCATATTACCTTTTTGAAATGGATTATACCCTGAATGCTTCCAGGAAATGCACAGAGAAATGCTCTGCCACCTCTTGTTTAAACTGACAGGTAGGTCTGAGGGCAGCTGTCCCCTCAAGGCCCATCATTCAGCATCTGAACCTGAAAAGCTATGCTGTTATAAAAGCTGAATGTCACACACAACAAAAGCTTGTTTACAAAGGTAAACCAAAGGTAATCACAGAGAGGGGAGTGCAAACTAAAGGGATTCGATTTAAGGATGAGCTTGTGGGTGAAGTGTTTTCTTTTTATAATTTTCACACTTTGCCATGTTTTTGCATTCTAGATTTGTCAAAAAAAATCTCTTAAGATTTGTCATTCCAAGGTTTATGACATTGAGACAAAAAAAGATGACTTGAATATACAAACTAAAACTTTGCTCACAACAAGTTTGGAGTTTTTAAATCTGTTGCTGGCGTTACTGTGTCATCAGTTGGGGGAATTATTCATTCTGGCTCAGCTCAAAATATGCTTAGCATCTGTTCCACTTTATTCCAGTGCCAGCTCATGGCTCATGTTTAATGTATTTGTGCTAATGGCATCATCTACGTACTGTACAATGGCCATCTCTACATCAGGAAATCAGTGAAAGCTATGAAGGAGAGAGACATTGTATGTATGAATGCCTTCAAAACAACCTTTTATCTGAATCATTTGCTCTATCGCCTCTTACATTGACAATGACCGTGAATAATTGTCCTTCCAAAATATATTAAATGAATTACGATTTCAACACTGCCGTCCAAATGGCACATTATCAAACATACATGCGACATGTTAGTAGCATACAGTATCAGTAATTTGACCACACTGCGGCAGTATTTATGATCTATTTAAATCCTCTGCAATGGAGGTCAAGTGTGACTCACTCTAATATGATTATCCCCCTGAGACATATATGAGGAACATATGGAAGTGGAATATTTAATTGGCCTTTCAGGCACATCAACATATACACCCACGCACACACAGTACTGTACATACAAAGCACAGTACATGTCCGCATACATGTTTATGATCACAAATCCAACATGGAACAGAATTTCACAAACAAGCTGTCTCAAGAAGCTGCTTGTGTAAGTTTCTGAACAGATTTTGACTTTCCTCTGATAAGGTACAAAATATCACCATATAGGGAAAATGCTTTCAACAGACCAGGAACGGATGGATTAAAAAAATTGAAGTGCTTAAGGCCTGTCACCCCAGGAACTGTGTGTATTAAGATAAACCAAGCAAAGTCAAAGCCAAACAAAAGGCTTAACAAAGTTTGTGGGGTCAGGATGATTTTAGCTTTACCTTCCATCTCATTCAAATAAATTATTATTTTCATCATTCATTTACCAGTTAATTGATCCATCCTTTAGAATACAAAATGTCAGAAAATAGCAAAAAAAATCAATGCCCAGCACAAGTTCCTAGAGCTAAACGCAACATCATAAAACAGCTTGTTTTGCCCACCCAAAAATTCTGAATCCAAAGATAATCCATTTACAATTATATAAAATAGAAAAAAATCGGGGTTTCCCATTGGTCAAGTGGTTAAGAGGCATACCATGTAAGTACAACGCCCCTGGTTTGATTCCTACAATGGACCTTTGTTGTATGTGATCCACTTATTTTCTGTTTCCTGTCTTTTAAACCTTAATTAACCCTAGGCTTTTTACTTCCTTAATTTACAGCCTTTTAGAAGGGTCACGTCTCAGTCAGGCCTGCAGCATATTGCTATTTTTATCTACTGTTTGATGCATTGACTACTGATTTCAGCTGTGATTATATGTTTTCCCTCTTACTATTATTGTAGTAATTTCTGCACATAACGTCTCATACACCAGTATCAGAGGAACTATGGTACATTATATATTTGCAAATGTTTGGCTCCGCACACATAAAATCTTCTCTGTCGCCTCCTCAGCAGGAGGAATTTCAAATGCACTCTGTGATATGCCAAGTCAATCTTTCAATTAATCGTCTAATGATAGCCACTCTCATCAAAACATATTTGAATATGTGTATTTTCATTTGTGATCTGCTGCCGAGAAAATGCTGGCTCTGGATGAGCAGCCTGCAGGGGCCACATCAAATGGCTTTGGCTTTGAGGAAGATGAGAGAGTAGCATCGTCTTAATCTTTTGCTCCCAGAAAAGGCCTTCACTACTACCTTTAATCACCTCGCTGCCAATTCTCACTGCTGACTCATGCTTCCTCATTCCATTTTATCCTCGCCCAAAGAGAACCACATGGCCTTGAAAGTAAACACAGTGGACAGCTGAGGTGGCTCATTAACACCAGACATGTCCAGATCCAGGAAATGTGCCTCCTGATGGCTTAATTAGAACAAAATGCAGGGTTGCATTGCAAAGTATTATATCCTGCACAACTACTGTAATATTTTGACCTGAAATAGTTTATATATAATCTACACTGAAACAGTTGTAACAATTATCTTAACCCTCATGTTGTCCTCGGGTCACGATGAAAAAAAATGGTCAAAATGAAAAAAATGTCAAAAAAAGGCACCCAAAACATTGAAAAAGTGAAAAAACATTGGGGAAAAGCGGGGGGAAAACGAGCGATTAAAATTTTGAAAAAAGTGAACAAAACAATGGCAAAAACACTAAAATGTAAAATATAAAACTTGTATACAAAAAAAGTTACTGAAACAGTGAGATAGGGACAACAAAAGTTTTTTTCATGGTTGATGGGAAGACAACACAAGGGTTAATCAGATCATGGCAACAACACAACAAACAGCATCCAGTTGTTGCACTATGAACACATATTAAAAGAAAATGCGTTTTAAGAACATTTGAGAGAAAAAATGTACTAATGCTGGAAGCCATATGCTCAGCCATTAGTCACAGGATTTCAGAAACCCTTGTACAACCGTGGCTCCAAATGTGATGTTGAGGGGGGGGCAAAAAAATGAAATACAGGCACAGATTTGAAGAGAATCTTATCTCAGTGGGGTAATATCAGTGTCACATTTCTTCCCCGCAGTCACTGACGCTAAAGAGCGATTAAGCATGCAAGATGACTGTCGATTCAAAGGGGAAAAACTGCACTGCACACTCAGTTAACATCTTTTATTATCCCAGACACTTGATAAAATAGTCCATTCAGATACAGTTAGCAATCAATGTGCTGCTGTGTTACCTATACCTTTGCAACACATTCTCAAACACATTGATGTTTGTTATTGACACAAAAAGTCTCCTTTAGCGTCTAGCCCTTTGGTATCTTATTTAGACGCACTTGGTCGGGACTCTTGGCGCCACTTTTTGACGCTCTGGGTTGGGACGTATGTTTAACTGACATGCGCCACAAGAGGGTGTGGTTACAAAATGTACATTTTAGTGAAATGCGGGACAAGAACTGGTCTCCTGGGTGAAAGTCCTCTGTTGTTTGACCCATCCACCACTTCGGTCTTTCATACTACTCGCTAAAGTTCTCGCTCTTAATGCGTCAGTAGGCCCATCTGACGCTGAGAGCCACTGACCAAGCGTATTTGACGAGCTGGGAATACCAGGATAAAGAAGAATCTCTTTTACAACAAAGTCGTTTTTTCCTCCAAATTCTACCTGGTGTCTGTCAGTGGTTTCATTAAAAGAAATATGCCTGGATTAATTCAGTGGGCTTCTGGCAGTGGGCTGAACACCATGCACCAGGGAGTCACAAGAGGAATGCTGTCAGTCTGCTGTGAAGTCAGCCAGATGGGAGACAACATCTTCTTCACCTCAGGGAAAAGCACTGGACAGAAACAGGTGAATAAAAGAGAGAGAGAGAGAGAGAGAGAGAGAGAGAGAGAGAGAGAGAGAGAAGAGAGAGAGAGAGAGAGAGAGAGAGAGAGAGAGAGAGAGAGAGAGAGAGAGAGAATGAAAACGGAACTGAAACAGAATTACAGGAGCTAACTCTGCGCCTAATATGAGGAGGTTGGATGCTGCAGTCAAGTGGAACTCACAGGTCTAGGTTAGCTCTGGATGATGGGAGAGGAAGTTCAATATGAGACATGAATAAAACAAAACAATGTGAAGAGGTGAACGAGCAGGAAGTTGAACACGATACGGGGAAACATGTTGCACTCCTGAGAGGCTTCCTTCTGCATGCTGAGAAGCTGTAGACCCTGATATTTATACATGTCGAATTAGTTAGAGACTGCAGCAGCTGATATGGATTTGGAAAAATGAAAATACAAAAACACATGGGTAAACATTGCAATTGCATGCCAATACCTAAGCTTTGAGGTCTACATACCAACCCACATACAGAGAAATCTCTTGCACGGTGATTCAGAGAGATCTCACAAGGCAGCAGAAGTCATGATCTCCTGTCGTGGAGAATATATACTGTCTGTCAGCCACATAACGAGGAGCCTTTATATGGGCCATAAATTTCACGGCCAGACTTAGGCAACAACAATACATGTAATGTCAAGATTCATCACTCGAAAACAGATAACCTTTCTCGATTCCTACTGCCCTCAGCTCACAGCTTTTTAATGCACTTCTGCTTTATATAGACTGCTATTGTGAACCTGCCTGGACTATTGCATTTAGTTATTAGTTGAAATGTGCAACATCTCTCGACCAGAATATACCTGATTGAGGCCAAAGCCATTGTGTAACACCATGATGTATGCATTCAGCCAGCTTCGTCATGACAACGAGGTCGCTCAGTAAAATTATCCTCACTTATTAAAACTGCCTATCAGGATTACAGTACAGTTAATGAAATTGCCCAGGTCAAAGCCATTCTTCAGCAAAACCCTGCTATCATTCTGGGGTAATTCATTCTGATTTTTGAACGTCATTTAGCATTTTTTTTTAACCCTCATTGTAAAAACTGACGTTACATTCTTGCATCATGTTAAATCTCTTGTCATAGAAAGGCATGCATGAAAAAAGCCCTGCTGTAAACTACATATTATCCTATAAATATACACTGTAAAACCACCACTGAAAAAAATGCTTTGAAAAAAGGACAGTTCAAAATGCACCATAAGTATTTTAACAAAGCTTACATGGAAATAGCAAAGCAGATTATTTAAGGCGCACATGAGATGGGGAAGTACTGTACAGTACATTCAAGAGGCGTTGCTAGGAAACGCTACTGCTGGGTGAGTCAATAAGCAATCCACAGGCTCTAAGAGGAGCTACAATAGAACAGACAGCCTAGCAGCCACACAATAATCTCAGTCCACATGGTCATTGCAATTATGCTAATTAATATCATCCTTACAGCCGGTCCAATGAAAAGCGTGGTATTGAAAATTAGGGGCAAGTTTCAACAGAGCAGGTTTCAGAGCCACATCAGGAGCTAAAAGAGTGATACGTCTGTGAACATATGGAGGGAGGGAAGTTCAAGGGAAGAGAAAAAGAGAGGTTGTCACATTTTTTGTGAAAATGTGAGGATGTGTGTGAGTTACAACAGTGGACATGCAGTAAAGGTCAGAGAATTGTCACGTTGAGTACAACGCTGACCCCTATTCTCACTGTTGTCACTTTATGGGCAATTTATAAAACTTGCCTCTCCTTTGATGGTCACAGTGTTTTTGGATAAAACATGATGCCTTTGTAATGCCTTGTCATTCATGTATGCTCAAAGGGAAAATGTAATTTCACACACAGATGTGCACACACATGCTAAAGCACAACGCACACACACACACACACACACACACACACACACACACACACACACACACACACACACACACACACACACACACACACCAAGTAGTGCAGATAATGAGTCACCTATAATGAGACACTGTCAGACGAGCTCTGTCAGGTGGGGAAAATGTTCCATTTTGATGTGGAGCGTGCACCACCTTGATCTATATGGGTTGTGAGAAAACATTTCTCTCCTGCATAATACCCCATGCTGTTCATACTGTACACCTGGAACTCAAATTCATGGACAAATGATTCAGATTACATTGCCCCAAGAGGACATTCATCTTGTAGTAAGAACCTACCTTTATACAGTAGACTTAAAAGCAGCAGACACTGCAATTATACAGCCTGTATTAACAACATATGTTTTTGTCATTTTGGACATGCTGTATATACCTCATGCAGTGTGTTCAGCAAAGATTGCATGCGGCATTGGGTTAAAAACTTTACTCATCACATAAAATGAAATCACTTTTTCCAATACAAGTGGAAAATATAATCTAAATACAGATCATTAAAGCAGTCAAGCAACAGAGGTACATTTTCAGTATTGAATTTAATGTGTGCTTGATCATTTTGCAGATCATTTTAATTGCATTGCTCACCTAACCGGCTCTCTCATTAAATATTAGAATGGTTTGTTGTAATCTTTACGGACATCAAAGAGATGTATATATTTCTCTATGTTTCTTCTATATATATGGTATATTCCTATGTGTTGTACACCATATTCCTATGGCATTTTGTACAGATATACTTTACTGTTCATGCTTTCTGAATCATTTATAATAAGGCCATCTTGACACTTTCAATCACCTTCACAGATATTTCCAAGCAAATAGGATTACCACGATCTAGCTTTTCAAAGTCTATTCCTCTGTGATCACATAATATCAAATAATTAACGAGCACAATCATGCACTCTGCGTGTTTACAATTGGTGCTCTTCATAAAACTAGGAACCTGTAGAATGTATGATAAGATAGGGAATGTGAGGTAATCCTTCATCACGACAAGAACACATGAAGGCAAAGTGGCTGCAGGATGTAAGACTGTTAGCACCATGCATCTTCATTTAAAATGACAAATGCAATATTTACTCCAGGTACATGAAGCAGACCAACCAGCTTTTACAGAGTCAGGAGATATCACAAGAAATAAGGCTATATAAGATGTCAAATTTTATGCATCAACAACAATTATGCAGATGTTTCTTGCCTTGATGGGTTTTGCATCTGAGAAAAGTATTAACATGAAAACAGTGGTTTAATTGTCTTATGAATATAGGTTTTAGTGTTTTGATTATTTAAATAACCATATGGTAATTTGTTGCAACAATTTGTGATGACCACGTTCCAAACTAGTTGTGTTTAATGGTTCTTTATGGTGTTGACAGCATGCAACTTGCATTAATAACACCAAACCTGTAACTATATTATACCACAACACACAGCATTCAACATATTTCACATAAAAATAGAAACCATCTTCAACTTGTTGATAACAGATATGCTGAGTGCCAGTGTTGTAATGTAACAAAGTACAAATACTTTGCTATTGTACTTAAGTCGAATTTTCACGTATCTGTACTTTACTTTGTTATTTATATTTCCGGAAACTTACTTTTACTCCACTACATTTCCTAAATAAAATGTATACTTTTACTCCACTACATTTCTCCTAAGCATCTTATTCCCTTGTTACTACAAAATAAAATCAGAAGAAATGTGTCACACTGGAAAAAAACAGATTTGGCAAATTATTGCTCCTAAATTGCCAAGATAATGCACCCTCCATTCCAATTGGTGACCTAATGCCTGTTTGTTGCCAAGCGGCAAAAAAACAACAACAAAAACATAGGCCAAAACTAAAGAAGAAGAGGAAGCATAATGACTGATATTGTCATGGATGCACCTGGTGCAGGCTCTGCCGCCATGGTAACAGACAATGACCACCCCGACGACAGTAGTGATGAAGATAATGTTACACACCTTTGGCCATAAAGTTCACAATCAAAGTTTTTTTTACTTTTACTTCTAATACTTAAGTACATTTAACATCTGAAAATGACTCTTAAGTACAGTAAATATCAATACTTGAAGACTTTTACTAATATTCTAAAAGGAGACTTTAACTTCTACCAAAGTCATTTTCTGGTAAGATACTTCATTATTGCTTTCAAGTACTTTACACAAGAATGCTGACTTAAGGACATTCTGATTTGATTGTGGGTTTAACCACCACATTATAAGGACAATAGTGCCATCTAATGTGCATAAGGAGAACTGCCAACATATAAGCAGAGTTCAAACTAAAGAACTGCGTTGAAGTTTCATTCTTTTCAGTTTCTTCTTGGTAGCCTTAACGGTACAAACATTACTAGCAGCAGCACTTAATCCTATGCAGTTTTTCTCTATCAAGAAAAGCCTAAAACGTGTTGCAGTCTATGAGTGGAAGTAAGCAGGTGTTGTATTTACCTGCTCTCTGCAGAATTACCACTTCAGTTGGAAATGCTCAGATGGTGACCTCTGCCTGATGTACCCTGCAGTCCTCCAGAGTCTCTCCTCAAATCTTAGCCACTTTCATGTTGAAGAGGAAGCAGACTTGTGTAGTCTACTGCATGCAGTCCTGTCAGTGTTCATTATTTGCCGCCATCAATCCAGACAGGTAGAAGTACTCTCATGTGCACATAATTTGCCAGGTTCTATGCATAAAGAAGTACATCCTCAGAACATATTTCAGATATAATTGCCTCAACAAATCAGACATTCTGAACTGTGGCTTTCTGAGAGAGGATACAATAGCTTTGATTAAAGAGACAGGCAACAGGGATGATGACATATTCAACAGTGTTGTGTGCATCAAGGTTGTTAATATTATTCAACTTCTTTATTATTGTTAGAAAGTATTACCCTGACAACTCACTGTCCCGGCCTTCTTCTACTTTTTATGCATTGCCTGTACCGATAAAAGCAACACAGTAACTCATTCATCTTGTCTACATTTAGGCTAGGCCTGCTTATTATGGGATCAACTTTGAAAACCTGACCACAGTCAGTCTCTTACCTCTAAAACAAAAAAAGTAGGCCTATCAATGGGCAGCACATTTAAAATTAGTTGCATCAGTTTATCATACTACATAGCTAGGTTAATAGGGTAATTGTCATAGTAGGCTATAGTTCAGTTATTAGTGCACAAATAATATTTTTCAATAGGCAAGCAAAATAGCAGCAGGATGAGGCATTTCCATTGCTTTCCCTAACGAACTATGCAAATGTATCTGATAATTAAATTTCAATTTTGATGACGTCACTTCCGGTTATCATATTTGAATGGCCGGGTCGTATCGACGCTAAATCAGTAAAAATCAATTAGCAGGAATATTTTTCTCCACCTGGGTACAACCTTAATAGAAGAATCCATGAGGAACCTGGGGATGTGTTTAAAAAAAACAGCGGTAAGTGGTTTAAACGACCTGCTTTGTTTTTCAAAGTTAGAAACTTGACCCTGTGACCAAATGGAATAATAAAGTATCAAGCACAAACGTAATAGGTAACGTTAGTTAGCTAGCTTAAATGCTATAGCTAGTTAGTATACAGTCAGTTAGCCTATGTGAAGGCGAAGTCGATGTCGACACCAAACTGAGGGCCTATACCCCTTACCTGTTGAGAGCACCTTTGTGCAAACATAAAGTTAAGCTAGATATTAACTATTATTGTCTAATGTGAAAATATTTCGGTAATGTTAACTGTTTGGATATCAAGTGATTGGGTAACGTTACTAGTTTTCCCTACTGATTTCCTTCTAGGAAGACCTTGAGTGTAATTTTGAATAAGTGGAATTAAGCACTGTGTATTGGTAGTCAGTATTTCTAGACACTAGACATACAATTACACAATACAAGCTCATTCATAGAATGTACTAACGTTATACCCCCGACAGGCTGCACATAATAAAGCCTCAGTAGGTACTCCCAGTTCTGCCCAAGATGTAAAACTGGTATAACATTAGGTACACTGATACATTTGTTCTGGGCCTAAATTCATAACCATCCCTGCAGAACAGAGAATAACCATACTGGGCGACACATCTATGATAAAAGCAGGGTCCAACATGACATTTTTCCCCACTGGCCCCCCGGGCCAGATCAGGGTTTTACTGACCTATGAAAAAAGAGGTGAAACAACAATTTTCCAAATTGTTAATTTATTAATCAAATATACATTGTAATGATTCATCCAAATAACCCACAAAAACTATTCTGGTCTACAAATATGAGTTCAGTCAATTTAGTTGGATTTACACTCTAACAATTCATATTCTCTAGTAATGCTTGTTTTAATTTACGTTGAAAGGCCAGAGTGAGGCTGTAGTTTCACTGCTGCCTTCACTTACTCTTTGTAAACTTCCATTATTTCCATGGATGATTGTTGTCATAAATCAATATTGTGTATTTTGGTTAAAAAAGAGCAATCATTGATACCTTTTGTGATGTGGTTTTGGTATATATTAAGTATTGTTTTTAAATTATGCAACATAGTCAATTTGCCACAATGTTCTAAAGAGGAGAAGACATGCTGATCATTCAAATATCAGATATTTAAAGTAAAATGATTTTATTCAAACAACAGCCATCTGGTAACAAGTGTGTTTCCTCTTCAAGTTCATGTTGTAGTAACCTCACTATTTCCCAGCCATGTTCACTGGGCTATTTTATGCGTTCATTTGGAAATGATTACAACATTTTCGACACAGTTGAACACAGCACTGGGAAAGCTGATTTTGCAGAGCCGCAACTTGACCCCAGTCAGACCGGAGCTGCAGTCCGGTGGAGGCGGAGGCCCCACGACGTACGCTAATGTTACTAGCTAGCTCCCGGCGAAGGAGGAGAGCAGACAGCAGCTCCGGTCTGGCTGGGTTTGAGTTGCTGCAGCCTCTTCTGAAGGCCCAAAGCATGCGTGGGCCAGTCAACTTGTGATGTCACAAGTCACAAGTTGATACAACAAAACTATTTATTAATTTAATGATTAAATAAAGTAGTGTCTCCAAACTTACCTCAATTATAACTTGTCTCCTGCTAGTTGTACTACAGCACTTACTTAAAAAAATAAGCATATGCCTATTTCTGAAAATATTTTTGTATCTCTTTTCGGTGTTGTAGTTTGTAGACGGTCCCGAAGCACTCCTTGCAGTATCAACACCGGAACTAAACAGAGGTATGAATTAGCACGACTTTCATGCATTTCTTTCACATCTACTGCAGTCAGATTCACTGTGTTCACTCAGAAGGAATCACTTCACATGGGTAGGCACTTTTAATGACATTTCGAACATGTTAAGAGGCTAAAAGCACGTTTTAAAATGTTCCCTGTTTCAGTCTCCTGGGTGCTAACGCTAGCAGGAGGATAACATGGTGTAGACAACACAGATTGTTTTAATTTTTCTCGCTACTGACAGCACTCCAAATTTACAAACAACAGAGCTCCGTGTTGAAATCGACCGGAATTCTCCTTTAATACATCCATGGGTAATTTGAGATTTTTCTCTGAATATGAATAATATTTAACTGGTTTTGCAAATGTTAATGCTGTGGTACAGTTTTCCCAGTTTTCCTTTGAGGTCAAGTAGAAGGCTTTCAAATGTTTTTCTATGAGAGTTTTGTCAAGTCCCTTGTTTTAAGCTGTTGCGTGTTGCGGAGAACTACATGTATCATTCGCAGTTACTCAGTTTATCTGTTGATTATTTTCTCGATTAATCGTTTAGTCTATTGAATGTCAAAGAATAGTGGAAAATACACCATTTAACAATTACTTCAAGCCCACAGTGATGCTTTCAATTTGCTTGTTTTGTTCGACCAGCAGTCGAAATCCACACAACATAATCAATTTACTATCATACAGTATATGACAAAAACAGCAAATCTTCACAGCAAATCTTCACATTTGAAAAGCTGGAACCAGACATTGTTTGACGTTTTTGCCAAAAAATTTAATTAAATGAGTAATTGATTAATAGTTTAAAAATAATACATTTTAGTTGATGGCGCCTTTAGGACACCTAAGGTCACCTTACAGTTGATAAAAACATGCTCATACAGATAAAACAGCCAGATATGGCAAAGATAAACAGTAGACAAAACACAATGGAACAAGAGACATAGTGACACGGGGGGGCTTGAAGCAGCAGTACTTTTGTGGGAAGGGAAACACTGTGCATGGTATAAATTGTAGAGAGTAAGCCAGTTTTAAACGGGTGGGTTTTGAGGGGGATTTGATTGATGTTATGGTGTCGGACTGTCGGATGTGTGGGGGCAGGGAGTTCCAGAGCCTGGGAGCAGGGCAGCTGAAAGCCCTCGCACCCATGGTGCAGAGGCGTGCGATGGGAATGGGTTACGAGACCAGCAGAGGAGGAGCACAGAGAGCGGGAGGGAGTGTAATCCTGGAGGAGATCGGAGATGTAGGTTGGGGCTAAGTTGTGGAGGGCTTTGAAAGTGAGCAAAAGGTTTTTGTAATTAATCAGGTATTGAACAGGCAGCCAGTGTAGCTGGATGAGAACGGGGGTGGTGTGGTCGGAAGACTTTGTGCGGGTAATGATCCGGGCAGCAGAGTTCTGAATGATTTGAAGCCTGCTAAGCAGTTTGGTGGGAAGGCCAAGGAGAACAGCATTACAGTAGTCAATATGGGATGTAACAAAGGCATGGACCAAGACTTCAGTGCTGGATTGAGATAGGCATGGGCAGAGTCTAAAGAGATTGTGAAGGTGGAAGAAAATAGTCTGGGTGATGTTTTTTATGTGAGGTGCACATGAAAGGGTGCTGTCCAGGGTGAGGAGACTCTTGACAAAAAGTGACTATGCATGCTTCTAAGCTTTACCACTGTTCTTATGGAATATGTGTCAGTATGTGTGTCTCATGTGTTGTCTGCTGTGACCTGTCTGACTTGTGTCTCTCTTATTTATTGTCTCTGTGCATGGGCGACCAAACTAGTTGTCTAATCCCATCAACCGCAAACTGGCATATCTTGCATCGGATTAGCTCTAGTAAGGGTGCTATCTCTCAAGTTGTGGTAGCTAATACTTGTTCATCCCTGTTTTCAGCAGATGTTCTTATTTGATCACATAGAATAAAAAAATAAAGTATATCAGCGAGATTCTAAAGAGAGCTGAAGCCTCATATTACTTTCAGCTGAACTTAAAAATGCAGTTTAGCACTAAAGGCCTGTGGATTTTGTTACCTCGTCTCTTAAACTGGAGTCCTGCTCGTAAGGGATTTCTTTACAGCCATTATGAACAAGAGGAATGATGATCAATAACTCTTTCATTGTACACAAGGGAATGTGAGTATTGTATAAAATAGAAAAAAACAAAAGAAAAAGAAAATGTATAATTGACACATTTGTTTGCCACTTTCAAGTGGCAGTAGCCCCTGCATTATTTGCAATGCAAGTAATTTTCAGACAACATTAACAATTCATCAGTTTTTCCTTTTTATTGAGTAAATATTGAACTTGAACTAGTTAGGTAAATGACACTTAATTCCACTGCCTACAAGACTCTTACTACTGCTGTGTACTATATCAAGACCTTTACACGCTGCCTTGATAGTGTGCCTTTGAGCTTTTAAAAATAAATTTGTAATTGCTTGTCCCCCTGCTCCCTGTTCTTAGGTCATTTTCAGAAGGCTGTGAAACAACATATATAAAGCTTATAACCTGGATGTCTCAGTAATTAATAATTATTGGCCCATACTGTAAACTAACCTCTATTTAGCAACTTCTTTGCCTCAATTACTTTCAAAATTCCAGTCTTGAATTTGGCCCAATAAAACTGGGTCTGAGTATTGATTCTGGCAAGCTTTCAGTTCTAGGTCTACAGGACCTAGCATTAGTGCTGTGTTCAACATTGTTGACTGCGAATATTGCCAGACTGATTGGAAAACAGTTTTTTGGTACTGTTTCTAAAGTTTGTCTTCATAAGGGATTATGTCAGCTAAAAATGTGAACAGAATAATAGCAACATCTGCACAATATACATGTAATCCATATATCCATGGCACACAAGGACGACACATAAACACACATTTGTACCTGCAGTGCAACTGGCCTGTGGTCTCCAAAATCAGTCTAGATTTTGTCCACTAGATGTCAGGGAGCTCCCAGATTTGAGAATGAATTAACCAGCATCCAGCTCTCAGTGACATCATACCTTTAAAGGTGATCTATTATGCTTTTCCGTATTTTCTGTCATATCCATAATGTTATAATGTTTTAATTTAATTTTAATTTATTTAAATATTTATTTAATTTTGATTTAATTTTAAACGTGGCCAAAACTACAAATAATGAGGTAAACATATATTTCAGAGAAATCCCTGTGAGCTAAAACGTTCAGATGTCCAGCTGTTCTGAACGCTCCAGGTTTCAACAGTTTTTTCTACTCTTGGCTAAGTGTTACGTAAGCCCGCCTTCTATAAATGGTCATCTGCTTCAGGCAGGAACTACTGTTTTTTTTTTTTAAAGCTACTGCGGTGTTAACATTGCCGCATGTAGTTACATGCTAACGGCAGTAAAAGATGTAATCTTGGCTGCCAATTTTGTTAAATTCTCCCCAGTTCCGGGTCACATTATTACTCCTGAAACATTTCCAGTTATGTAGTATTTGGTTCAAAAGCCTTATTTTTGACTGTAGAAAGTGCTGCTATTTTCTATTAGTGTCTACTGCTAACTATAGTAGCTGCGTGCTGACGCCAGGGAAAACTTGTAATCTTGGTGGCTAATTTTGGTTAATTTTCTTCCCAATTTCAGGTTGCATTACTGCTGAAACATTTTCGTTTAGGTAGTATCAAAGAATTTCTAATATGGGAAGAAGTTCCACTCTCTCGATACTTCCGGCTTCTGAACTGGTTGCAGTTCCACTCTGGTTCCATATGAGGGCGCTCACAGGCGAGTGCAGAATGAATGGAGGTCTATGGAGCTATACCCCTCAAAATCCATTTTTCTTAGGATATCACTTTTTGTCTAGTAATTTGAATGTTGTATTCGAAAGGGGAGGCAAAAAAATACACACTGCTGGGTGTTAGATTTGTTTTTAAAGTGCCCATATTATGCTCATTTTCAGGTTCATAATTGTATTTTGATGTTGTACCAGAATAGGTTTACATGGTTTAATTTTCAAAAAACACTATATTTTTGTTGTACTGCACATTGCTGCAGCTCCTCTTTTCAGCCTGTGTTCATATCTCTGTTTTAGCAGCAGAGTGAGACATCATACTTCTTTACCATCTATGTAGTGAGTCGCACATGCTCAGTAGCTAGGTAAGGCTCAGACCAGATAGCTGTTTGTTTCTCTAACTTCAGGGCACACTTCTAACTTTGTGTGGAATACTTGCAGACGAGGGACATAGTAGTTCTTTTGTAGATTATGGTGAACTAGTGTGCGTTGTAGCAGTGTTTTGCCATTGAGAACGAGCTAGCATGCTAGCGCTAGCCCGTTGTTTCGGCTAGTGACGTACAAAGCCGTGCAGATTTTAAACAGCTCACCTGGAGACTGAAGGCAGGACACATTCAGAAACCCGTATCTCACTCAAAATAGCATGGATGTTTTTTTTCCAAGTTAGTATGCGTGTGGAAGCACCAGAGACACAAAATAACAACCCAAATCCAAGAAAAGGTATTTTTTTCATAATATGGGCACTTTAAAGTCACTTTTTTGTTCTAAAAAGCCTTTTAATATGACAGTGACGTCATACACATCATATGGCCAGAGATACTGCTTTACGGCAAGCTCTGAGTCGCTTCCTTTGTTCTCTTGAGGCATCGACAACACAGGCTTTCCGTAGACAGGCTTTGGTAGTAGCCTATTTTGTTCAGAAGCCTTTGTCTGCGATTTTTGACGGTAGAAAGTGCAGCTCCATTCCATTACAATCTAACGTTAGCCTACTGCTAACTATTAAGTAGCTGCATGCTAATGCCAGATAGCTGTAATCTTGGTGGCCAGTGTTGCTTATTTCTCCCACATTTCGAGTGACATTACTGCTGGGACATGTCCGGTTGTGTAGTATTCGGTTTAGAAGCCTTTGTTCGTGGTTTTTCACAGTACAAAGTCCTGCTATACTGCGTTGCAGTAGCTCCAGCTGCTACTAGTGAAACAAAAGCGGAGCGGAGATTCGTAAATGCGGAAACACACTGGCTAATTAAAGCAGACTGGGCTTTGTTGGGAGGGGGGCTTAAAGGAACACGCCGACTTATTGGGACATTAGCTTATTCACCGTAACCCCGAGAGATAGACAAGTCGATACATACCCTTCTCATCTCCGTGCGTGTTGTAACTCTGTCTGACGGCTCCACCGGTAGCTTAGCCTAGCACAGATCCTCAGAAAGGCGAAGCAGTGCTACTTGTGTGGAGTGATATGCTTGCAGCTCTGCTCTCGGAGACCAGAGCGCTACTTGGGCAGAGTGATATGCTTGCAGATCTGCTCTCGGAGAGCAGAGCGCTACTTTTTTTTCTTCTGAGAATATAGTTCCCAGTTTGTATACAGTTAGAAGATGCCTGTGTCTCATCTCATCTGTGTCTTGTACACGCTGTGACTATACAAATCACAACATGTAAATAGGAACATGTTGGCGTTATTTTGTCACTTATTTGGAGCAGTAGGCTAGTTGGAACCAGTTACCTCCAGGATCTGTGCTAGGCTAAGCTACCGGTGGAGCCGTCAGACAGAGTTACGACACGCACGGAGATGAGAAGGGTATGTATCGACTTGTCTAACTCCCAGCGTTACGGTGAATAAGCTAATGTCCCAATAAGTCGGAGTGTTCCTTTAAAGAGACAGGCGTTACAGAGCGTCTCAGATAGAGGGTGAATACAGGAGCAGCAGCCACAGGCAGTATGAGAAAAATTAAGTGTTTTTTGAACATTAAAGCATGTAAACATGTTCTAGTACAAACACAAAATAAAAGTATAAACCTGAAAATGCTATATAATGGGTCACCTTTGACCTTTCAAATGTGATCAAACTAAACTATGACATTGCATCACTTCTGAAATTTAAATGCCTATCCCAGTGATTTTAGATGGCAAACTGTTTAAATTCAGTGTTCACTGCATACACGTATCACTGCATACACTTACAATGGTATATAAAAACACTCAGAGTAACAAAAACTCAAATGAACGGTTTTCAATGAAAATACAATAAAGGATCTTACTATTTTGAAGTTCTGATTTAGGTTAAGGTGTTAATTGCAGGAATTGCTGTCTCCTGCTTTCTTTCTGCAGCAGCCACCAAAAGAGGGAGACATAACATTAGAAATGAAGAAAAATATTAGCTCCACATATGACACCCCCACATACTGTGTCTCATTCATTTGCTCATTTCTCAGTTCAAGCTCTGTATACCATTACATTTATGGTTCAAATCAGTTTGAAGATTATTAGATATGTTCATATGTTTTTTTTTTGTTTTTTTTAATTTGCAGAGTATACCTCACCATGGCTGTTGTAACATTCTAAAATGTTGCCTCTTCTTTGTTTTCTTGTCAATCTCTTAGCAAATGCAATGCCTTCTAACTCAGTATGAAGTTCATGAGTATAAAGCTGACACGAGTCATATGTGACTGTAGTCAGAAGATGGCAATGGTGTCAGGTTATTGCTTGGCTATCAGTGTTGGTGGCCTGGACAGGCAGCGGCTCTGCAGTAAGCAGGGCTCTTTTCTGCCTGTTGGAGATCTTGTACTGGCTGCTTGAGTCAGCCCTAAGCCGCTCTCCCCACGCAGGGCTCCCTTCACCAGCGTTCACCTAAATCTGTCACACAGATTTGACACTGCGTCACTTGGAATGCTCTCTGAAATGACATGTATATAATGTGGAATATTGTGCACATTTACAGCCCGGACTTCCCTTAGAGCATTAACCTTTTTTTTTTTTTTTTTTTATGATTTTTTTTTTTCTTGTGGGGAAAATAAGACTCAAGTTAAACTCATGTTTTAATACTATTACTATTAATGTAAGTTTTCTTTTCTGTCTAGGCCTAAAATGTTAAAATGCAGTTTACTGTTATAACTTATTTTGCATCATTGTTAAATAAAAACATTTAATTTATAAAACCAATATATTTTCTAATCAGGAGGGGTGTGGAGTTAGAGGTTAATTGTCTGGGATTAATTAGATGTTTAAGACCAGTTCACAGTGTTTCCATATGGGGACTTTTACCAACTGAATGTTGTCTTTACATTTCTGTGGCCAGTCAAAATGTTGCCGTCAAACATTCGGCACGTTTAGGCCATAAACCTAACAACCCAAATCAGCTCAAATTAAGCTCAGCTATTTATGTGTGAGGAAGTACTCTAAATGCTGTCTCATATCTTTTTCCCAATGAGAAAACATTTGACACTGATCCTGATTTTAGAATAGATTAATCTCAACTTCCTATTTCAGGTTAATTATTAAGTATGAAACCAAAATATTAGGGGACAAAATTAATAATAAAAATCCATTAATTTTGAGCATTTTCCTGCAAATTATATTAACATGTTACATATTGTTAATGTTTAATGCACATGTACAGTGTACACGTTTCTATTTTATGTTTCATTACTGTTTTTGTTGAATCACATATTTTCACAGGTAACGTACAGACGTAATATTAATTATATACTTGGTTTCATTATTTGACGATGTCACTCTCCACTCAGCAGCATATATTTACACACTGTTCCCCTTTGACAGTTGACGTTTTTTTTTTTGTTGTTGTTGATATTTGCAGCAATGATTTCCTAATATATTTCCTATACATAAAAGGCTATTTGCCTATTCAGGCTTGTGTATCCAACCATCTGCCTCTGTCTGCCACCAGTGCGTTTCCCCGATAAGAAGCTCCTGCCTAGAGAAAGTTCTGCATTAGCAACAGAGATCAGACAGTGGACTGAGTGCCCATCACCCTGGGTTCACTTCTTTCCCTCATACGGCGTTCACTCTGTGGCTTTCGTCTGCAGTATTTACTGGATAAAGTGGTAGCAACTGGCCTTGGTGGCCAGTAAGTAGGATTTTTTTTTTCTCCCCATCTGGTGTGGCTTTGCCTGTTTGTATTGCGCAAAGTTGCTTGAAACTGGGTTGTGGTTAAGGGTTCTCAATGCATAAAGTCTCAGGTTTAAAAATAAGTAATGCAGTCATTAACTGAGTACTATGTGATATAATGATGTTTGTCTACATATACTGTATATGAGTTAGCTGTAAGCCATTTTTGTTTTTAAAAACTATAATGTTTGTGTCCCCAGCAGGCCTAGGAGGATCATTATGATTCACTTATCCATATGTAAATGAGAAGCCATGGACGTCTGCTCCTTTGGGAATCTCCACCCCTTTGAAAAGAAAATAGAGGTTAAAAATCTGCTAAACGAGTTAGCAGCAACCAGGATCCCTCTCTTCCACAGGTAATGAGTTTGATTAATTTTTGACCTTTGGAAACTTTTCACTCCTTTTTAAGCCTTTCTTTATTTTTCCTTCCTGGGTAATAAGAAGCTACAGGGTTTTTACACAGGACTTGAAAGGAGCACATAGTTTGCACATGAAATTACAGGTACACAGAGGCCATAGTGAAAATGCCAATTATATTGTATATCATCAGCATTTTTTCAGTATGTTTTTACGTTTTAAGGCATTCATCAAACATCTAAGCACTGGATAACAATCTAAATACATGTAAAATATATGTACAATGTTTGAGATACTTTCTTGACTCAAAGGAAGGCAAAAACAAATGTTGGCCTATAAATAATAATGCATGGGATGCTTATTTTCTCACACAGGTGTTTAGAGATCCTCTCTCTGATAAATCATGATTTGTAAACTTTCCCATAGACAGCAGTGACAGGTTTCCTCTGATAATGTAGAAATATGGGGAAAGAGAGGGCTGGGCTTAAGTAGAGCTGTGATTTAGAGCAGAGAGATGCAGCATCTCTCCTTTCCAGAGGAGGCCCTCCTGGGTTTGATTTAATTCTCTGCTTGCACTATTAAAAAGGCCTTCTACTCTCTTCACTGTATGCACCTTGCTGTCATAACTGGCACAAAATCATTTATCAATGCCGCTTGTAGGCAGCACGACTAAGGCCTTTCACAGTGTATATTTTTTTTCCATTATTGATTGTGTATGTAATTCATGAAGAAGTACAAAGATGGGTCTCCTCCTGTGTTGGAATGACCATATTAGGCCAGTAGATGAGGGGACTTTTTCTGCTTCATCTACGAATCCATATAACAGTCATCATTACTGCTGGGAAGGAAACTTTGTTGTTAAAATGCTTTTTTATTTTACTGTTGTCTTACTGGCAGATGAACTGAACAATAATTCTGTGCTGGACGTAAGACAAGCCGTTATTTGGTGCAATAAACTGAAAGGCAGTGAATGTCAGTGTCCCCCTTTGTTGTTTAATTTATTTTTTTTCAAAGTGATGGGAGGTGTCCTTGCTGTGAGAGTTAGTCATTGATGTGGCTATAGTTAGTCCATCCCCTGCAGCGACTGTCTGTAGGAGATGCTACTTCCTCTCTCCTGCTCGTTCATGGCTTCCTTTGCCCGGAACGATCACCTCTCTCGGTCTGTTTGGCTGCATTTTGTATGGGGGGTGGGTGCACTTGATCAAGAACAAAAGATATAAGTGTGAAGTACAGCAAAGCTGCAGTTCCAAGAATCACACGGCTCTGGGGTCAAACAAAGTCCCGTAACCTTCTCAACAAAGCCAGCTCTCACGAGACTCGTACTGCTGGGAGATCAGTGAGTCTGCATCTTTTTAAAAGTGTTGAATTAAAAGTTGTGTACTCGTTGCTTTGGCCCTTATACTACTTTAATGGGCTTAACAATATAATAAAGTTGTTGGTGATGTCTATGACTATGACTAGCAGTTTTCTAACTAGTTAAGAAAAGGGTTAAATGCTCCAGTCTGCTATGCCAAGGAAAGTAACGTAGTGTCTGAAGGCTGATTGTTTCTTGCAATAGGCTTACAGACCCACTTACGTACATTACTTGGTGGATTTAGTTGTATATCATACACCGTATATGCTTAAATCTTTCTGATGGTAGGCTACAGGAATTATACTAAAGTTTATTTAAAAAGGAAAGGGCAAGACAAAGAATACACTGTAAAAGAATAGGCAGTGTAATTGCTGGATGTTGCTTTTGATCCGTTGAACAATCTTCATTTGTTATATTTAGCGTTATAATAATACTAAATTGTTTTATCAACAACTTACTAATGGTCTTATCAGCAATTGACTAACCCTCTGCTCGATAAGCTTAAGGTAAATGGAAAGAATCTATTACAGGCTGAGAGCCCTTTATCTCAGCTGTCTTAAATATTGACATTTACAGTAATTTGTCCCCATTTTCTATTGATTTCTTGTTTTGCTTTCAGGTTACGCTGTAAACAGGGTAAATAATGACAGATTTGATCAGAGCTCCCTTCAGAGATGATCCACATCTAGCTGGCTGTGCTGCTGACATAGTTCACTCATCAGCTGTATAACTAATGAAGCTTCTGAGTGGCGATCGCAGTTTCGATGAAGGCCAGGTCAGTGGTGACATCTCTTAGAAACAGATTAGACATGTTGTCAGTGCTGCAGAAAGTCTGATTGAAACCTGAAGATATTGATCAGAGCTGGCAAGGGGTGTGTTAGTTTGCTAATTATAATTATAAGTCACATGGAAGGTGGGGTGGCTTTTGCAGCAGTTTGTTGGATTCAGAGAAACAATCCCTGGCAGAAACAAGAAACCAAGAAATGTTTGCAGAATTTTACAAAGCAAGTAAGCTGGCTTGCAATTGTGTGTACAATTTAACAGGCAGTATGTGAGTTTAGGTGAAAAGATTTTTCACTTGTCACCTTATGTATCCTTTTATGATTGCAAATCCATATGATCCACCAATAAGATTATGATAATATTCATTTGATCTTGCATATTCTTACACTAAAAGAATTACTCTTCTAGAGTTAAACTGGAAAGTTTTCAACTCCCCTATTTATTTTGAAGATCTGTGCCCAAAACTATGATGTCTTTCCTAGGTTTTATCACTTCTATATCACCGTCTGGAATGCATTGGTAAGCCCGTCCTCCAAGGGCTACTATATAGCTCTCTCTGCAGGCTTTGTACAGGATGAAGAAGTCATAATCCTCAAACAGACTTAAATTCCTCCAGAAAGGCTCTTGATCCTGAATCCACTCATTTTCTTCAAACAACTTGGCCCAAAAGAGAAGGAATATTTGGGCATGGCTGAAATCCTTGATTGAAATCTGCTATAAGTGGGCACCGACACACGTGTGCGTCGATACACACATGCACATACACAAACAATCCCCACACACACATAAATACATGCACATACACCTCCCAAGCCGTCGCCTGCTGTCGGTGAGAGCCTGGACCAGGTTGTTGAGAGGGCCTCTCTGAGCTCTTATTAAAAGGTAAACTTCTCTAAGGCCAGGGAATCATGTCAATCACAGGTTGTGTTTTCGCACCGAGCCCAAAGCCTGCTCTCTCCACCCTGTCAGACGCTGTTATCACCCTCAAAGCCATATCAGAATGCTGTTTGTTCTGCGCTTTAGTTTCACCCACACAGCGGATTCAAAAAGGTACAGGTCTATTTGATAGTGTATATTTCATTGCCGGAGAGAGACTGTGTTTGTCTTGCTGTGTTTGTCAGCTCATATTTGAGCTGAGGGTTCCTATTAAAACTAAACACCATATCAGAGGAATATTGCCACCGCCAGGCTCTTTTAAATCGCATATTGAACCCATGGAGTGTGGAAGCAATTTAGTTGTAGCATAGTTTATAAGTGTGTCTGTGCTTGTGATGTTTCTATTTACTCTTCATTCTCATTTATTTACACAATAGCCTCCCTCTACATATCTCATATGCTGTAAAAAAAAATACTTTATTATATTGTTGTTTCTAATTTCCTGAAATATTACCTTGTTTGCAATTTCACTTATTTAATAAATCCCTATGAGAATATGGCTATTTTCATTGAGCAGCACTGTTGAAGTCCTCAAAGTCCTAAAGTCAGCTATGACTTATACTCCATGCATCTTTACCATTATACCTCGTGTTCTACACACTTTATGCTTGAGATGTTGTATCAGTCAGACAAGGTGCAGCTCAGATAGCAGCACCACCAAGTGTCAGGTGGTGTGTTGTTTCTATTTTGGAGAACTCTGAATCCACCCACTTAAGTGCTTACTGGGACTGGATGGATATTGCTATTTTTGTTCAAGCTGTTGGACATTTGCCTTTGGTTTAGGCAAAAATTCAATATAATAGTATTGTATTTTACTGGAATTATGTCATTGTGGTACAATCATATCATGTTACTCTTAGTGTTTACTACATTATGTTGTCCAAACTGACTCCAGACAAACTGTAGATAAAAACAACAGATGGATTTCTTTTGTTTGCGTAGCAGTGGTCGCTGAACACCAGTTTGATTGATTTAGCCTACATTTGGTTATGCATACAGCTGCCATATTGTGATATATATCTTAATATCATCTAATATTTTTATTCAACATCATTTGTGTAATAATAATTTGTGGATTTATGTTAATGCCAACGTTTGCTGATATTTAATAATCACTGTCCAAATTTGTATTTTAAAGAATTTAAGGTTTAATTTAAGAATTTCATTTTTTGAAATTACAGTAGAATTAATATATAGATTTTGTCATGTAAAATGCGAACAGGCATCAGGTGTATCCAATATTATCAAATTAATCTACTGTTATGTAGCAACATTTTCCAAAATAAATGTATAGCTTTTTGGAGAAAGAAACTCCATTAATCCTGTAAATTCTATGAAGAATACCAGGCCTGGAATAGGGAAATGTCCCAGTTTCTATAACTCTTTAAACCTAAATATTGATTTTCTCATCTAAATCCCTTTTATCTAGATAATAGGCTACAAATCATGTAAGTTTTCTAATATCAGGGTCAATTCATTACTGTATATACCTGCTAAATCCTCCTCATTCACCCATTGATGGATGAGGAAAACAAAAGTGAAGCAGTGAGGCTAGTCCAGTCATTAGTAAGTTTGCTGGACAAACTGCAGGAGGGTGGCTGGGGAAATAAAAAGGTACTTGTGCTAGTATTGACCTTGTTGCTGGACCTACTGCTGTTTGCTTTGTGGCCAACTGCACGCACGCACGCACTCACGCACTCATGCACACACGCATGCCAGAGAGAAATACATTGAGTGATGAAGGATGAAAACATTATTGGGTTTCCAATATTGTCAGGCAGTCTTGGATGCAGTTTTACATAGTTGTGTAACAACAACAACAAAAACAGGCGGGCAGATTTAAACAAAGTAATTATAAACGCATGAACAAACTCAGTTAATCTTTCATTGAAGAGACATTTGATTTCATAAATGCATTTTTAGTTGTTCCTATGCTGCTGGAAAAGACAATAAAAAATGAACAAAAACAAAACCCTTAAATCTGTTCATTAGTATTGAAAACGGTAGTGTACTCCTGTCTGTTCAAGAATCCATATCTGTATATGAAAAACATTTCAAGAAGGTTTGTGATGGAACGCCGTGTAAACAACCCATTACTGCAACTCCGGCTGATTAACATATGATTGTAATTCATCATATCATGTGCAGCTGGTGACATCTTGCAGTAGCATTTATTTCATGTTGATACATGCCTTTGGTTCCTTTTTGACAACTCAAAACAAACAGATTGCAAGCTGTCGCTACATTTGCTCAAGATGAATGGGGAAATGAATTGGGAAATCAGGTGTGTCAGGTGATTAGCACAATCATGCCTGAGATCCTTGTGGAATCATAGTAACTTATTTGAATAAACACAGAGTGCAGACAGACTGTAGCGATAGCTGGAACCATGTGAACGATCTACTTCATCTTAGTTTTTTTTAAACACTCCTTACAACCATTTTATAGTACAAGCCACTATGTATAACCAAGCTTAGTCCTGGTTATATCGCAACATGACATCATGACCATGCGTAAACATCAAACGGCACTTTCCTAAAGCCAAGTGGCGTGTTATCTGTACCATTTTGAGCTATCCGCGTGTATGTCTACACTGTATACAGCGGATGTAAACGTACACGCCACTTGCCACGTGGCGGCGTCGCCACGTGCCGTGTTATTGCGAGAACAATGTCACGCGTGTAAAACAACAAACGGTTGAACAAAGAACATTTGGGAAGGCTTTAGCAAAACAAAAAAACAAAAAAAACAACAGTTTACAAACGTCACATGCGGGACACAAACCCTGCTCTCCTGGGTGAAAGTCCTGTGTTTCACCCATCCGCCACCCCAACCAACTTCTCTGTGCAGACTTCTGCCCTTTCATACTACTCGCGATGGCGTTAATTCACACGCAATAGCAAGGTAATGTAAGTCAATGGAGGCCAAACGGCGTTGATAAACACTCTAAAAAACGAGTATGCTTCTTGATAACACGGCAATAATGCCATACAAATTGGCGTGTCAAGCTTTGCTCTTCAAGAACATTGTGGAATAACTTCTGAAATTAAAGTGAACTGGTATGGTGACTTTTTAATTACAATTGTTAGGGTGTTTTGATAATTTGCATCATCGAAGAATAGAAAGATTTCTAATTGACTCAGTGTCTTTGTTAGGCCTGGGGCCAGTGTTGAACCTGGCCACTGAAATAACTTGTCGAAATCATGATCTGAAATATAGAGCCAAACCTTCCAGTAGTCAGTCACTTATGGTACACACATACTGTATCTCCTTTACATCTTGAAGTTTTTTAAGAGAGAAGTGATAAGGTTGATTTAAAACTGTGCTGGCTACCAAATCCCATTTGACCTGCACACTGCTTGACTTGGCAATGTGGGAATTTGAGTGGTATCACTGGGGACATTGGCAGTGCAGCTCTGTTGTGCAGCAGTCTCCAGATAGTAATGGGACGCAGTCACCAGGGAACTCCTTTGAGTGTGTGTACTGAGGGAAAACTGACATAACTGTGAGCAGAAGTGAGAGATTCAAACGAGTGAGCAATAGTGAGGGAAATAGAGGAGTGTTTGTATGGTCTTCTCTGCCACTGAAGTTGTAAAATGGAAACATATTTCTCCCCTGACAGCTACAGTAGATCTAACCCCCTGCGTTGTGCTGCTTATGATGTTGTGCGGCGTAGAGGTGGACCGCAGGGGTGTCCCAAAGGCTTGTTGTTTCTTGTCAGAGATTAGATTGAACCAAGCGGCTCTGGTTCATACTCTTGCCTGAGAGAAGCCAGAACTCCCTGTCACTGACCACAACCTCTGAGCTTTGCTCTGTATTACTTTATCCAGATTTATTTCCCGTTGTAGAATGAAAAATATGTTATTTTCAAATAGGCTCAACCTTCCTGGGGGGGTTTCCATAGCCTACTGTTGAATATTTGTTAACTGTGGTACACTCTACACTTGTGCATTTATGGCCATTGGGAATGAAGAAAAAGGCTATACATGTTTCTCAGTTCCAACCTAATTCTTCAGATAATTTCTTATTTCATGCATTTCCAATTAGTTTGCTTGGTGATTTTAAACCTTGGTTCCAACAACCAATGAAAAGATCAGCTGTACGTTGTTGGCAAGAGACTAAATGGAAGTCCCACTCTATTCACCAAACATCATTAGACAAAGTGATGACAAACTTAAGTTTAGTTAACTTAAGTGGTTGTGAATTAGTTTAAGCTTTATGTATGAGACATTGTGTCAGGGAAGTTAGTTTGAGTGTTGTATGGGTGTTTAAAATATTCGTTGAAATGTCTCCATGCAAGTTGATTTTTTTATGTGATGTGAACTTCTCGCAGTGTAGATAGATGGACGATGCACAGAGGAAGCACTTGTTTGTCATGTCAATTCCAGCCACAACAATGTGACAGGAACACAGTGAAGTAATTGATTTTCCTTCATCAGCTGGGGGAGGTGCTCTAACGACTATTAGAGGTGTGAAGAAAAAGGGCCTTGCACTTGATGTTTGTACATCAATACTTCCCAAAAAATGTAAATGTAGAATGCGGACTTAGTTTGCCTAATTAACAAGTATGCAATTATTGTCCCCAAAAATCCTCATAATAAATGCAATACTTCTTAAAAAAAAAACTTTAAATACTCTTAAGGGCTTTGGGGAATTGTATTTCATGATTGCCCTTAGACTGTACACTCTAATTGTCTAGTAATAGAGATTTTTAGAAATCACCCCTTTGCTGTAATAATCAATTTGATGCATTCTTGTCTGCTCTGTGAGGGAAGAGGTTAGCTGTCCCCCTTAGTTTTAGACAGAAGGTTTAAGGAGGGATCCTCTGAAGGCATATGTCAGTGAGGTAAAGAGCGCTGACAGCCATACGTCATCTCTGTCTGGTGCAGGCCCCTGTATTTAAAAGAGTACGGCAGTCAAAAGCCCATAAAAGTGAGTGACTCCTCCTGAAGCAACTGCCACTGCATGCAGGGAGGAGATTCAATGTGAAAAAGGGGAGATAATGTGCTCACTCACTAATGGGCACCCGACTAGACACAGGCTCATTTTTCACATCATGTCATCTGTAAGGTTTGAATAAAAGTAATGGCCACAATGAGTCTGGATCTCTCCCAGCCATTATGGCTTTTGCTTCCTCACTTTTATTTGTGTTGACTTGTACAGTCGGAGGAGATGACAGTCTCTGGGCCTGTGGATCAGAGTGATGATCTGCACTGCTTTCCTCTGCTGCTGACAGGTCCCTTCTCTCTGTCAGGCATGTGAGGCCAGAATGCCGCACTACGTCATATCAAATGCTGTAATCTGACAGAATAAAGGGATTTGCACACTGGGGACATCACAAACTCTGTCTTTTGTAATTTTCTGACAGAGACAGAAGGGGGAAATGAAGGGGTTTCTGCAGTTCCATGTAGTAAGAATTAGTGTCAGTCAAAGTTAAGTGGCTATTTTAAGATAAATAGGAGAGGATTTCCGTGGCATGTTTTGGGGCATTGGGCTTTAAAAGACTATGCTAATGTGAGTAGATACTGATTGGTCGTTGGATGTTTTCATTTCCTGAACATTCAGAGTCGCAGGACACAGCGTGTCTAAATATCCATTCTGAAAAGGTTAGTGCGTAATTAACGCTTAAATTCACTGCCACTGTCAGCCATGTTCAGTTCAGAATTACAATAGATGCTCAAATGTTAAGCTTTTCATCTTAAGCATATATTGTGCACACTAACCTGTACAAATGCATATAAATAATACAAATAAGAATATTATTATTATTAATAATAATAATAATAATGATGATATTTGTATGTGTGTTCTGTGTTAGTGTGTCAGGCCTCTTGCATAACACAATCATTTAATGTACTGGTATGTAGAAAAGGTGAGAAAAAGCAGTAATATTTGATAACATATTTTATGCTTCATCAATTACTTTTAAAATAAAGGACTTTTTGTGTCAACCCCTATACAAATGTGAAGATGGATGAGAAAACAAGTGATTTCCTTATTAGGTTCAGGAGTCAAAGGCCTTCTTCCAGAGCTGTGGGCTTCAAGAGCCCAGAAGATTAAGACATATATTGGATTCATGATGGAGGCCACAAAGTTCATTTTCAAAATAAAATAGAATATTATTCACAGTCCTTTTAAAATTCAGATTGCCAGCTGACCTGTGACTTGGAAGTAGTGTATTACATTTTCAATGAGCTGCCGCTATGTCACTAGAAGGAACAATCCCATTTCTTGCTCCTCTGCCAGGGGAATTATGGGATTAGACCAACCATAGTTTAAGGAAGTAAACAAAGATACTGTAAAATGTAATTTTACTATCAGATGTTGCTTTATTTTCCTCTCACATCCCTTTTACTGCAACTGCATTATTCTGTTAATTCTTGAAAGCAATGGAACTGAGACGGATATCTGATTGTGAGCCCTACTGAGACAACACTGTAGTGAGGGAAAACGAAAACAGTCTTTGCTTTGTAAGGCATGTGAAAATCTCCCACCGGTGATATTACAAGAGACACATGCACACAGCTCTGGCTGATTTTCATATATATTAAAATCACTACCTACTGTGGCATATGAAATTGTGCAAACCGCTAAGGCCTAGGCTTACCATTGGAACTTCTGCTTCTCTTTGATTCAGATTTTACTCTCAATTCTCTGACCCTAAAAAAAGGTGGCCAATAATCTCATTCACACACTGTTTCCATCATAGACCCCCCACGTACCCTACATAAGACCATAGAAGTAATATTGATGTTAGTCAGCTGCATAAAAAGTTGCATGTCATACACAAATATTATGAAAAGTTAACGCTTTCCTCCAAGCTATACACACTCATAGCTGCCAGTATAGTATACATCTCCATGTAAACCCTCCTACAGGACAATGGAAATCTGTTTGTACAGTTCTTGCACAAAATATCAATATAATATTCAGTCCATATTCTAATTTTACCTCTCAGTACTGAGTATGCTGAGCATAATCAGTCAATAGACCTGGTGGAGGCTGCACCACACATGGTAATAAAGCCACAACTTCAGCATGGTGCAGCTCATTCCCATAGTACCCCACATCCAACCCCCATCTCACTGCACCAATGCCTGCCTCATCACTCCACACAAAATATCCCACCCTTAATTGGTCTGTGCTCCTCCAACATGTTTGTAATGAAAAAAAGCAGCACATAATTCTTAGTTTGTTGGCTGGCAGAGCCCAATTTACAAAAGTGGAGGTTGGTGATAAGCAGAGACAGTACGGCTGTGGAGTGCTCAGAACAATGAATCACCCCGCTGCCAGGGTTGAGCAGAATATAATTGAGTCCAACATCTCTGAGCACTTTCACCATAATTAATGATAATCTGTAACAGAGGAATCTGAGATTCCAGTTCACAGAACTGTTTAATTAGGCCCAGTAATGAAAGCACAGGCACTACAAGAATATGGCCGGCCTCATGATTAATGATTTGTGCTACTGAACACAAAAGTGCTGCACCGTTAACTCCAACGGATGCTGCTGTGTCTCCCTGGCATTTACAGAACACCAAAATACATATGGAGCTGTTTGCACCCCGTATATAAAACATGGTAAATACTGTTGTTGTTGTTTTTTATATGCGTATGCTCCTGTTTTTATTATTGCATTCTCTGGATTAGCCAAAATATTTTTCACCTTTAGTGGAATTTTAAAAAAATGAACTGATGCATTTATTTTTTTACATTATATTGAAGAGAGTTATAATTGTCTGTCCATGTATATTAATGTGTTGCACCGATCAGTGTTTACAATTTGACTTAGTACAATGTAAATGACCACATGTGCACCCTTTAAATGAAGTTATACATTCCTATGATAGGAAGTAGATTTGTACGAGATAGATTAGTTGATATGTAGCTTTTTAAAGTTTAATATTAGTTGTATTTATTAGGTTATGACAAGAAGATATGATTTAAGTGAGATTAAAGATTATATTAAATGGAAACACTATAATATGTTTAAACTATGTCAGTGATTGTGTTGTGGCACACATTTCCAAAGTGAACATAGTGACTGTATTTTTTGTGGCTACGCAGCCAGTAAAACATCTACTTGTTTATACAGTTGTGATAACACTCTGTGCAAAACGATTGGCATGTGACAGAAAAATAATGTGTAATTCCATTCACTCAAGTCATAAAAAAGGATATACGAATTGAGTTGTTTTTTTTTACTTAAAAGTATAGATTACATTATTGAATGAAATGCTCCAGCTCCTGTTTGTGCCTTGCAGGCATCTTTGTGGTTATTTCTTGGCAGGGTAGCCAGAGTTCTGCGACTTCATAACACAGCAGCAGGCAGGGCTTTGCAGTGGCTATGTGCTAGACTGGCTCCACCTTTTAAATGGATCACATGAAATGCACAGTAATACAGGCATACTGTTACAGAAACAAAATAAGGTTTTTGTTTGGCATGAATTGGATTTCTATACCCAGAATAAAAGCTATTAGTCACTCCCTGTCAATTTGTTGACTGCTTCCAGTATGATGTTTTTGTGTGCCAGACCACTGAAGTTATATTTCACACTTACTTGCGAATTTAACGTTATGCTTCCTTTGGTGAAAATTTGGTTTGACATGCTAAGAGGCTTAATAGAAAGATTAGGCAGTTATGAAATAATCGGAACAATAAACTGTGCTGGAACCATTCATTTTATTCATCATACTTTTCAGTAAAATGTTGAAGTCTCCATCAAGCACACACGCCTTAGGAAACATCAGTGTGAAAGTGCAGAAAACCAGGCATAAAAGCCCACCCCTCATAAATCTATGACAAAACTTTCCAAAAATGAGAAAGAGGACACAAAAAGAGAGAGAAAAATAGATTTTTCTTTTCCTGAGAAAGAAATGACTGTAACCACACACCCCCTTGCCCTCCCATTCCCCATGTCTAAATCTTGTTTAGTTCTTTAATTCTACAGTTTCTGACCTGGATCTGGCCATCGCTGCACATGAAAGAAATTACAAAAGCCTCTCAGTCACAGCAGCCCAGCTTCCTCCTGCACCACAGCATTTGTCATTGCCAAAACAGCAGAGTTTAATTAAGTGTTGTGAGCAGCCTAGTGAGAAACACACTTTAAATTAAACCTCTGAACATGCTGCTATTGGTTCTTTACCTTCTCAACAATCAGCAGGGTATACAGCATAAATTTCTATCTCTCAAGGGGGAATGCAGCTGCTGCACCTCTAGCGATTCATAAACGGCTTGCCTCCACAAGAGCAATCTCTATTACAGCACATTTCATTATAGCCCAGTTTGGAAGCAGCAAGCAGATGAATGTGATAATTAATGTCCCATCTCAACTAAACATTTTATTTACTCTTGATGAATTAACGGTTGTTATCAGGGACAAAAAAAGAAGAAGCATGTACTGTATGTCAGTGCATCTGTGTAGATGAAAAGAATTACATGGCAAATTATCTTGAGGCATCAAGCAATTCTTGGTGCAAGAGAAGGAATTGATTTGATCCCCTCCATATAATGGATTGTTTGAAGTTGGTAAGCATTTTGATTACGTTATTCATTTATAAGTATGTATTTTATTATATCAAAAGATACATTAGTTGAGTCAATGGGAGCAGCCATTGAAGAAAATAGAAGAGGCCACTGGCTGTTACATCTGGAGCAAAGACCTTTTGTTAGGTGGCATTTGAATTGGCCCTGGAAATTTTAAGATTCTTATTATTGGATGATTATAAGAGTCCACCTTACTAAAAGGAACATTTAGACACATCAATGCCTAAAATTGAATCCACACATGGAACGTATTCTAGTAATATGGAAATAATAGACTGCTACACTGTTGATCATATGTCATCATTGTGCGTCTGTCATATATCGGTGACAAGTACATCATGCCACAAAATATATGTACTAACCATGAGGACATCTAAAGGTTAAATCTGGTGATATTCAATATTTTTCGTATTGTCAACAAATCTTATGAAGTCTGGTTATATTATCTGGTTTAGGAAATGATATAGCCTTCTTCATAAATTATTCAATTAACTTAATTAAAGTATATATTTTGTAACAAATGTTTGAAGATTCACATATTCAATAGGCTTTGTGTGTGTCACAGATCTGAAAGTTGGAACGTATTGAAAGATGGACTAACACACTCTTGGTTTTAGTCTTTCATGAGATTTGTTGACAATAACAAAATTATAGAATATCTTCAGCCATATCCTTTACGTTAAACTTATTGTCCATTCTTATCTGTATTTTTTGCATTAGAGCAATGGACTTTAATGTTCTTGCACGCTATTGTTTTTGCATTATTATTATTATTATTATTAGTAGTTCTGTACAACTCCATTTACTACATTATTCCTCCGCTCAGCTCAGGTGCACGGCTGCTCCTTAATGTATAGCTTTATTCATTAACTCAATGTATATTGAAGTGCCAGGTTCCTAAGCAGGCTGAGTGGCTAAAAATACTCTTGTGCCCATACTGTATAACATGTAACAAGCCAATTCCTGGCACAAACACAGAGAGCAATCAAACTCAGCCCACATGAACCTTAAACAAAGGTGGAGGTACATTTTCTATCCGTGTTGGATGACATTTCCTTGTCCTCCCGTTGCTGCAGCTCCTACGTTTGAGTGATCAGACAGCCATTACAAGGTCCAGGTTTATTAGCGAGACCATATAGGCCCAAAGCTCTCTGTAGTAGAGGTGTAATTCTCTACAAAGTGTGTCACGTTAACTCTGTTGACTGATCCACACAACACCTGGTTGAGAGGACCTCTCACATCTGCAGCAGCCCTGTAAGGGAGCAGCAATGTCTGTAGCTCGCTGCAGTGTAACCACGAAGAAGCCCTGACATGCGTTTCATAGCTGGCTTGTTCATACTGCAGCAGGCAGTCACTTATACAAGGAAGTTTCCAAGTGCTAAATTGGATGAAGCGTCGTGTCTGAAGTGTCTCCACTTCACTTACAGTATACTTAACATATATGAAAAAAACAAGTTCAATTTACAGTATAATGGAATATATAGGAAAACTGGTTATGTGTTACTTAGGAAATGGGCTTTAATCCAAGTTTAGAATCAAAATTCAGTAATTATTTAAATGTAATCCTGCCATACTTGCAGTATTTGCATTTGACATGAGTCATTTTCACATCACTGCCATTTTTCAGCAGCTAATTATAACTTATTTGATAGGAACAGTGTTATCAGTCTGATATAATAAATCTAAGATTAAAGGAAGCATGATAACTTACCCTGGTTTCACAGTAACAACGTCATGCAAAATGTATTGGGACCTATTAAGGTCAGAGTTGGATCTCTTTTATCATTGATCATTTAAGGATGCTCCTCTGCTCTTTCTCTTTGGAATGCCAAATGATATATGATCACTTCTACACCGCTAGTTAATGTACACTATTAGCTCTGTATTTAAACATGATAATGTAATTGATTCACAAATTGATTTATTGATGTTAATTCAAGTGTTTCATGTATTAATCACGGTAAAGAAATTAATTTAGTATATTTTATGAGCTGTTGTGCGATCAACTAATGATATGAATTAATCAACTTTAATAAGAATTCAAACACTATTGTTCAACTAATTTGTCACTTTGTTAGAGGGAGAATGAACAAGGGCCTTTTGATTTACAACACAACTCTACCGGACTATTTTAGGGAATTACACTGCTTATTTCTTAGATTATAAACTGAGTTATCAGTTTAGTAGGTAGACCTTTACAGTTTAATCTACTCTTCCAGATCAGCCTCGTGATTAATCCTACCTTTTTGTCCTATCAAGATGTGAATTCTTATCACAGTTTAATACCAAATACTCTATCATAATATTTTGTATACAATTATTGAGAATGTGACCATGGAGGGTCTATTGTTTTGATCTGGATTGCAGTTTCTAATGAGCTGAATTTAAAGGGAATTGACCCAAACTCTGGCCTGCACCTTTTTTTGTTTACAATGTAGAACTTTACAATGCAGTGTAATAATAATAGTATAACAGTTTTCACTCTTTGAGTAAACACTGCAGTTGTTTTGCACTCCAGAGAACAATTTAAGTAGGTCATTAGGGGCTATGTCATGTCTTTAAAGTATTGATCTCTCCAGTCAATGGAAAAATAACAACCCGGTTATAAGCTACTTGTCCATAGCGATGGACAACATAAATTATTTAAAAAGGGCAGATTCACTGCAACTATGGAGCCATCAATCACAAGATATGGCAATGACAAAAAAGCTGTGCTTCACAGGTCCCTCCTATCTCCCCGCAGAACAATTCTATCAGCCAGGTGACTGTGAGGAGGCAGGATGACCTGATGTCACTCACATTGTTGCCTCTGCCTTTGAAGGGCTCAGCTCTTCTCTCGGCCCTGGAATGGGATGGCTAAATAGATTCTCTGTGTTTACCGCTGGCCTACCTCCCAGTGCACACTTCAATTTGTCTAACAGTAAAAGGTGGAGAGAAGAGTTGGAGTTTCCCAAACAATGGATGAATTTTTTATCAAATGGTTGAATTGAGTTGCAAGTGGCACAATATTTATTCATAGGTCTTTACTCAGAGATATTCCATTGAAAAGTGATACAACAAGTGTAAAGGTTTATATATCCTATATTGTCCTTATCCTGTGCTAGCTAAGGGTAAACTACATGATATTTCATAGTCCATCTTGTTTAATTTTCTCGCATTTATGCTCAATCACAGATATGATCAATGATATGTGTGTGATTTATCCCTACGGTATATGCAACTCTTTTGCATTTGTATATTGTAGCAGCAGACGTCACATCTTATTTGTACTCAGTTGTTAAGTGTAGATAAATTGTTATATAAAACAGAACTTTTTCACAGGCTGAAAGTATGAAATTAACATTTCACTGATGGTACATCAAGTACAGAGTTGAAAAAGAAACTAAAGTGACTTCTATTTGCAGGATATTTCTGGCCAAATAGACACCTAAATGTAATGTTGTATGGTATACCGCAAATATAGCTTAATTAATAAAACAGAGCAACCCCTGATTTTAAATCCTATAATCTGATTGGATGTGCTGTACTGATTTGTTTAAGCTCTAAAGTAATTCATGGTCATGATATGTGTCCTTTGTCTAGCATAAATCCCCCCCTAAAAAAATGAACCCACCACTGCATGAAGATGTACCTTAATAGCAGCTCATCAGAAACACATACTGTAAGAGCATCATAAATAAAGCCATGAAAAGGCACCCAACCAAATAAAAAACACAGGGAGATACTTAAGTGTGGCGGACGTGTCTTTGAGTTTGAATTTCAAAACGCAACTTTGATTAATAATTGATTATATAAACCCATGCTACATGAAAGGCAGGAAGAGGTGCCATTCTTCTGAGCGGCCAGCCAGTCAAACGGCACTTTGTTGTTTCAAATGCTACCCTGCATATCGGTACCATGGTCAGTCCTCTAACCAACCCAGAGCTGTGCAACAAAGACAGCCTGACAAAATGCCGGCGCTGCCCTGATGAAACGAGACATGCAGGGATATGAATGACTACATCTAAGGGGTAATTGCTGCAGAGCAGGAGCCTCCTACCTCGTTTCATTTAGTCTATTAGCAATTTATGGCTGGTCTCACTTAGCTGTACACAGGAGGGGTTTGATCTAAATTCTCATGAGCTTTTAGGTGAGGCTGGGACCCAGTAGAGAGCCTTGAGGGGAAGAAAAGGGTTTCACGTACCACTGTTTTAATTCTCTTTAGCTTATCATTAATTTGTTGTCACAGAAGAAAGGTGAGCGCCACATAAATCTAATTAAAGTTAATGGGATTATGATCCCATTCTCTGAGTCTCTGAAGTCCTGTTTTATTGCTGTTTAGGCAACTAAATTATTGTTCTGCTTAGTGCATTATCGCTAAGCTTTGCCTCTATGCTTGATTGACTCACTGACTGACTGTACAGTATTTGTACATAATATAATTAGATCATCCACTTTACTCTGGGACTGATTACAGTAGAAAATAAAGTAGATGCAATATCAGTATAGTCAATATCAGAGAAGTGGCTAAATAATAAGTACAGAAAGGTAAATATAGTACATAGTGAAAACTATCCTCTGCAGTTGAAATAATGCTGATGTCAAGAAACAGAGTTTAGCGGTCTGTGAAGATTTTGGCCACCCCGGTCGTAGTGCTTCTCTGCCTTGTGGTGGAGGGTAAAGGTGTTGGTGCTATCAGAGGCCCCGCTGGCTAATGCCCTGTGTCAGCCCCCCACTGACTGTGATGCAGATCTGGATGTATTGGGGTGGGGGTTCTGACTGGTCCAACAACAACAGGCAGACAGAGTAGGCCGGCTAACTCTGTGTGATGGCTTCATGCTGATCTGGCCCGGTGGCCAGCACACCAAGACATTGTGTTCGTGTTTGCTGAGACTTGGCTATGTTTTGTAGTCAGCAGTGTTTTGAATTAGAGGTTGTTTGGGTTTAACAGCAGTGTAGATTAAACACATCACTACAATTGTGTGGCCTAACAATGACAGAATAATTAATTTTTAAGATATGTGGGTTTAAATATATTTCATCTGTTTTTCTCACAACTCAATAATCTGCACCACAAATGTAATAGTATTTTGCTTATTGAGCTACTGAACTTTTCATTATCTGTCTATTTTTATCAACCATACACTGTGTGTAAGGTTGAAGTCATTATTTTGGACTGAGAACAAATAGTACTTGTCCAACATTTCTTTGAACTATTACTTTAGCTTAAACATAATAATGATTTTTGACCCAGAAGTGAATGCAAAAACAAAGTAACATAATATGAGAACATTGTCACATGTCTATGCAACACCATTAAACTGAATGAAAAATAGCAGAGCCTGTGCTATATTCTTCATCCTTGCCACTCCCCTCCTACTGTGCAGGACCATGTGGCTCTGGTGAATGACAGGTCTGGTGTTTGCTGTGAAACTCTCTGTGGCACCTCCCTCCACAGGGGACTCTGAACCACCAGCCCACAGGAGTGACTCCCACTGGGAGGGCCGAGGCCTTGCGCTTCCTCCCCTGGATGACCTCTGACACACCCAGTTTGTGCTTGGTGGCCTTGAAGAGACAGTGGTGGGGATTTCTCCCCAGCCAAGCAGCGGGTTGTAATTGATGTGGCAGAGACGTCAGCACTAATCTTTTGCTCTCTGACGGCCTCTCTGTAAGCCCCTCATCCACTCGACTCTGAGACCTGCCGTACCAACCTCGGCAAACTGCTACCTAGTCAATTAGATCTACCCTGTCTACTCCCTGTTTTGTGTAAATATATCTCCTGTAGACACCCAACATGTTCAGTTATCTACCTCGGCACATTCAGGGTGATTTCTTAATGCCGCTGCATGCCACTATCAGCAAATGGAAAGCTAGGCTGATATCTCTTCCCGCAGTGGGCTGACTGATTATATATGGAATAGGGGAACACTGTTGATTTTCATATTTGTATGAAGGATTCCTATCTTCCTCTACATACCGTGGTTCCCACAGTGCATATGGATATTGTAATCACACTGTTGTATATTGTGCGCTACACCTGGGGATACCATTACTAATTTTTTAAAGTGGGGGTGAATAGAGTCCAATGTGAAGCACTATCACAAGCACTGCTCTGTTATGTGTTCACTCATCCCTCAACAATGTCAGCAACTTTGCTTTAGAGGACAAACCACATCATGGAAAGAGGTACTACTTGTTACTTAGCAAGAGAGAAATGGGCGAACTGCATATTAAACCATAATCAAAGCTCATTGAGCAGAGCGGTTGTATTTAAGGACATGACACCTTTTTATGAAAGAAATATTTACTGCATGATCATGGTTGCTCTGGGTAGTTCTGATTACATGGAGGTAAAAATGGCACTTACTTAAACGAGAATGTAAGGATGCAAGGTTGTAAGGTTGATGTAAGGTTTGGATTTGAATTTGAAAATACTGAAAATTGATTTTGATCGCAGGTTTGCTTTGTTAGAAAATGTTTTTATTGTTTGTCACAAAGTCAGTCTCAGTCTCCGTCTTATTTAATATTGGCAACCATTTTTGAGTTTATCCAGTAGGGTTTTAAAAGGTATCTTAGGACTGATGGTGGTATAACTTCCTCCGTAGAGAAGCATTTAATCATTCAATTCAAGTTTAAATGAAACTCCATCCTAAACAGACTTGTATAGAGTACTAGAGACCCAGACTTGAGTAGAAGTTGAAGTGCTCTTTAAGCACCACACTTAAGTGGAAGTACTAAAGTATTCAACATTTTTTGTACTTAAGTATTGCAAGTAGTTTATTTTAACATTTACTACTCAAGTACTGAAAGTAGAAGTACAAGTATTGTGTAGTATGTAGTTATTAGTGCTGTCAAACGATTAAAATATTTAATCGCGATTAATCGCATTAATGTCATAGTTAACTCACGATTAATCGCACATTTTTATCTATTCTAAATGTCCCTTGATTTCTTTTTCTCCCATTATATTTTCTCATTTTAATGCTCTTATCAACATTGAAAAGTGGATCGGCTTGCTTTGTGCAAATGTTTTTTTTTGTTGAAAACAACATTGGCATATACATAGTGTTCAATTTCACACTAACATTCTCACTTGGAGCTAATAATCTGTCACACAATGTAACTAGTAGTTATTAAAGAAAGCAGTCAAAAGTTTGAGTATCATATTGTTTATATTATTTCAAATGTTTAGCCTTAAGGACACTCACAATTCCTTTGGCTGTAGCAGCAGTCACGGGCGTCAGTTTGGTTTGAAATGTGCTGGGGACAGAGACGCTTTAGGAACTGCATTTTTAGAAGTGCTGGGGACAGAGACGCAGTCATATTTTGATTTGACGCTGTCCTGTAGCTTAGCCTACTAATGTAAATTAATCAAATTTCTCTCTCATATTGCTCCTCATAACCACTGAAAACTGTCAAAAGCACACACGTTCTTATAAGACAGCTTGATCGCTTGATTCGCTCAATGATGAGCCAGCTTCATCAAGCCTGGTGACAGAGCCATCTACCTCTCTGGCAGTGAGAATGTGGGTTTGGAATGATTTGTAACATTTTTATAATTGTAACAAGTAATGATGCAGCACATAAAAAATGTATCAGAGTAAAAGTATTAAACTCATCGAAAGTATGTACTGAAGTAAAAGTGGAAGTAGGAGAAAAAAATAAACTCCAGTAGAGTACAGATACAGCCTTTTTGTACTTAAGTACAGTAGTGAAGTAGTTCTACTTCATTATTATACATCTCTGATCCTAAACCTTAAAGGAATAGTTCAACAGTTTGGGAAATCTGCTTATTTGCTTTCTTGCTGTGAATTAAATGGGAAGATTGAATCATGCCAGTTTGGCATATATTAAGCTACAGCCAGCAGCCAGTTAGCTTAGTTTAACATAAAACCTGTAAATGGGGGAATCGTCTAGTCTGGCCATGTCCAAAGGTAACAAAATCTGCTTACCAACCCTAACACATTACATCTTGTTTGTTTAAGCCATATAAGAATGTCAGTGGAAAAACATGTTTTTGTTTTAAGGGGGGTTATTAAAGAACTATTTCTTAGCAGAGACCAGTTACAACATGATCAACTTCAGGAAGTTACTGCACCCTGAGTTTAGTACCATTACCTCTATTGGAAGAGGAAACTGTTTTGGACTGAAGTATTAGTATATACTGTACAATCATGTCTGACTTAGCAGAACAATTTCTATTGAGTGGTGTTAGTCAGTGGTAGGGCTGTGCAATTAATCAAAATTGAATCGTGATTATGATTTCGGCTCCCAATGATCACAAAAACAGAATAATCGAGAAAAACAATTATTTAGCTCATTACGTTTTGCAAGTAAACTTATTTTCTCTTGTGTTCTGAATGAAAAAATAAAGTGTAAGTTTTTTTTACTGTTGATTTATTTTACTTTTTCCACTGTTTTTTTAATAATTTATAATTCATTCATAAAACATCTTTCCAGAAGTCAATGAGTAATTGTGTTATCGTGATTTCAATATTGACCATAATCTTTTTCCATAATCGAGCAGCCCTAGTCAGTGGTGACACTCAGAGTTAATGTATTGTCATTGTATTGTTCTGCTGCTAGAACAACTGTTTGACATACAATTAAGTTGTGTTTCAAAGCTTACATCTCCGAAACGGAGAAATGCAGTCACATCCCATTAAAACGCTTTGGTTTAATGAGTTTCCATCCAAATAAAGTCAATCCAACTGATGATTCCCATGAAAATGTTTATATGAGCACTAAAATGATGGCAGATGGCATCTGAGGTATCAGTACACTTAACTGTTAAACAAACGTTTGAAAAACAGAGACCTCAATAAAGCACATTTGTTGCTGTGATTTTTATGGAATCAACAGCTTTATCAAAATCCAATTTTTTTTTTAAGATTATATTTTGAGCTTTTTGCCTTTATTGGATAGGACAGCTTAAAGGGGCGCTATGCAGTTTTGGCAATTTCTTCGCTTTTTGCTCGCAGGTTTCTCTATAGAGCTCCCCCTGCAGCTTCGGTATAACTGCTGACTCCTCACTCGGTCAGTCTGCCGTTTCCTCTTTCCTCTGTTCCTCCGACAATGCTTTCCTAGCTTTCTGCTTCTTTTTTGCCGACTCAGCCATGACGATAGAGTGAAAAACTCCAACGCTACTTTGTTCTTATAGCTAGCCGGTTCCTGTATGTGTGCAGTGCCGTGAAGCAATTTGTTACATCACAAGACCTGATTTCACACGATACTTCCTGACGCTGAGGACGGCGTCTCTCCGGCCCAAAGTTGCAAGGGTGGTTTTTCCGCTCATAGGCGCTAGGGGGAAGCGAGACGACCACCATTCAACCAGAAAAAAAGTCATATAACCATTCCAATGACTCCGAAGCTGTTTAGTTAAGGTAAATTAAGCAAAAAAAAACCGCTTTGCAGCACAGCGGTCTAACAGCTGAGCAGAAAGAGAGCAGAGAGGGCGACTCGGCAGTTCACTAACTTGTTGCTCTCTCTGCCAATATAAGCTGCTATATTTTAGGCTACGAAATGTGCAGGCAAAATGAAATTCAACTGTGGTGTTCTGTCGGGATTAAGCTATAAGCAGAAGGAATCTGCTAGCTGCTAGGCTAAAGTGCAATTGTGAAACACAGCATTGGCAACGGTAATGTGTCCAACTCAGCTGAGAAAGGAGACATGTCTTTGCCTTCCCTACGGTGTATTATATTAAATGTTACCTGTAGAAATAATTCATAATAATCGGACACACAAAAGAAATCCCCCATATATTTAATGGACTGTCCATCCTCTTGTGCAAAGCTGAAGTGAAGAGCAATTTAAGTTTTTTTTCCTACATAATCTCTTGAATATAGGATAGAAGACAGTCAATGAGGATAACTAAACAATGATTATTGTGTTCATTATATTGTTTATCAGTACAGTTAATCCTGCATGCCACAACACCACAAGCAGCATGTTACTACTAGCGTTAGCTTCTGAGCCTTAAGTGAATCGTTGACACTGTCATGCACATGTGACTTCACGAGGGGGAGGGGCTGGAGGCCGCTGGTCTGTGTGCTATAAAATTATCGTTGATTGGAAAAAAACGAATGTAATTCGGATTGTATCTACCTGGGCTTGTCTTGATCTATCTGGGCGGGCAGCCCAAGTAGAACATATGTATGGGAAACACTGCTCAAGTTAGTTAATTACTATTTCAATCAGTAGAGACTTTGTTGCAAAAACGCAAAATTTATTCACAAGTATAACTTGACATGAATGGTGTTTGGAGATTAGACTCCATCACAAATATATTAATACAATAATATATTAGAAGGGGTCGGAGCCGAAGACCTCCCCCTGATGGAGTCTAGACACTGGCGGTGGTGTGAGGAAGCCCGAACGAGGAGCCAGCCGAAAAGAGGAAGGAAGCCCAGGGAGCCACGAGAGCTGGTGACCGGAGGTGGAGGGGAGGAGGAGGGTCGATCTAGAATAGAATGACAGCTGACAGAAGGGAGAGAGAGAGACACACACAGCAGTTTAAAACAGGGAAGACCAGCTGTGATTGGCTCGGAGAAAACGGAGGCCTCTTTTGATTGGCTAAAAGAAAGTGGGTGTTCCGGCACTTGATAAGGTAGTAAGAGACAATTAGGAATAAATTGTAAAGTCTTCCTGCATGAAATTACGCTAAGCTTCACAAGAATGATTTTGCAATAAATATTGATGCACATTGTTGACATAAATATTTCATCATTACTCACCTCAAATTAGGAAGGAAACACAAAGAGATTATGTCTCTTTTACAAACTTAAAATCACACCAAAAAAAATCTAAACTTGCAATAACATTCCTCCAAATGTAGTTTATTTTGTGATTGTACTGCTTTTCTGCAAACATCTGGTAATTGTTAAAATATCCATCTATATCGTCCTCTCATTTACTCCTATGGAACAGCTCCAAGATTTTTCTGTAGATGACCTTATATCATCTGCCTCCTGACTACCTTACTGGCTGAAGAGACTTAAGTTGTACAATATTACATATCTAGTATTTGCTTATAACTATTAGTTGCTACTATAACTTTTAAATGATCCATTTTATGAATCTATAAAACATATAGTCAATTTATTTTAATGTGGACATTCCCTTTAAATTGTGAGCTTCACCAGGCCTGAAGTTATGACATTTTCACACTACGCCACTGCAACAAACATTTCACGTTCCATTACAGTGGGAGGCAAAAATACCTATTTCCCCTATTTCATGTTACCTAATATGACCTTCCAGTTGTGCTTTTTCTAAACACTCTGGATATGAAGCCTGTACTATACAGTGTGTTACTAGAAAGGTGGCTAGGACAAGCTCTCTGCGCACGGTCCACTGAGAATTTTCTTACCTCAATAATTCATTATTTATATAATTACTATGACTAAATATTCCAACATTATAGTTGTGAATATTTCTAGAGGAAGGTCAAGCTGGTGATAAAAAAAAATGGAAATAAAATAATTCGCCAAACAGGTGCATGTTAATATAGTATCAAAGAGGGGCCCATAGAAAGCACACACAAGGTTAATCTGCTATGACTGTTGAAATTTCCATGATATGCCAGTTGAATAAAGAATTAGGAATGAACCATGCTGTTTATCCAAACTCTTCTTTTTCTGAATAACCGTATGAATTATAGACCTTTTGTCAATGTACATGCATAAAGGCGAGCAAGACTTCAAGGTTTACTCTTGAAATAATGCATTACTGAAGGGAGATGTAGAATGAATACATCGGAGTACTGTTTGCTCGCCCCTCTTTAAGATAGGATACAACCACTCAAACACAGGTAAAAGATTGTATACGATTCATGTAATTTATACAGTAGTTTGGAAGCTTTACTAACATTGTATGTTTAATGCGTTAAAATCAACTTTTTAGTGAAATATTCAAAACTTCAAAGCATTGAGAGAGTTGCTTTTTACTGTAATTTAAAATCAGCTACATATAGAGAGGTAAGATGTTCAACACAGTCTTATCCATGAGAAAACCCACTGCAAACATTGACACACTCTCCCCATGGCCTCACTCATATTAGACAAACTGTCAGAGAAGGAGTCTACTTCACTTCCTGTTGATTAAACTGAGTCATACAATGTGAAGTGGTATTATGTATTACCACAAATATGAATGATAAACACAGGATATGAATCTTTTCAGTCGTAAAGATGTCTGCCAGTTTAAGCCATGGGCAAGGCCCTACACAAATTCACATTTCTTGTTTGCATATTTGCATATATCTAACCCAAAAACTAATAATCTCACTATTTTCTATTTTTCATTGCTTCCATTTATGTTATTGACGATACAAACCTCACATTAACAATAAGTTGTTTATGGGAAAAAGTGCTTTTGACACACCGCAAGCTTCGTCGGCCTATAAAAAGTTCAACCTAAAGTTATAAACAACGCTTACCCTTCTTAAAAGAAACTTAAATAGGTAACGATTGCAATTAATCCTGTGATTAGCTCATGATTTGTTAGTTAATGACAATTTTAGGACTGGCTTATTGTAATCCTCATTGTAAACACAGGATATTGTCTCAAATAGAGACATGCACTGGGTTACCTTGTCTCAGTCTTTTACATGCCAGTGTTTATCAAAATGTCCATATATGAGTCAGGAACATCATCAAATGTCTGAAAATATAATGGGTGCAAAATGTCAGGGGAAATAGCCTGGCGTTACAGGATGCGATGCCATTTCCATAAATGTTTAATTGATTGTAATCCTTTGTTGAGGAGACATTTGCACAATGCATGGGGTTCACACAGAGCAGGATATTGACATATTGAAGTAAAATTACAGTTTTGATCTATCCGTGGCTTAATTGTCAGAAAATACCTGCTAAGGGCCTTTCATGTAGTGTTATCTACAATACATTCAGTGGCACAGAAAAATGAAAGTTATAATTGGAAGTTGTCAGTGACCAGAGTCAACTACTGTGCGTACTATATATGTAATCATACTTTCTCAGATTTGTTAAAGCAGCTGAGAAAAAACTTGAATTGTTAACAGCTGAATACATGCCATGGCCACTCTGATAGCTTTAATCGTTTTCATATGGCCATTCATTAGTGCACATATGGTTGATTAAGTCATATGTCAGCAGTGAGCAGCCGGGTGAATTACTCCTGAGCTCTCAGGCCAGAGGGAGGCTGTTAGAGGGACATAGTGATGGTAGTCATTCTTCTCCCCAGCCAGCCAACCAGCCACCTCCACACAGCCACAAACCACCTCCAAGTCAGGTTTGCGGGCAACCATCTTTGCTTGAGCTGCTCCGCTTGCTGCAGCCATGACGAGATTCACAATTCTCTCCCTTTATTTACACTCCATCGCCCAGGCTCCACGTAAGAGTGGTGGGGTCGCACGGTCGCAGCTGACCCCAGGGTAGGGGCTGTCTCCACTGATCCAAGCCTACCCTGCTGGGGGACCAGGCCCTGCTCATGTCATGCACAGTGCAACGGCAGCAGCATTTCATGCCAACATACAAGTGTCCTCCAAGAAATTAAGAAATATGTAGCATTTCTGGCTTTGTGATAGTGCTCTATAAAAAAAATGGATTGGAGTGGATGCTGACCACTTTTGTCACAGCAGACACATAAGCTGCTCTACCCACAAGCAAATGTATTACCAAACCAAAAAGCTGCTGGAGGTGTCATGTAAATACCTAACCACAGTTAAAGTAATAGGCTATAAAGTGATCTTTAAGTGGAGTTTTAAGCACCCCCATAATGGCTTTGGCTGCCTTTTAGCAGACCATGTGACTCCCCCAGAGTAGTGATTATGAGTCACGGATGAAGAGGTCTTGTGTGTAGGTCAGCCTGTAAGCCTCACTTTCACCTGCCAATCTTTACTTTCCTCGATACTCGGAGAGCCTTGTTCTTTTTACTGTTAACTGTCTTACAGCAGGTGGTATCTGGTAAATTATATCTACAAAACACTTTGACAAAACTTGGGTATAGCCTCGTGGAATTCCCACTGTGGAGAAAAGCCTCCGAAATTGAGAGACAAAAGGAAAAAAAACAAACGTCCATCTTATTTCGTATATTGTGGCCCAGTAAGAGGGAGTTACTGTATATATAATGTAGATAGTCATACATATTTTCCAACAATGTTTAGGGAAGAAAATTCCTGCCTCTGTTCTGGCCAGTTCTTCCCTCCTACATTACACAAGGACACTGATGCATGGTGCTTTTTGAATTCTGTATTATGTGAGAGGTCTGGGGGCGAGTTTCAGCAAGTGTTCTCTAATTTCACAGGGTTAAGGAACAGCAGATTCACAGGGAATACAGATCACTTAGCACAAGCCTGCGACCGCCCTGAAGTTGGCGAGCTTTCTCCCGATTTGTTAACCACATCCTTGTGGCTGGTGAACCGTTGAGACTGCCAAGGTGAATGTGCAGTCCCAGAAGGAGGCTTTGCTGTCATACAGTAGATCAGTGAAACTGTGATTCAGCTTCACCCGTGTGTTTATGTGAGTTCACTTGTGCATGTTCTTTTAGTGTATTAACCCTCACAGCATGTGCGTGTGCATGTGCGTGTACACGTATATATGAAACATGTTCTGCCTGTGTGAAAAGGCTCTCAGCTCTCCTGAGGTCCATGAGTCTTCAGGCCTCATGATCAAAGCAGTGCCATCTGAACTGTGCCATAACCAATGTCTACATCAGATCCCCTTATTACCACAGACAGAAATGTAAAAAAGGGGCTTTTACTGCACATTTAGAACATCTGTTGTCAAAATCAAGCCATTGTGTAAATGTATGTTTAATAAGAAAAAGAAAAGCTGATTTGTTTCTAGAAAATGCAATGTAAAATGGGATGGATTTATTATGACTCAAACCATAGACATCTAAATCAAACAGTGAGTTAAGCCATTAGATAGATTGTACAAGAATCCTCCCATCATTTGCCCAAACTAAAAGGAATTGTACATGTATCGGCGATAATCCGATAATCATGCTGCTCGTAAGCTTTTAATTTGATTAAGTGTGTGAAAATTGAGGGCAGAGAATCTCTTGGAGGATAACGTCACAGACAGCATCTCCTAATTGGCACTGGAAATTTACATATGGATTCCTGTTTAATGTTTAACCAGTCTTTAATCCACCCAGCTCTGTGATGTCTGCAGTCGGAAATATCCGCGTCTGTCACATGATGTGTGATTATTCCAAATACGCTCAGGCTGCTTTTGATGTAATGGTAACATTTACTGAAGCTTTCAAACAGTTAGATGTGGGAAGCGTTTTAGTCATGGTGGACAAACAATTCTCAGTATCCTCCAGGAATTTGATAGAGCACTGCTTTCAAAGGGCTTTCAGCTGGAATCCACACTGGCTAGATTAACAGCAGAGAAGTACCATCTCCATTATTGTCTTTTTACAGCAATGGTAATTTTACAGTGAGTCTTCCCTATTTAAATCAATCATCATCTTTGTGCTGTGCTAAAAAAATGACAGATTAAAGTGATCATAAAGTCAATTTTTTAAATAAAGATAATTAAGATACTGGACATTTATTTTGTATGTTTCTGCTTGAGGATCTATTGACTTAAGTCATAGCTGACAATGGTGCTACAATATTTATTGGGAAACAACTGCCACCTCAAGATGCGCGGTTCAATTTAGAGACATTCTTGCAGGCTTGCACAATGCCAATCAATAGTTTTGGATTAAGTGTTACTGGTGAGTTATATGAGGTAATATAGAGGTGAGAGATTTTTCATTACTGTACGTTGTCTTAAGTTTTTTTCTTTCGCTTTTCTTTTTATTTCCTCTAATCCTCAACTCCCTCATTGTTTGTTTTTCCAAAGCCTTATTTTCTTTCCATTTTTAATAAGCTGAACCAAACCATTTTCACTTTTTACAGCCGGTTTCACTCTTTCGGCTCTGAATAAATGGCGACTTTATTTCCATGAAATTCTCAAATGACATAGATTTTACTTTTGCATAAAAGCATGAAGAATGTGCCTAATATCGGCGGCATTCATCTGCTAAGTGGACATTTGCATGGGTGCGAAGTGAAGGGGAGAGGGAGATAACCACTAGCCTCCTGGGGTGACAGCAGTGCAGGGGGATGACATGTGACAGCTGTGACAGTACTGAAGGGGGGTGGGCAGGGACTTGCTGCGCCCCCTGATCCAATTACGCCACACGGCCCCCTGTCAGACCCAGCAGCTTGACTCCAGCCACTCTGAGGACAGTATTGATCTCTTGTCAGGAGGACCAGTTGCCCTCCCTACAATCCAGCACCGCTGAACACCGCCATCACACCCCCACTTACACCCGCCATCCGAGCTGCTATCTGCCCTCCTGCCAACCACCCTCTTAAATGACTGGCAAAATCGGGTTATGGCATTCAGGTAAGGAGAGAGAGAGAGGAGGTCAATGGGGCTGTGTGCTAAATACTCCCATAGCTAGTGAGGGAGAGTGCGTAACATCCTGGGAGTGGTGTAGGCGATGCGCCTGTCCAGATCTGAGCTCAGTGCTATACTTACAGGACTTCACTAATGGTCTGAGAGGATGCTGCCTCTCCTGGCTTGTATGAAAGCGTTTGATTTGAGATGACGAAAAGGCCATTGCAATTAGCAGGCTCTGGTTCATTTTGCTGGAGCCAGGACGGTTGAGACAGTGGCAGCTGCCAATAACTTCACTTACAAAGAACAGACAATTAGGCCAGGGCCTGTTACCACTGCTAGTCCCACACCTCCAGACCTTTACACCAGCCCTACCTCTGAACACCTGCGGGTCAATAGGCAATGATATTGTGTGGAGCAACAGCTTGGAGCAGAGGTTAATCAAACCACAACCACACACATCGCTTGCATTCAGCGTATTATTCCCGCCACAAAGGCCAAGAGCAGAAAAGGAGGGAAGAGAGAGAATATCCACGTTTTTTTCTGCATCACTGGGAGAGATGATCTCAGTAGGTTCTCAGGTTCCCAATAGATATTTACATAAACATTCTCCGCTTTAAAACACAGACACACAGATGTCTGTGATAAATGATTCTTTACTGTCCTTGTTTAAATATATTGGCGCGATAAGCCTTACGTAAAGAACTCACTGCATAACTTAAAATGCAAAATGCTCCGTTCTATTGTTGAGGATCCACAACTGATCAACTGATGCTGTGTGTATTGCACCATGAAATTGGGCACAATCTGGAAAGAAGCTCATAGTCACTTTCATGGTACATGCAATGTGTATCCAATGCAGAGTATGAACATTACCCTGGTCACTCATGCATTCAGTTGTGACACCAAAGAGGTTTGGTCAGAGGTTATTCAGAGGTAGAGTATCCATGTCCCACTGGTCGGAAAAACAACAACAACAACAAGTCTAGTGGAGATATGGATTCCATGTCCTGTATATGTCTGCCAAACTGTCTATCTACCTGTCTGTCTGTCTATCTCTGTCATCTTTCTCTTTGCGGTATCTGTCTATATCTTAAAGCTCTCTCTGAGACTTTTGCTAGTAGCATGACAGTATGTGCCTGAAATTAAAAACTTTATTTATAAATACTACTATTTTTTTTGTAATGCCTGTGTCAGCTGAATAACTGCAGTCAAGTAAAACTGTAAACAGCTCAAAGCATTAAGGCTTCCTCTCAAAACTAAATTATTCAAATTAAACATTTAAAAGAAACAAACATTGTTGTTTCAATAAGCCTTTTGACAAATGATTAACCATTCCATTAAATAATCAATAAATTATTTATTTTTTATTTTTGGGCTGTTGGAAGAGAACAAGCAAAATGGTTCATTCTTCTGCGGAGCTAGCTCTCCAAAGAAGACTTTTCAATTTCAGCATCCAATTTCCACGTTTCCCTCTAATGCAATACTTGCGTAGTGAGCAAAAATAGGCTGTGTCTGCACCAGTGAGTTGTGATAGGCTGTTGTGTTACTGCCAGACTTATATTCAGTAGGAGTGTTGCTTTTCTGAGCAAAGTAATCATTCATGTAATTAATCTAGAGGAAATGTGAGCAAAATAACAGAGATCTATCGTAGGAACGCCAAGTCGCTCCTCCGTAATATTTGATGTAAGGCATGCTGGAACAAAAAGGGATATGGGCGCACTGCTTCTTTGTCCTGTAACATAAATCAAGAGTAGTGCGTACAGGAGATGTTGTGTAGAAGAGAGTTGTCTGGCCATTGTAGCTATTGATATTATCCTATGATGGTTGTATCATAGAGATATTTGATATCCCTCCCTGGTTTGCAGTGGTCAGTGAATTCAAACAAAAGACAATGTGCAATTCCTACTGTCCCACTAAAAGGATGTATTACTACAATTGAATAGGCAACAAGACTTGCAAAGTATTAATCTAAAGCAGAAATTAATGTGTAATGGAAATGAAACCGGAAACTTTTTCCCTTACGAAATCTAAACTATAATATTACTGCAGCATTGTGCATAATTTTCCATTTTTCAAAAGAGACTTATCTAGACATATTTGTGGAAACTGTGTCTAAGCTTCAGTCCTCTGGGGGGGCGTATTCCACGGCAGCAGTTGACTGACATTCGAGGGCTGGCATTTCTAGGAGACGCACTGTCAATTTCCATATTACGCCACTGGTGTCATAGCCCTGTATATCTTACGAATGTTGATAGAAAAAGGTTGGTTTTTTTTCAAAGAGCTGACATAGCACTATTTATGAACCGACAAATGTCCCTTTACAATTCAACATTTCAGAGGACTCATTGCACAATTAAGTTTTTATTTAAGTAGAAGCTAGTTAGTAGTCGGTACCGATTCCCGCTAACTAGATGTTACTTTTTGTTCATGTTATTTCAACGGCCGCTGATAGCACCATGAGTTGCGCATCACTTGCAACTGCTATCTGCCCCGTGTCAAGGTCAGATTCCCAAAAAACATATTGCGCTAATGATAATAATAATAATTAATATTACTACGCAAACACACCCATACAGTTTTGCAGCTGAGAGAAATTTGCCCTCTTTTGCATCTGATTGCAATTATCCACGTGGCAAAGTATAAATGTTCACGATGGCAGGAAAAGCAAAAATGAAATTTTCAGAACACAAGATACAGGTCCTGACCGACGAGGTGCAGAGGCATTCCTCAAAACCTTAGGCAGAAATTTAAACGTGACAGAGAGAATTAATATCCCAGTCTGTCAGTGCTGTTGGTGTTTTTAAACACACCTTCAGACTGTAAAAGAAGATGGCACGATTTGAAACAGAGGACACCCCTTAAAAATGCGCTTCTGTTACCACCAATTCTCTGAAGATGTTTTATAATTTCACTGGAACTGGATGTGGCTATTAGCGCTTATCTTTGTGAATTTGGACTGTTTTTTTTCCTTCTAATGAGGCTCATTTGCATCGAAAGGGGCCAATTTTGCGCCAAATGCATGCATGTTACCTAATTTAAATACCTGTGAGTAGCACAGGAGCACAGAGATGCTATTTGCTTGGCAGCGCAGTTAGAGGTGCAGGTCCCCCTTGCAGGTGCTTTGAGAATTACAAGGTTTCTTTGTGCAGGTTTAGCATGTGAATTTCGCCAGTAAGTGTTGTTTGTCCTATATCATATATGGATATCTAGATAGTGTTACCTGTCTACTTGTAATGTGCAAGCAGTGTATAGACTAAGTTATGGAGTAATATATAGAGTCAAGGAGTAGGGATGCTATGGCTAACAACAACAAAACCTTTTATAGCGCTCTCCCATACAGCACCAATCAGGATTCAGTAGAGATCTCAGTCTGAACCAAAGACTGACCCCTGGCAATTTCAATTTTGACCAAATAACACAAGTCAAAACAAACACCAAGGTGAAATGTACTGATTTCTTGCTAATATTACAATTCAATTTCAATTTGACTTAATGTATTTAGGAATAAGCTGACAAATCGTCCACATTGTTGTGTAAATGTAGTTATATATTATAGTAACCACATTGCACTTACTGGCATTTGCACTTTGCTTTTTGTATTACTACATTGTTGCTATCTCAAATGCAATGCTCTATTTCAGTTTCTTTAATCAAAGTGAAATCTGCTCCTCTAGTATGATGCCCCACTTAAAACAAATCTAACGATATTAGACACAGAGTAGCCTCCTCTCAGGGACACATCATTGCAGCATGGACCAAATTGGGACACTATTTCCCTTTTGGAAAGTGCAATTATGAGTGTTTTTAGATATCCCAGTGACATGACATCTGTGAACATACCACTAGCTCTTCTAAACCAAAGATGTTTGTCACACCTACTATAATGCACCATCAAGTCACTGAAGCATTGGGTCCTCCAGAGGGGCCCAGGAGGGGAATCAAGAAATCTGTCGAATTAATAAACGAAGTAAAGATTCCTCCTGTCATCTCAGCTCTATTTTACCACTGGCTTTTAAAAGCCATTTAAAGGCACCAAAGTGAGCAGGACAGACAAGCTTGACAGCGACTCTTGAAAGAGCATCTGTCTCCTTTAACACTTAAATAAACTATGATACCATGTTTTACACATGAGCTTCATTTTAATTAATGAATTGATGTATTATGTCAGTGACAAAGCTAAACTGTTTAAAAGATGCCAGAAGCAATCTATCTATTTCTTCCTATAAGAAATGTGCCAGGCTTTACATTAGGGTCGTTTTCAATTTTTTTTATCGTTATCGCAATATCAACTGGCTGCAGAAATGCAGAACTGAGTACACTTTAATATCTGTTTATCGCAAGAAATACCGTTACCTCGATATTCAACAAGCTTATCACATATCGCATATTTTCCTCATATCGTGCAGCCCTACTTTTAATCACTCTGCATAATCCTTTTCTTAATTAGACATGGGCTTGCAATTATAAAGCATCATTATAGGTGTTGATCTACAGTGGAATCAGAATTACTTTTAACTAGTTAGAAACAACATGATATGATTATGATACACAAGGCTAAATCACGGTGTCTGCTCTATGTATGTGGCTTGAAGAGGTGACAGAGCTGTAATAATAGAAGTTTGATGCTTCATGCAATGCATGTGAAGACAAAAAGTCAAATTACAAAGTTGCATGTTGATAAGAGCATGGTTCGCAGTGCCATTGTAGATAAGAAACTTTAATGTGCAATAACAGCAGAGTTTATCCAGATAAACAAGCTGACGACGGCTCCTTATCTACTTCAAACTACACTTTTTACCTTCCGTCAAACAGCTATTTAATTGTGCTTTTTCTATAATTTTGTTGTCCATTTAGAATTGCTTGCTGCTTTTTATATAGACAAAGGATGCGCTAAAAAAATAAAATCCTTGATAAGGAAAGAGATCTACATTTATTCCATCTTATCTGCCTGCTGTAAACTACTTGACAATTGTTCATTAATGATTCCCAGTAAATTCCTTAAAATGGTAATTTGTCATCCTGTCACTTCATTTGTGACCTAAAATTCCTCACTAGAGGCATCATCAAATAAATTAATCACTACCCAGGATCCATTTCTCCCTTGTGCTTGCTATTATACCCGGCTCTCTTGTGTTTCTCTTCATTTACATATATTTAATGGCCCAGTTGTGGTTGGTTGTGCCATGCGACTTGCACAGCCCGTGTCAGGTGAAATATTCCGACTGCCACAGTCTTTAACAGTGCGAACCATGTCTTGTTCATTTTTCTGGAATACCCTAAACACAGGAGAATAAAGCGAATTAGAGACATTTTATGGAACTGTAAAATCAGAAGTGCACATTTTGCAGGTTTCTGGTTAGGGAATTACGCTAATAAGATGGCACACTTTTAAGAAACAGACACATTTATTTTGATCCAAACATCTGATAAAATCTGCTTAAACATTGCTCACGGCAAAAAGTTTAGAAAATTAGATACACTTAGTTGTCCACACAATTTGGTTTGATTTAATTGTATCTCATTACAGCACATGTGTACAGTACATTACCCACCAGACAGATGGCTTTGTTGTGTTCCTCGGGGGAATTATGATGTTGAGTGTGAAGCTATGACCAGGCACAGGGCTGAACCCAAAAACGAACAATTTCAGAGCCAAAATGGTCAAACCGAGATGTCTCTGCGATTTAATGTATTGTTAATCTAAAGTGTATTAACCAGTACAGACAGAAGATTTTAACTGCTCTTTCTTTAACATACAACTTTGGTGTCCTGTTTTGGTTTTCATGTGGTTCAGTACGTTTAAGATAAATAAACCGAAATCCTAAAGGCGGAGTGCAGTTTCCTAAAAAACCCTCTTTCCCTCTGTGCCAGTGGTGAAAGAAGTCTTAAGATCCTTTACTTAAGTAAAAGTACTAATACCACACTGTAGTACTACTCTGTTACATGTAAAAGTCCTGCATTGAAAATGTTACTTACCGTAAGTAAAAGTATGCAAGTATAATCAAGTAAATGTACCCAAAGTATTAAAAGTAAAGTACTCGATTCAGAAAAATCCTCACATTTTAGAAACTGGAAACGATCCAAACAGTTCTGTGTTTAATTGACTAATCATTTCAGCTGGACTTGTATGCCATTATATTGTTGGTTAGTTTAATTCATAATAAAAACATGGTATTTTTATAAACTACATGTGTTTTGTGTGCAAAAATCTTAAGTTGTAAACCAACTAGTAACTAAAGCTGTCGGATTAATGTAGTATAGTAAAAAGTTCAATATTTCTTTCTGAAATGTAGTGGAGTAGAAGGAGAAAGTGACATGAAAAGAAAAGACTCAAAGTCCAAGTACCTTACATTTGTACTTAAGTACAGTACTTGAGTAAATGTACTTAGTTACAGTCCATCACTGCTCTGTGTAATCCATCAGCCATCGAGACATTAAAAGATTCATTATTTAATGTCAAGTTAAAATAATTCCAGCATATTTCTATAAGAACATATATTATATACTTTATTTCTATATACACTTAACGCTGAGCAGTTAGTTTATTTTTCTTACAACATAAATGGGTGTTGAAAGAACTTCAGAGTGTCCTGGTTGCACCATTGTCTTGTGTTGAAAACACAGTCCTGGTGTTTTAATGCTAAATTTGGGCAGGGATTCATGCAAATAAATTACATTGTTTTCTGATTTTGGTAGATAAAAAAAAAGCCCAATTAATTGTATAAGCCAAGAGCATGTCATGTTTGATCTTCCATCCTCATTAAGGGTCCCTAACACTAGAGGACATGTGAATGTGCTAGGAGCATTACCAGAGAAAACAAGCCCATGTTGCCAAAGCATCCTCTCTCACCCAGCCACCCTGTTAGAACCTCACAGCCCGTTTCAAATGAAATTAGCATAATTAAGAATTAACATGCATTAATTGTTGTGCTTAATGCAAACTGAAGCCAAATGTCTCACTTACTGTAGAGGAGCTGCTAAATGCTTTGTCACCTCTTGCTTAAGGGAGTAGGAACACCCCATGCGCTCAGAAACGAAGAGCCACTTGTACAGTGTCCATGAAGCACCATCAGTGACAGATATGTAAACAGACACATCTTCAGCTGTAAGGCTTGGCTAACATGTATGCTGAGTTGAAGAAGGAACAGAGCAGTGTATCGATCAACAGAGTTTGCGATGTTGGAAAGATGGATTTATGACAAAGGACGTGGGGACAGGGGATATAAGAAGTGCAGATTGGTCTAACCAGGGCTTAACCAGGCAATAAAGTCTGGCATTTGGAGAGAGCAGAGCATGCAGAGGGTAATACAGCACTGTTCCACTTTGGGTGGTGGAGGAGCTGTCCTTTTTCCTTTCACTTTGTGGTCTGTCAGATGGAAGGATGATCAAAGGAGATCAAACAGATGCTTTTTAAAACCTCAGAAGAAGACTGATGTCCCAGACCTATATCACTGCAGGCCTTTGTCAGTAGGAGTTTAGAATGGAAGTTATATATAGGCGTTTTTCAGTTTGAAATATCTTAAATAGAAAACTGACACTGGTGATTGGTTTGTGTTGTATTATGACGTATATGTCTTAGCAGCACTGATGTACTGTGGGAATGAGCATTTAGAATCTAGTGTTTTTCATTTTTTATGAATTCTTGTATTCTTTTGAAATTAAAAGGTAGGATATTAAACCACTTAGGGCTGTAACTTATGATGCTTTTCATTCTCGATTAATCTGTAGTTTATTTTTTCAATCAGTTTAAATCATTTTGTCTATAAATAATAGTGAAAATTTGAGAAAGTAGTGAAAAACTCATCATAAGTTATGAGTGTTCAAGGTAACGTCAACTAGTGCAACCAACAGTCCAAAACACAAACATATTCAATTTAAAAATGATTTGAAAGATAGAAGTGAAAAAGGGCTTGAGACAGCAAATGTTTGATATATTTTGCCATGCCAGCTCTATGGATGGCAATGATGGTTGATCCACCACTTTGCTTCAGACTGTATCTCAGCAGCTATTTAAATGGATTGCCAGGAAATTAAGTGAAGAGATTCATGTTCTCCAGAGGTTGAATCCTACAGACTTTGATGATTCTCATATGTTTGTGTGAGACTCCCGCACCAAATTCCATTCTCAACTTAACACTTAAAGTTTCTTTACTGCACGTCGGCATAAATATGTCACTTTAAAGCTTGCTCACCTGTAAATCCTGTTATTCCCTTACAGCAATGCAGCATTTAAAAGGCTATTTTTTTTTTAAACGGGAGTCCGCTGCAGTGCTCCACTCTACATAAAATGTGACAATACATCAATACATCACTTCCAGCAAACTTCACAGAGAACAACATCACCGATCTGTTTTTTTTGGGGCTTTTCCACCTTTAATGGACAGGACAGGTGAGAAAGGGGAGAGAGAGAAGGGGAAGACATGCAGGAAATCGTCACAGGTCAGAGTTGAACCCTGGACCTCTGCGTTGAAGCATAAACCTCTAAATATACTATATGCGCCTGCTCTACCCACTGGCCACTCACTGACCTGTTTTAACAAGAGCCCAACCGATATATCGGCGGCCCGATATTATTGGCCGATATTAGGCATTTTCAAAACTATCAGTATCTGCATTTATAATGGCTGATAAATGAATATTTATAAATAAAATAAAAAAAACGGACAAAACACCCTTCAAGCGTTATGAGTGTTGGCGTTGCATAATTTGTCCACCAGAGGGCGCTCTACAACGTCCCTGTTGGCAACACTCATGTTTAACCCTTTAAGTTTCATATCTTTCGTTTGTATTTTTATACATTTTATGTATCAGAACTTTAATATATTTTGATGTTCCTCTGTTCTGTTGTGACAATAAAACAAACAACTTTATTTTTAAACTGCATTATCATATTATTTTAGTGAGGACTCATAAATATCTACAGATAACTAATGTTAGGGAAATCCGTTAGTTTTGTTACGGTTTTCTTTTTAAATATATATCTGGTCTAGCTCAGCTAAAAACACTGAATCCATCAGTGCTGTGGAGATGTCTGGCAATGCGAGACTACTGGTAGGCTAATGTTACCGACAACGTTTTCTTCACCTGTTCAACTGACTTTAGCAGTTTAGATAACACACTCGACGTCCTGCTGTTACAGACGTGGACTAACCACAGAGAGTTGCCTCGTTACAGCAGGGCGTTGCTGCAGTTCATGGCGTGTGCAACTGCAGAATGAATATAGGGGAAACACAATGGAAATTTGGCGTTATGTCAAGCATTAAAAAAATAAAAAAAATCTGGCCTGTACAAATTCCATTATCGAAATTGTTGACAATTAGCTGATTAACTAATCAATGAATCTATTAATTGCTTCACCATTAAAAACAATATTTACAGCAACCAATGTATAAAAGCTTATATTGTCAGTTTGAAAAAAAAAATGTAATTCCTGCATGACTTCATCTCTTCTCTGGTAACAAGATGACCACACTATCCCTTTTATTTTGCACAAAAATAAACTTGGGATCTCCCATTGTTCCATTTAACAATTAACACAGCGCTTGAATTAAGATTTTTTTCTCAAGTGGATTTTTTGCTGTGTTCTCTCTTTCTTTGAAAGAAGCAGAGCCTTACAAAGATCTGGGAGTTTTTTCACATTAATCTAGATTTAATATTCGTTTCAAAATACGTTTTCCCTATTAATTAAAAGTAAACCATGTATTGTATGGTACATTATCCCTCTAACGGCCCCATGTGGAGATTATGAAGTGGAAAACTAATGGTGTAGACTGTAGCATTTGGGTCTTGCCTGAGTCATTTACATATCTGTAAGGGGATGGCGATGTATGTGCAAATAAGCAGAACTCTGTGTGTCCCATGCTTTCTCCACCACCACCCCGTCTTCTCCCTCCCCTCCACGGTTTACAGAGGAAGTCAAAGAAGAAGTGTTGCCTCTCTTCCCTCAGCTAGAGGAGGTAATGAGATTCTGTGCACCCTCTATTACGAGGAGGATGAGAAATCTGATTATTAAGGAGAGGCATGTGGCAGTAAGAAAAATCTGTTTGTTTTTTTCTTATTGTATCACCCCAAGAAACAAAGGTGACCCCCATGTTCCATTCATTAAATCTTGCCTCCTCTAATTTATCAAGGTAAACTATCACAGTTTCTGCTGAGCTAATCAGAAATGAAACTTGTTAGGTGTGCCTCAAAAGGACACATCACAGGATTTGGATATCACTTCTACATACTGTACTGAGTGGGGCCTAATTCATTCTTCCCACTGAACAACAAATGCTTTACAGACATTAGCATGAGTGTGTTGAGATTTTTCTTTCATACAGGAAAGTTCATGGCGATGAGGATGAATTATGACCTCCGTAACAGTACAAGTGTAATTATTTCAAGGACATAGAGTTGCTGCAGTTATGGCTTTCTGATATTGCATTGTATATTTTGAGCCCCTTATTCTTCTATATACAATAGTATAAAATCTAAATCAACAATCCTTACTTCTTTACATATAGACACCTTTATATCACATGACATGACCAACTAACCCTGTGCAGATCACTTTATTATGTGTGGTTACATTTTTGTGAGATTTCATTCCAAAATACCACTTGAGCACCAAATAATTTGGATTATTATAAATGTACTTTTAGAAGTTTGTCAGGAATCAAATCAAATCAAATTCTTGGTATGTATTCTTTTTTGAAACATGCATGTTTTTCAAAACAATCTATAAAAAGCATGACATGTCATGTGTGCCCCTTGGAATTAGCAGGAAGAGCATCCCTTTTTTTCTGGTCTGGGAGTTGTTGGGAGCTATTTGGAGCTGTTTGGGGTGTTTGCCGTGTTTGCCTAAAGAGATGTGAGAAATGTCCCACACATCAACAAGCTGAGTCATTGCTGTAAGGCTAACCATCGACAACTCATGCCCATTCCTTTTCCAAAATGTCACATGAGCTCATGTCAACCAACACTAATAAAACGCAAATAAAACTGTTTAGTTTACACCACACATTGATCTATTTATTTAAAGAAACGGGTTTCAGAGTTACACAAGTGGAGAATAGCGAAACGTGGTGTTAAATTAACTGTAGTTCAGGTCTTATTATTATTATTATATTTATAAGAATTTTCATTCCATACTGGTGTGAAAACCATTGCATTCAAGCATTACTTCACTTAATCTAGAAATGATAGATTTGTACTATAAGTGGGCATAATAATTGGCTGTCCTAACTTTCTAATCTGTAATAAACACAGTCTAATAGGCATATTTTAATCCTATTGTGAGCTGCTTAGACGCATGAGTTCTGCAGGTGCCGGTGAGAAATTGGTATTTATTACTGAACTGGTAATCACACCAGCAACCTATCTCTGCAGCTCTTTGCCTTCTGACTGAGGCCATGATGTGCACAGCAGGCTCACAAAGCTGCACTCCCAGTTTAAATGACCCAGCTTAGCTAGCATGGCTGCTGTGACCCTCACATGACAAAGCCCCTGTGTAATTAATATACACGGTGAAATGCTCCCTGCACAGCCACTAACGCGATTGGAATCATGCACAGGAAAAATGTAATTGTGGATTCTGCATGGTGAACATTTTAGTCAAGTGGCATCTGATTGCCAATTCTTTTTCGTTTTCTTCTTTTAACGTTTGAGAAAGATTGAGATTTCTCCTCAAAGATGTAAATTAATCTTTAAAACTGGACATTTCCCAACATGGGGAGCTCAGTGGGGTGACACTACAGCCTACCGAGTTCATTTTAATCCCTCTGGGCAATTATACTTTCAAATGATGAAGTTAAATCTTGTTCACGCTTAATTAATTTCAACACTACATTTTAAGGCGTGAAAGTCTCCTTGTCCTCCTCAAGACAAAACTGTTGTTTAATAGGATACAGTAGCCTCTTTGATAAGGATAGTTGTGCTTTGTGCTGTTTATTAATTATATACTCTTTCTATTTTGTTGTTTATCTCCATGGCTATGTGTGTGTGTGTGAGGGGGGGGGGGGGGATTTAGATAAGACAAATGGTCAGACAGTAATACACTGCTGATGACATTTCTTTGTCTTTTCATACTTAACTGATGGGATCCCATGTGTGGACTTTGGCTTTATAAGTTATAAAAAAAATAGTTATATCAAAGATGAGTGGGGTCAGCAAACATTATTATCAGATAGCAACTCTTCTCTGATAAAAAAAAAATAGTATTAACAATGAATTTATTCTGGCAATATCCAAGTATGTAGTTTAAAATGTTGACTTGAGTACCAACAAGAGTTTTTGCAGAAATGCTGTTGCTGTGTATTTGTCTTTTCTAAATGCTGAGTTAATTAATGATATGTGTGCACTATTGTTTCTCATTTTATAATAAATGCATTACTGTACTGTCACTGAGTCCATTTTGACAAATAGGTGGGTGGATGGATATAAAAAAACATACATTGGTGGCTGCCAAGGGGTTAGATTTTTGAATTAATTGAGGGAAATGAATTCAACGTTAATAGGCCCTGACAGCAGACTGTGGCAATTCTGATGGCAATGATTGATGGTTGATGCACACGCAGGTTTATGACATATAATGCTTGTTTTGCTCTTGGTGTATTTTAAATCATACTTGTGTGTTCCTTTAAAAATAAATTAATCAAGTGAGAAATAAATAAATAAATAGATAAATGGAAATAAATGAATGAATGAAATACTAAAACGATTTTTGACTGAAATATTTTTTGGCTGATTTTTTGAGTCTTTTCATACACATCAAATGTGGTTAATACTGACAAGGTAGTGTGTGTAGTACTGCGTCCTTTCAGGGAGGTGGACCAGCCACCTCCATCTCTGACCCATATGAGAGAGGGAGCCCTATCACAGCTCTCATCACGCTGCTATAGTCACAGACTTCTGACAGTGGCGTAATGCTGATCAGATAGCTGTGTGGAGTCATTGCTTACATGTGTCACAACCGCCGTCCATGATCATGTCAGAGTCACGCTGTGCGCCAGAGCCAGGCTCAGGGCTCAGTGGACCTGGCTGGTTTCGCGGCTGACATTTCCCCAGCATGACCAGGCTAGTGGAGCTCTAGTCGCAGCCCCGGCTAATGTGCCTCTCCTGGGCCCCGCAGCACAGCGCTGGCAGCTGGAACGTGGGGGCACAGGTGCTGCCAGTCCCTGTTAGCTGTACAGTACCTCCTGGTGAGTCACAAACAACCCCAGCATGTGTCTGCTCTGATACCTCAGCTTATTAAAAGTCTAATGAATAAACAAGTCTTTTGTGTGCATGACCATGGATGTGCAATAAACTTATATTCTCTTAGCTGTCCTTGATCATTTTTCAGCAAGCAGCAATAACAGTTCTGTGGCATAATCGGCAACGACACATTCATCATTTTTAATTAGCTTAAAGACAGAGAAATGTTCAGAGAAATAATCAGATTAGATGCTTTTCCTGTTGATGTGAACTGGTGTTTATGAATGTCACATGGTGAAAAATAATCGAGGCTTGTTTTAAAAGGAGCCATGTTTCTTTTTTTGTTGATGGAGTGAAACAGAGGTCTGTGAAACGTGGTTGTTAAACCAGATTGATTTATTGGTTCTTTGGGCTGGACACGATTATCCTCTGACTCTGGGGATCAGACTGATTCCCAAACAGGACTGGGTCCTGCCACACAGTCATGACAGCTAAATTGTTTCACTCAAGAGGTTGTCCTCTTGTCCCCCTTACCTAAGCCACTTGTTACTAGACAGATATGGTATAATTGTACCCAGAGGAACTTGTAAGCCCATATTGTGAGTCTGTTTCTCTTCACGAGCATAGTCCTTTGTGGCACCTAAAACTGTGAAGAGGAGGAGGGTAGGGTATGTATTCCCTCTTTGTTACAAGCAATATTGGATCACAGTTTCATAAAGTAGAGCACCGTTTAGAATCACTTATTTCCTCTAGAGCTTTGTTTTTCTCTCATGGCAAATCTATTGCACTTGCTGTGTTTTGATCGTATTAACAAGAAACATTTCATGTGCATGATAAATGTTTTGTATTGTGGAAAATAAAGCCCAGATCTTGTTGTAATTATGAACAAACTTGCTCTAATTTATAATATATGTTTCAAATTGTAAATCACAATGCTTTGTGCTCTTTTTCTGGGAAAATCTCACCACTTGGATTTATATCTTTGGCAAGCTGCACATATCTAAGCATTTTTAAGTGCAGGTGAACACGTTGGAGGAAAGGATCTATAAATGACTCTTCTCCTTTGGTGTCTGCAGTGGCGGTGTCGGGGAGGAGGGGTCACTCGTTGACCATTAGTGCGCTCAAGTGCAGTACATTCTATGGCTTGTCAACTCCTCTACTAATGTGTGAGGAAATAACTCTATTTCCTACCCCAGTGAAAATCATCTGCTCGGACATGACTTACAGTACACACTGGTCAGAATACCTTTTTTTAATGCTGAATTTGTTACGAAAGCCTCATGATGACACTGTTACAGTAACGTGGTGTAATATGTTTATGAAGTCATACCCACAGAAAAACATTTAATGATGACGTGCCAAGGTTTGTTAATAATAAAAAATAATAATGGACTATTATTCATAAAGCACTTAAAACAATGTTACAGAGTGCTGTATGGCAATCAATGGCAATGAGAATATCAATAAAAACAAAACTTTTTAGGTAAAAAAATTGTAGGTAAAAATACTAGTTTTAAGCAGAAATTGAAAATATGACAGATGTAACAGATCTGGCTCGTCTGATGTCCTCAGACGGTTTTGTCTAAAGTGTTAAGGGCTTGAAGGCAAAGACACAGTTACCTTCTTAACAACCACTCTCAAATGCATAACCAGTGTACAGTAGGTGTGTTAAAATAAATAATAATAATAATAATAATAAACAAAACAATGACCATAAAGTAAATTATATATGCATAGCATCTTCTTTTCTTTATTTTTTATATTTGTACGATTCATTTTAGGTATATTAGATGTTGCTACATTCATTGATTATAATAAAAAACATGGTCTACCTTTTTAGTGTTTTAGTTCTCATTGCTGTGTATGCATTCCAGTTATGACATTAATTTCATCAAAGAACGATTAGGGAGGTTAGTGAAAAGAAACACAGTAATTCTCTTCACGTCACAGTGATCCTCATGAACAATAATTTTCTTTAAGTAATGCTGAGTGGTATAGAACTAACAAATGAGCCTCTCCATGCCTGCGTTAAGAGGTGCAGAGTGGTGAGGAGAGGGGTTAACCCTTGCTGTTCCTGTCTGTCCAACACCAACCCCCACCACCCACCTCACCTCCACCACCACCACCCAAGCCTCCTCCTCTCTTCCCTCCGCGCTCCACTCCTGCATAGGGCCAATACAAACAGCATTATTTATGCTCTGCAAAACACCCCTTAATTACTCATGAACTGGCGCACGCTCCAGAGTCCGCCGCTCCCCTACCACCCACCAACAGCCATTAAACACTCCCTAAAAGCTTGCTATTTGATATTAGCTCACTTGAGCCTTTAAGAAGAAATAAAAAATTAAAAGAAATCTGGGAGTGATTTACATATGCACAGCAGCTGATATTTATACTCGGCGCTGCGTCCCTGAAGGGCTTGTCTTATTACCTCTGTCCTAGCACAGAGACCAGGAAGGCCGGCAGGTGATTAATTCTGTACTCGCGAGAAGCCAACAATTCCACAACAAGGAGCAGAGGATTTCTAAAGGGCTTTTTGTAGAGAACACTCAGTCTCTTTACTTTCTTTGCAGTTTATTTTCATATCCAATTGTATTGTCCTATATAAGCTTACTTGTGATTAAGTGATAATGTGCAGAGTAGTGCTGTATGTGCTGAGATCGTTTGTACATGGTGTTTTATCTAGTAACGAACAGAGGATTTACTGTATATCGGATGTGCTTTATTTCTGAGGATTTACCTGCTCTGTGACAATTATTGCGTCTTTACATGTTTCAGAGCATCACTGAGGTCTTGTTGTGCTGACGCTCTTGAGCCGCTGTGATAAGCGCCTGACGTCTTTGTGCTCGTCACAACACTGAGATCAAAGTCTTCATAGTCTGAAGCCTCTTGTTGCATTCCTGTCACACACCACACATATTTTACCATTCATGAGCTCTAAGCAATCTGAATAAACTCAACATCCAGAGTGAAAACAGTATGTAGTATTTTATAATCATTCAAATTAAAAGTGTATTCATTGACTCTGCAGGAATACTGTATAATTACGTAAAATACACAAAGTCTAAATCTCGCCCAACAACACAATTGCATTTTTGCACTTACAGTCACAAAAAAAAAACATGAATTACTTGTACATCTTGCTTCTAAAAAGCTGGCTAAACCTCTAGCTAGGCCTTCATTAGTTGAACCCGCAAAACACTGTGTTCAACTTTGTCTCTAATTACATCATCAGATTCAAACTAGAGCCATCAGCTGCTCGCTCGCTATGTACTGTTTAAAATCCCTCTGTCTAATTACTGCTTTAGTCCCATATCCCTATGACATGGCAGTGATAGATCATTATTTTCCCCTGCAATTTGTTATATTCTTTGCAATATAATTGGATCAGATTAATTATTATGATTAATGGATTCTTGGGTTTCTGTGAGCAACCATTAATACTAGGGATTTTAAACAGGCAACATACACCAATTTAAGGTGCCAGAGCAATATATGTCTAAGCCTCTTGAACATCAGAGGCGTTATCTTAAGTCTGTATTTTTATTTAGTTAGCTTGCATTATAGATTTGTTAACCTGATACTTCAGAGAAGTGATTGTTCCTATTTCACAATTATATTTTAACAATCAGCACCCCTCTGTTTACTACTGCAGACATGGCCAATCGGTTCAATTTCAAGTTTATACCATGATAGTTTATTAATGAGAAGTGAAACTGTTTTGCAACGCCCTAAATCTATACCAAGGCTGCAATTTAGCTCTTCCAAAAAAATACTGTCCAGTTATGGTGGATGGACACTAGTCAATTCCCTGTGCATGGGAATGGCTCATTAACGGGGCGAGGCAAGCGGTGTGCGTTTGTATATGGCTGGCGGTGGTGGACGTGTAGAATGGATTTATGGTGTCACTCAGCCCTGGAGAACGACTAATGAGGGTGCGCAGGCTAGCAGCGTCCGAGTGGGGTAATTCCACCCACCATCCATCCAGCAGAGGGGGGTTGGAGGGAGGGAGGAGGGGGTTTGTGGAAGGAGGACACATCCCTCATTACGTGAGAGTGTCTCAGGAGCTTTCTTTAATATTTTAATAAATAACATCAGCCCAACAAGAAATTAATGAATAGTATCATTAATAATGAGCCCGAGCCTTGTAGTGATAGGACAGATATTAAATTGAGCCACTGTGGGTAGATCTCCTGAGACTCAGGATTTTTCCAGCAGCAAACAAGGCCAGTGAATGAGGCAGCCGTCCCTCCGTGCCAACAGCTTTTACAACAGGTTGAAAGTAATAAAGGAGGATTTTCCCAGCGATAGAGTTAAGCCCTAGGAAATCTGCTCATGTAGATCGCTATGAAAGGCACAGCCAAATGTGATCCTTAATTAAACTTTAATCAAGATAATGCTGTTTGCAGGAGAAGTAGTTAAAAAAAAAAGGTGTCCCCAGCCCCCTGTTTCCATCCAGTCAACCTCCCTGCTTCATATTGTAGCGGTCATAACCCCACTTATCTGCTTCTTAAACTTGTGTGTGTTTTCATTTGCGAAGCCTGGTATTGTTTCTTTGTATGGTTTTGATTCTGGCTTACATTTGTCAGGATTTCTCTCTTCTTCTTTATTTGCTCTTAAGTAAGCTCAATCTGATTTTTAAATTTTGCCCTCCAGATTATGCTGAAGAAATGAATGTTGAAATGTAAGTACTGTAATGCATTCTGCCTGTGCAACGTGAAGTTATTCCGTCAAATTTGAAGAAGAGGAAAAGAAAACATTCTTCTTATTTCACCTATCTTCATCACTTTAAGACATTGCATTTGAAAACTGCTTGTTCCACAGATTAAAAGATTGCTATATAAACTATAAACATCTCCTATAGTGCGTTGTGGGTTTGTACCTGAGCTAAGATAACACCATTGTCAACTTTACTGAGGTCTGACTGGCCCAAAATTAAATTACTGAACAGGTTTCTACAGTGGTTCAGCCAGCTTCACCATAGAGACCACAGATGAGTAATGACATTTGTTTTGCACCTTGAAAATACTATTATTACTAATAGAATAATAGTAATGCTTTTTATGGAAATCATTTAGTGGAGAGTTGCTCAGCAGCTTCATCTTATTGTAATGTATGCCACTTTTTAGCTACTAAATCTCAGCTATGCCTTCCTGTTAACATTAGCTTGGTGGATATGCAACATCTTATCTTAAAGGTAAAATACATTAATTTACGCAGAGCAGATTTGGGTCATGTCATGTTCATTTACATAATAGTATGCATTATCAAAGCAGGTAAACTACAGTACGAGGCAAAGTGCTTACACTTAATCATTGGTGTGTTACCTTATTACATGAAAAGTTAATGTGTCTGGGTTTCTGTATTCTTTTTACAGTAAATATTGTTTGCTGCTCTGCCTGCTAACATAGGATATAAGACGATGTAAAACTCAACTGTGGCAGTTAGCCTTGGTTAATTTGTTTATACAGACTGTGCCCAGTTGTTTTTTTTTTTTTTAGATGGAGGTTTTAAGTACATTTATTGGTCTGGATGTGGTTTTGGTGCATTCTCAAATCTGCCACCAGTAATAATAAAATAAAACCCTGTTTATTTAAATAAAGAACTTATAATAGTGCTTACTTACTTATTTAGGAAACTAATCTGGGTTTATAACAGAGTAAGAGGGATTTAAATAAACATTCCTACAATTTGTAATGTATCTTATGAATCCTTAAGTTAATAAAATCAAAACAGTTTAGTTATTCCTAGACAGTACAGTGAGTAAATAGTAGGTGCTGAATTTTGTCCCTGAAATTTGGCTTGTCATTTCTGTTCTGTTTAGACCGTATGTCCCTACCACGTACAATATTATATTCATTCCCTGCTGTATAAAAAAATACCAGTATTTTCTTCATAATAAAAAGTGGATTACTGTGAATCACAGGAAAGCATCACCAGCTGTCACAGCGAAATGAGACCATGCTGGCCAACATCTATGATGATTAAAAAACACATTTAGAAATGAATAATTAATTTTCTGATATTTGTTTATTTGCATGGCTGTGGTATTATTCTTTCCCTAACATGTCATTTTGAATAAGGTTGTTAATTAGTGTTTTTTAAGACAAAACATTTTAATGTCATTAAAATTTGTTCAGCAGGTGAAAGAAAAAAACTGTGCAGCACTATACTTAAACTAGGAAACAAGTTGATCTGTCCACTACAACTGCTAATTCTGCAGTAGCTGTTGCTCTTATTTGTATTTTTTCTTTCTTAATGAATTGCCTTTACATATTTGCATTACCTGAAGCATAGTCTCGCATTGCCAGACCTTCTCCCACAGCGCTGCGGAGGAGGGTCTGGCTAGTCCACACAGCATTCCGGGATGGGAGAAATACGTGCTCTGGTTTATTGGCATTTCCAATCACAATCGTCTTGGGCGGCACTAAACCCCGGACGGAGCCACGGTGCCTCTGCAAAATAGCCTCAACCTTTGAAAAGTTGTTTTAGTCGTGCAACAGAAAACTCAGATTGGACAGAAAGTCTAGCTAGCTGTCTTTGGCTTCACTCTGCAGAGATCTGAGGAGCAGTTAACCATAGTCCTCATAAATCAACTGAAGTTTAAAATTCCCAAACAATGAAAGCAGAAGGAAACTGACATCCGGCCGATATGAGGGACATCCGGCGGAATTTCCGGCGGCAAAGGAACAATCCCGGAAATGAAACGTTGTCGATATAGACTACCTGAAGCATTAACACATATATATGTAACAGTGAAGCAGTCCTCTGGGTTATAGATAGAAGATATGAAAGAGAAGCTATCCTGTAGTTTGTAAAAAAATAATATAAGTATTTATATCTTTTTTTTTAAAAAGGACATTGATACTTCCTTTGTGGTAAAAATGCTGCAGTCCTCCCCACCTGACGAATTAGCCATAGTAGCCATAGACTGATAACAGCGCCACCATTGCTTGTCTGGTTGACTCCGCTAAAAGCAATACTCAGCAGAACATGGTTTTTTCTCCTTCATGTTGCGCTTTCTGCATGAGTAATTACGTCCTTGATTTCTGAGGTGCAGTTGTATAGCTTCCACAGTAGAAAAAGCCAAAGATTGATAGAGGCTCCTTCTGTAAAGGAGTGTTTTCTTTTATTTTTTTTTAATAACCAAATATTTACCAGGTGCACCTTTGACAGTGAACCATAGCACCAAACGCCAGTAAGGAGGGAATCTTCATTTATAGTATGTCTTTACTTTTACTTTTACCTTTGATGTCTGCATATATTCATGTATTCTGCGATCCATGCTTCTGTGTAACTTTATAAAGACCGCAACTACCTTGAGCTGCACCTGTGCAACTCACACAGAATACTGTAGGAGGCTGACAGGACAAAGACAAATCACAAGCTCTCCAATTTCCATAGTGCTGTACATCTTTTAATCATCAACGACTAAACAATGAACAACACTGGGCTTGTGGCATTGGATGAACAAGAGCAGTGAGGCTCCCCTTTCCTCCCTTCATGCTGCGGGTGGAATGACTAATGCATAGAGGGTCATGGTGTAAAACTGTTGCCCCAAGGTCAGCGTACTGACACTTAATTGTTTGTCCTGTCATGTGTCACTTCCTTGAAATTTCATATCTGACCCTTGTTAGCCCAGTGTTTCTGTTTTAATCCCCAGTGTGACAGAAAGATCAGGACTGTGCTGTGATCAAGATGTGTCAGATTACTTGTGTTGGGTCCTGTCATATTGATGCTATACAAGCCGGAGACGCGTGTCTGTCATGTACAAGACTGAGGAATTGTCTCAGTCTTTAATGCTATTTTCACAGATTAGTTTCTAGATATTTATCTTAACAACTTAATTGAAGAGAACAGCTGTAGATAGTCTAATGCAACATCATGCTTTTCTCTAATTGGTCACTGAGGAAACTGAATCTCCTCACTCTGATCACTACGACTCTAAAAATGATTGTTTTCAAAAACGAACCACGTTACAAAGGCCCAACACTATCGTATGTACAGGGTTGCACTTCATTTTTTAAATCTATGGTAATGAAATTTGCAATGTGTGTAATATATATAAAAAATTGAATAGGCCTTTGTTTAATGCCTGTAGTTGTGCTTGTTTATACAGTATGTCTCATTGTTATACGTTACCTTTCATCATTTTGAAGCAATTTGGGAATAAGTGAAAACCAATACAAATTTGATTATGAATGGGAAGGTACATCAATCACAGCACACGTGTATTGCTTTTTCACTCGACCAGCTGCTGCAGCACAAAAAAGCATGAATCTTCAGTTAGTCAAAAACTGAGGTCAAAAACTGTTTTTTAATACATGTTAAGTGTATTTATTTAGTGTTTTTATGTGTGCCATATGTTTTTGTGCAAGGGTATGCACTGTGCACACTGTACGTGAGTTTGTAGTCCATGTGCTTATGTGTGTGCATGCAAGCCACTGAGTAACATGATTCAGCATCATCCACCATCGTTAGCTCAGCCTAGCACAGATCCTGGAGGTAACCGGCTCCGAAATCACAACATGTAAATAGGAACATGTTGCCGTTATTTTGTCACTTACTCGGAGCAGTAGCCTAGTTGGAGCCGGTTACCTCCAGGATCTGTGCTAGGCTAAGCTAACGGTGGAGCTGTCAGACAGAGTTACGACATGCACGGAGATGAGAAGGGTATGTATCGACTTGTCTAACTGTCGGGGTTACGGTGAATAAGCTAATGTCCCAAAAAATCGGCGTGTTCCTTTAAAGAATAATTTCAATTTTATTCTTCTCTACCTTGTCTTTTTATTTAACCTGTACTTTAACATTTAACACACCAAGTTCACTGAAAACGCGGCTTTGCTAAAAGAACGGTAAATTTGAGCAGTCAGATGATCATACCACTAGATTAGACAGAACAAAGGTGAACGGTAAAATTATGAACCAACCATTGTAAACATTGATCACAGTTTACAGACAGAATTACTTGTTCAACGTTGACATCTTGCATAATTCATAGTTGCGCACAGGGTTTTCCTGAGTGATTATTACAGACAAATTGAGTGCACTTTAAATTTAAATTAAATATTTGACTGCTCATTTCTTGCCAGTATGGACTTCACTGTAGCGATGCCACTGCATTCCCATATCTTGGTGATTAACTTTGTAGACTGCAATGTTTTTATGACCTGTAGAAAAGAATCCCAAAACTATGAAAACAACAACACACTTTTAGAGTTTTAGATCTTTGTGACCTTTTCCTAGACACACTTATTTAAAGGTGTCCTATAGAGTTTATTGTATGGAAAACACAATTTTGTTTACAGTCAGTGTTTCTCACCACAGCTAACTGTTTATTATTAAGGCCTAACAAACACATTTAGTGCTTTTCCGACAAGGTTGCCACAGCTGTTAGTTTACAGCCATCTTCAGGCAACAGAAATGTGTCACGTCACTTCTATGCTGATGCACGTGAGTCCTTGTGTGGCTGTTGTTAAAACACACGATACAAACAATATGAGGACCTGTTCAGCTAAACACGCTCTCTAAAATCATTAGTAGTCAAAACCTCCACAGGTTGCCTTTATCTCCAATCTGATTTGTGTAAAAAATACTTTCTACAAGTGTAATGGCACAGTTGAATAATTTGAAATGATATCACTTGTTGTCTATTTCGACGCATTGTATTTTGCTAACAAATATGAAATCAAACACAACAGGGCATATACCATTTATGTGCAGTATTACAAATCATCATAAACTCTATTATCTGTAATTTATGATGTCTTTTTTTTCTCTCACTCCTGCAGTTTCCCATGTGCAACACTGTAGGTTATCACCCAAGTGTTAACAAATGATGTGCTTGTGTTTGTATGAATGTATTGATCAGCGCTCCATTTGGGCAGATATCTTTCTTTATTTAGGATGGCAGGCTTGCAGGCAGGAATGGTGTCTCTCTCCTTCATGCCATGTCTTCTGTTTTTTGCCTCACTGGCTCCCCTAACTGCCCCACTTTATTGAATAAATTCAAGCTGTCACTTCCTATGCTGGTAGAATAACTCAAACACAACCTATAATAATACAGGAAAAGTAGGATAAAATAATCTTGTCATGGCTGTAAAAGTGATTGCTTGAAGCCATCGTCGGCAATCAATACACTAATTCCATAATTTATACTTGTGGCAATTGAGGAAGAAGGAAGCTCTTATATGGTATTTCTTGGCTCACTGACCAACTTTGACCTTCAATAGAAGTGAGAATGGGATTATTGTGTTATTCGGCTCAAAGAAATCACCTACAAGAGTGAGAGGCAATGTCTGACATTTTATGTTCAGGACCAAAACCTAAACTGATTAATTCTTGGTAAGCACCAGCTCTTGAGCTTTCACTATCTTTATGACAGCAAATCCCTGACACTCAGCTGACAGAGTGAAACATAAAAGCTGGCCAGTGATTTTCTCCAACTTATTTCTTTTATCCTTTCTTTTTATGGAGGGGAGGTACCTTTCTTCTTCACCCCGGAGCAAGATGAATTCTTCCCCAATGGCAGAACTCATTATCAGTTCCTAATTCTATCTGTTTCACTTTTCAGCAGTTGACAATCACAGACTACCCATTTTCTATTAATTATGTCTTTTTATGGGTTCATTCCTGCCTGCACTTTATGGCTAAGGCTATATGCAGACCAGTACCTTATTAGCTATTGCAGTCAACTACAATATTGTCTCAGACAAGTTTTTTAAAAATCCGTTCTTAGTGTCAACAACTATGTTGTTAGGATGAGATCTGTGAAGCCCCACGTGAAATCCATAAAGAGCAGAATAACGGAAGGCATCAGAAGTTCCTCTGAAAGGAGAAATTGATTGCAATTAGCAGAGAGATTTGTGAAGTGTTTTTCTGCCCCCTCTAGTGATGCTAATAACTTAATGATCCCTAAAAATGCATGCAATTTGCCTCAATTGGATTCAACCATATTGTATTTATGTGCCACAGATTTCCAATCTCTGAAGGTGTCATTGAGCGTCAGACATTGTATAGTAAATAATGGCATCAACAGCCAGGAAATACCACAGCTAGTCTGGGTTTAATATGTCATGAAGATAAAGCTGAAGATTTTAGCCTTGTTGAACTTCAGCAAAACTTTTCTGTCCTTTCAAGTGTCTCAGAGTGTCACGCTACAGACAATTATTATCCTTGGACATAGAAATCTCTGAAGGCCAATATTAACCCTTGATATTAAGACTCACTTTCCAGCGCAATGTAAGATATGTGAAGTATACTCACCTGCCCTGTAATCTTCTCAGCCCTGTGTCCGTGATATTATAGTATGTCCATATTGGACGATTCCAGCTTTTCTAACCCTGCAGTTAACATTTGCCTTCGTATTAACTGTAACCACAATCTTTCTTTAACGTTAATTGTTTTAGTCACCTGAAACCTAACCCTGTCCCTGAACCATAGATAATTTGCCATACCCACAATAGTTCCCCAAAGTAAACTATACCATATTTGCAAATCACTGATATTGTAAGAAGAGAGCATTTTAAAGTTGTCACTGGATAGAAATAAATTCATCCACTATTGACATTCTTTAGGATGTGTCTTCTGCATCCAAAGTGTTTCTGTTTTTATTTTGGGTGTAAAACTGTAGATATTGCCAGTTTTTTAGAACAAGGATCACAAAGATCCTTTTACAGGATGGTCTCTCAAACAAATATGTATAACCTTCTATTAGTTATAACGACATCTGACTTTATATTTCCTCTTAATCCTAATTGTTTAACGACTAACAATTGGCAGTAAAAAAGAGGGTTAATGAGTGTGTGATCTACCACGTCAATGAGAAACCAAAAAAAAAATCTTTAGGATCAAATCCAGTGATCTCAACTCAAACCAACAACAACAGTCTCTTCCAAACCAAAGTTCAGTGTCCCTGCATCTTTATCAAGCCAATAATCCAACCCAATTAGAAAACCCCACAAACAGTGACTGCAATATGTATGATTTGTTGGTAGAGAAGGTGGTCTAACACAGCAGGGGGGCAGTAGCAAGTGAGACCCCTGCCAAGTTGTTGAGGACAGAAGGAACTGGGGCTCTCATTATGACCACTAAATGTGTGTGGTGTTCAGTTACAGCAGGAGATTGGCAAGGAGGTGCATGACCTTTGCTATATTGACCTATTGGTTGACTCCTAGCGGGGTGCAGCAACAACACAAGAAACAATGGTCAAGAGGAAAAAATATAAAAAATATTATTCAAACTGATTTGTTTGTTCACTTATTATATGTGCATTTGATCTTTCTACTGTACATGTGTGCATCCAAGGCACAAGTGCACAACGTGTGTGTGCGCGTGTGTGTGCGTGCGTGCGTGTGCGTGCGCGTGTGTGTGTGAGCGTGTGTGGTTTTGGGACAAAGCGGTGTGGTGTTGGAGTGTGTGTGTGTGTGTGTTGGGGGGGGGGGGGGGGGGGGGGTTGTGACGGACAGAGGTCTCACCTCACACTTCACATCCCAAATAGATTAAAATATTTTTTTTCCCAGATCCTGCCTTTCCCACTGCTGCCTGAAGCAGAATGAGCACTTGTGAGGATAATTAAAATTGATGATATAGAATGACAGAGACATGATTTCTGCCTGCAGCAAGAGGTCTCTGAAGACAGTCTAACCAAACTGTCATGCCAGCACTATTCTGTTTTACATGACTGTTTCACCTTACTAAATTGATCGCAAGTAAATACTTTCTATTGAATTAAAGTGTGATATATCAGTCTGGGGACTTTAGGTTACTTTCTTTTGATGGAAGTTGTCCTTTCGTGACCCTCCATCATGGTTAGGTTAATGTGAGGGATTTCTATTGGACTAGTGTGTATTTTAGCCTGTTTGAAAGATCTCAACAGTCTAGAGGGGATTACAGTTTTTACAGTATACGTCGACTGATTCTTGAAACAGGGCATTTTTATATGTTTATGTATGTCAAACTTCTCCTATGGAGCATCTGTATCTGGTAAGGGTGCTCCGATCAGGATTTTTGGGGCCGATCACCGATTGCTGGAAGATGTATCAGCCGATAGCGATCGCTTTTATGAACTGAAAATTATGCCATTACGTAACATTCACACATGTTTAGAGAATGTATCAGTAATTGTTTGGCTTTTTTTCCTAGCTGCAAATCTAAAAAATATCCTTTCAATCACTGCAGACATTTCTTCAGCACACACACACACATACACAGATACACACACACACACACAGACCGACAGACACACACAGACCGACACACACACCGTCACACACACACGGACCGACACACACACACACACACACGCGCGTCAGTTATACTAGCGCTTCCAAAAGTGCGTGCGGAAATTGTGACGTCACGGGACTGCCGTGAGTATTTATACTCGCGCGTGGTGGTCGCGTCACTAGTTGCAGTCTTCTCCTGAACAGCGGTGGCACTAAGGAGCAAAGGCTACCGATGTTTTTCTTTCTACAGACTAGAAGAAGAAGAAAAAGGTAAACAACGGCAGAACAGGCAGCAATAGTGCCGTCAATGCTTCGATTTGATTCAATGAGCTACTTGGTGGGATCAAGCCTTTCATTCACCATAAAAGAAGTCATCTTATCCCAGTAAGTTTACAAGAGAGACTTGCAGTCAGTCGGAAAGTCCTGGTATCCGGTTTCTCAGGAGCCCGTTCAGGCTTCCTGTTTCCGGTTTGTCGGGCACCGCTGAAAAAAATACACTGGTGCGCGCCCTATGCTTGCGCGCTGAAAATCGGACGGTGGTGTTGAAATGTCTTTGGAGCTTTCCGCCTCGTGGTATTTCATTGGCACACACACTGCAAATCGCTAATGTATTGTCTTTTTCCCAGATAGCAATGAGTCGGCGCACCACCAGCAGTGCTCCAGAGGCAGAAGCGTCAGAATGGCGTAATCGCAAACACGTTTGCCGGTGCACCACTGGTGGCAGCCACTTTTTAAAAGCGGTAGCCGCCTTCCTACTGCCTTCGTTTCGCGGCCGACCCGCGGGCCAACTGCTGTTCTGCCGCCGTTCCGACACCTTGTAGGCCGCCATTTTAGCTCCATGTAGAAAATATTCTCACGAGTAGTGCGCTCTTAATACAACCCCAAATCAGAAAAAGTTGGGACAGTATGAAAAACACAAATAAAAAAAAGAAAGTAGTGATTTCTAAATGTACTTTGACTTGTATTTCATTGGAGACAATGTGAACACAAAATATTTCATGTTTTGTCTGGTCAATTTAATTTAATTTGTAAATATACATCCTTTCCTGTCATTCAGACCTGCAACACATTAAAAAAAAGGTTGGGACAGGAGCAATTTAGGGCTAGTAATCAGGTAAATTGGTTAAATAATGATGTGATTTGAAACAGGTGATGTCAACAGGTGATTGTAATTATGATTTGGTACAAAAGCAGCATCCAAGAAAGGTCTAGTCCTTTAGGAGCAAAGATGGGCCGAGGATCGCCAGTTTGCCAACAAATACGTGAGAAAATTATTGAAATATTTAAAAACAATGTTCCTCAAAGAAAGATAGGAAGACATTTGCTTATTTCACCTTCAACAGTGCATAACATAATTAAAAGATTCAAGGAATGTGGAGGAATTTCAGTGCGTAAAGGACAATGGCGCAAGCCTAAGCTGAACAACCGTGATCTCCAATCCCTCAGGGGGCACTGCATCAAGAATCGTCATTTATTTATAAGCGATATCACCACATGGGCTCAGGACTGCTTTGGCAAACCTTTGTCAAGTACCACAATACGTAGTTACAGCCACAAATGCCAGTTAAAACTGTACTGTGCCAAAAGGAAGCCCTATGTTAACAGTGTCCAGAAGCGCCGTCGGCTTCTCTGGGCTCGGAGGCATCTGGGATGGACCATCACACAGTGGAAACGTGTACTGTGATCAGATGAATCAGTATTTCAGGTATTTTTTGGGAGAAATGGACGCCATGTGCTCCGGACCAAAGAAGAAAAGGATCATCCAGACTGTTACCAGCAACAAGTCCAAAAGCCAGGGTCTGTCATGGTATGGGGTTGTGTCAGTGCCCTTGGCAAAGGTAACTTGCACTTCTGTGATGGCACCATTAATGCTGAAAAGTACAGATTTTGGAGCACAATATGCTGCCTTCAAGAAGACATCTTTTCCAGGGACGTCCATGCATATTTCAACAAAATAATGCAAAACCACATTCTGCACACATTACAAAGTCCTGGCTGCGGAGGAAGAGGATACGGTTACTTGACTGGCCTGCCTGCAGTCCCGACCTGTCTCCAATAGAGAATGTGTGGCGCATTTTGAAGCGCAAAATGCGACAACGAAGACCCCGTACTGTTGCCCACCTTAAGACTTGTTTGCAGCAAGAATGGGACAATTACACCTGAAACACTTCATCACTTGGTGTCTTCAGTCCCTAAACGTCTTTTAAGTGTTGTGAAAAGGAATGGCAACATTACAAAGTGGTAAATGCTTTACTGTTCCAACTTTTTTTGAAATGTGTTGCAAGAACCAAAATAGGAATTTAGTTTTTTGAAAAAACAACAATAAAAATCATGATGAACACATTAAATGATGTGCTGTTGTATTGTCTGCAATGAAATACAAGTCAAAGTACATTTAGAAATCACTACTTTCTTTTTTTATTTGTGTTTTCCATACTGTCCCAACTTTTTCTGATTTGGGGTTGTACATCCATGGTAGTGCGTCATCTGATCGGCCTATCTGATCGGCATTTATGGAGACCACCGATCAAACTATTTAAAACCATTATCGGCCGATACCGATCGGTGACCGATCAATCGGAGCACCCTTAGTAACTGGTGTGGTTTACCAAAAGGCATTATGTTACAAATTCATTCCAGCGATTTAAAATTATTTGTATCCAGAATATCAGTTTTCTATTTTGTGTAATGTAGGTTTGTATCATTCTAGGAATCTGTGTTGATACTTCTTCCACTTGTGCACAGGTGAAAAGATAATGTCAAACTAATTATCTGACTGCAGGGTGTCAAAATATGAGAGTGCTCAGCTTTTGATTATTCATGAGTTTTAAAACTTTCATAATATTTAAATGTGTTAGTTTGTGAGAATATGATGGATTGGCTGTTTTTGAATTATAGTTAATTATTGCACTAAATACACAATTAAGGGCAAGTTATCCCTCTGTAGATAGACTCCCCTGCACATTGATCTTTATCTTGGTCAACTCAACTTCCTCAACATGTTTTGTGCTGGCTCATTGATACGGTCATTTGATTATTCATAACACATGTCATTTTAGTCCTGAGTGGGAGCAGCTTGCTCCTGTTTCTGGTTTATTTGAAGGAGCTGAACAGCTGTCAATGAGAAGAGCAGGGGGACATAGGGCTAGACATGGGGCAAGGTGGGGGGATGGTAAGCCACTAAACCCCCACCAGGGTCCATCTAAAGATAAATATTGATTGCGGACAGTTTTAATTACTTCCTTAAATTGAGCAATTTAGGTGTTCCCAGTTGGTTCCCTGTGAAAAATCCATGTAGAATTCCATGTTGAGGGAGAGGAAGAGGGTTGAGCATGGCGCACCATAAATCACTGCAAATACATAATTCATTGGAAGCATGTGAAAAGGACAAGACAAGATTCTTTGGATCATTGAAGACAGCGTTTCCACATGGTCTTTCCATGTAGTGAGATTACCACTTTGTTTGTGCAGGCCTCAGAAATGTGTTACTTCCTTCAACTTGCACTCTCATCTGAATAATGCTGAATGATGAATGTGCTTCCTTTCAGTTTTATTCTTATGCATTTAATTTTCTGATTTGTTTGATTTGAAAGGATATTTCAATAAAGCAAATCATTTTAATTATACTGGGGATGGTCAAAATAGAAGGAACAACAGCATTAGGATTTTACTCAGGAATAGAATCACTGCAGTAGTGTGGGTTTCTATTTCTGACATACTCTATGTCCACTCATCTTTAGAAGGCCAAGGTCAGTTCTTATCTCCACAAATGTGAAGACTACTCTGATTTTGAGTCATTTGGCATGCTAGTTCTATTACAGCATAGGAAATACTCGCTTGGACGCTGTTTCAGTATCTCCTAAATGCAGAACAGGGATCACATCTTGTTACACAGAAGACCTTGACATGTAGGTAACATTATCGCTCTACTATTCAATTGATTACTACTAATAGGTTTAGCTTGAAAGATAATTTCTTTCAATAAAGATATGCATCATGGGATGAAGATGGTCACTCTGAATTAGAATTTATCTGTCATATTATGGGTTTATCTGATTGATTCCATGTCAGGAAATGTGCACTATTACATTTGTACGGTGTTGCCTTCATCATATCTGATGTCTCTTATTTCCTTTTATCTTTTTATCCTCCAAGAAGCCGACTGAAGGCCTTTGCACACCAAGTGTCATTTTTTATTCTGTCATCTGATAAAATGTGTTACCCACAAAAACCTTGCACACTGAGTCCGATGTGTTTTATCATTCTATTTGTTGTGAAAATTTGCAATACAAGACAAACAGTGAGGATGATTTTGTGGTTGCATTCTTCTAAAAGTCAAAGCCTGCTAGCAACTGAATTAATAACGTGGGTGCAATGGATAGTACTAGTCCCAAACAAGGCTAATTAATGCGTGACATTAGCAAGTAGCTATTGGTTAGCTGCAATCAGTGTCAAATCTTTCGTACATCCTTTTTTTGCGATCAGTACCATCCTCGATTTCAAGCTGTTTTCCAATCACCTGCCACAATCTAATTACGCATTTCTGTATTCTGTTCTTTGTTTGTCGTAAAGTGCTTTGTGCTGGGAGACTTGAATCAGCTTATCAGATGCCATTTTGGATGATTACGTTTTGCACGTATGGTGGCTCAAAGGCTTCTGATTTTCCAAAAAAACTTTATTAACGGACAAAGTTTCAGAGTCAATGTGTAAACGTGATTGAAACGTGAGGTTGTATTTATTTTTTAAACCTCATGGTGACGCTAGAGGAAAAGTCAGGGCATCACCAAAGTCAGTAGGATTCATCCACTGGGGAACACAAATGTCTATACCAAATTTCATGTCAATCCTTGTAATCGTTGTCGAGAGATTTTAGTCTAGACCAAAGGGGTGGAACAACCCACAGACCTTTACATGCTGCCAGCATGGCTGAAAATAATCTCACTATTATATCTAGTTGTATCTTTTTTGGAGCTTTCCATTGCATCTTCCTCAGCAGGTGGAGTTTGCCCAGTTGTCGTGGAAATGGGAATTTTTTGGTGCACATTATGGACTTCTCATCTACATTGGCCTAAAACTTGAAACCGAGCAGTAGCCCAGATGTTGTGTGTGGTGGCACCGTGTCGGTGTGACTGCAGCCTGTAAATGGCAGCGCCCACTCTTTCTTTCTCAGGACTGACCTGCAGTCTTTCTTTGGCTTACCTGTGGGACAGACAGCACAGCTTTCACACACATCTGTCCCACATTCACACAGCAGGACCCACTCCCCTGGGACCCAGCTCTCCATACCACCAAATAGATTGGTCACTGGAATTACACAATTGATGTTTCCGGACAAGGCATTACTCTGTTGTATTGTAAAGACCCCTACACTGACCTGTGCATGGAAGCATAGGAGGACGGATTTTTACACTCTGTTCATCAGAGATGCCACAGGCAATTGGCTTGGAATTTTTCCTGTCCCTTTCTGTATTAAAAAGAGGAGAGTGAGAGGTAGCTGACTGAAGCACTGACCTTAATCTGAAGGATTGTGCTGTTATACGCAGAGGGGAGTCTGGTCAGCTGTGCTACACAAGGTCATTGTCCATCCATAGCATGATGGTGGCTGAGGAATGCATACAAAGTGAAGTATTAAATGTAGATACTCTAAGTGTGGCGTCTCACTCACTCGGGAGAACAGTTTCAGGTTGATGTGGTTTGTTCAAGTACTGATATTTCACAGAGAATACAATGTCCCATTTGTATTCAATGAAGATGCATGAAAATAGTGTTGAAAAATATACAGAGGAGATATTGCACAGGCAGCAAGTATTCTGAAAGACCAGTGTGAGTGCATTTTTCATGCCTTTTCTTACATTATTATAATACTGCAAACAAAAAGCAAAAAAAAACTGAATGGTGTGTGTGTGTTGCAATCAGTTATTGTTGTTTGATGTGTCTGTTGTTTTGTGCTTTCTGGCCTATTTCACATTGTTATTCATGTGAGTTGATCAGCATACATACCATACATCAATAGTGTAAACACACTTTGCCTCGGCCTACAGATGACGAGGATTGTTCTTAAACAAACTCAAATGAATAAATAATATGTCAAGGAAGTGCTTATACTCAGATCCATAAATTACCTCTGCAGGCCCCCACACTTTCCTCCATGACATCGGTGTGAGTGAGAGTCACGCCTGTGATTACGTCGCTCTTCTTCTTATGCACCAGACTGACAAGCCCATGTCGGGGAGGGGGTGTGAAGGGGGTGTGAAGGGGGTGGAGGGGTAGACAAGCCCCTCGCTCTGAGTGCTAATGGATGATTGGAGGCAGGATAGGAGGCTTCAGTTCTGTCTTTCATCCTGGCCTGCTTTTGACCCGGAGTGCTAGCAGTAATCGGCCCGGCAGAGGGGTAATCATTCCCCGCGTGCAGACTCTGATAAGTTGGAACACCTTCCCCCGGCAGCGGAGGGAGCTCCCGCGGCCTCCCTGGTTATCGCTGTCCCCGGCACCCCTTCAAGAGGCTGCGTTGCCTCCTCTCCCAGGCTCAAAGGCTCCATCAACAGCAGCTCTCTGTGCCGCTTTCATCTGACAGAGCACATAAGCCGGTGAAAGGGAGGAAAAATAAACTGGGTTCTATCTCTCAAATTGTGATCTTATGAATTTGATTGGGTCACTTTTAAAATGTAACTGCACAATTTGTTATTTTCCCCTGTTTCCCTTTCTCTGTTAATATCTGTGGCGATAAATTGCTTCGATTGACAGGCTCATTTTTTTGTTGTGTGCTTCTGTATTTGTGATAAGGGAGCAAACCGTGGTCACCTGAAGGGGCTGAGAAGTTCTCTGAGGCTCAACTGCTTTTGCTCAACACCTTTCATGTAAGCCACTGTGAAAATTGTTTGGCTTATTTTGTTGAGGAAAATCCCCATGTTTTGTTTGATTACATTTTGTTATGGTTTTCCTTCCATTTTTCAGAGAACTTCTTAAGCCTGCCGAGATTACTGTTTAATAGGGATGATATTGTGCTGGCTTTATTGGCTATTTGCAGCTGCACCACCGGCTCATTTAATAGCCCCGTCGGTTGTTAAAGGGATTACACAGCTGCCACACTCTAGTGTGTACGGTGGGCCTCCGGTGGAAAAAAAGACTATTGCCTGAAATGGGAAGACAGAAAGGAAAATAATTTTCTGTAGTTTTTCAGAAATGTGTGATCATACATGCAAAGTTTGCCTGCCACATTCAAATTACCTGCTCGCCCCTTTGTGATCTGACTCTGATGATTTCCCATTCCATATCTAAGTGACCTTTAGAAGGCCAGAGGCACTACCCAACATTGATTAAATAAATTGATCCCCACACATTCAAAGGATATTAATTAGACATGGAAAACAAGTGAATGAACACAAATAGCTCTTAGTTTAAATGCAAATAAAACATTGAGGGGGATTTGAGAAAGCCCAATGACACACACACAGAGCTGAAGTCTCTTGATATCCTTCAAAATGGGGAAGCATGTTCACAAACCTTCCCTGTGTGGATTAGAAAAGTAGTTCAAATCATTTTACTGAATTAATATGATTGTTTAATGGCTTTGTGTAAATCATTTTCTTCTTAAACAGTTCATGTCCAAAGCAAAACAAATCTGCATGATTACTCACTACATTTGCGGCTTAAGACCAATACATAGCCTGACTGAATCTGTCATCTTTGAACCAGGACGCATGCTGAGATGTCGTACTTTGGTGGCCTGTGACTTGTCCATGTCAGCAGCAGCTGCCAAATAGGTTTCAATCGAGAGGGCAGAGTCATACAATATGTGCCAAAGCTAACAGCTGTTAACTACGCAACCTGCAGGCTATGAACTGCAGCTCTGTCCATTGTCAGTCTTTCCACAGTTAAATATTCCAGGAGGAATTTGTTACAACAAGGCCATACATAACGGGTGAAAACCCTTTACACCAATATTGCTCTCAAAATTGGCAGCATGAGAAGGAGGGACATGAGGGATGCTTGAGAGCAGTACCCTATCGCTCTCAGCCCCCTGGGAGCCACTTGGCCAGCTTTCATCCACATAATTATAATAAATTTGACATTTCATAGATAATATTGATTTCTTTATTTTAGCATTTCACCATAGGTGACAGTCTAGTGTCAAGAATGAAATTTCTATTGATCTTCTGCGCATTAATCCCTCATGTGTATGTGATCATTTTTATAAGACCTTTTACTGCACATAAATCAATATTTCATATTTCCAGCCATGGCAGAGGAGATGTCATATTTGTAAACTGTGTCTTGACACTAGCAATTCCTTTCTTGTTCAGCTGCAACTGTGCAAGACCAGTCAATTTGGGGTGGTGGGAGCAGAGGCACAAGGGAAGAGGGGAGGAGGGGGTGGAGGACAAGAATTTGTAGTCTGCAGCTTTGGTCTGGCTGGGAGGAGCTGAGTGCTTCTTGAGATACGTACCGCATCATTGATGGTGAAATATCATTTTTAGAATTAATTAGCCTGCAAAGTGATGCGGGGCTGTTAATAATGGAAATAAACTGGCAAATCATTCAAATTGATTAGCTCAGTGCTAGTAATAGCATATTGAACACTAAATTGTCTGGTAATTTCTGGCTATCTTTTTTTCTCAGATTTTAAAGATTACACTTAAATCCCAACAGTGTGCTGATGTTAATCAAGAACGAAAACACACAGTACATCTGATTGTTACTAACTTTTGATCAGCGAGTCTTTGACATATATGTATTGTGGGGATGTAGTTTTTTTAATTTAATTTTATAACTTTTTTTAGTAGCATTTTGACTTGCGTTAATGATTTTTCTGAAGGACCTAAATGTATTGGTGCTTTGATAATTAGATGTATATTGTGATCAAATACTTACTATACACTTATACTTACTATTACAAAACACAGCCATATGGAATATTTTAAACACAGCAGAAATGTTCAAGGCCTACATGTCCAGAATCCTGAAAGTGTCAGAATGAGTGACTTGTTTTCCACAACGATTTAAAAGCAAATTTCCCCGCATACTGGAATGTTGCTCTCAGCTGCAGTGTAACATGACAATAGCCATGGAGAATGCACAACTGTTTGGTGAAAAATATGATCACCTGAATGGTGCAGACACCTGACCTTTTCTCAGTCTCCCTTAACATGTCCCCTCCATACAATCAGTATGAGAGCGCCGCACAAGAAAGGCCAGTCCATTAAGAGAATATGCTAATTTTGCCATCCGCTCCTAATTGATGCCATTTTACCAAGTAAACAAGACTTCTGTCTACAATGGATGTGTTTCTGCCAGTTAAAAGGATATTTCAGATCGGCTTTTTCCTGTAATTTTCTCTCTGAGAGCTACTGGTGTGCCATTATTGCAAATTATAAGTCTCTCCTTTTGAGGAGAGGTGCTATTCTTGCTGTGTTTTTTTCCCCTCCTTAAAGGCCATCCACTATTTTTTGTCAGTCACTGGAGAATCTTCATTCACGTGAAAAGGTGTCAGTGCCTGACCGTTTGAGCATGATGACAGACACCCAGTAGAAGTGTGACTGACTGCCTGACACCATAGAGGTTTGTCAGTGATGTCAACGGCACTCTGGCAGCTAACACAGTATTGTCCCAGACACTCTACAGGACAGCATCATAATATGGGATGTAGACAGGGCGTGATGTGTTATCTCCACAACCTCTCTCCCATCCTTCAGTCTTTACCACAGGCCATGACTGAAGGTCTATGAGGATCCCTGATGCGCCGAGTTGCCTAGATTCATCTTCCCTGTCAGCCACGTAATGCTGTATGAGCTTGTTCCTCCATTCAAGTAATGCTGATGAATCTGCTGTCCAGATGCCTTTTGCTCCACTTTGTTGAAACAGGGGGATAGACCCATTACAATGTACCTTTAGGTCGGACCATACATGATCATTTCTTCCCTTCTGCAAAATTGTTCTTTAGCAGAGAGGCTATCAAAGTGTGCGTGTGTATGTGCATGGGGGGGGGGGGGGGGGGATTGACTGGCACTCAGTGCTAAGCTGTCTCTCTGAGGAAAGGGCTGTTTAAAAGGCAGGAGCTGGCAGCGGAGCAGACCTCTCAGCTCCCTGTCTAAATACTGCCTCTGTGTGACTGACAGCAAAGCAACAGCACACTGGCATTCTCCTTTCAGCCACTCAGCAACCCTTTAACAAAAAACCACAGGATTTAACATAAAAATCGGACCCGAGTGTCACCTAGTGTAATGCAGCACTGCTGCTCTCACTGCTTTTTAAATTATTTAACATGACAAGCTGTCCTTTTGTTGTTATTCTTGTGTATTTGATATGACCTTGTGGGTTTTAAAAAAAAAAGTGCTGTTGTAACATGAATGTATTAGGATGATTTGAATAATCAGGGTAATGTGCAATTACAGAATACTTACCCTTCACATAGTTATACAGTATTGTTTCTGTTTCTAATGATATGAGCTCATTGAAACTGTTCCTGTGTGCTTTGAATTCCTCTTCTTAGAAATGATACAAGTTAGCTTCATCTTTGATTTATTGTTATTTGGTTAGAGATTGACCTTTCTAAATTCAATTGTAGATATATAAAATCTTCTTGTCCCGTTCAAGGGGACAACAAGAGTCATCAACAGGCAAAAAGAAGACATTGTAAATGTTGCAAAAGCTTAATAGCACAAAATTAACAATCTATGTGGTTTTGTTGGATTAAATTAGAGGGATATCTTGCTATTTCATGATGCACTTAGAAATGACAAAGCACAGATTTAAGTATTGATTTTTTTGTGCCCATAACCAGATAAACAATATGTATATGTATGTATTTGCAGGGCAAATTAAATCAAAATGCACATATTACATTGAGGGCCCTGGAAGACTGACAGCAATTGAATTTGTCAGTCAAGAATTTAGTTAAAGAGTTAAAGACCTTTGATCTACCGGTGGGCAAAATGATACGAACCATCCACAGTAAAAGATATTTATGGCATCTTGCTTTTGTACTGTTGTGCTTATGCACATGTTTTTTTTAGATGCTCATTTAGTTCTGCAGTGTGCATGACTGTTTCAGTATTTAGACTCATGAATATATGAGTGTATTTGTGCATGTTAGTTTGTATCTGTGTTTTTGCATGCGTGCATGTGCTTGGTTACATGCTTGCGTTTATTTTTCATGCTGGTATGTGTATGTCTGTGCATGCGTGGAAGTGTGAATGACTCTGTGTGTGTGTGTGTGTGTGTGTGTGTGTGTGTGTGTGTGTGTGTGTGTGTGGCGGGGCAAGTGTGAAGAGGATTGTCTCCAAGTGGCAGAGAGGCAGCAGCAGAGAGAACGATGGCTATGTTTGTGGATTAATAACTATTAATTCTCCTTTTGACTGTAATTGATGCTTAAATCTCCGCTCTCCACCTCCTCTCGGCAGACCTCTTGTCCCCCCGTCAATTCTGTCCTTCTAATAAGGGCATTATTCCAAGGGATTTCATGCATTCTGATAAATCAAATTAGAAGGCCAGTGACTTAGATAGATTGCAGCGAGTAATTAGAGAATCCTCTATGCCTTCCTTGCTGCCACTCATTTACAAGAGTCTTTGTTATCTACCTATCTGGGCGCAGCATGAGGCAGTGTGTGTTTGCATCACTTTTCCCTCTTAAAATTCCTCGCTTATGTCACTGGAGAGACAGATCCCAGACCATATCTTGTCACCCAAGGTAGCACACCGTACAGCGGACAGCGCAGTGGGACAACCATTAATTGGAGCAACTTGGGTTGGTAAGTACCCATGTGTGTGTCAGTGACATGCAAGAACAAGGAGATGGGCTGACACATGGAGACAGGGGACACCCTAGGCTGGACTGCCCCCTTCTCCCCCCCTCCACCAACACACACACACACACACACACACACACCTCCACGTGCCCCCTCCTTTGCCCCTCGCCCTCTCTCCTTGCCTTCAGGAAACAACACCATGTTCGTGATACTGAGTCAGTGGTCGCTAACCATGCCAGCTGAACAGCCTTGTTCACATGCCACAAATGTTGTGAATGTGTGCATGTATCTGTTTGGAAAAATAATACAGTAATTGTGGTTACGCCGATGAAATAAGCTGCCCTTTCGTAAATGTCTCATTTTTTAAAGAACTTTTATTCAAAATCAGTATTGGATTGTAACTAAGTACATTTACTCACGTACTGCACTTGAATACAAATTTGAGGTTCTTGTGCTTCACTTGAGTGTTTCCATTTCATGCTGCTTTACATGTATATTCCACCACACATTCATCCACTATTAAGTGGGAATAGTTCTACTTTAGTTACTAGTCACTTTGCAGATTAAGATTTTACACACAAAACATATAATGAGCTTATAAAAAAGGATACAATGTTATAGTTTAAACTTAAATGAGCTCCACCTCCACCAACAGTAAAATGCATCAGTAATAATCCAATAATGTAACACTCACAGGGGCCATATTTCTGCTTTATGAATACTTTTACTTTAAGTACTTTAAGTACAAAGGTACACTTTGCTTGTAAACCTTTGGTACTTTTGCATGTTCACAGTGTGGCATTGCTACTGGTACTTAAGTAAAAGATTAAAATACTTCCTCCACCACTAGGATATTAAAATGAAATATTTGTCAAACCAAAGAGAGAAATCGCTCAATAGACAGGACCATCTGTGTACCTTACAATCATCTCACAGTCCAAAGTCCTGACAGCTGCACTTCCTCCTGATCTACCGTATCCCCTCCATCGCATTTTTCTTCCTTTCTTTTCCACTTACCCTGCACCCCTATCACAAACCAGTCTGACAGAGTTCACTTTTCTCCTTTTAAAAGGATGAATGAAGATAAAAAGCAAAGTGAAATGGAGCACAAGAGGCATCACATGCTTTGATTCATGATGGCTGGGAGTTTGGCAGTTCTCTGCAGCCTGCCTGCTTGGCTGCCTGCCTGCTCGCCTGCCCGTCTGCTCCTTCCCAAGCACTCTAATGGAGAGCTGCAGTCTGCTCGCAGTGACACCTTCAAGCCATCAGGAATGGCTGATTATGGTGCTAAATATTGATCTCTGCCTCACATGTGTCAAAATTCCCCGCACCCTTTAATTAGAATTTTCCCTCCGCGCCATACAGGAACTAACCGAATATATTAGAGGACTTCATGAGGAGGAGGGGAGTGCAGCTAGCGGGGCGTAATTGTGACCTCTTGTCTTGTCTCTTCCCTCCTGAGTTTTGAGATGACTTCCAACTGTCTGTCTAATGCCCCCGGCCTCTGTGATAATCAGACTTATTTTCCTCGTCTCATCACAGTATGATCAGCCTAGCTCTCCTGTTCTCCATTCCCATTTCCACTTGTCCTACTCAGTCCTAAATTAGCATGGACTGTTTAGGAAGGCTGTCTTAAAACACATTGGGTTTAGATTATGTTTAGATGTGGTAAAAGAGTACAGTACCTTCTATTTTATGCACATATTCATGTATGTTGTATTTAATTAGAAAAAGGTCCTTAAATAAGTATTCTGCTGGTTTAGCATAGCACTTTTATAGCACCGTCGGACTCACGATAGACAGAAGCTTTCTTTTCATTTTTTATAGGATCAAAATGATGAAGCAATGAAGCAAAACAGGAGTTATAGTCCTTTTTATTCCCTGCATTCTTCTTGCTTGTCAAAACTTGGTGCCTACATTGCCCACAATGCTAGCCTGGCTCCGCCCTCCTACATATTTTCTCTCAGTACGTTGTCTGGGTTTGCAGTATATTCGCAGGGTTTCTCCAGCCAATCTTTACCTGTCCAATCAGTGAACAGAGGGAGTGGCTGAGAACGATGACATTGAGGTTGTGCGCTAGTTTGAGTTGTAATTCTGTAATAGCGGCGGAGAAAGATGCGAGTGAAACCATTCGGTCCGTGGCAACGCTGCCGAATATCCAGAAGTTAAAGCCTGAGCAAGAACAATCTTTGCTGAGTTTTGTTGGTGGCCATGATGTTGTGGCATTCCTCCCCACGGGGTTCGGGAAAAGTTTGATTTTCCAGCTTGCTCCGTTAGTGGTTAAGGAGTTGGCTAAGGCAAACGCTAGCGATGCTAAGCCGACGTCATGACCAAACGTTAGCAATTGGTTATGGCAGATCCAGAGTGATCAACAGAGTACCCGCCTTCAAGGAAGTTAACACTTGTCAATGGAGAGTGGCCAGACTCTCTGTACAAATGAAATGTACGAGAGTCTGGTAGGACCAGGCTACCACAATGCAACTTGACAGCAAACACTTCAGTCAGGGATTCAATTACATTATGCTAGTAGCGGCTAATGCAGCCTCGAGCCTCTGGCCTCAAGCAGAGATGAGGAGCGGGCTACAAAGGGCTGGTAAGCTCACTAACCCTAACCTACACCCGCAGATTGTTTTTTAATTTTTTAACTTGTAGTCTTCAGCCCCAGTGCTTACTCAAGGGATGTCGTGCAGCTCTCTCTGCAGCTACAAAAAGCTTTATACAACTTTTTCATAAATGCAGTAGTACTCCTCAAGACCTGTAAACAAATATGTAAAATCTGTGGAATTCTCTTTGATTAGCAGTGTGTTTCTTTTTATTTATTTTTGTATTTCTACTACTACTACACTAAAAATGTACTTCCATTGATCCAGACTAATATGATTAGACTAATATGATTGTTAGATGAAATGAAGTAGTTCACGTTCATAGTTAGATAGATAGAATATTGAACTAAGTTTACGTTTTTTTAAATAAGCTGTTCCAAGCTATTCTTTTTCAGTAGAACGTAGTCGTTAATGACGCTTGCGTTTGCATTAGTTGCGAACGCATATATTCAGTTTACCAAAAACGTTCTTTTAGCGCATTCTTGCACAATACTGGTGGTTATTTCAGCCATGTTTAATGACGGATAAAGAAACGTTGTCGATATCTACAGCGGTCCTGCGCCTCTAGTGTGAGTAAGGCGAATAATAACAAATGATCCTGTGGTCAAACTCGTGCGAGTAACCCTAGGCCAAAATTTGCTTTGCGTCTGGTGTGAACACAGCATTACAGTAAGAAAGATTGAACAATTTAAAATATGAAATCAACACACTGATAGTGCCACAGTAATGCAGTGATCATGCACTGTTAGTATATAGAAAAAATAAACAGTATTGCTTTGTGTTAAGTGTTAAGTTTAATATCCCTGTCTGGTGTTTGAAAGCATTCTGTGTCCTCAAATGTCTATCTGACTTTTTATAGCTTCTTCTCTGTCCCAATTCATCATTTATGTTTCTCAATCAAACTATTGCATACTTTTGCTTGCCAATTTTAAATCTATTTTTCACTGCAGCTGGTTCTGCTCAGGTGTTGCCTCTTTCTGGATTTTAGAGCACTAACATGCTGCCTTCTTTCTCAATCATTTCCTGCACCTCTCTTCATCCTCTTTCCATATCTCCAGCTCTAAATCCATGTTTTCCCCTTTTCCCAGCTCTCTTTACCCTCTCCTCTCCTCTCCTCTCCTCTCCTCTCCTCTCCTCTCCTCTCCTCTCCTCTCCTCTCCTCTCCTCTCCTCTCCTCTCCTCTCTGGTTAGGATTACAGGACGCTGGTAAGCTTGCCGTCAGTTGCATTCTGGCGAGAGTCAAGTGCCACGAGGTGCCTTTTTCTATTTGTTTGTTTCATGCTACACTGCACCAGCCACTGACCTGTGGTAGCCATGTCGCGCAAGAGGGAGGCAGGTTCATCCAATCAAAGAATGGCTGAAAATTAACACTGATCTTTCCATTCTTGAAAAGGGACTGTGGCAAAAGGCAATTTCATGACCATAGTGTGGATTCTTTTTACACTTTTTATTAGTATGTGGTACGTCTTTTCTTCTCTTTACATTTTAGATGATTTAAATGTTTACACACTCACTTTATTGTACAACACCAAATCAGAAAAAGTTGGGACAGTATGGAAAACACAAATAAAAAAAGAAAGTAGTGATTTCTAAATGTACTTTGACTTGTATTTCATTGCAGACAATAGAACAACACATCATTTAATGTGTTCCTCATGATTTGTATTGTTTTTCTTTCAAAAAAACAAAATTCCTATTTTGGTTCTTGCAACACATTTCAAAAAAAGTTCGAACAGTAAAGCATTTACCACTTTGTAATGTTGCCATTCCTTTTCACAACACTGTAAAGACGTTTAGGGACTGAAGACACCAAGTGTCTTCACACCAAGGTGTAATTTTGTCCCATTGTTGCTGCAAACAAGTCGTAAGGTGGGCAACAGTACGAGGTCTTCGTTGTCGCATTTTGCGCTTCAAAATGCGCCACACATTCTCTATTGAAGACAGGTCGGGACTGCAGGCAGGCCAGTCAAGTACCCGTATCCTCTTCCTCCGTAGCCAGGACTTTGTAATGTGTGCAGAATGTGGTTTTGCATTATCTTGTTGAAATATGCATGGACGTCCCTGGAAAAGATGTCTTCTTGAAGGCAGCATATTGTGCTGCAAAATCTCTATGTACTTTTCACCATTAATGGTGCCATCACAGAAGTGCAAGTTACCTTTGCCAAGGGCACTGACACAACCCCATTCCTCCTCATTCCTTGAATCTTTTAATTATGTTATGCACTGTTGAAGGTGAAATAAGCAAATGTCTTCCTATCTTTCTTTGAGGAACATTGTTTTTAAACATTTCAATAATTTTCTCACGTATTTGTTGGCAAACTGGCGATCCTCGGCCCATCTTTGTTCCTAAAGGACTAGACCTTTCTTGGATGCTGCTTTTGTACCAAATGATAATTACAATCACCTGTTGACATCACCTGTTTCAAATCACATCATTATTTAACCAATTTACCTGATTACTAGCCCTAAATTGCTCCTGTCCCAACCTTTTTTGGAATGTGTTGCAGGTCTGAATGACAGGAAAGGATGTATATTTACAAATGAAATTAAGTTGACCAGACAAAACATGAAATATTTTGTGTCCACATTGTGTGCAATGAAATACAAGTCAAAGTACATTTAGAAATCACTACTTTCTATTTTTATTTGGGTTTTTCATACTGTCCCAACTTTTCTGATTTGGGGTTGTACACATTCATTTGAACAAAAACTGGGTTTAAATCCATCGTTCACTCACTGTTGGCCATTCAAAAATGTTTTTACTCAAAACGTAAGTTTTGAGACTCAATCTCAAAAAATGATGTTCTAATATCCCAGATTTGTTTTTTGTTTTTTTTTTCACAGTGAATTCAATCTGAACCCCTTGCAATTCGGTACATGCAATATTCATAGTTGATCCATTGACTGCTATTCAAGCGGGAACTATTTGAAGAGGGAAAGTTCATGTGCATTTTTGATGGATTGTGCATGTCTTCCCCTACTCTATATGGATAGAGAGCTTGTTTGAAGGTCAGTGATTCTCTTCAGTCAGAGTCTTCCCTACACACTCCTTTTTGGGAGGAAGAATATCTCCAGTCTTCACTCCATATTTTTCAAGTGCTTCTAGGATGACTAGGTTGGATGACCTTGAATCTTGGTGGAGATGAATCCTTTTGAACCTCTCCTCTCTCATTTTCTTGGGGAGCTCTGTCATAAAGAGACAACGTGAGGTTTTTCATGTAAAATATACACTTTCCTAAGATCCCAACCTTTTCATGTCTTTAATATTTTCAGTTTTTCACTGTAGGCTATGTGTGTTGAGCTACATTTTCTACATTGCATTTCTCTTCTGTGTGACAAGGTAATGCTATTTATGAATGAATTTGTTGATCTCATATTATATCCTTCAGTTTTCATGTGTGCAATAATGAAAGGGATCAATATTTAAAAATGTGGTGCATTTGTGTGTGTGTGTGTGTGTGTGTGTGTGTGTGTGTGTGTGTGTGTGTGTGTGTGTGTGTGTGTGTGTGTGTGTGTGTGTGTGTGTGTGTGTGTCTTTGTGTTAGCATGTAGGAACAAGGGGTTGAATGGGTTGAGTGGATCTTGAGAGCTGGCAGGTGCATTATTGCAGCAGGCTCTGCCTAGCTTGACATGTGTGTGTTCTTAATCTCCTAGTGATATGACAAAACTGTGGGAGCATGGGCTGGATCTCTCCTCTGTCTGTTGTGACACACACACACACACACACACACACACACACACACACACACATACATGCATACACACACCACAACCCCCTTCCCTTTTGTCCAACACACACACACATCATATTCGCCTCTTGACCCCGCAAGAATCCACCACTCTACTATCTATTGGCATCTTCCTACTATAGATGTATACTTATATGTGCTATGAGAGCTTTGTAAAACCATCACTACATGCATCTATTTGTCACTCTGCGGATGCATACCTGTAGTGTATATATTCAAGCATCCATGCATACACTAGCAGCAAACGAGCAGAGGCCTGAGATGCCCTTGCAATGGATGCAATGTGAGTGGATTTCAGGCTTGTTTGCCTCCTGTTAGTCAGTGCAGAGAAGATCAAGGTAAAAGAATTTGTGAAGTTTTTTCTTTTTTTCTCAACTTGATTTGAACTCTACTGGGATTCATCTTGGAAACAAAAATACATTGAGGGGAGGACTTTGTAGCTGCAAAACCTTAACAACCTTTGTCCAAGTCTGCTTGTTTAATCAAGGAGCAACACAGCTAGGGTCTTAGGTTTGGTGCTCATAAGAACTAATTTTCTGGTTGAACCTTCAAAAATCCCTCAATATATGTATCATTTTGTCGAATTGAAGCACATGACTTCTGCTAGACCTGTATTCTTCAAAATTAATAAAACTATGTATTTTGGGGACATGTTATACCTTTTATTAGAGGAAAGAGCATAGAGATAAACAGGAAATTGGGGAGAAAGAATTGGGTGAATGATATGCAACACAGTTACTCGACTGGAATGAAACCAGGGATGTCACAATTACACGGTTAGCACCTTAGACCCCTTTGCTACCAGATCACCCATGTACCCGTTTTTTTACTGTAATCTGGATTGCTTTAATTCAGCAAGACTAAATGTAAAAGACTGAAAGGAACTCCTAACACTTAGCAGATGATAGAAGACCACACGCACACTCACTCACTCACTCACTCACTCGCTCACTCACTCACTCACTCACTCACTCACTCACTCACTCACTCATTCACTCACACACACACAGATTTGACTCAGACATGCACAGATTACATGTGCATGGGTGTGTTTAATATGTTTCACTTCACATTGAGCAGTGGCACAAACCATAACACAGGATGAGGGCATATTCTTGCAGGATCTGAGCCAGTGCATCTGACCATGTTGACATTTTACACAATCAGACAGACGAGGGGGGGGGGGATATAAAAAGCAGTTAATGAGCAGAATGTGTTAGACTTTAGAAATTATAAATAACATCAATCTAAGGATGAATTGATTTGTAATAAAATTGATAAACTCATGTAGATGTGGTTTTTGAGAAGAGCATGATTTTCCCATCTTGTTTGGTGATACCCCCACATGCGTCATCAAAACCAGATTCTTCTCCCGTGTGTTTTTACAGTTTTCTCCTCAGTCTCCTCCAGCCTCGCCCCAGAGACCCTAATGCATCATTTGAAGCCCATACAATTCACTGCTTCCCAAGCCACTGGCTCCTACCAGCCTGATAGAGGCATTTTTTCGCTACTTAGAAGCGAAACACACGCGTGTGTCTGATCCCTTCCTCCTTAATATGTCCTCTATTACCATCAGGCATTTATGCCTGTTTTTTCTACCTCAGTAACCACTGAGCACAGGCTTCATTAAAACTAATTGAATCGGAAACATGTCTGCCCGAGGAAACATTAACTCTTTCTATAAAGGAAATTTCCGATTTCATTTTGTCAATAAGGTCAAAGGACTGAGCCCGTGTGTTCAATACTGATACATGCAATGCCCATAAACTTCAACTGTAGGGTTATTTAACTACTATCTATCAGCACTGAATGTACAATCCTAACTCTTGTAGTTTCTGGTCATTTGTAAAAAAACAAATCCTACTTTTTGCAGAAACCTGCTAAATCCCCTCTCTAACACAATGTCCTGCCAATTTCATTGCATTATAAATTTCTTGTGGTTAGCATAATTGAGTGTTGGTACAAGCATTGCATTAATGGTTTTAATGGTTTTACTTGACCACACTTGAAACAATAATTTGATGGCATCCGTCAGAAATCAATGTGCAATAACAGAGCATACACAGCTGTTTAATATGAAGTAAATATTTATGAGTGATCTGACTAGGCATCAAGTCCAGTCAATCTTCTTTGAAAGGATCTGTGCAAATGATTAACCTCATTTTACTGGTGCTGTCTGGGCTGGTAATGGCCATTAGAGCTAAGAAGGAGTGAGGCCTTTGATTTTTGGCTTCTCATCATTCACAGCTTGTCGCATCCCTTCATCCTTCATACATGGCTGCTGAATTGATTGTCTGTTTAGTCCTATGAATGATAAAGCTGCTCTGGGCCACAGGCTGAGAGGGACAGACACGGCTCACTTCCATCTATATGCAAGGTGGATTTCTTTTCCTGCTTCGCCACTTGGAAATCAGCTTTTTGCATTATTTATTGGACAATCATCAGCATTTCAATATGGTAAATCAAATAGTCACAGTAATATAACTATAGGCAGTCGTATCCAAAGGGCCATCATTCAACTCATTATTCATTCATTTTGTTTAGAGCTATAGTCGGAAGGACTCATGAGATTCATAAGTTGTGTAATCAACATGTTTTACTGCAGGCTCGCACAGCAGCCTGCCTGAACTGAGGAAAAGGTAACATGGAAGGAAGTGATTCTGAGTGTAGACTGCAGGCGCTGAATAAGTAAAGAGTAGCAGAATTATTGAAAAAATAGCACATAAACAAGGACAGCTGACGATACAGGTGGAATATAACCTATTTGGGAAATAGCAACATGAAACCAGAGTGCCCTGACATACTGAAAAAGTCAGATGAATGTAATCACTTGAAAGAAAGTTGAGTAATAAAGAGCATGCTATGGTGTTTTAGTCATGTAGCAATCTAGATCTATTTCAGGTCTTATTAGCAAGTGTTCTAATATTCTCACTGTAACTCAAAATAACTTGTACTGCCACTTACATAAAATGTAAAGAAAGATAACACTTAACTGTCATTTATTCTGGCCTTAATTCTATCCAAGTCAGAGAAAATTACATGTTGTGTCTGAAACTCATATGCTGAGTAAGAGAAGATCAGCGGGCTGCATTTAATCATGTAGTTTCACACAGGTGTGTGTAGCATGCGTATTTGTGCATCTTTATAATTCTCTCTATTCTCCTTATCACGACAAAGTCTAGTAGCAGTTTGAGCAACAGTGAGTTATCCTCATTGGATGTCTGTCTAACAAGTTCTCATGTAGTGCAAAGGTGAAAGGTCAAGTCCTGTCCCACCACGGGGATCAGATGAGACGAAGGTCTGGCTTATCTTGGCCTCCAAACATGGTAATTTACACATTAGACCGCCGGACTAAATCTAAATCTCTGTCAAAATGCAAATCTTTTTTTTTTAAGCAAAAACTGACAAAATTGCATATTAGAGTCAAAAGAAAGTAAATTAGTTTTGTTGTTGGGCAATGGCTCCTGATGTAACGAAACACACCTACAGCAGAGCTACAGCACTTTAAATTCATCAGCACCACATACGTGAACCTGTCAAATTGCATCACACAATTAGACAAAAGTGTAGCAATGTGCAGCTGTGCGTGCATCATACGACCCACGATAACCACAGTGTGCACCGTGCGTGTGTGGTAGCATCTATTAGTGGTACTATAAATGTGAAGCAGCGTTCTCAGGAGCTGGGACTTAGTCTTATAATTTGATTCTCACTTTGTGTTGGCAGCATCCTCTGTTCTCCACCTTCACTTGCTGGCTTTGGTTTGTTGTTCTCTGTGCGGCAGCGGAAGACGAAGCAGAACAACTGGAGAATTACTTCTTTTTTCTCTGCTAATGCTGACACGATCATGTCTAACCTTCCACTGATGTCATGTGCGGGGAGGAAATTAGGCTCTTAATGAATTTAGACTCAAAGTCCTCCAGCACATACAATTATGCACAAACACTGACAGAAGTATTAGCTACTTGTGTCATGTGTTATTGTGTTGAGATAGACATGTTAAAAAAGCTAACTGTACTTTGAGTCAATAGAGAGACCTTGTGACATTGTAATGCACCCTTTCAACAGATCTGCTAAATGTCAGCAAACTGGTTCTGAATGTAATCCCAATTTGCCTTGGAATTAGCACTTTACAGAGACGATCTAATTATTTAGACAATTTATTGCCTGCTGCTAATATCTCTCAAAATAAGCTGTTCCCTTCATCTTGATCATGTCTTAAATGTGGAATCAGTGAGGATAAGTCCCAGACATGCCTCAGAGCCTGGCGTCACTTCTCTCTGCTGATAGACTGAAGCAGAGGGTTTGTGACAGCGGCACTGCTTCCACTCGTGCAGGCCAATCACTGCCGTTTTATATACATTTCTAAATGACTTTCATTTCTGCAGTTACACACTAAGACGCATATTTAGTACGCAAATCTCCAAAGTGTCTTAAATTGTGGTTGTATGAGGTCGTTTAGTATTAAAGGATACAGCCTACAGTAGGACTTTTTACCTGACTGGAATCAGAGGCGAGTAGCTGGACTCCCGGGGGGGGGGGCTTTGTGGGAGGTTGAGGGTAACAGGTTTACTATTAAACTACAATGAAACAACTAGGTTACTTTGCGGCTCCGGTAAAAACTTTAAAACGTAACTTAGAGAAAAGTGTGCCTGTGTGTGGCATCATCGTCGGATCTTTGTTGTGTGCTTGGAATCCAAAATGACACCGCAAAGTGGAGCGCTGTGACGCACAATATAAAGCTGTGCTCCCTGTGCGCAACAGGATTTCACAATAAATGTGTTCTTTTCAGCTGCACACTGAGTGTGCCTTCTTTGTTATAGTGGGTTGTAGGTAGTCCGCCTTTTATTGTGGGAAAACCGTTAGTCTAAGTTCTGGTTCTGGTCTGACTCGTCGGCAGGTAAAACCGGTTAACAGTTTACAGTACATGATAAAAGTGAAGGCAAATGAAGCGCAACAATTATCTCGTATAAACATTCAAATAATATAAAGGTCACATTTCGAATCCTTGACTATTAGGCAACAAGGAGTCCAGAAAGACAACCTTAAACTTTTATTTACATCAACTTTCGCACCAGCAAAGAGCATCCAGAGAAACAGACTGAATTATAAAATCCGATGTTCTTTTTGAAATTGTTCGCTCAAAAATGTGATTTGTATTTGAGATTCAAGCGGGGAAAAAGATGTCCTGTATTTAAACCGTTGTATCTTTTTTTCCTTTGTTAAATACAAATAGACATAAGAGAATGAAAGAGGTTTTAACAGCCTGCTGTGTTAATAATGTTTTTTTTTTTTTTTTTACAATCTAAATATAAGAAATATCGACACGCATGCAGGAGAAAACGTCAAAGTGTTCCCTAAATTAGAAGTGCTTTAAAATGTAATTTGGATGACTGAAATGTTCGCTCAGTTTAGGCTTAAATTAAAGGATTAGAATGGTCAAATAATAAATATATGCACGCATATTTGTTTCTGAACAAAATAGAGAATTTAAACTCGAGATAAAAGGCCTGCGACTTATTCTCAGTCTTTAAATGCAATAATTTACTACAGGTAGACACAATTTCACATTAAGTTAGAGTTAGATATTATTCAAATGATTGATTTTGCGCAAATAGGCCCGTAAGCGCCGCTCACAATACTTAAGGAAATTAGAATAATGTTTGAACCCACAAATATGTCTCGCTCATGCGAAAGTAGCTCCTTCTGGTCACAGGTGTCTTAATTTAAAGAATAAATTCATTTCAGAGAAATTATTTAGCAAAGAATTGATTTAAAAGTTTTATTTGTAAACATTAAATATTTCTTTCTCTCTAAAGTTTTTTTTTTTTTTTTTTGGAATTCGGCACCAAATGCGTTACAGAAGTTCTAAGTACATCATGATGTCAAATATGTGTGCCTATATCACACACTCATGAACCTCTTGATATAAGATGGGAGTTTTTCCATTTCCAAAACGTGTTAAATTATAACTACTTAGACGTTTTTAAGACATAAAACATAGACAACGTGCTCAGCATGAACTTGGATGGTTTGAAATCGTTTAAATTGCACCATGCTTAGTGTAGCTCTTGGCAATAGAAATAAATATATAGAAACGTTTATATTCAACAGCAACAATACTTACAGCACATACAAACAAGGAATGTCTGACAGTTTTACAAACACCATGGGTCCCTCATTTTCTATACAGATGAGATATTTTTCCACATATGCGTCATACATAAAAGGAGTGCCATAACTACGAATCTGTATCAAATCTAGCAGACTACATAGTGTCCGGTATATATTATATATAGACATCACCTCAGCAAGTGCCTATAAAAGAAAAGAAAAAGGGGGAAACAAGAAAAGAAAACTAGAACATGCGTTGTCTTTTCTGGATACTTTTTGGGATCCTGTCAGAAACACATAGGCACGAGTCAGAAAAGAAAAGAAAATTAAATCTTTTCATTATAACAAACTTTGTACACATGTTATAAACCGATGCATTGGAGGCATCACATAATCTATCATAATATACAGTGTGTGTTTGTGTCTGTGTGTGTGTGTTTCTGTGTGTGTGTGTGTTCAAATATATAAATGGAATATATTACATATATGAGTATGCTGAATCAGTAGAGCCGATGTTAAATAAACAGTAAGTGATTGTAAAACCGGATTAACTTTGTTGACAATTTGTCCACCGGAGAGAAATTCCCCGTGATGGTTCACACGTTTGGCAAACAAAGTATTAAATGGCGTATCACACTCTGTCACTTCCTCCTGTTATTATTTTTTCACGAATCCTTACTCATAATAGGGTACTGTTGTTCTATTAGCCTACGGAGCTTGCAAATATTCAGAAATAATAACGTTAAAAATCTGTCAAGTCTGACTCATAAACAGTCTTTTGGAAGTTCTTTGAGGTCTCGCCATCGAGTCAGACTCAGAAAGGTAGGGTGTCGAGGAAAAGTTTGTCAATTATTGCTGGCGGGGGGACTAGATCTTCTAGTTTTAGGTAAAAGATACGCTGCAGACCTTGGGTGCATAGTGTGCGCAGTTCAGGGAGCTTTCCCAAGAGTTTTGACAAGTAGTTGGGACGATTCAATCCACCGCCATTGAATGTCACTTGATCTTTGAGGCAGTTGACTATCTTGTTTTGGAGATCCTCGACTCTCTTGGGTTCCTTAAGCCCGTGTCGCTCTGAAATACAGAAGAAAAAAAGGACACCGTTAAATTATGTCCGATGCATTAACTTTCTCTGTTATGCATACATTGTAACGCAGGCAGAGTTTCCAAAGGAGTAGTCGCCTTTTACGCACCTGTTACCATCGCCAGAGCTGCGATACAGGAGAACGCCGAGATGTCTATGTTCATGCTCTGCAAGTTGGAAGAAAAGTCCACGATAGCGTCCACCCACTCTCCAAATCCACGGACGCACTGTAGCCTGTGTAACACCACTCCATTACAAAAAATAAGTTTGCCTTCCACTGGGTTGGACCTGCAATTAATAAGGAAATGCCATTAATTAGGCTTGGCAATAAATGGGAATTTAAGAGCCTTCTTATTATTGGGCAGCTAATAAAACCCAAAGCAATGAAGCTTGAAGGAGCAGCTGATGATTATCTAAAGCCTGGATTGTTTTGTTTAATAATTAGGCGGCTTACCTGTACGCCAGCCGCAGGACAAAAAGTTCAAGGAAGGCGGATTCAAAGAGGAGATCTTGATCCTGCTTCGGTAGGTCAGAAAATCCGGGGATCTTCTCCGCCCAGCCCCGGATGATCTCCATGGAGCCCGTCAGGAGATCATAGAACTGCTGGATGTGCTGAGTGTTGTCTCCAGTCATTTGGTAGTCAGGGTTGGCCTGGAACTGGAATTTAATTTAAACAGCGCCTTAATGAGGTCCTTTAAAATATATAATCCGTGAAATTGCAAATGCCCATTTCCAAGAGAGAGAGGGTGCTTTTTCACTATTAAATTCATGTCTTCTTTTTATTAAGTTCTCTATTTCAACGCAATTTACTTAGGGAAAAAAATATGCCACATTAAAAGCCTGACAAAGTTAGGAATTCAGCGATGTATTACAGAAAACTTTCAAGGCAGTAAATTGTACCTAAAAGCAGGACTACATAAAAAAAGTCCGTCAATCTTGTTCCTTCTGTTTTCACCCGGAGTTGTCAACTTTTTTTCTTTTTAAGTGCTGTGTTTTATTTCTGTGATAGTGGTACTTTACTTACTCTGGAGTAGTCCAAAGCAGACATGGAGGGGTTGGAGTCCACATGGGTCCGAACAAGTGCGCTTATGAGGCTAACCGGCGGTGAGGGTGGGGAGGGCTCCTGTGGACTTTTGGGTTTGGATGGTAGGCGTCCTCTCCGACCTTTGAGATTATCCGTTCGGACAACTGCATTGGGAATATATGACACATAAGTCATTAATACGCAGTCCTGTTGTTGTGCGTAAATACTTAAATGTGGTTTAAATAATAACCCAACACTATTACGCACAGGTTCCCCCAAGTATATCAGTAGGGAAATATAAACTACTGGTTTGAAATAATTGAATGCATGGCCTAAACATACCTTCTCTCACCATTCCGACGACAATGCACTTTTGGAAACGGCAGAACTGGCAACGATTTCTTCGGCGTTTGTCGACAGGGCAGTTTTTATTTGCTAAACACACGTACTTTGCATTTTTCTGAACGGTGCGCTGGAAAGAAAGAAAAAAAACATAATGTCACCCTGCAGGCCTATTTCCAAGGCTATATAAGATGTAGAACACGGACTGTGGATTGCTGCACAAGTGATATAACATTTTTTTTTTTAAATGAAAAGATGAAAACGATATAATATCTGTTTCATCTCCTGTTTGGGACTGCCCTGTATAAACCAACAAGAGGGAATAGACCGTCAGCAAACACACATTCATGGTCTTTCATATTTTACTCATTCCTTTGAGATCAACTATGTGTGGATACAGATATGCTTGTCATATAAACTTATTTTACGCACGTAAAAATAGGCGTGTAATATTTAGTGTAGCCCGCATTGAAAATGTAATTCTATTAGCTGTATGTTTAGGCTGTCTTATTATTATCATTATTATTTTAATAAATTGGGCAGATTACAACTCACAGGCGCCGTGAATAATAAGGACCACACAGTATATATTTCATGTAATAACAGTAACACTGATTCATGGTTGCTGTCATGTCAGCCCACCTTGAAAAATCCTTTGCAGCCCTCGCAGGTTCTCACTCCATAATGCTGGCAGGCTGCGTTGTCCCCACATACTGCACACAGACCCTCGTTTGACGGAGATCCTCGGGACGGGGGCGATGGCACTTGGCTGTCCACCAGCTGGTGCCCGTGGCCGAGCTGCAGGGAGTGAGGAAAGGCCAGACCCGCCTGTTTCCGTATGGGCACCGCAAAGCTCTGGCCGTCCAGGCCGCGGTGCACACCCGGGTTGTCGTGGTTCATGGAGACGTGCAGCGGCCCGTCGAACCGCATCTGACAGCTGGAAACAGGAGTACCGGGCGGGGACTGCTTGAAGGAGAAGAGCGACAGCCTTGACACCGGATTCTTGCGCTGGTCCATCATATGAGACGTGGCCGCAACATAGTTCTGGTGGAAACTGTGGAGGGAGCCAGGGTCCTCCCACATGTGATTAGGCTGAACCTGGAAGTTTGGTGTACTCGGGGCATGGGGCGAGGAGGGTTTGAAGTACATAGGCCCAGAATGAGCCATCATTTCCTCCGACTGAGGTGGCAGGTGGCTCTGCTGATGGTAGTTGTGCATCTGGACGTCCTCTACCTTGATAGAGGACTGCTCTCCAGAGTGGGGCATCTGATACAGACAGGGCGGTTTAACGTCGTAACTAGTGTTATAGTTGTCCATGAATGTACTGAAACTTGGGAGAGAAGTAGTAGCTGTGATTTCAGTGTTGGTCAAGTCCATGCTAAACTTCACAAACTCAGGTGTTAAGAAGTCGCAGCTGTATTCTCCTGCGGTGTGGTAGCTGTAGCTCTGGGAAGCAGGACTAGCTCCTTGAGGTGATGATCCATACTGAGCCTGAACGCAGGGCATGGCTGTAAACCAAACCGGTAGAAACACATGAGAATTTCTGAAATAAATGTTCAAACCGTGAAGAAAGTTTTACACTTTAATGTTTAATCTAATTTGACTCTAAACAGAAAACAGTAATAACAGTGCTTAACGTTAATGAGTAATTTCATAATAAAATAACTTGAAACAACACTACATCTGTGTTTTTATTAGTAAATAAGTTTCCATATCCTACCTCAAGTCTTCTGACCGTTTTTCGGTGACACTTGAAATGGATTTTGTCAGGAGTTGTATGGCTGACAGGATGCAAGAAAGCGGCTCTGTTCTGGATCTTCCCCTAATAAAACACATCACTTTGACATTTACTAGATTATAAAATAAAACAATATCTAAAATGACCACGAGATCCCAGATAAAGACAGATTTAACCTATGCGCACAAGCTGCAACCAATTTATAATTATACAGCGTTTTGAAAAATGTCATAAAAATGTTGAATGGATCCCGAGGAAAAACGTGCATATAGAAATTAAACAGCATGAGTCTTCTTTTTATTGTCTTACTATAAAGTGTGCAGTTGTTCGCGATGAACAGACCAACTTCGCGCACTTGACATTAGTGACAACTTGTCTAGAAAGCAGAAAGCTCAGACTGAGATTTGAATCATTTCAGTTTAACAGCGAAAACAGACTAAAAGAAAAAAAAAGTGGATGTGCAACTTAAGCGCAGATGAGGTTGCAAAGAAAGAGATGAGTGAATCTTACCTCTTTCACATCAGGATCGTGGCTTTCAATCCATGCGATAAGCATGCAGGGGGTATTCATCAATTTCAGTAAAAGCTCCAAATCATGAGCGGCGGTACCCAACAATGCCAGGCAGACAGACCGTGTGACTCCGCGCACTGACAGCGACACCAGCTTCGACTACCCAGTCTGGCCAATGTGGCTTTGTTTATGTGAGCTCTGGATACCGTGGCCCACGTGTTTCACAGCGTGACGTCATCGGCGTCAACACTGACATGAACCAATCCGCTTGGGAACTTTCTCAAGCCCCAATTTTTCTGGCGAGTATGTGTTTGTCTTGTGGTATGTGTTCTATGTTGCTTCCCTCATGGACATTAGCAGAGATGTAGTGGAGGGTAAACCCTTCTGTGCTCAGTTCAGACAATTTTGTGTTTGCAGAGGACTTAAGTCACGCTTGTTTTGGGCTGACATTAATCCGTGATTTATTTGTTATTATCACAGGTCTGCAAAGGAGACAGGTTATAATGAGCTGGTAGTTTCTGATTAACTTTTGTTAGTTCTGATGTTTTTCTTCAGGCTATGGTATAATCACCTTTGTTTTATCCACCACAGCTATACACAGGACTATTATTGTTTGGAAATTGAGAGATTTAATTTATTATAATGCAGATACAATAAAGGTAAACTTTCAGGTTGCAGCAAGCCAACATGTAAAGGTGCATTTTTATAATCAGGTATTAAAAGACACAGCTCACAGGTGCTGACTGGTACTGAGTTTATTCACTGCCTGGAAGTTGTTATTTTAGTGTAAAATTGAGATGAGTGTACATTGGCACAGTTATGTCACAATGTGGCTGATACGCCAGACTCACTACACTTGTATGGAATAGGCCTAATGAAGCGAGGGTCAATATTATTCTTCGTTATCTTCTGACAGGATTTCTGTATTTCAATTGTGTTCCAAATTTAGACCTTAGATAGGGTGGGGTTTGCGGGGTGGGCTGCCTATTCATAGCTGGTATGGTGAGCTACTGGAGGAAAAAGGGAGGAGGGGGGGGGGGGGGGGGGGGTAATTAGTGGGCCTGTAGCCAGTTGTCATGGGGGACCCAATTTAGTCCCCAGAGAGGGAAATGTGATAGGAGCGGCAGAATGGAGAGTGACGCAGAAAAACGCTCAAGTTGACGTAGTCGCCAAAATAATCTTGTGGCTTTATTGTTCTGCAGCGATGGAATAACTGATCCCAGTGCAATCTTACACCAACACCTTGTAGCCAATCAAGTTGGCCTACGTTTTTTTACATGCATATTGGCCTGGGCAGCAAGCCATGTTGAGGAGGGAGCGTACATATAGGGTGCAACAAGGAGTGTAGAAATGTATGCCCACATGCACATAACAGCAGCCAGCACCACATAGCACGCAGCATCGTGTGTTATTTCTAGTGGATTGATGCGTTATTATATGAGCCACAGAACAACCATCAGTCTCAGAGCAGTTTTTTTTGTGTGTCCTGTGCTCAGTGCACACAAGGACAGAATGTGCAAGGAGGGGGGCAAAGGAAACTGTATATCATGGTTACATTCACCTCTAGAGGACACTATTGTTCACCAGCCATACATCAAGCAGCTCCTGTTTCTTACAATTAACCTTTTAATTAACCTAACCCCATTAGGGCTGTGTGGTCACGCCCAGTCGTTTTCAGGTGGGCTAGATGGCAGGATTTGTAAATTACAAATTCTCCACACTGCATTGTGAATATTCAGAAAATTAATAAGATAACTATAAAAAATAAAAGTTCTGGTGTTTTTGCCTCCTCCTTGCCTTCATGGTAACTTCTAATTAGACCACCTTTCCCTTGTGTGTTTTACAGGAGGATTCTAGTTTGTCAGCACAGAATCTTTCACTGTGTGCTGAAATCTACTTACCACACATGCATTTATGTAAAGTGGCCTATGTACACAACAAATTCAAACTATTTTGTCTGAAAACATGGCAGGACGCTGCATGGTCACGCTGTGTTTCTGTCATCCATTTATCATATAGAATTTGGAATGAAAACACAATTAGCAGTTTAATTGGCCATTTTACTGACGAATAATTAACTTCTAATTCGTATGCACAATTAATTGACAGCCATTTGAAAGTAAGGAGTTAGTTTTAATCACACAGAAGTTATTTCCTGAGATTATATTTTTATCTTTGAAGAAATGTATACTGACATTACCAATTTTAGTGTGTGGGCGTGAGCAACTGTGTGCTAGAGAGAGAGAGAGAGAGAGAGAAGAGAGAGAGAGAATAGCTCTGTTATTAATTTCTCTGCAGGTAGCCTACAATCCGAAAATCTGCAGAAAATGCACTTTATTAGTGGATAAGAAGCTGTCATCATCTTAAGGTCTTAGGATGCTTATGGATCCCCGTTACAGTCAGACCAGTGGCTGTCCGCTGCCCGATAGGTCGCCCCAGGGCGAGAACAGGAAAGTAAGCAGTGATCACCACTTGATTTGCTGAACAGGGTATTCATCATAAACCAATTACTTTCTTATTTGGCTCCAGATGGCTGTTTTTCAGCAACTATATGAAAAAGTAACTTCCGAGTTAAGGTTTTTTTTAATCGCTGCAACACAGCACAGGTCCAGCATACATTAGCACCTATGTCACTTTGCAAGTGATCCTCATATTCTGGGCTACCATCAGCATCACTTGCGTTTTGGCCCACGTGAAAGGACCCATTTAATTGTTTTTTATTTCATCTGGATACTAAGAGATTTGACTATGATATGAATTATACAATTACATCAAAGTATCTCACTCACACAGACCAGTGCCTGGCCATGCGTGGCAGCCTTTGAAGATGTGGCACAGCTTTATTTAGTTCAAGTTTTACATGATTGCATTTTAGTTTCAGCAGGGATATTAATCTCTTTGTTGTGATGAGTTAATATATGTGGTCATTTGCGGGGAATAAATAAGTTTTCAGATACTTGAGTAAAAGTAGTAATACCACTAAGACTCAGAACTCAGAACTGCTCTTTATTAAAGGTGTGTGTGTGTGTGTGTGTGTGTGTGTGTGTGTGTGTGTGTGTGTGTGTGTGTGTGTGTGTGTGTGTGTGTGTGTGTGTGTGTGTGTGTGTGTGTGTGTGTGTGTGAGAGAGAGAGAGAGATAGCATGCAGAATTATCTCTATTAGTATTCAGTGATTTAGGTATTTACGTGAAGAGGTGGAATGGAATGTATATTTACTCAAGTACTGTAGTCAAGTAAACATTTTAGGCACTTTTACTCTATTTGAGTATTTCACTTTGCTGCTCCTTTACACTTTCACTCCACTACAGTTTAGAGGCGAATATTGCCCTTTTTACTTCACTACATTCAATAGGTACTAGTTATTTTTCAGATTTAGATTTTACATACAAATCATGTCCGTGCATCAGTTATGATTATCTAATAGTATAAAATAATATCATAATTCTAACATGCACCATCCTGCTGCATAATACGTACTTGTACATTGGATTTTTTAATACATTTTGCTTGCTAATATAATGCTTATGTACTTTTACTTGAGAAGTGATGGGGCATTTATACATTGCTACTTTGACTTAAGTCATCTTCCACCACTTAATGTATAAGCAGCACTTTAATGTTGTTGCTGGTCCTGGTAGTGCAATAAGACAAACTGCTTCTATACTGCTGGTTTAATCTATTTCTTCATATGCAGTATTGCAGCTCATCTTTGCATGCTATATCTTACCTGTGAAGTAACTTGAAGAGTAAGAACAGTATTTCAGTATTTTGTGTAGCAGATGTAGAACATTGATATATTCTGTGAAGCACCACTTCCTCAAAATTGTATTTTAGCACATTACTTAACAAAAGTATGGAAATAATTAAGAAAATGTGTTTGACTAATGGCCTTCCACTTCTTTTGATTTCATAACCACTGATTGATCCACTTACTACTTCAGATTAGTTATTCCTGAAACTGGATAACACCAGGAGGGAATTGTTCCACTCACTTAAATTGAAGCCCAGATAGTTTGCAAAATCTGCTGGTCCCTCACTCAAACCTCATTTCATTTCTAAGCACTAGCAGGTATCAAACTTTCTGAGAATTGAACAGCCCGACCCTAAAGGCATCCCTTTGCTCGGTGTCTTCTTTCCATTTCTAGATTCCCACTTTACAAGCTTAAATGTCTACTTAATATGCTTTAATGCCTGCTCTTTAGAGCCTGGGAGCACTCCATCACTTTTATACACCTTTATATAACACACTGTTAACTAGCAATGCCTTATGGAACAGCTTGTCTTGCAGCTGGAAGGCGCCTCCATGGCATGATGGAGGTACCTGTTCACCATTCACAATGAGACAGTAAAATGGGAATAGAGGCCTCTGCATACTGCTGCTGTCTATATCAGTCAATGATGAATATTCATGAATCACAGTGTCATGACATGCTCTGTAATTGGCAGCAACATTAGTAATGACACTGCTGGTATCAAGTCCCTGCATATTCATGTGGTGGGGCAATATTTCCTCGTGGTGCTGTTTTTTTTTCTCTCCTCCTGAAAGTGAAAATGTATTCTGAATCTGCAGGTGTCCCTGGTGCCACAATCAATTGCTGGCTGGATTGTGCCCCAGTGAAAATCAGACAAACCATTAGTTTCTTTGTCAATCTCTTTGATTAATAATATATCTGAATTATAAAAGGTTGAGAGGACTCTGAGAATAGTGCAAAGTGAATCTCTTTGTAATAGTTATGAATGCAGGCCTTCAGGACTCCTATATACCATGCCATTGCCACTGGGCATTAGAAAGATCACTGGTAAAATGCAATGATGACTTTTGCCTCAAAACTAACACACCAAAATTATTAAATTATTCTGGTAACATGAGGAATGAGATTCTGCTCTTTTATCCAAGTTGTTTGAGGTGTGAGTAGATTTAGCAGCTTGCACAGACAAGAGCCTGCTCATCCAGGTTACACGCTGATAGTGGGCTCGCTGTGGCAAATTTCTTTTTGTACTGGAATTTGCTGCAACTCCATTTCGGCCCCAATAAAGTGTCCTAGAATGGATGATGAGGGAATTGGATACAGCTTTGCCTAAGCTGCAAGGCTTTCTCTTCTAAGCAGCTGGATGGGAGGATTTTTCTCCTTCAGTTTAGTGCAGTGCACTATTCAAACTGGTGTTAGGAGGCAGACCTGGTTCTAGACCAGTAGAAGGATCAGTATTAAGGTGGTAACATTGTTTACAACAAAGGAAACTTCATAGGCACAGCACTAGTCATATTTCAGTGGTGGATAAAGTATTCAGATCCTTTACTGAAGTAAAAGCACCAATGCAAAAATGTATAAACACTCCATTTGGAGTGTAATTTTCTCTCATCTTTGCTTTTGTGGAGAAACACTGGACACTGGTTTGACCTGTATGTGCCTCAAACAGTTATTTAAATGAAACCATCTGAGAAATTAGGAGGGAGAATGTCTCTTTGGTGGAACTGCTAACAACACAGATTTTTTTGTAAGCGGTCACAAGTCAAAAAGGTTGGGAACCACTGGTTTAATCTTTAACAATGCATTGTATTTTATAATCTCTTTATAATGTTGTTGCAGGCTGTTTCCATACACTGTTCATACTTGTACCCACGAAAAGTCATGCACTATAATTTGTATTTAATCCACGTAATCGTGAGCCAGGACGTGCAGGGCTGCTTCTATAGAGGAAGTCTGGTGACGTAGTATATAGAGCAGAGTTTGCGTAGGGAGGAGGTCGGGGTGATGGATGGGTCAAACTAACGAGGACTTTCACCCGGAAGACCACTGCTCCTGTTTAAAGGCAAACATCAACGTTGACTTATTTTAACTTACTTTTGTTACTTAACTTACATACTCAACTAACGCCACTTATGTAAGTTACGTAACAAACTTACTTGTTTAACCCAAACCACGATCTTTTCCTAAACCTAACCAAGTAGTTTTGTTACCTAAGCAGGTTCTCCACTGCAGGGGCTTTCGCAGGCGTACTGATACCACAGGTTGCTGCACATTTGTAGGATAAGGCACACAACACTTTGATATGAATCATTGTATGATGATACGTTGCAGCTTGTTTTGTAAAATCTTAATCTAAAAAGTAACTAGTAACTATTGTGGAAAAATAAATGTGAAGTGAAAAAATACATCCTTTTCTTCTGAGTTGTAGCAGAGTATAAGTATAAAGTAACATAAAATGTCATCAATTGTACTTAAAGGGATACTTCACCGATTTAGCATTCAGCTTTGTATCAGTAGAAACCCGAAATTTCTGAATGACCGTGCTTCCCTCCCTCATATCCCCCTGAGACGGGAGATATCTGCATTGGGGGGTCTGGAAAAAATCTTCCGATGATGTAAACTGACAATTTCTGCATCATCGGAAGATTTTTTGGCCAGAGGCAAAGGACTACAGCCAGTAGTAGGAGCTACTTCTGCATGTTTTCAACCCACCCATTACCCGAAGCGAGTCGATCTCAGCCGGAAAAAACGAAATGTCAGCCATCTTGAATCTTCGCTAAACAGGGCTCTGCTCTCTCTTCTCAGCAGCAAACTTTTACAAAATGATGTGCATTCAAACTACCACACATGTGTACCACCGGGATACATCGGTACAGATCGGAGAATATGCAGGAAACGTTATTACAAACGGAACAATCGACTACGTGAGCTTCGCCTGCACGGAGACTGGCACGGAGACCAGCACGGAGACCAGCACGGAGACCAGCACGGAGACCAGCGGTCTCGCTCGATGCCCCGAGCCGGGTAGGAGACATCCTCATCGGCTAGGTGGGAAGCTAACGCTAGCCGGCCACCTGTCCCATCAATCCTGTTTGCAGGTGTCCATTCATTAAACAACAAACTGGATTACATCCAACTTCAACAAAACTTCCAACGCAAGTTCAGAGACTGTGTTTTTTGTTTTCATGGAAACATGGCTGAAGAACAGCATACCGGACTGTCCAGCTACCAGGCCTGCTCGCCCTCCGACGATCCGAGCTGGAGATACTCTGTATGAATGTTAACGCTGACTGGTGCAGAAATGTGGTGATTTGTATCCAACTAACTGCTAACCGCTGGAGTTGACTGTTACATGCCGACCATTCGACATCCCACGCTAATTCACGGCTGTGTTTATACTCAGTGTTTACAGCCCACCAAGCCTAATGATGGTATGCTTAGCTGAACTTTACGGAGCCTATAATATGTGTGTGCACTAAAGGTAGCCTGTTTCGTATGTCGTTATTATGTAATGTAGTTTTTATATATTTTAAATGTGTAACACCACTTGAGCCACGATGAAACGTTGTTTCGTGTAAACGGTTAAAATAACAATAAAACACATTGAGGTGAGTTGAATGCCTCACTGTCTGTCTGTCAAGCGGTAGGCGTGGCTTGGGAGTGGACTCAATGCAGCGAAGTGCATTCTGGGATTTGGTGTCTTTCATCCATATGAGCCAAAAACACATTTTCTGGCTTTTCTCGGCCTAGAAGGCACCAATTAAAAAAAAAAATTCACATTTCAGCTACATAAGTGACCCAATTTAAAGATATATTCAGCTTTCCAGCAGTGAAATATCCCTTTAAGTACAGTACTTGAGTAAATAAACTTTCCAACACTGCATGTAACCTTCATACAGGCCTGCAAACTATAAGATGTACATATTCTGAATGCAGCCTAACTATGCCTGCTATACTATATGCAGTTTGTTTCAGCAATGGATTACCTACACAGCAATCTCTGCTGTTCTTTGTCCTCTTTTTTTCCTGTTAATAATCAACTGAGCTGTATCTGTGCATTGCAGGAGGATGCATGGCATTCCACAAGGCAATAATGGGAACTGCTGTCAGTGCTAGAGAAGGCTAGTTTGCATTTTATAGCCTTACTCAGCTGGCAGAATACAATAGAAAACAGGTAAGATTCCCTCAAGTGTTGCAGAGCAATGCTGAGTGTGCTCTGTTGTTAACAAAGTCTTATTATTATAATTACGAAAGAAAATTGCGCTCATATTAGATGATGCTTGTCGCATAATCTCATTTTATGTATCACAGATCATAAATGGGATAAGTAATAAGGAGATTCACAGGGACTCGTTACAGTGTCTTTGCATCCTGTTCACTATTCTTTCTAACAGATGATAGATTGTGTGGTGCCTCTGCAATATGTATATGAGGAACAACTTGAGAATCATTTGTCTTTTTGCTTATTTTAGATAATCCTGTGCCATCATCTTATTAACTAAGTACACGTCATGCAATTAGTCAAGTTTGCTTGTTAACATGTCTCAGTGCCATCCGTCTGCGTGCCACATGCAGATTTTGTGATTAATCTAGAAAGACAATATTTTGAAATGTTATTGGGAGTGGAATATAAATAAGCATGTGATGTATTGTCTTTTATTGCTTGATGGTGTCTGACAGCTTTGTCACAGAAAATGCATGGCTTCTTTTTTCCTAAATCCATCATAAGGAATATAAAGACATATGCATAATAATGAAACACATTTATTAATGTGTACTGTCCCCTGGAGTCACATGACAATGAAATTGATGACTGGTTTTATTTTGCATAGATGTTGTACGCCCGTATCACATGTAGAGGCAGCTGAACAGGTAAAAAACAAAAAAAACATCTACATGGATGAGCTCAGAGTTCAGCTTGAGACAAAGGTCTCACAGGAATTTGATGGTTTAATTGGTGGAGGTGGAATCACTGACTCAGGTTAGATGCGCTCACTGGGAATAAGTTGCTTTTGTCCTCTGGTTTGTAAATAAAGAGCTGGAGTTGTGTACTGCTCATCCGGAGCAGGCTATTTAGTCTGAGTCCACCAGTTGTTTCTGGGACCTTAACTGTTAAGGCTTTTTTGATTTACGCTGATTGTAAATTGATTTTCCCAGCTTGTATGGAGATTGTTAATCTATATAGAAGCAAACATGTTTCTCCAACCCCGGTGATATTCTGTATTTTCCTTATAGTCAACAAATCAGCAACACATTGATCTCACTGTAGCCAAATCATGATATTCCTCTGTGCCATAGACCATTGTTGCCAAAATGGGGCGACATGTTTCTTCATTACCATGAACCTGGGCACTGTAATGTAGTTTATTTTAAGCAAATCCTGCTGCTGTTAATACTAGAGCACCGAATGTGTATTAATCCACAGCTAAAAGTATCTCTAACAAATGCACTAATTACTCCTTTTTAAGTAACATTTGCTAAAATGTACAGATGTTTTAGGAAATATCCTAAATAAAACAAAAAAAACAATGTATATATATTTTTGTGACCTGTTTTCAAATATTTACTCAATACCAATGATTTTTGGCACAATGTGCTGAGTCCCACAGACAAACTAACACATTGTTGATTTTGACTAAAACGTGTCATCTGGTTGAATGTATTGGGCTTTCATGTGCAAACACACTGATAAATCCCAGTTTTTCCTACAGCACCAGTGCCATCGTTTTTTGAGAGGAATTTTCATGACAGACTCTTGTTCAGCCCCGGCACGCAACCACAAATGGGCATTCTCCATCCTGATGTTGCATAACCTCCTTGCCATTGTGATGGAGTTGCTTCCAAGCCGTCTCTCTGGGGCGCTTCACAAGTCTGCTATGAAGTCTAGAGCCGCAGCATTGTTATACTGCAAAGATTCCTCTCCTTAACAAGTCTATGAGCTTTAGTCCAATCACAAATATATACACACCAAATCAATTATCTATGCCGCTAGTAGGAGCTTCTTAAATATGTTTTGCCCCTTTATTTACTCTGGTTTTCTAATGGCGATGTAGAGGGGGTTTTCAAACCCCATGCTTCTAATCCTCAGTTATTCTTCCTTTTTTCTTTTCAAAACTGGGATTTACAGACCATCCGGGGCAGCAGCTTTTAATAGGCAAAGTAAAGAGTGATTGTTAAAAATGTTTTGAAAGTCATAAGATTTCCCGGAAATACATTTATAAAAATTGTTCTAAGGAAAACCAACACTTTCTAGACTTCTTTTCTCTGTTTGGTTTCTATAACTGTGTTCTCGAAACATGCAGTCCCGTTTTGAGATTCATGCTGTCATACTGGTGGAAATGATTGTTGTTTTTAACCAATGGAATATGTATGGCCTCACAATATTGTTCTCGTCATGAATATTACAGTGGAAAGTTGTGCATATGTGAATAGCATCTTGATCCATTCTAAAGATTTGGGACAATAAGTATCCACATGTTGATGTGTTTCCTTGGCTCCCATTGTCAAATCTCAAAACTGCCCTTGTGCAGAGAGACGATTTCTCATCAGGCACCAGCAGCCGGAGCACCAAGCTTATTCACGGAGGAGTCCGATATCTACAGAAAGCCATCATGAAATTGGATTACAAACAGGTAAATGCTTCATTTTTTCTCCGCAGCTGACACTTATCCGCAGAATTCCTGGTCCCTCTGGTCATATTGCTTTATTTACCCTCCCATGTTCATTTTTCATTCACAGAAGCAGTGACATGTTTTCCTTGAATGACTGCCTGCCTGGAATTTTCTGAAGTTGTTTTAAAGAATTCTTACAACTTAGCAGGCCTCTGTTGTTATAATGTTGTGACTTAATTCGTGAAATTATCTCTCAGTAATAGGTGGAATAAAGTCTACGTGTCCTCCTTTGTCTGTGAATTGTTAAAGACGAGTCACCCAGGTTCAAACTGAAATGTCACCATTTTCTGTTTCATTTCACAATATATGAAAAATCTCATTATTCTCAGCTTGTGTTTTCTTTAGGAGCCTTATTTTGCTATCTGTATGAACATACGAGGGTCCTGGAGGTGAGCAGCAGAGGAGACCAATTAGTGTGATTGCAGGGACCCGCAACTGCCTAGTCAGCAGCTTGACAGTAAAATGTAGGCTGTGTCGGATGAAACAGAGGGCAAATTAAAGCAACAGTTTTTGGGACTGGGAACTTGAGACTTCTAGTCACAGTAATATTTACCCTCAAATCTGATTCAGATCTCAAAATCAACTGATAACTAACAAAAATATGAGAAATTCAATTCTGGTTCTTTATTAGAGAAATATAATGTGCTGATACCAGCAGGACAAGGTAAACCGTAACAGGTCATTGCTGTCATTCAAATGTGCGCATAGATTATGTTTATTTTATTGCTTTTGGAATCTAAAGGCTGAATTAAAGCTAGAGCTGAAACAATTCGTCGATTTATTCATTTTCTAAAGTAAAATTTACAAAAAGCTTCTCAGATGTGCATTATTGGTGGTTTACTTTGTCTCTTATGATTAATTATTAATTGAAATTGTTTAGGTTTTGGACTATTGGTTGGACAAAAAAGGCATTTGTAGATGTCACCTTAGACTCTGGGAAACTGTCATGGACATTTTTCACAGTCATGAAACAATAGATTGATCAAGAAAACAGTTATTCAATTATGAGCATAGTCATTAGTTCAGCCCTAATTAAAATATGTTTTGTGTCTGACAAATGGTCCATTTTGACTCTTCTCTCCATGTTCAGTCCACGTCTAGTCCAGTTGGTTGACTATCACATCTCTCTCAGCACCCCTATCCATAACGCTTTAGGTGTACAAGTGAAACCTCAGCTCATCAATTCTCTGATCATTTTTCACCTCATATACCAGAAAGAGCAGCAAACATTTCCCTTGATAAAGACATGGAGTTCTGAAGATTGAGAAGTTCATCTGAATGGTAGTAAACTTTACAATCACCTTTGGGCTCAGAGCCCTATTGAAGTGCAAGGTAAAGGAAGAGCGGTCCATGGCATCTCTACACCATCTTGCCTTTGCTCTCTCAGACTTGGGTGAACTCAGGGGCCTTGATTTGATTTGTGCAGCCTTGAATCATAAGCTTTAATTGCACCTGACATTTAAAGCTTCTCTCTGGTATTTAAAGCAGTGTACAGGTGTGGCTCATTACTGAGAGGGGGATAGAAGATTTTCTGATTTCTCTCTCATTGCTGGGCCGTGGCAGCGTCTTAACTCATCATGCTGCCTGTCACCATTCCAGAACACTCCTTCACTCGCACAAAGCCATATCTGACCCAACTATCATCAGTCAAACCAGAGTTCAAGCCTATCGTGGTGCTGCAAACACTGTCATAGAGAAGGAAGCTGCGGATAGTATCATAGGGAATAAAAGAGTATGACTCTGTGGTAACGTGTTCCACAGCACATATTACCAACCCTTTAATATTGTCTTTTTCCTGGTATTGCAAGGTGGTAGTTCTCACACTTTTCAATGCTCATAAAAGACAAGCTGGTGGGACCCATTGTTTATTATGATGCTCAGAGCCTCAAATCATGGCATCGTTCCTGGAAGTAGCTGTAGCGTGCCATGCACATCACTATCCACCATGAAGGTGTATGAATCGCTGCTATGTTAAAAAATGATTGCACTTATCACAGCTGGAGACACCGGTAGCAGCAATCTGACTGCAAATTGTAGAACTCTAAATCTGTCCTGTAATGTGTTTTGTGTGATTGCAAAATGGTTTTGTTTTTTTTCTTCTCTTACATGAACAAGTGTGAGTAATACAAGTTCAGTGATTTGACTTATATTTGGTATGCAGTGATGAACAATTTCTCAGAATGTCTCACCAAATGTAACTCATGTATGGAGCTGAATGCACATTTGAAGGCCTCTTTGTTGTCATTAACAGTTATAACCCACACATAAACCCTTAAATTAGGTATTATTAAAATGAGAGCAGCACAGACAATATGTCTAGATCACCGTCTGTTATGCATCAGGAAGAAAGAATGTAAATAAACAGGTTTTTAATTATAATTTGTCAGTATTCTTAAATTCTAGATCATACCTTCTAAGTAAAATATCTTGTGTCTCACACAGCCGTGTAATTGCTGTCTATGTAAGCGTAAATAAATTAGAAACAGCATTTTTTTAAGTAGAAAATAGCCAGTAGGCATCACGTTCCAACCAGTCTCAGGATCCATCTTTCTCCAGGCTATATGTGCCTCGTGTTGGCATCAGAAAAACAAAGCATATGTTGATTGTTAGCCAGGGTGTACATAGCATGTCCTGTTCACTCAGGGTCTCCCTTGTAGCTGCAAACTCCCAACTTTGTTTCTCTAGGCTATCTGTCAGACTTCATTTAGCATTTGAGGATATGTGGATTCCCATGTACTGCAAAAAGGCAACATACTTCTGAGGGAATATGGCCACTATGTGAGCAGTGATCTGTCAACCTTATTCATTTAGCAGAAGTCAATAGGAGAGGGGGGTATTTTACATGAGCTATGTATATTTGTTTTATAATAGCAGTTTTCTTTTGTACTTCTAAAAAAACTGTAAAATCTGGAAAGATAAAAAACTGAGTCGTTTTTTAATATTAATGCAATTTTAAAATCATAATAGTACAGAAGGGACAAAGGAAAAATACAACTTAAAATCATAAGACCGCTTACATGTATTTAATTTTACCTCAAGCTGTCTTTTCCACCCATTTTCCCATACGCAACTGGGTACATTATAGCAGTGACATTTTCTGTCCTGACCTTCTTTACTGGGGATCAGTCTTTGACTGCTTGGGTTCATCTCCTCAGGATTTTTCAAGCCATCATGGTCAGATAGTTTCAACATGTAGACATCCATTAGCCTTAGAAAACGTAGTCTTTGCCAACATAAAATTTAGTAAGAAAAAAGGAAACCGACTGTCAGACTCCATACATATAAATCACACAGACAAAGGACCCGATAAACTCAAAATATTTACACACAGCAAAAAACATCTAAATATTCTGTAGTATTACATATGTTTTAAAGACACACTTATGGGCTGTATTTGAACTTTTATACTCTTAAACAAATATCGCCTCTTGTTGTGTGTTTATATACCTTTCAACTGTGCCCTTGTTCATTGTGCTAGTGGAGTAATTGACAAAAGCATCTGGGATAATAACTTTATCTTCCACTGTACCTGTAACAATGTAATTGGACAAGTCAGCCCAGCCAAGCATCTCTGGCTCTATGACTGGGAGACATGACATTCATTGTCATTATTGTCTCTGTCATTTTGCAGCTTTTTGTCCAGCCGCAGAGTTCCTCTCACTCCACTGAGTTTTGTACCTCCAGGAGGGTGGAACGAGTGGTGGTGTGAGCTGAGCGGAGGTAGGGGTGGGATGGGAGGAGGAGGAGGAGGAGGAGGGGGCTCCTGTTCTTCCAGGGAGATTTGATGCTCATTTAGCTCTGCTCTGTCATTCGGCCATTTTGGCTTTTAATTGCTGACGATAATTATCATCATCATTATTGTTATCTTCATCAGCATGGCAGGTTATTATAACCGTCGTATGCTGTTCATTCATAAATCCAGGCACCGCGATCTGACTAATCCCTGAATTCCTGACATTTAATGTAGTATTAATGCTCCTGTTCTTTGCCCAGTGCCAATCTGTGACAGGCTCACAACAGAGAGCTGTGAATCACTAGGTCAAAGGTCATTAGGAGGCTCAGCAATCACAAAGGATCAGACACTGCCTTTTGGTGCTGCCGAGCACCTCTAAAATCTGTGCACACACACCACTGGTGGCATATGTTGGCTAACCACCTACTATAGTGGTCACATTTACCCTACAGAGATGAAGAAGTGGATTCCATGGTCTTCCTAATACATCATGGCAGGGTGCATACTCCTGTATGTAATTCATTTTAAATGTGGCCTTTAAATCTGTTGTTTTCTTGTTTTTGTACTTTTTGCTCTCAATTTATTTATTTAATTCCCATAGTGGGAGAATGGCTTCCAGCATGCTGTAGCATTAAGCAGAGCCCACCAGCTAGCTAGCCTCCAGTCGCTCAAACGTAAAATAAATCAGGGCACAAAGGACCCTGCTCATTCCTGCAAAGTAGCAACATTTTCCCTGGCCAACAATGAGGACTTGAACTTCCCTGGCAATAACAAATAGAAAGAAAGTCACCCGAGACACCAACATTAAAAGTGATTAATCATCTCTATTCTCTCTTTACGTTTGAACCAAGGGATTGTCCAGCAATAAATCTTTAAAGATGTACATAAGAATCACTTCCTAATGAAACCGGGCTTTGTTCATTTGTCACCTTTTAGACCCTTTCATTTAAATTACAAAACTTGTGACCTTGTGACTCTGAATATAGATCTCTGGTATTTTAGAGGGATTAATCCATAAATCTTGATATTAGATTTCTCTGTTCATTAAAAGGATTCTGCCAAGGGATCCTCAGCTGGAAAAGAAGATCAGCCGCTGTCAAGAGCTGTTTATCGTCATACTGACACATTGAAAAATGTGATTATCAGGAAACGGAAGTGATTGTTTTCAGTGATCATTCGTTGTGGTTTTCTTTTTAAAACATAGAATGTCTGTATTGTTTTTACCTCTATTATATACTTTGTAGAATGTGTAAGAAAAATAGTATTATGTGCACATGTAGGTGGAAGTCCATAAAAAATTGTGATTAAAAAATGAATAGTAACTGAGCATCCTCTAAAGACAGGAATAACATATTTTATGATAGGGCAAAAAACACACTGTCAAATATCTGCTTTTGTCATTAGCTCCTACCTCTCCACTCTTGGTATATTTAAGGCTTTGATGTGTCTATTCATTATCCCTGCATTTCCTACCTTTTCCTAAGGAGCAGTTCCCCTTCCCGGTGCAGGAGAGGGGAGGGGCGGTTGGGGGGCCCACACTCAAGCCAAAGGGCCACTGTGGCTTTAAGTGTGCTCCTTGTGTGGCCAAAGCAGCCATTGCGCTGATGCAAAGTGACAGGGACAGATGTGACATATCGGTTCCGACACACTTCCATACCACCAGTCACAGGCTCGGGGTGACTCACATCCCCCTGCTCTGGTCCTGTCCCCCCGCTGCAGGACAACACGACGATGCTCGAATGAACCTCGCCATTGCCCTCACTGCTGCCAGGTATGGGGCTGCCATAGCCAATTACACTGAAGTGGTGCACCTACTGAAGAGGGCAGACCCTCAGACGGGGAAGGAGAGGGTCTGTGAAGCGCACTGCAGGGATGGGATCACAGGTAAATCCAACAAAAGCCAGATCCTTCCTTCCTGCCTCACTTTATTCCCACTCTCTCTAGCCCTCACAACAGGGGCCCTCCCAGCACTTCTTACTCAGTGCTAGTTTGCACATAGCCATTGCACATCTAATGCAGGGTCTTTAATATTTTATAAGCGTTTTATGGCGCAGAGGGCTGCTTCAGATCTTGTAGGAAGGAACGTAAGACGGAATTAGCGTACTCCAAATGGCCTTACTTACCTTTTAAATGTCATGCATAGGGCTGGCTTTGGAAGAATAAAGCAGTTAAGGGTAAAAGATGGTATTCTGAAACATTTCATGAATAACCAAGATTTGAGGATCTCAACACATGACCACCCCCTGATGTTTTAAAAGATGGAAGTGTGTTCTTGGAGGAGATGTCTTGCTTTAATAATGTGACAAGGGGGCCCCACATAGGGAAGGCTTAGACTGAAAGGATAATAGAAACAGTTTTGTCATCTTTTTTTTTTCTTTGCCTTTTGTCTTCTTCCTTAAAAAAAATATGAATTTCAGGCTTATGAACCTCGTCATTCCATTCTCTTCCTCTCTCTTAGCAGTGGCAGCATCACGTCAAATTAGAAAGGGTAGTCCGTCATTCATCTTGTTGTCAAAACAGATCATTTGCTATCCTCATGGTATCTTTTGATATGCGTTCCATTATATACTGTAGCTCGTCAACATCAAGCATCACATTAACAAACATTTCCCTTCCCCAATTTCAAAAGGCTCCCTCAGTCACTGCCACTGAGCTACTCTGTGACACAAAGAGGCAAGAGGGAAATTAGGTATGTCTGTTTCCTATTAATTACAATCCTGGGAAGTCTCCCATGGACACACTCGAGCCACTCTATTACGGAGAGAGGGGGGCGTTCGCTGATAAATTAATAATCCGGCTTGTCACCAGCCACAGATGAATAGCCCCTGGTGATTGATGCTGTTTTCTTTCATAGGGCAGGAATTTGATGTCAGAGCCAAATGTGTTATCAATGCCACGGGACCTTTTACAGACGCGCTGCGGAAAATGGATGATCAGAAGAACCCCGACATCTGTCAGCACAGTGCTGGGGTGCACATCGTCATCCCAGGCTATTACAGGTAAGTAACGGTGGGCCCCTACATCTCTGTCACTGTCCCCCTGTATCACCTGCTCCTTAGCGCTGCCATCTCAACAGTTCATTAGCTAGCGCCAGTAGAGTCTCCGCAGCTTCTGGCCACAACAACCAGGCACTGTCTGGCAGCTCTGTTGGTATGGATGGCGCAGAGCAGGTGCTGAGCAGAAATGAGCACCACAGCTGAGAAGAGTGTCATGGTGTCATGTAATCATTTTGTCAACTGTAAGAGAAGATTTACATCTCCTGTGTGTAAGTTAGTGGTCCAGTCTGATCAAACAATTTCCTCTTGTGGAGGTTGCAACTCCATTCTGATTGGATTCCTCTGTCTCGGCCAGAGCAGGGATTTTTGCTTTCTTGTTGATGCATGTTATTTGTGTTTGCAAGAAAGGAAGGCTACTCTTGTGACCCAGCCTTCCCCCTCAGCTATGCCTGTGTTAAATTGAGTCAGTGCCACGTGCATGTGTTTTAAACAGGACAATATGTGCACCCTGGGTTGAGGCTAGGGGAGCAGTGGCTGGAATTGAAACCAGCTGAATTAATCTCCTGGAAACAGCACTGACAGGAGCCTGATTATGGGGTGTCCCTTCAACCAGCCTGGCCCGCTTGTGCCCTCCCCTCCCCAGCAGACCAAAGGTTAATGCAGTCTTCTTGTTTGTTCCCCTCCCTACCCCTGCTCCCTTCCATGCACATAACACACACACCTCTAGTCCTGACAACATCCCGTCACGTCATCTTCTTACTGGGAAAGGATGCTCAAACACACCTACAGCCAGCAAGTCATCCCCGTGGGGGAGGACATCGACTCAACTACTTCAGCCAGGACATAGAATGCGATTATCACACTGATTTGTACGTAAACGTACCTGATCATGACCTCTATGTTGTCCAGCAGGTTTTATTTTTTATTTGTTTTTGGCAAATCTTGGAATCTCAAACTTAAACTGAATTGGAAATCGAAATCACGGTGCACTTACACTTGCGGCACTATAGCCTGGACATTTGAATCAGACCTAATTCATAACAGCCATTTATGATAATAAATATACGTCCAACAATCTCAACACCCTCCCTATCCACCAACCCACCCTCTCTGATTTACAAATAGCTGATAGAGCAAGCAGCTGACAGAAATAAATGAGCTAATCTGATGGCTGTGTAGGACTTCCACCAGATATTAATTCATCAGGAGGCCACAGAGTGCAGACAGATACAAATTCCTGCTTTAATTATGTATGGGAGCTGTGCTGGAAACAGGAGACACCTCTACTACCTATTTCTCAGAGCAACTTTATGAACCCCTTTGATTCCATCGTTATTTTGTTTTCCTTTAGACATAATGCATGTCCCTATTGTTTTCCCCAAACACTCAAGACAAAATAGATTTTTTTTCCCTTCATAGCAATGCTTTCACATGAGACATTTGATAATGAACAAGTGGAAAAATAACCTTTGCCACATGAAATTATATTGTTTTCGATTTGCAATTTTTATGAGGCCTTCCTGGAGCCTGTTTGATGTATTTTGTTCCCACTTGGAGCCTCAAATGGCCCTTGCCGAATGGCAGGCTTATCAAAACCCATGGAGGCTTTATTGAATGAGTGACCAGTGGATATCTAAACAGAATGCAGGGCTATTGATTTTGGAGAAGTGGTCTAATTGTTTCTAGTAGACAAGGGCTTGTCCCGATTATTTGATTGATTAGCTTGATACTGGTCTGCCTCCTCATCCTCCTCCCTTGGCCAGTTAATAGCACTGTAATCCCAATACACTGCTGTATTTCTAATCCATCATCATTACCGTGGCTGTACTCAGCACAAGATTAGTCCAGAAGTTTTTTTTTTTTTTTTTTTTTTTTTTTGCATTCCTCAATATTAGCTCTGCCGCTTATATGCTAAAGGAAAACAAATTGAGAAAAAGTTGGCTAATATAATCCATTTGATCTGCTGTGAAGTGCAGTGGAGAGATTGTGAGACAGTTATAGACAGATTAATACACATAAGAGAAGGATGGTACATTTACTCAAGTGTTGCAGTACAAGTACAGTTTTTAGGTACATGTACGTTATTGAGATTTTCCATTTATACTTCTGCTCCACTAGATTTCAGAGTTTTACTCCTCTACATTTATCTGACAAGATTCATGATACGCTTGTAAAATACAGTGCCAGTGAATGAATCAGTGGTTCCCAACATGTTTGGCTTGCTATGGTAAGTAAGTAAAATTAGTTAAAAAATGACAGCAGTAAAGTGCTTATGATATCATTCAAACAATCTAGTAATATATAACAATATACAACTACTTTTACTTTGGAAACTCTAAATATATTTTGCCAATAAAATGTGTATACTATTACTTAAGTAGAATTCTGAATGCTGGAGTATTTTTACATTGTTGTTTTGATACTTTTACTCAAGAAAAGGATCATAGTGCTCCTCCATCACCATAAGAGATAGAGAATAAGACAGGGAAAAGGTTGTTGGGATGTGTCACAGTGGTTCTCCACTTCAAGCCTCAGACTACATCTGGCTTTAGGCAGTGTGACCACGGACGGCAGGGTGACATGTGGCGTATGTCTTGGCGAGACCCTGATAAAAGTCCTGTAGCCACAAAATGAGCAGAGAGAGCCTGAAGCCTTAGAAAAAAAGAGAAAGGAAGGGGACGGAAGCAAGCGTGGGGGATATAAGTGTGAAGTGATGGAGCGAGAAGCTGTGACTGTCAGGGTCCACGCGGTCTGCGTCCTTGCCTGTGGTAGTGCCCGGGCCAGGGTCTTCACTCATTTGTCTTAGAACATGGAAGGAAGGGGATGGGGGAGTGTGAAGAAGGGTCATACCAGAGGGGTTTGTCACATTGTGTGGAGGTGACACCTCAGAAGACCTGCTGGCCCCCACAGTGGACAGCCAGTGTCTCCTCCAGTCCTCCCCTTAAGGGAGAAGGGTCTCCATGGCTTCTCACAGTCACACCAGAGTCTCTGCATGTCTAGCAGCAGATCTCTACTCCACTGTACTCAATTTGACTCTACTGGACTCTTCACTGACTGGACTGCCATGTTTAAAGACTCTCTTTGTTAAGTTCCTGCAGCCTGAAGTAGACTCTCTTTTCTGTTTTTGTGGTGAAATCTTTCCACACCACACAACAGTTCCATTCCCAAACCATGAGTCAGCCGAAACAAAGGAGGCATCAGTGTCGCTCAGTCTGCCTCTGGAATTAAAGAATGAAAAACGTTTGTTTCTCTCAGTATTTCCAGTCCAATCTTTTAGCCCTCACATCCCAAAAAACGTATTCCCTTTGTTCACTGTGATCATTTACATTAAAATTCTACAAGATGTGTTTTATTGTCTCCATTCAATAGGAGCTGTACACTGTACTGACGTGTAAGCATTCAGGGGAAGTGTTGGTTGAAGCTTTTCAACCATCAAAATAATCAATTGGACTTTTGAATCCATTGTGTCAGGTCTTCTAAGGTTAATACAGCTCAAGGGACATTGTTTATAATGCATACCTTTCATTTTGAACAACTATAAATGGGTATTGTCTTCATCTGCATGCTTTTTATTGCCCATGTGAGGCCTTCTGCTCCACAGCTACTCTGCTGTCATAAATGTTTAAAAAATGCCCTTTGATAACGAGTTTGTCATTTTTTTATTCAGAAATATCAACCAGCCCATTATAGTGGCAGGTATTTTTTCAATCGATACACAATAGCGTATTAATATTTAATTCTTTATATGTCACTACGATATAAGAAAGTGTGTATTGTTGAGAAGCAGCAGCTGGAAGCTCATTTATTTTCCTGCTGTAGCAGTGAAATAGAGAGAATAGACAACTCACTTTGGGTATACACACAGACACACACGCATTGCACGGATCCTGCAGGATGTGTGTGTCGTTATACCGTAGGTGTCCACATGTTAATGTTTGCCAACTTGCCTGTCCCTGCTGTCTTTGTCTAAGACAGGATGTCTCAGCACCCTGGAGTGTTTTTGTCCTCTAGTCATAAAGCCTAACTCCAAGGACAAAATCTGCAAGAACAACATTGTCGACACTAGGGACAATGAGCTGGTGACCATCAAGTGTCTTCCCTCTGTGTGTGTTAACACAGGATCAAAAAATAATGTTACTCACTGCTTTTGTTTCAAATCCAGTAACATTAATAATATAAAAGATTTCAGTGTAATTGCAGTGAATTTTAATCCTGAACACTACTTTCAAACACCCAGTGTTGGCTGAGAAAGGGCTATTTTTTTTCTACCTCTTGCACCACACTGCCTGCAGAGATTCTTGGTAAACTTTCAAAGCATTGACACAATTTGGGCTTCCTTCAAAGACAGTTTCCCACTGAACCAGTTTAAGACATACCCCATAAATGTATTAGCTATCATAATTGGTTGCTGTTAGCAGATAATAATAACTACAGTGCTCAGAAATTAACTTTGGTACTAGTTGTTTCTTTCAGGTTTTTTTTATACACACTAGTGTTTGGGCACTTGTGCACCACAGAGACCCAGCCCATACAGCACCCAGCCAAACACAACCACCAATGTTTGTGGGTGGGAAGCCAGTGAGGGACCCTGCACTTCTACACCATCAACTCCAACTGTGCAGAAGGGTGTAGGTAAAATAGTAACATTTAGTCATGAATGCTCTAGTCAACACATTCATTTTCTTCTGGTGTGTATATTTATTTATTTTTCTACTTATATTAAGGAAATACACAAGGAAAGTGTTATTTTTTAACCAAAGCATCAGTTTTGTATTTGCTTAGCTTTCCTTATTATGCGCAACATTTGGTAAGTGGTATTTATTTTATATTTTTCATATTGTCAACAAATCCCATTAAATCCCAAAGCTAATCGTGTGATAGTCTGTCTCTCATTGCTTTCTAACTTCCCTACCCTATCTGTAACACTCACCTTCAGCCCATTTGTTCCTACTGAAAATGGTCCCAAATATATACTTCCAAATTTTTATCAAAAGGGTTAAAAAAAAAAGGGTATAAGAAGAAGTAGTTTCCTTAAATATTTGGGTACTGTAGTTTTTAGCAACTATTTTCAGCGGCAGATTAACACGTGATGTGCTAGTGAGTATTTAGACCAGCAGAACGGTGTTTGTGGGATTGACAAAAAAAGAAACTACAGTGGCCATGTTTGTAGTTACAAAGTAGCGTGTCACCCAGTGCAGCGGTGTGACTCACTGATGTGTTTTTAATAGCTTTTGGAGAACAATGGAGGTCTATGGCACAGAGGAATAAGATATATCAGGCTTTGGCTACACAAACAACACATGTTAGTGGGATCAATTGGTTGTGGTCTTTTCATGGGAATGTTGTCCATAAGAAAAATATACAACTTTGAAAGCCTTCTCACAGTAATCCATGAACTATTAAAACGAGAACACATTTTTTTCCCACAGTAAATAATGCCAGTAGCCAAAATCTTTCTAGAACAGACGTGCGCTGAACAGTGACAATGGGCAGGTGTTTGTCCTGTAAGAGTGTGTGCACAGATAAAACAAAATTCAAAGATTAAAAAACATAAACATAAAATGTTTCGGAGTTAGACTGCAAACATGGACGTGTGGAGGTGTTGTGAGACGTTAACAGATCTACTCAAGTAGTAACAGAGCCTGCTGTCATCCTGCATAGCATCTCTGTCCTCCTGATAATACACACATATCACCAAGACAGTCCATGCCATGTTAGACTTCAAATGAACTGTACAATGACCTGCAAATGACAAGCACAGAGAGTTGCAGCCCCCTGCGACTTTGGTGTGAATGAGTTTTAACCCTTTGTTAGCAAAAAAGAGGGGAAGAAAGCATAATCTATGATCCCAATGTTTCTGGAATGTTTAAAAAGGTCAATATGCTGATATTTTTGACAGCGCTTGACCTTTTGTGAAAAAAGTAACAAAACCATTGGAATTGAAATAACTTCTTTGTTTAGTTCTGGCACATAATGTATCACAGTCAAAGCATGCTGTCTCCCTGCAGCATCTGCCCATGAGTGACTTGACTGTTAATCCGTCGTATTGATCTAATATCAAAAGGTGCTATTTAAATGCAGCATAACTCCCCAGGAGCCATGATCTGTCAGTAGGCTCTGTTTGGAGTCTGGCTGAATAACTAATGCCTGTTTTGTCTGTCCAGGTGGCCCAACATCTGGCCTCTACCTACAGAGGCAGGGCACAACGAAGTGGTCAGCAGGGCTCATATAACCCAAGAACAGTAAGTCAGTTCATTTATTAAGCAGCTTTCCAGAGAAGGTGTCACAACAGGCTTCACAATAAAAAAAAATGTAAAAATGAATCCAAAGAGAGAGACTTTAAACTTTAGAAGCCACAACCTCAAAAGACCTCATCAGAAGACCTCAGTCACCTACTGGTGATGCAGGGCTGCAGACAGTGCTGTAGCTCTCTAATGTACGTATAGGAGGGTGCCTGACCAAGCAGAGCTCGCAAAAATCTTAAACTAGACCTTTTTAGAAGCCCTGGTGAGAAGCTTTGCGGCATAATTGGGGATCACTTTAGAGCGATCCAGGGATGTCTTGCTATGGCAGGTGTAACATGGCCTGCTGCTGGCACACAGCTTGGATCGAAGCTTCCTTTCAAAGAACAAATTGGCATATTGACACGGGCATTATGTATTGATAATATGAGTGATCTTTGTACCCTCTGACTAACTGCAGCTGCTAACATGTAGCTGTTGTCACAGGTTCTGTTTTTGCTTCCACTGTACTATGTCCGCTTTGGGTACAAGTTCCTGGTACTTTAAGGAGCCACATCACACACATACACTATTGTATTAATTTAATGATAAAGACATTTAAAACTGAATGTAAAATGTAAAAGAAAATCGATATCAGTGTTAACGTCACTTCTGTCCCACAACTTCACTCGCCTTCTATTGACGTATATCTAAAACACAGTGTAAACACAGGACAGAAGCCTCACAGATATTTAAGAATTCAGGTTCTAGGAATCTCCAGGTTACATGTCCTTAAGTTAAGTAGTGTATTCACACCCATTGCGGCAGACGGTGCTGGGTTTCCTGAGCATGCAGGCAGCAGATGAGACTCTTCCTTGAATTGTGAAGCTCATGGCAAGTCATGTGAAAGAAAGTGAGCGGACGAGTCAAGTTTTATTTTCAAAACAAACATATTCAATAGCGAAAACAGGCAGACGACAAAAAAGGGCTGTTTATCTGTCTTCTGTTTAGCTCACCGTACTTCATAAAGACCAATGATTAGTATACAAATGTGTTCACAATGTGTACTGTTATTGTGTCAAATTAAGCCTGACACCAGCTTGTGCATTACTGTCTATTTAGAATGGATCTTTTTGACAGCACCATTCACACTGGCAGCAATCCCAGTACAACCAGCCACTTCAATCCCAGCGCTGCTGTTCCCACACATGCATTAGATTGACCTCACATTAACCCAGATACATTTGATCTTTAAGAGCCATAAATTGGCTTTTGTCATTACCATAGGTTAATTACTGAGATTTGCTCTGTACCGTTGCTACACTGAGATTGCAATAATAAGCACCACACAAAAGCCATTCACACTGCCTGCGTGAGGACTAAATAGGCATTGTTTTGATCTTTCTATTCCTGTCGGGAGTTTTGTTTGTATTGGTCTATTATTAGCACTTTACACAGCAGTACTTTTGATACAGTTTGATTCTGCTGAGCTTAGTTGAAACCTTGCCCTTCCTGTCATTCTCTCCTTAATAAGTCATCTGACGTGCAATCCAGACATGGATCTGATTGCTGTCCTTGCATTCCTTACAGCACCTTTGCAAGAAGGAAACTACTATTTGTTTAAGAACTTTCTATTATGCATTGCAAATGATATTTCTAAGATCAGTTTCACACTGATTTTTATTTTAAATCAAATTTTTCAATATTCATTTGCGAGCATTTTATTCCAAATAAGCCATGATGAATTCCCAGATTGTTAAAAATAACAAATTAATAGAATGGGCCCTATATGTCTGCCATGGTACTAACATTGCTGAGATTAAGGTCTCAATTCCCACAGCACCAACCAGTGCTACAAATGCTCCCACAGTACCATGCTCTTCTCATTTAAACACATTTCAAACTGAATGACTAGAATGTCCTTCCCCCTTCCGTGAGTCTCCATGCAGCAGCCAGCGGTACCACATACCATCTCTGAACAGCTAACTGGCACATGTGCATTCTCCTCCTGTCTTTTTTTAGAGGAACAGGTGAGGCTCCGTAAAAATTGACTGAAATTTGATTGGCAACTATTTTGATAACTATTTTTGGTAAATGATTGTTTAAGTCACTTAAAGTAATAATAAAAATTACAAAAACATTTTGTGAGTGAGGTAACACAATGATGATTGAGCCTATGGCCCACTGATGAAAGCACTTGCATTTGCAGTATTATGATTTGGTCTGTGGTTACATTCCTTGGAAAAGTCAGTACGAGGCAACACTTTTTAGATCTCTGGGAAGTGTAATTCAAAAACACACCTGCAAATACCACTTATCGCCATATGTGCCGCCAAAGAAGACCAAACAGAGATCTTTGAGATTGTAACTTAAAATTCCAAATATTTGAGTAAATTCCAATTTGATGCCACGTTCTCCAATGTAAGAATTTGTTGATTTATCTTGTCTTACATTGTAGTAAATTGAATATTTTTGGGTTTTAGACACTTGATACACCACTTTGTAAATTATAATAGGCATTTTCTCTGATGCTTTATAGATCAAACTATGTATACTAGCAATCTATTCATCACCAAAAAACAATCAGCACATTAATAGATATTGAAAGTAATAATTAGTTGCAGCCCTAATCCTGTTTCTTTAAATTATTTTGCATCATATAAACAGTGGTACAGCTACAGTACCTTGTATCTTCTTTGCTGTATTATGTCTGCTGTGCTTTTAAATATATTTAACATATCATAAATCAAACAGGGAACTTGCCATTTTGTGCAAATAAATCAAGAAATCAAAGGTTTGATCAACCATGGATATTCAAAAAATATTAGAGGTAAAGATATGTGTGTGTGTGTGTGTGTGTGTGTGTGTGTGTGTGTGTGTGTGTGTGTGTGTGTGTGTGTGTGTGTGTGTGTGTGTGTGTGTGTGTGTGTGTGCGTGCGTGTGTGTGTGTGTGTGTGTGTACATACTTGTATTTGATTATTTCCAGTGGGCGTTGTTTCTCTGGTGTGCCTTTATGAGAAGTAGAGGGTTTTAGATTTCTCTCCTTTTCATAGAAGCCTATGCCAGTGATCCTCTTTTAGCTCAGTAACCATGACACTCAGACCCTCCCAGTCTGATATGCAGGATCAGTAACAACACTCCAAAAGTTGACTTAAACAGCACAGCCATGTGATTTTACCACTAGTCAAATATATTCGGTCTCTGCTGTGATTATGGCCAAACCTGAGAAAGTTATGGAAATGACACAGCACGTAATGTAATACATATTCAAAAAGTATACAAATGTCAGGAAGATACCGCAATGTTTCCTCCACGCTGAAACATTTTTTTCATAAACTTTACACTGTATGTTATGAAAAAGTCATAGGAACACTACACTGTAGTATTGTAGTAAGAGTGTGCTTAAACAACTTTCAGTGGAAACAATACATCAGTGGTGTTATCGAGCCACTGGGGTATAACAAATAGGGCTATATTTTGGTCCTGACTTTATACAAAGCCAGTTCACCTCAGTTTGATAGGAGGAGTATAGATTACCTGTAAACAGCAATTCAGCTAGTGACAGGTCTCTGTAAGTAAACCCTGCTGCACTACTAATTGAGCTGTGGGTTTGCTGTAGGGGCTTGTGTGGGAGTTTCTGTCAACGCAATTTCTAAATTAAACACATTTCTGCAACAGCAAATACTAAAGAGACATATTCATAATAAGTTTTCATCATTTTTTATATGAAATGCTTGTATTATTCTGCATTGAACCTGCTCAGAGAGATTTTTTGACATTTTTAGATGCTCTCCACCAGGCAGCCTCTCATCTCTTTTTCACTTGTCCCGTTGTTTTCTCTGGAGTTTTCAGCTATTGAGTTAGTTCCAGGGGCGTAGCTGTAATTTCAGAAGTGAGGGGGACAGATTGTTCAGGAGGAGGATTTTTATTGAAAGAACCTCTACCATTTGTCTCACCAAATTGCAGATTCCAAGTAGCCTACATTTCATTTATGATTGATGGAAACACTGACATTTGGGAGTAGTGTAGGGGGTCTGGAGGGCATGACCCCCCCCCCCCCCCCCCCCCCCCCTCCCCCGGAGAAATTGTTGGCCTTAATAGCCCAAATTTGGTGGCCTCTGGCACATTCTAATGCCTAATGCCACTATTCCATCATATACACTGATCTTAATTATTGCATTTAATTAGTTTTCCTCCCTATATTTTTGTATATATTTTTATTATATATTATTTTATTATTGTCTATATCTATATGAGTCTATCAATCACCTGAGTAACGTGCACATCACCTACTTATGATGTATTCAAATCAACTCAGATGTGTTGTAAGTGTGGGGGACAGAGGGCACCGATATGGAAAGTGCGGGGGACGTGTCCCCCCCCATACCCTGTGTCCACTACGCTCTTGGTTAGATCATTTGAAGTCTTTAGACAACAATCAATAAGTTTTGTTTTCAGGGTTCATGTGAAAAGACAGTTATCAGTAAATACCTTAAAGGTCTGCAGTAAGAATGGTGAGAGCAAAACTAAGTTCAAACTGACCGTGTTTCCTTTTTTTCCCTATCTGAAGGAGAAAAAGAGAGTTTTGAAGCTGTCTTGAGACCATTGACATGGCCCTATGGTCTATGCGAGGCTGTACCGCAGTACATACTTAAAGCTGCCATATTCAATATTTGTCTATTAACAACAGATTACATTACTTTGTGTATGTGGAAGGTATCGCTCGTAGGGATTAACACAGAATTTGGACCTGATTATGCAGTTCCGCTACTGAGCATTTTTTGTGTCTTTCCATTCATTGTTTAGTTTTTCAGGCTTGCAACTTTGCTGTTCTGGTTCACTTTCACCACTCTCATCCACATTGTTTCTACCTGCTCAGCATTAAACAGCATAAAAGTTAGCAACTGACTGGTGAACATAGTGGAGTATTTAGCAGCTAAAGAGACATATATTTCCCTCAGTAGTTGGTGGAGAGAAAAACAGACCTTAAAGCAGAGTGGGTATTGGACTTAGCCCATAGCCCATTTGTAATTGGCATTACATTGTGATCTGTATCTGGATAAGGAAATATGCATGTTAATGTAGGGTGCAAATCTGTATAGTGTGACCACGTTCCTAAGAAAAGCAAGGTGAAAGTTCTCCTAACTTTGCCTCTTCCTGCTAACTCAAGCAAGCTGCAAGTAGTAGCAGTGGCTAACAAATCCTCCCTGACCCATGACCCCAAGCTGGGTCATGGCCATGGAACGGATGTCATTATCTACATAATGTATCCAAATACAGATCACAGGAAACACAAATCCAAATGGATACTAATGGTGCTCCATATCTCCTGGATGTATCAGTCCATTTACTAAGAACTTTGTCATAAAACCTGTTTTCGCTGCCCCCAAGTGGCCAAAAAGTCTGTGCAAGTGTATGCAAAACACAAAAAAACACAGTCAATTTATAAAACAGAAAATTTGTCAATCTCAGCCAAGACCTAAATATTAACATTTAAAATAATGTGCATTGTCTTTAACAGATACATACAAGTACAAATTATGATTCACATAAACACAGGTAAAATAAGACATAAGAATCATGTCAGGAACTCACACCTTGCTAAAGTGAAGGTGGTGACAGATTACATCATATACAAGCAAGGGGAAGCCCGAGGTATCAGACATACGGTGAAATAAACCCTGAATTAGCTGCCCACACACTGTAACAGTAGACCCTATATTAAGGATCACTTGAGAATTACATTTACAAGTTTTCACCTGTCACATTGAGCACTGCCTGAGTAATTAAATCATCAATCAAATCTTGAACTTGAATTCACTATTTACAGGCACAGACACGTATGTTGCATACCTACAGTACCTATACAATTATGAAACATAACTATGTCTATGTAATTTAATTTATGTGGTAAGAGATTTGCATTGTAGGACAATATTTGGATAGTATTATTTTTTTTGGCATGTTGAAAATATAGTCAGGGGGAAACCTAATTATCATTTCAGGACAGGAAGTGGAGCATACAGTCCAAATATTTCAAGATAACACAGAAGCTCAACTCTTAAACCACTGTTGTTTTTTGTCTGCAGGCTTACATTTGTGATTTCTACCACAACATCAGTGTTAAAATACTGTAGATGAAAACAGTGCATGAAAAGGAAAAGTGGGGTACATTTTTCAAAATAAGAAAAGAAAGATATTGTTGTTATTAAAGTTGAAGAAATGAATCATTCTTACTCCACCTCCACACACACATATGTTTTTCTCCTGCCACCTCTCTTTACTGCACACACACAGACACACCATTCTTCATGTCCTCCTGTGACACCTGCAGTCTTCTCCAGCTCGGTGACAATGATGAATGCAGAACATGAAACACATTAATGCAGCGGATTCTGGTCAATGTCGGGCCTTTCTTCACTGTGTCAGGTTAAACAAACAAGATCAAGCAAAAAGAGAATGGTAATTGACCCTCCAGAGATAAGGACCTTGCTTTTGAAGCAGGAGGTCATGGGAATCTCAAGCCATCCTCAAACCTGAGATGGACACAATATCCTCCACTCACTGTCCAAATGCTCACACTTTTATATAATGATTAGGTTTCTCATCTCCCTTACAGAGTTCCATTATTATGAGAAGGCATCATGTATTATATTATATCTTACCCTGTACAGTGCTTCATCAGCATTAGGCTGTCATTGTAATAAGTTGATTCTACTTGTACGAGATGTCTAAAGCCTTAGCGGGACTTGTTTAAAGTGTGAAGGCTGCTGACATTTTGATGACACATTGTGGTAAAATCTAAGTAATTAGGGGAGTTTTTGATTTTGAACTTCTAGTTTTCAATGATCAACAGTGTATACTTACTGTATGTCCATCAGTGTTACAAAGTATCATGCTGATGCTGTATAATTGGAAGTGGGGGTTTACCATGTTGGAAAAGTGATACATTTAAGGCCAACACATCAGAGAATTTCATTTTGTATTCCCTTTTTTATAGTATAATTTGTAGACGTCTAGACAATGTGGAACTCACAGGAGAAACATGATTTTAGGGATGTGTCTGTATTTTTATTAATTTTTGTGGTATTTGTATTTTTGTGTGAGCCTTTCAACATAAAGCTTTCAAAGGCATGCATGTTTGTAGTGAGTGTATTAAGAAGAGGCAACTCTTAAGGAGAAGCTCTTTTAAAACACATCACATTGTCTGTACACTTCATGTGGCAGACATGTTTCATACTTAAAAGAGATTCTTCCACTGTGCTTGTATTTTTTCAATAATGCATGAGATACCATGTCTTAACAAGAAAGAGCTATTTTAAATGTTGCATCCTGTGGATGATACAGATGTGATTCACTTATACGTCCTTTCCTCTGGTTGAGTTCCATAAATATTTCTGCTGTGTATTGTACTATTGTGCGGTTTGATACACATAAGATGCTGAAAACAGAATGTTCTTAGCCAGGTTGTAAAAAGCAACTAACCAATCAGAGCTTTGTAGGCGGGATAAAAAATTGAGGACATCATGTTCCTGTGCCAAAGCCAAAACAATAGCTACATCTATAAAATATAGCAACTGAAATTGTTGATGTACAGCTTGTGTAAAGTCGGTAGAAATAACAAAATCAGAAAATTCCTGCAGCTTCTGTCGCAGCTGAAAGTGACACTGGCAGCACAGGTACGTAACTCGCTACTAATTGGTTAGAGTAAAACAAAATAACTTTGCTTTCAAACAGAATTTGGCTAAGATCGGACTGAAAAATGAGTTAAAGTGCTGATATTATGCTTTTTGGCTTTTCCCCTTTCCTTTATTATGTTATATATCTTTTGTGCACATTATAGGTTTACAATGTGAAAAAGCCCAAAGTCCACCCCAAAGGCACTTACCATCTTCCAGAAAAAACACTGTTTACAAACTGCTCCAAACAGTTCTATTGTAGTCCAGCCTTTGCTTCCGTGACGAGCGTCACTTTGTAACACACGTTATAATGCTAACGTGGCATTCCCTCATGCTCTGCAACTGACTAGCTAGCAGTACTTACTGTGCATGTGCGACTCCCAACAAAGATGGTACAGAAGTGAGATGCCTCGCTCTGTAGCTAAAACAGATAGCTCAACACACAGGGTGAAAAGAGGAGCTGCAGCAATGTGCAGTACAATAAATATATGGTGTTTTCTGAAAATTAAACCACATAACCCTATTCTGGTACAATCTCTAAATACAATTATGAACCTGAAAATGAGCATAATATGAGCACTTTAAATCTGGAAATCAGTGTTTGTTGGCTGTTAATGGTGATTGTGACTACACTTAAAGCTTCCATAGAAAAACTCTATGGTTAATTTAAAGGGTTCACCCAAATTCACATATTTTCACATTTAACACTGGGGGTGTCTGGCCATTGGTTCTTATTTGCCCAGGTTTTAGGATATATGACTTAAAGCTTTCTGCTGCCACCACAATACAATTGATTCAATTGTAACTTTTTCTTTGGTAGAAAATACAGCGCAGGCAAAATATAATTCACCATCATACTGGTGGGGTAGTCATGGAGGCATCAGAAACAAATATGTCAAAACCAAAACTGTCTGTACGGCTGGAAACCACTAGAGGAATGTGAGAAAACATATCTTTTGTGATTTAAGTGAACTGGCCCTTTAATGCAATCAGACGTCAAGGCATGATCTGTTCATCATATTTTCCCAAAAGGATTCTAAATGTTTGATATTTATTAGATTAATTCAGTCAATGCCAAATGAGATACAAATCAACATTAAATGTGTTTAAATATCCAATGTGATTGGTTCCAAGAAATGTTATTGTCTTGCATTTTATTAAGCTGAATGGCGTGTTGTATTTGTAGCTGGCTTTTAATTTCTGTATCTGTCTGTGCAGTTGCTGTTTTTATTACTATTAATTTATTACTTTGGTTTTGTCTGCTTGGCCACTTGCATTTATAGAGTAATAAGGGAATGTATTTAATACCCCCCCACACTTTCAGTTGCGGTATGAATTGTGAGCATGAATCAACGGGGTTGATTAAACCATACTGTCCCAAGCTTTTAAGTGTGCTTAATTTCACACCATCTATAAATAAAGCAATTATTTTCCTATGCACGCTGTCAAAATGAGGGCTTCATACGTTTGGCTGTGTGGTGACAATTGTATATGAAGGCTGTTTGAAAGACTTATTGTGCATCTCTAGTTCTCTTCTGGTTAATCCACTTCTAATGTTGACTATGGGTGCTTTCATTAAGAAACGAGCGGCGTTTTTTGTTTTTACAAAGCTCAAATTATGAGGGAATTGTATTTTGAATGCATTTATGAAACTGTTTAAGCCGGGGAGTTCTAATGCACACTTTTGTTGGGCTTAATCTACAGATTGTTGTGGCTAGCCACATGGGTATTATGCAATGCAAACTCCTCAAAAGAACACAAACAGGGAAATTCTCAAGACTAAGTATGTGGGAGGGCTTATCTGAGCGTCTGCTGCCAGTTGTAACACTCGAGGATACTTCATGTTGAATGGATTTATGCTTTTATTTCTAATCTTCACTGTCTTTCTCTTGCAGTTGGGCCAAGTCTTGTCTTGATCCTGACCAAAGCAAACAAGAAATAAAGTAAGCTGCTGTGATCACATACAGACTCAAACTGTCTTTGGAATAAATTATATTTATTATTATTATTATTATTATTATTATTATTATTATTATTATTATTATTATTATTATTATAAGAATAGTTTTGGTTTTGCACAACTCCCAAATCTCATTTTTATTTATTTTAGCATTGTCTTCAGTGAGTAGTGCAAGGCTATTCCCACAATAACATTTGGCTTCATAACTGCTTTAAGAACACCTCTACTGTGTACACATTCAAATGGTGTTGTGTATAATCATTGATGCCTACTGGTGGACCTAAATGCATTGTAATTACAAAATAATGGGCTAGTGTTCATGGATGGGAGGTTTCTACTTAACATTTTCTCTCGAAGCAAATGGGCTAAAGTCAAAATAAACCTGGATAGAAGCCCGTCAGACCCCAATATAAAAGTTGATCTAGCCTGTTAAAAGAGGGGGACTGTGCACACAGAGGTGTAATGGCCAGGCTGTCTCTATTAAGGCTAACAGCTCCCGTCTCCTGCAAGGTGGTCATTTAGTAGTGCTGCTCATTCAGCCTAATCAATGGTTGAAGCCGCAGCGAACCATTAAATAAAAAAGAGGCTAGAGATGAGGTGCTTCTGATTGGGGTTAATTGGATGTAATTGGAATTTATACTGTACAGTGGACGACTCATTAAGAACACATTTAAAAATAATGTCGTTTGAGCTCAGGTCATTTAACCATTTTTACATTGAAAAAGTGCAAGGCAGGACTTGGAGAAAAAACAGCCGTAACTGGTGTAATTCTCTCATTCCAACTGCCTACAGACTGTATATACCACGACATGCAAAATGGCACTTACAGATTTGTCAATTGGTTCAATTTCTGATTTTTGACTTTAAAAAAATGTATAACTTGCTAAACATGGTAACACTTAAGTTCAAGTCCCCCTATTTGGTATTATATTAAAAGCAGTATATATAAGCACTAAATAAATGGCTTATAAAACATTATAATATAGTTGTAAGCAGATATAAGTGTTAATGTTTTGTTAACTCCTGTAGGCACTAATCACTGGAGGCTGCTGTTTAAACAGATATTCAATGACAATATAGTAAAACATAGTTGTAATAATATAAGATATGTCTTCATAGGAGAAGTTTTAATTGTTGACAAATACTGTACATTACTAAACACTTAAAAAGTCCTCATACCTGCTTATAACTATATTATAGTGTGTTATAAAACATTTATTAAATGGTTATATACTGTTTATAGATGCTAAATAGGGGTTGTTAGCAAGCTATGTTTAATCTGAGACTTTCCTTTGAAATTGCTGAATGTATTTTTATTCTTTGTAGAGTTTTGACCAGCTAGCATCTTGTGTTGGACGGCTACTTGAAGCCCTGTGCCATGAGACAAGCTCAGACGGATGGATTTCAACACTAATCCATTTGATGTAAGTGAATTTAGGTTCTAATTCATGGGTTTGTGCACTGTATAACAAGCCGGAATCAGCAACACACGGTCCATAAATTGAAGAGGAGAGCGGGGGGAGAGAGACAGAGTGTGGGATGAGAGAAGGGGGTGGAAGAATATGGTGTTTAACTGGAAGGCAGTATGTTTTATCAGTCACTGGCACCATTTAGCTGACAAAAATGAGCAGGCCCAGCTCTGGGAATAGGGCCTAGGCACCGGGTGTTCACCAAATCCTCACAAGAAGAATATCAGCACTTCTCACATGCTGCTGCCTGATATCCACTGCTGTAGCTGAAAACTATCTCCATTGTCCAGTTTGATTGCCTGAATCAAACTGATTTACTGCAAATCCATCTGAGCTTTGATAAATCTATTACAGTTTCATTTCGCTGATTTCATTAACGTGAATAAAACCAGCCATGCTTTCTGCATAACTGCCTTTTAATGGCTTGGCCCTGTCACCTGCCTCAGTATTAATCCCTCTGACTTATTGCTCCGCAGAGGGAATGAGTAATGGGTATTTGAATGTGATCAGCACAGTACAATGCAATTAAGGAACCAGTACTGTTCTGTGCCTTTAATCCTGAACTAATTTGAATTGCAGTTTGATAGCACTGTGAATCCTGCATAATTATGTAGGGTGCATATTAAACTCTGTGACAAACCGAAGAGGCCTTTAACTAGCCCTGCCATGAGGAGAGCAGCCAGGACAGCCACAGTAAGGTAGCCAGCCACAGCACACAGGAAGTCTCAATTACCACCGTCTTGGCTGACAGGTGGAAGCTGGTGGGGGGGGCTTCATTTGAAAATGGTTGACACTAACGTCTCTTTTTTTTCCATCCCCAACCTCAACAATTATGTACAAGTGTTATTTTACCCTCAAAGAACAGATACATCAAGTGTGAATCAGAGATGGTTGTGGTTCGGTCAGTGTGGATGAGCTCTGAGAGGATGGTACTTTTCTTCAACGTTTGCATTTGTCATCTCTCCACTGGCACTTGAGTGAGTTATTTTTTTGCAACATAACTAGTGAGATGAATACAGCATCAAGGATGCAAACCCTAGCTTGTGCATCTCATGTATCACCATTACGCTCAAATCACAGAGCTAAGCAACTGATTTTCTGAGACATAATTACCCAGAAGGTTGTTTAATTACACCTTCAGTTTGCTGCAGGTTAAAAAGATTTTTAATTCATTCACCAAGTTTTTCATAATCCAACCAAAGATGGTAGCCAGAAATGACATCTCCTTGCATAATTTGTATAACCATAAATAAAAATATGAATAAATCAATATTTGTTATATTCTTATGTAATGATGTTTGTTCCCAATATGTTATATTTGCTTGTGTTTTACAAAAAGAGCGAGGAGTCATTTCCAGCTACCTGGATTAGAAAGTAGTAAATTAGTAAATCATTTTTTTGTGTGCAGCTTTTCTTTTATCCAGTTAGTATTTAAGGTTTCTGGAAACACCTTCAAAACAGCTGTAAGTGTTGTTAAATGACCTTCTAGGTTTTTCAAAGCTCGCCTGGTAATTATTTTTGGAAAACTCTGATGCTTAGCTTTGTGATTTGAATGTACTGTTAATAACACGAGAGGCACAAACTGTTACAAAAGGGGTGCATGTGCATGTCATGTCTCAAAGAGAGCACAAAATGTGACAGTTTCTCCATGCGACAATGGCGGGGAAAAAGTAATACAGTTGCAAATCTGAAATAAATAATTCCATCAGGAGTTACCTTGTGCCATGTACCACAAGTGGGCATATTTCACACTTAAAATATCCTTAACAGTGAGCTATTCTGCTTCACACAAGATTGAGTCAAAGAGCGAAGAAAAGAGGGATGAAGTGAGAAAGAGATGCAGAGACAGAGGGGAGAAGAGGAAGAAGACACAGAGGGGGCTGCTGGCTAAATTAAGCCATTGTGACTCAAAATCCTCCTTTAATAAGGTTCATGCTGTCTACAACTTCATCATTTTCTCCTGAATGATAATTACTTTATTCAATCATGTTCAAGGTTTTAGTGAAAGCTAGCATTGATTGATTAACTTCAATTACCATGCTTGCATTTGCATAGATAAAAACTGCTTTTCAATTTGTGAGTGGCACGCGGGTGGAAACCCTGCCTTGATATTTGCATTTCAATGTGAACGGTGAAGGATAAAGGTGGGAGCGGGGTCTGTTCACTGCTAAGCCCTTTCTGGTCGGCTGCGCCAGCATCTATTTTTCCATAAACACCCTTTGTTATGATGTTGGTTTGCTCCCTCCACGCAGAGAGAGCCAGCAGTGAGCTCTGTTTGCAGGCTGGCTTGACGGCTCTGTTGGGGGATTAGGCTACGTTGCACTACAACTCAGTCGAGAGCTTAGGTGAGCTCGGGCTGTGGCACCGCACTGCTCTCACATACACAGAAATTTCACACTCCAAGGAATTGTACATGGCCATACTATATCTATAGGCTGACTAAGCTAATGAAGATGTACATGTGTACAGAGCAAGAAGCAGTGGAGATAATTACAATTATCACATGTCTATATCAATCATCATTAACCAGATTGAAAAACATATATGAACTCGCACTATTAATCTTGACAATCCTGCATTTAACATCAATTTATTTGAATTCCCTCAACTTTTGTCAAGCTCCTTATATCTTACTTCAGCAACAAAACTACATGTTCATTTTCAAATAACAAGATGTCTTCTCTCTTTGACGAGCTGGAATTTTTTTTTGCTTCTTGCCAACTCTACGTGATAATGGAAAAACCAACAGATACGTGTAATTGCGTTACTGTAATTGGAAGGCATGAGCACCTGAGTGTGAAAAAAAAAAATTGAAGTCCATAGCCACTTGATCACTGTGAGCTAAAATAAAAATAATGAGACGAGGTGGTATAATGTATAGAATTTCCATTTTGTCTCCAGTCCACGCAGGTACTGTACAACTATACAGTCAGAGAAATCACAGCTGTGCCACTTATGCATGAGTATTGGGATTACTGTCACCTTTGTCTGCATATTTTTCTTTGATTAATGTCACCCAAATGCTGTGTCTTCCAAATGAGAACCCAGTTGATTTGCATGATTTTTTGTACATGGTGCAAATTTGGGGATAAATTAGTCAGTCTTCCCATCTTTGTTGGCATGGCACTGAGTGATTTTTAGTGAAGGAAAGGAGTCTCGGAGCAACACTCACAGAGAATTACACCTGTGAGATATGCTAATCATTAACACCGCCATAATGACCTTATTTACCTTCATATAAAAGACAGAAATTAGCATTAGGTGCCCTAAATGAACGGGGAGTTAATAATCAAGGCACTCACTTTTACCCCCTATTTGTTAGCTGGAGAGGCTAAACGGCAGCTTCAATATGTTTAGTTGCAGGCAACCATCAGTCGATGTCTTTAAAATGTATTATGGCGCCATATTCTATTGCTGCCTTGGAGGGGAATTCCCAGATGGTGGGCTATGATTAGGTAGTTCACTTAGCTGTTTAGAAATGAGCATCTGGAAACACAGGTTGAATTAACACCACTGGGTCCCTCATTTTCTCTAAATGAGTGTCATTCAATTAATGTAATTATTAGGCATACAAAAACTGAAGGACTAATAGATTACTATTATCCCATCATTATCTCAGACTCACAAGTGCTTACATTTCTGAAAAGGCTCACATGTGTTTAGCGCCACACGGAACAGCCTCCAGCTTCTCTCTTAGGCCCTCAGCTTACCTACAGACAAGTTTTTAAAATTAACAAACTTGGTTACTTTTTAAATGATCTGATTTGCATTTTGCTTTCTACTGTGCAGAGAGTTTGCTCTCATTCCTGGTCCTTTCAGATGCAGAGCCCTGCTGGTTTTCATTTTTGTCATGTAATCAGGGACTGATTTAGACCTAGAACACCAGCTGAATGAAATTAAAGTATCTAGTAGGACTGAAAACATGTGGCACTCTGGGTACTGAGGAGCAGGACTGAGGGCCACTTAATTACAGCACTGTATCTGTGACAAAATGAAATGCACCTCAGAGGCATCATTAGCAGCAAATACACAGATATACTGCTCGGACAAATCAGTGGTACAGGTTTGAGTTTCAAAGAATAAACTCTTAAAGCAATTAGAAGTGAGAAAACTGGCAATCACAGTAAAGGGGAGCTATTTCAGAACAACTTAGCAATATTCTATCTGGGACTCCTGTGGTTATTTCTGCTACATTTGTTGCAAACAAAAAGAGGTTGATCTACTGGATTTTGAAGACGTCGTCCTCCTGTCACTTCACACTATCTGACATAATGGACGGGCAGAGCGGATGATCGGTGTCAGCTCCTCATCAGCCGCCTCCTTTCACATGTATCATGTGATGCAAGCCTAAAGTGGCCCGTGTGGAGCCTCTCTCTGTGCACCCCTCCCCCCCCTCCCCTCCCCTCTGGAGCCCCCGCTGGCCGGAAGGACCCTCTCCCCAGGCTGGAGTGGCTCCTGCTGTGACTGCTGAGCTGCTGGCGAAGGGAGGGAGGAGGGGTTACACAGACCTGGAGAACATTGTCAACAGCCCCCAACCTCCCATCACCCTCCACCCCATCCTACTCTCCTATCCTCTGTCCCTGCTTACCCTCCCCCATGTATAGACAGACACTCTTCCTGCTGCATGCGTGTGTGTGTGTATGTGTGTGTGTGTGTGTGTGTGTGCACTTGTCATTTATCTCCATATGGACTTCTCTGGTGAATGCATGTGTCAGAGAAAGAGAGAGACTGTGCATGTGTGTGTGTTTTCACACAGGCCTGCTTGTGAAGCTGCGTATGAATTGTATGAATGATTTTTAGTGTGTACTGTACACACTGTATGACGGAGTGAGTAAACATGTCCCAGGAAAAGATTAACCTCATGAGCTGAAACATTGAGGGGAGGCACTAACAATAAATGTCAAATACTGTACAACGATAATCATACACAAGATCAATTTCAGCCAGATTAAGTCAATTAAGCCATCAGCTCGTTAAAATAAAACAATTTGTGTTGTTATCAAATGACTTTTGATTCTAAAATCAGCATCCAAAAATAGCTCTTCTTCTTCTGTGTCCTGCTCTCCAGCCATTCACGTTCTATTTTCTCAATTTCAGCGTGCTTTTTAAAATCTTTTTTACCATTCATCTAAACACACTTAAACCCCCCTCAACAGGCCCTCTATCAGCCACTCTTCAGTCTAGCTCGGTCTATAATGCAAACACAGAGGCAACTTAATTCAAAAAGAAGAGATACCAATTTCTTCTCAGCAAGAGATATATCAAGGACGTTAAACAAAGCAAACAGCTGCATCGAATTCTGATGGCGCAAAGCTAAGCCTTCAATTTGAGCCTTCCGTCAGAAGAAAGCAGAACTTAGCTGCAAATATATTCCTGGTAGAAAAGAGAGCATATTGTGTTATCATGAGAGTCTGTTTACCTAGTGAATCTACATATGGCTATCTAATATCTTTGTGCCATTGAGCAGGTTGGAGGCTGGAGTCCCAGGGGTTTCAAGGCTGGGATTACGCATGGCGGGGGTTGAACTATTGCCCCTGTGTGATTGAAAGACCTCCACCAGCTTAGGCCCTGTTTATTGTACATTTGCATTGCTCAGTTCCATGAGGCTGCTGCGAACTATCAGTGGCCAGGCAGCTCATATCTGGGCTGCTATAATTCGGTTTCCTCCGGATCCCCCTCATGCCTTCCAGCCAGCAGGAGAGGGGGGCTTATAGGCAATCATTTAGTCTGATTGACCAGGATATGCTCTGATCAATATCTCACACCAGGCCCCACATGGTGAGAGAAAACAAATCAAGTGTTTGTGTATTTCAAGCCAGTATTTACAATGGCATTCAGGATGAAATACCCAAACACTTGTCCTTCTTTTGAAGTAATGAGAGGACAGTTTGGATATGTGTCATGTTTTGCACATGAATAAAAAGTTAAATTAAGGACATTGTGAGACAACTTTACACAAATGTGTCTCCTGTTTTGTGTCAATCAGTTGCTTTCTGAATCATCTTCTAGCACTGAAGAGCAGATCTATTAAGAAAGATAATTGCGTTTGGATCCATGCCCTGAAGTGGTCAACTACGCAATTTCACTAATTCATCCTGGTGAAAGGCTGACCTTAAGAAATGTAATTACACACACCTGAGTTACACAAGAGCCCAAGAGGTCCGCAAAACGTTTACTGGTGAAGAAGGTATAATTACCAGAAAACAATTAGCTCATTGTAGTGGCAGTTGGCAAGAGAGTTCTTCCAATGCAGCTTCTGGCTTTAAACAAACAACTCATCGTGAAAAAGCAGTTGCATGCTGTCAATATTAAAGCAAGAACAAAGCTGATTTGTTCATTATTTTAATTTCTTTATATTGAAAATCACAAATTTGGGAGAAACACAATGCACCTGCCTCTTTTTAAGGTATACAGTGGGGAGCGGCATTAGTTCTACATGACCACGTGGAATTAAGTGGTTTATAGAATAACCTGGTATAAACACAAATCATTTATGAATTTTAATAGGCCCGCCCATGCCTCATAACTATGCATGACTTCATACTTTCATAATTGACAGGAAATATGAACTAGGCCAGGGGTCGCCTATTAGAATGACTTTTCATTTAATTTTTTGACAGCCCAATACACAAATGCACGGCGGATTTCTTGAGCATATTCATGTAGTGCACAGGAACCTTTCTGGTGAAATCTAGCAGCAATCCCCCGAGGCCAGACCACCTCTCTTATAATTACACAGTACTACATTTTGTACTAGTGAAGTAGATCTCCCTGAGAGTCGCACAAAACGTCTTAACTGTTCAAACGGGAATTTAATTTGTCCATTACAGTATAACACTGCAGATCCATTTCAGTGATTAAAAACAAAAGTCACGGAGCCAAAAATGCACATGCCACATTCAGACACCAGCCAGTGCATTACAGACAAAATAGTGCTGTGTTGACAGGTATGTTGTGCACGATGCATCACTTCTACTCAGTGAAGGCGACCGTGCAGACTGAGCAAATATAGAGTGTTGCCTTTTGTCCAAGTTCAGTTCAAGTTCCCCTCCTCATCTTCAACACCTACCCTGACCAGGGCTGCTCTGTGGCAGAGAGGTGTTCATATACAATAGAACAATATGCAGTGGGAGGTGGAGGAATGTGGGCCCTATCACCCCCCTTTTAGCACAAGCTAAAACTCATTGTATCCCTAAGATGTAAATCTACACCTCTGGGCTATAAACGTGCTACAAAGAGGGTTCTTGACTGAGTAAATTAACATTCATCCCACTGGCAATTAAGCAGACAGACTGACATTGTAGCTCCTACATCGTCGCAACACTGGGGGCTTTGTTGACATGGCGTCTGGACAGAGGAAAAACCAGAGGAAAATATTTTCAACTGAGTCATCGACTGGACATTGGTATCTGGAGACTAGAGTTTGAGTACAAAACAAGACGCTTTAAAGCTGTGCGAGCATTTCAGCTTTTCGCTCTCTCGTGGGATACTGTTGCACCATTATTAAGATCATCTTCACACCAGAAGGAGCACAAAGTGTCAACCCCAGTTTGTTATTTCACTGTACACTTTTGACCAATTATGGACTGTACGTCAGACAGTTTTTTTTACATTGCCAAGAAAAAAAAACAGGTTTATATCAATGTGCACATGTATCCACAGTTAGACCTAATGTGAAAACTGAATTTGTCTAAATCTAACAGATGGTGATGGCTGTTCATGCCATTTATAGCTCACAAAAAGGAGCTTGTAACAAGCACAGAGACACAACATCTTCAAATCAAGCTCATAAAAAACCTATATGGACCTGAGTCAAAAAATTAAAATGTATCCTGGAAAAAAAAATCTATTAAAAACACTGCATCTTAGCAAGTATAAAACACACACACACACACATTGGTTAAGACTATAAGAACACATTTCTGAAAGCATGAATACATTACCATCTGCTCCTTGTAATCCCAGACAGTTACAGTAGTGGCATGTTTTGGTAAAAGGATATCATTAATCATGGGTATAATCAGATGACATCAGGTCATGGCCCACTAAGTGTGTTTTCCTCATTATGGTAATATGGAGGAGAGGGGTGTGTTTCCGCTCATATTCTTTTTCTTTTTTTTTTGACACTTCTTTTCATGACAACCTACTCCTGATGAAGAAGGAAGGAAAATATTGGGAGCTTGGACGCAACAACCATCTCTTTCAATGACTACAAATGGTGGCTAAAATCTTCATTAAATAAGAGACTTTACATTTCAAACTAAATAGAGAAAAGATATGAAGATTGTAGCTGCTGCTTCAAATAATAATTCCAGGCAGTAGTAATATTTAGAATTATTTATGACGTCTGAATAAGTCAGTTAAAAAAGTGAGTTTGTTGAAATGATTTTTTTCTGCGTCATGTTTATGTGCTTTCAGATCTTAATTCAAGTCACCCCAGCTTCAGCTTATGAATAGACCGAAAGTGTTTCTGTGGCAGTAGAAAATAAACCCTGAGGCTATTTACTGTCTCCTTGATATATGAAGTTTGTGGTTTTGATTGTGTGTGATTATGTTCTGGGAGAATGACCTTTAGTGGCAATCGTATTGTAATATATTGAGGATGTGTCAGTCGGCAGGAGTACAGTGATGAGACGAGGCCAGGCAACCGGCGTTTAGAGCATCGATCCGCCGGGCACCATGAGTATAGAGGGGAATCTGAAATATTTCAACGCCTCCTCCTCCCAATGTACAGGTGGATACGAGATCTCATTGAGCTGGTCTGAGGCACTTGAGGCAGCCTGAGCAGTCGAGTACAATAAAAAACAAGACAGCGGTATATGGACCATCTTGTCTGTGATTAATGGTGAGAAATAGATCGGCATGTTTTTCATGAATCATACACAATCATAGCAATTATACAATGCAAACTGTGTACTATGTACAACAGTAGCTTATTTAAAAAGAGTTGCCTTTCTTCTGTATTTATTAGTTTTCTCAGTAAGACAACATAAACAATGTAGATCTAATATAACTAGGAATATGACAGTGTTGTATCATACTAATGATGATTAATGTGGAAAAGATAGTTGGATAGTTAGATAGAGTGGAGGTGAAAGGAGAGGTGGTGCAGATTGATATGGTGATGTATTCTCTTACCTCCACCTTCTCATTAACTCTGGCCTGGGTAATATGACCTGTGAGAGATTTTCTCCTCCTACTTCAGCCCTAACACTGAGTCTCTAAGCCCTGCTCGGTAAGCCCTATCTCATAAAGCACAATTAAGTGGGCCAATCAGATGGGCTTAAAGTCACTCCTCGTGTGCCTTTACTCCATAATTAACTAAAATACATCATCAGCAATGAATCAGCCCCGTGGATTTCAATCATAGTCAATCATAATGTAATTTGCTGTGACTTTTTCCTCAAGGACTACTTGATGTGATTTGGGCTAAAAATATTTAAAATCAATATGTTTTAGTCAGTTTTTCAAAAAAGAAAAAAAAACAGACACAAAAAATAAATCTGATTTAGAGTTCAATGGGATTCTGTGTGCTGGTTGAATGTGATTTGAGTATGTAGTGAATAGTTTATCTCTGGGGTCTGAGCCCTAACTATGGAAGCAGAGCACCAGTGAAACATTAATCACATAAGTATTATGGCTCATATCCTTGGACAGCACATTAATTCAGGTGGCTATTAGGCTGCCTTGCAGCCAACCTTCGAAAAAGGTCCACATTGAAATTCAGTTGACAGTGTACAGTGTGCAGAAAGCTAACTATGGTGTTACTACATCCCAACAATAAGCAAAACAAATTGCGCATGTGAATATAACCGATATGTAAGTATATTTAGTAGAGCAGGCGCTGAGACAAAATGTGAACAGTGGACTTCGGTGGGCAGTAGGTGTAGTCACTCTGGACTGTCTCAACAGTCTTCCCTGTATTCCTTGTCAATAGAGACAAACACTCTACCTGTAGATGGAAAATAAAAAATATAAAAGGCTGCAGAAACACCAATTAGAAAGGCTTTCTCTCTTGCACTCCCTCAGAAAAGCTGGGCTCCACTAAAGGTCAGCCTGAAATTTGAATGACAGGGCCAAAGTCTTTTACTCATAATTTTTGTGTTTGCAATAGATTTTGGAGCAATTCACAGCCTTAAAGGCCTTAAGTGGAACAGCAATTAATTGTAATGAATAATCTGACAAATCTGGTTGACATATGGCCACTAATACTCCTCCTTTCTAGAGGGAGCAGTGGAGGGATTAGATTACCTCAAATGAAATCTGGGAGCGCTGTGCCATCTGCATGTACAGGGGGAGGCAGCACACGTAAAACAGGACGTGGGTGGAACCGGGGTCTGCTCCCTGCTGCTCCAGTTCCCTCAACCTCACCAGCAACTGATTTGGGAATAGGGCCTGTTTTTTTCTCATCTTATTGAACCAGCTGCCTCTCAGGAAGTAAAACGCAATAATGCTGCGCGGTTGCCAAAGTCGAACACACCGAGAAAAGTAAACAAACATGACAGAAGTGATAAGTGTTGAGCAAACATATAAACAACACCACCGCGTCGAGCCATCTGAGCGCAGTGAAGCCATAACTTTATTAAAAGCATTTAAAAGTATGATGAATTACCACGCCATATATAGAGCTCCACATCTGTTCATCATTTTATTTGTAAAGCTTCACATAAGGTATCAAAGTATCTTCTAGCTTTAGGACATGAAAGACTTATGTAATGAGTTGCCAATTAAACAGTGATTGGAAACCAAGAAAATCCTAGTACATGGGCAGTGGTGGAAGCACACTAAAACAATACTCCATTGCAAGTAAAAGTTCTGCATTCAAGAAGTATTATCAACATAATTTACAAACAGTATTAACAGTAAAAGTACTTATTTTGCAGACTGGCCCCTGTCATACTTCTTATATTGTTATATTACTGGATTATTATAATTAAGGCATTAACATATCAGAGGTACTTTAGAGGTCGGAGTCGAACCCGTGGCCCTTTGCGTCGAGGAGTAAACCTCTATATATGTGCGCCTGTTCTACCAACTGAGCTAACCCAGCCTCAAGTAGAACAGATTTTAACTACTTCATATACCATAACAATGCATGATATTTTTTATAAACGGATTGTATATTTTTTAAGTACAATCTTAATCTGAAAAGTAAGCAATTTAAAAGTATATTTCCCTCTGAAATGTAGAAAATGGAAATAATTAAGTAAAGTACCTAAAAGATTATACTTGAGTAAATGTACTTTTACTACAGTTACTTTCCACCACTGTAGATAGAGCAAGACGCTTCAGAAACACCTGCAAAACACAGGTGTGTCTATCAGTCACATAAATGTGTTATTTTAACTACTGTTACAGTTTCAGGGTCATTAATATGTCTGAAGTGCTTTAAATAGTGCCAATAAAGTAAGAATAGCCTGGACCTCAGCTCTGTGAAACAATGCATTGCAGGGAGTGTGCTGCCGTATCAACAGAACTGATAGGTGTAATGACGTCACACTGTAAACTCCTGCTAAAAGCCTGATAAAGAGGCAGCGTTCTGCAGGATGTCTATTAACAGCCAGCTGACATAAGCAACTGGATCAGCACATTCATTTAAAGACAGGAAATCCTGTTCTCATAGTACACTTTCACCATTTCCCAGCCTTGTACGTAATGTGGAGGCCAACATATGACTACATAGATCCCAGCAATATTCATATTTTATAAATGCTTTTTTACAGCTCCCCTGAAGAGCTTAAAGGAATAGTTCAACATTTTGAGAAATAAACTTAATAAACTTATTTGCTTTCCTGCTGAGTTAGATGACAAGATTAATACCAGTCACCTGTCTTCAGGAAATATGAAGCTACAGCCAGCAGCCGGCTAACTTAGCTTAGCATAACGACTGAAAATGGGGAAACAGCAGGCATGGCACTGTCCAGGTAACAAAATCTGCCTAACAGCACCTCTAAAGCTCGCCAATTAACATCTCATATTTCATTTGTTAAATCTGTACAAAAACCAAAGTGTAAAATGGCAATTTGCCGGTTTACGGGGGGTTATGTTTTCGACTTCTTCTTGGCTGGGACCAGTAACTTCCTGGAGTCTCAGCCGGTTACCTGGCAACTGGTTCTATAGAAATAGTTTAGCACATAACCATCAGAATTGTTGTTTTTACTCTTCGGTTTTTATACAGATTAAACAAAGATACAATGTGTTAATTCATTTTGTGGACGGGTCCAGGCTAGATGTTTCCTCATTTCCTGTCTTTATGCTAAGCTAAGTTAGCCGGCTACTGGCGGTAGCTTCATATAAGGCTTACAGAAATGAGAGTGTGATATCTTGGAATTTTTACATCAAGAAAGCAGAAGAAGAAATGTGGTGTAATAGAAAAATATGGTGTCGTTCTTTATCCAGTGAGCTAGCACGACCACATACCCACTCCAAATTTTCTTTTAAGATCACAGACATTGTTTTTTTAAGGTGTTAACTTTGGTCAGTTGTAGGCGTACTGTGCGTTTGAAGTAACTCAGTGAAAGACACTGGTGAGCGGAGGTGGACATCTAAGACAGTGCATCTGCTCACATCTGTCTAACCAGCACTAATGTGACAAAAACTCACCTAGAAAACACAGGCTAATCACCTCATCCAAAGGCAGCGGGTGTCACCTCGCATATCAGTCACCGCTGGCTGCTTTATGATCATCACTTTAACCCCAATGTAACTCTGATACAGAACACTGGATTGGCTCCATTTTCTCCACCTGACAGAGGGGAAAAACAACAATGCATAATCATTCTTTTCTTCTTATAAAATGCATTCTGAGCAGATAGTTCAGGAGACAGGTCTCCTATTTAATTGCAGGAATTGAATAAAGAACGTTTTCCATGAGGTGCTGGTGTGTGGCTAGCATAATTGCCAGGGAGCAGGTCTTAATTTAAACCGGGGGGTAATTATCATGCAGAGCATACCCACCCAGAATGTTTGCATAACTATCACAAGCGTTTTCATAAATGATGCTTTAATTAGTCTTAATTAGAATTTGTTTAAGTCAGCAGGGAATGCAGGGCCCGTGAAATGATGTATGTAATAAGCATCAGGGCCCGCTCTGTTTTTTTCCTTACTTGGGGAATAGAGCTGACAAAATCACATCACATTAAATTGATTCAGTCAGAATTAAAATTCTTATGGTATTAATTAAATGGGGGAAGATCTCATTAGCAGGCTGTGTGGTGAGGGAGAGACCCACTCTGCCAGCAGATGTGACGGTGTCAGAGCTGCTGTACATGCTCGCCATTAGGGCCCCCAGACAAGGAAAGAGTGAGGGAGGAGAAAGGAGAAAAGGAAGGAGGTGAGGGAGTGAGAGAGGCAGAGACGAGCTGAGAATGACAGAGGAGGAAAGAGTGGAAAGGAAGAGATTGATAGAGGGAGAAAAACGGGGGAATGTGAGGGAGGGAAAGTGAGAAAGAGCGGGAGAAAAGCAGTGCGTGTCTGCGGCTCTGGGAGGAGGAGGAGGAGGAGGAGGAGAAGAGCGAGGTGGCAGCATATTAATGGGCTGTAGGCTCCTCACCATCTATAGCTTTATTTAGCTTCATTTGGTCTATTTGGCTGGAGGAATTCAATAAGAGGAGAGTTAATGACTTGACCAGATACCCTGTTATCAGCACTGATGAGACACCCTCTCTGCTTGACTCTTTATACAGCTACAGTAGTCTAATAGGCCTCTGGAAGATTGCTGCCCAGAGTACAGTACAGACCTCCTCTCTGGAAATATAGAACATGATTGTGCCTCGGGGAGCTTTGCCTCGCTGGTACAGGGCTCACCTGATCCCCTTGTTAGGGAGCTAATAGCTATTGACACACTTCTTAAGGAACTGAACTGCAGTATAACAATCCAATTCAGAAGTGTAACTGTACTGAGGATTTCCTCTTTTATCCTATTATGTCTTCTAACTTGGCTTTTCATCCCTCAGGTAGCGCGTGGTATCATCAGGCCAGAAGATAGTGGGGACATCGAGCAATAGACACATTGTTGGACCCCCCGCAGCAGCTGTCAGTTTGAGTGAACTGCAACCTTGAACGGACAGAAGAATATGGTAGGAAAAGAAAAAAAACACCTAGAGATCATACAAACTAATAGCAAATCACTATTTACTCAGTTGGGTACCACCCAGGATGTTATTGCACGTATTGCGGGTGGATAGCAGATATTTCCTAGGATGCCTGTAAATGTGGGTCAGAATATGCCTCATGTGTCCCTCAGATTAAATAATACAAATGATACAATACTGTGGAGTTTTTATTGACAATAAAGTCAAAATTTCTAAAAGAAATCTCTCAATATCAAAACAGCTCTGTAAAACACCTAAGGCATACAGTATATGAGGCAGGCATTGTAAACACTGGAAACACTGCCCTGTATAGAATCCAATGAAAATGATAATGGAGGAAACAATGGCCTCAGGCAATGTAGCAGCAACCCAGCACCGCCAATGTTACAAGGCATCACTTTCCCTTTATTAGGAGTAAGCAAGACTGTTAGTAGGCCCTGCATAAATATTTGGGGTAAATACACACTATATCATTTTCCTTCACACTTGAATTGCATTATGATTTCCATGCAGACTCAGGTGAACCGGGGTCAGGGGACTAAATTAAGTGGGTCCTGGAAGCAGCTGCAATGGTTTCTCTCTTTAACCATGCTTGGCTGGTTAAGCTATCAAAAGCCGCTAGTACATGCATCATAAAAAAACATTGTGTGTGTGTTTAAAATTGTATTAAAATGCTGTTGACCCTTAAAATTAGAAAGGGAAACGTGCAACTCTTTGCATGGCAATTATTTCATGTCCATCTAGTGCACAGTAGAGTGGGAAAGTATGACCGAGGCCCCTTGAAAATTTATTGACAGGCAGACGGAGAAGTGAGGTGGTTCATTTATGACAATGGGGCGTGATGACATCACATCATAAAAGCTCTCTGCAGGGTCAGATGGCATATGCCGCATGCGTTTGAGTCTTTGTGTTTGCTATGCATGAATATATTAGATGTAGAGTGGGTCAGTGGTTGACATTGCTTTCCTGTGATGTATTGTGACATCCGCTGCAATGTTGTTTTTTGTTATGCCGAGGCTGTCGGACCATGTGAACTACTGTTGTTTAGAATGATACAAGTTGGAGATCCTGATCCAGCATGTTCCTGAAGAGAAATAACATAAATGATGTTGAGCTGATTTAATAATATAAATTCTTATTTAATCGACATTTCATTTGGATAAATATTACCGGATTGCGTAAGAAAAATCCCTCCAGCTGGCTTTCCAAGGTTCATAAATGCATCAGTGAAATGCTTTCTTGAAACCATACTTCTACTAGGGTTGGGCGATATGTACTGGGAAACAACTGGTAGGGATGTTGCATTACTGTTTCTCCAGAGGTACCTACCTCTTTAATATCTTTGTTTGCATTAGGCCATTGTGGGTAATTTAGCAAATTAATGAGCAGGACTTCATAGCAATGTCGTTTTTCAGTGACGACTTGATTTGTTGGGTATTTAATTCAATAGACTGGCAACATCTGGTTATTCAATTTAATTTCCAGAAACTTTATAATTATAAAATGATATATTATGTATATTATTGGAACCACCATCATAGGAAATTGTGCTCATATTTCCCACCCCAAAGTGTATAACAATATCAGAAACACATCACTGTGTTTGTTTTTATGTGCATTAATAAGCATAATAGCACAATAATGTGTTCTTTCATTTTACAGTGATTGGCATTCCTCGTTCAATGTGTGCTAATTCGGTTACTATTCTCAGTATGTCCAAACTCAATGCTGAAACTGTAAGTGCAGGCTAATATGATAATTTAGCTTACTTATAATAATTAGCTGTTGTATATTCATTAGCCTTTTAATTGGTTAACTCTGGGGACCACCAGCAATTCCAGTCAGTCAAATACACTAATGACACACACACACACACACACACACACACACACACACATTCTCCACACAGAAAGACCTTGTAGGAGTAACCTCCCCCTGAACTTTTGTAAAGCAGTCTCCCTCCAATCACTCCAGCTTTCAATACAACTGTCAGTTTTGGCCAGAAAAGCAAGCTTTAGCTCTGAATTTGCAGCTTTGTCCTTAGTGAGAGGAAATACCTGTGACATCTGCACTGACATGCTGGAGATAATCCTCCATGTGATTGTCGCACAAATTGAGGGTCAGCGGCACTGCAGACAGGGGAATGTGGCAAGGGACACGGAGGAAATGTTCAATCAGGGACCAGCCCATTCGGGAGCCTCCCTTTTCAGCCTCTCCAGCCTATGGTTCATCTCTCTTTCGCGCTCTCTCTCTCTTTCTCTGCCCACAGCTGCCGGGCTTCCACTGGGAGGGAGCTGTATTATGGCTGGGTTAATTTACTGATTAATATCCAGCCACTATATCCAGCTTTCCCCAGATGGCCAATTAAAAACTACAACTGGCAGCGGGCATAGGCCTGGCAGCAGGTTGCCGTCGGGCCCAGGGCTGGAGGCTGTGACAGAAGGTGTGGGTCCTGTTTGGGCCCGAATAAGAGCCACGGACTATCATACTCTTTGACTCTCCACAGCAGAAGGACAAACTAAAGCCACAATACTGAGCAGAACAGAGGAGAAAGTGGGGCTGCTAGGAGTAGACCTACTGTTACTACAGTACCAATACTGATACTGTGTGGAAGCCTTCATGAACAGAAAGTTATAGGTACATCCAGAGTTCATGATATGCACATCATTAGCACAATAGTTACATTTTAATTGTGATTATGATGTATGGTTGGTACAAAAATGTTATTGTCTATAGTTAATATCATAAAGTGATAATAATATGGGTATAATAATAAATAGGTAGTTTTGGGTTTCTACAAAAAAAAAACATTCCAGAAAATAAAACAGTTATTTTCTTTACCTATGACACATATTTACTGAGTCATTTTTCAGTAACTTTTCAAACAAAACGATAACTACCTATAGTGAGTAGAAAAAAATTAAATTAAAGATATGGTAAGAACAGATTAATGATAAAGCAACAAGCCTTGTTTAGGTGAATACTCTATGTAGAGGTATTAACTGAATAGAAAAGGAGATCATTAGACTTAAGTCAATGCATGTGATCAAATAAATAAGACTATGTTCACTTAATCTAACAGTCCACTTTGTTCTTACATATTGCACAAATCTGTAATTTTTACTTTGCATCTTTGCATAACATACATTGTATCTAGATGTGTCTTCAAATAAGTACATTCATTTTCACAATATTATTACACAACAAACACTTAACTACTACTATGTTTTTCATGTAACATTTTACGTTAGTCTTTTCAGGTAATTCCTTTTTCTACCACTAATTATTGCATAATTTCAAAGTAAATGTTTGGTATTTGATATATTTAACGCAATGCCATACAATGTTATTGAAAAAGTTACAGGTAGATTTTTGTATAATTAATAAAAATAATAACTAGTAAACATTAGTCAATAACTAAATTTATCACATCGTGTTAATTCGCTATAATGTAATTATTTAATACTATTTAATTATTGCATTCTAAAATTAAGGGATCTCATTTAAAATCCAATATGTTTTTACATATAATGTAATTTATTCTTCCCCGAGTATAATATAATCTAGAATATAAATATTTGACATCAGTAATATCTGAATACAAACTGTGCAATATAGCCTAAAAAGCTTCTTTTCTTACATTTGCACCGTAGTACTGCTGAATATTACTCTTTTTTTAATAGTCTTTAATATAATCCAGCCTGCAATGGAGCAATGTTAATTTCACTGTAATAACCCTCACATTATGAGACACTGCTATATTTAGATGGAGGACATTTGAATACAGGTCTTGTCTTAATACTGACACAAACCTTATAAATGGGCTAGGGTCACCATGGAAACACTGTAAATACAATGGCCGCTGCTGCTCTGAGAGGAAGGGTAATTAATAACTGAATTACGGAACAGAGATAGAAAGCAACACAGACCCATGCAGCTTCTTACTCCCTTGATAAAGGAGAGTTTAATACAAACAGTTGTACTTCTACTGGGTCAGCTAAACCAGGGATATCTGGGCCATCTCTCTTCAAAGAGAAAAAGGCCATGAGCAGAATTGATGGCCCATTTCATTATGTAATTGCCTCTTTAACTTCCTTGTTCTGAGCAATCGCTCTTTAAACTCAAGCTCAAGGTAATATATGCAGAGATATGAGGGTAGTCTCACAGACAGATAATTCAGTAAATAGCTGTAATCTTTGCATCACCTTTAACCACCCCGGAGCTGGCTAATATGTCATCTTAAAACCGTTGAGTGCTAGAAATGAGGTGCGGTACATAAAAAAAAGTGGTCGGCTACAGAGACGAGTTGTACATCAACACAGAGCTGAGTGGAGGATCACACAGACCGGTGTAGGAAGCTTGCTGCGGCTGGGGATATCAAAAGTGTGGTCCGGTGGTGGAACAAGGCTCCAGACAGCCTTTAAGCTGCCACCCTCAGTGTCGGGGTACAAGGAGCACAAAGCTGGATATGATTACCTACAAGCGAGCGATGCTTCCTGACCTCCAACCCTTGAACTTAAGGTGTACCCTACATACAATCAAAGTAAACACCAAGCTCCTGTTCACAGCCTCTGAAGTGGGTAGATGTGAGAACACAACACAAGTGACCCGCTTCCTTTCATTTCCCTCTTCATAAAGATCCCACAAATGAAAAAAAAATGCAATGCAACACACAAAGCAGTGGTGGGAAGGCTGCGCTCTTATTGAAGGGTCAGTAGTAGGATCACTGGGAGAAGGTCACCAAAGAGCCCAAATTCACACCCCATAATTGAGAAACAGGGGTCGCTGATTACAAGGCAAGCAGCATAGAGGAACACAGGACAGTGGTTGGAGCTGCGCCTCACCTCGAGCTGCACTGAAAAACAAGACAATGCGCTGAAAGAGGCCTCTAGAAAGACTGGATGGTGTTCCCAGGTCCACCACTGTGATAAAGAATGAAGACTTAATTAACTGAACAGCCGGATCTAACTATATCAGAGAGACAGAGAGAGAGAATCCCTTTATGTAATTAGATCAATTGGGCATGAAGTGAAGAGGCTTCATCCAAGAGCAGTGTGTGGTTTTGAAGTGGGATCACTGACTGAGGTTTGATTACCTTTTGATTGTTAATGCAAAATTGAATTGTGCCACAATGTTATAAGTCCCTTATTTTCTAATTAAGAGTTTGGAGGATTGTTTTGTGCTTATTTTTTCAATGACTGATACATGCAGGAGTCTTAGTTTTAAGAAAAGCTTAACCTTAATGTGCATCATAAATACTTTTTATGGCAAATGTGCTTGTCACATTCAAATCATTAGAGGTAATTAACGGCTTCTCTGATAATTCACCTGAGTGCTTTATGTCCACTTATTCTGCCTATAAATTACCTTTAGATGGACTTCAAAACAGGGCTTTTTAGCTGAGGCTCTGTGAGATGTGTGTCACCATTTAATATACTAGAAGACACACCTCCGATATGCATCCTGCATTGTTTGTAAAGACAAAAACGTAAAATGCATTTTAACTGTAGGAAAATAACACATAAAAAGAAACAAACAATAATCCTGAAAGAGCTACCAAAGCACTACATCTCTTCATTTTTTCTCTACTGTTTGGCTGTGAGAGGTCCTCGTCTCTTAAAAAAGGACCCAGAGTCAGAGGCTGGTCCCAACGTGAGGGTCCCCAGGGAGGGGATAGTTCTGTGGCCCAGTGGAGCAGTAGAGTGCCTCTGTCTCTGTCTGTCTCTACACCTCCAGTCACAGACAGAGGACGTGCGTGAGGGATGGGCCTCATCGTCCAGGGGAAACGGCTTGTGTCGGCCGCCCACACTGCGCCTCCTCTGTGTGAAATTGGCTGAGAGGATGTAGACATATTCCACGCACTGATCCATGGCTGAGTATAAACAAGAGAGGATCTCGCTTTCACTCCTAGAAGGTCAGGAAGCTTCCCCGTAAAACAGTAAGTGACACTGCCTCTTCTGCGCTCGCTAACAGTCTGACCGGTGGAACTTGAACCTCCCTTCTCCGCCCTCCTCCCCCTCCGCCGTCACCCTTCTCTGTGAGGGTGTCCTGTGTACAACCAATTCTCCCACTCTCAGTGGGGTGCACTGATATTTAGTGGCTGGGTATGCCAACTTAATCAACAATTCCAGGGACAGATACTCAAATTCACATTGAGGGACAGAGCAGCAGACAAAGCGTTCCCTATGTGACTGAAGATCCATGACCAGCTGAAAACACCTGTAATATCTAACCTCTAAACACTACTCTGAGTCATATATCACGAGTATAGATAGACAGATGGAAAAAGAAATCTAAAAATCATGTTAGATTCTCATCTCATCACCAGCAATGTCCAAAGGGTTGAGACAGAGGCATGAGATCTGTGCACGAAATCTGATTGCGGCTGCAGTAAAATGGACTGGGGAAGGCATGAATGTAATTAAAGTGGCTGACACTTTTATGCTGGGTAATGGGAGTCCAGAGCCCAGCTATTCCCTGACGAGCTCCCCTCACAGTATGGAGTACATTTTAATACCACCCTGCACAATGACTTAAATGCAACTCTCAAGGCCTTCATGGAGATATAATATTGATGTGTAAATAGGATAAATGCCAACATCCTGGGGTTTAAGGGACATAGTAAATAAACACTACCTAATACACAACATAAAACCACTCAGGCGTCTGGAAACTGCAGAGCAAGACAGGAATGAACGAGAGAAGAGGGCAAGACTCAGTCTCTACATTTAGCATACTCCAAAATTACATTGTACATGTAATTAAAACACAATATACTGCACAATATTTTTGTGATTTCATGATTCATTAAAAATACTGAGCATGAAATTGAGCATTGTCTTTGAATAGCTGCTGGTTTTAAACAAAAACATCCTCCTGAACAAAAGAAACTATTCTATGTGAAATTAGGCTTAATGAAATCACAGTCTGCCCTAAGTAGTTGAAACAGATGAGTTGTATTGTGCACCAGCACTTATGTCAGGAAACAAATGCAGAGAGTAGAAAAACAGTTAGGCATTGTCCAATCAGTAATGTATTTGTTAACGCAGGTAGGAAGGAGGGAGCTTTTACATCACAGTGGGGCAGATAATGAAGAAGTTAATAAGAGGAATGGTACTTTGAAATGTTCCTCAACCACCCAGGTCCTACAATTTAATCTGTAATAAATAATCTCGCATCATTGCAAGATGGCATCTCATAATGGCAAATGAAATATGCTGGTATGATAGGTACAATAAATCTGGATTTTCCTATGGTTCCCTCAGGCTAGGACAATATGCAACTATAGTGCTCTCTGTCAGGAAGAGCAGATCTCAGAGCCATCATAAAATCTAAATGGGCACTAATTAGGCAAGCCTTCCCTCTCACACTTACTATTTCTATTGACATTTTCGGCGCGCCGTCCCCCCTCCCCCTGCACTACCATAAGTCACTGAGAGAAGAACTCCCAGGATTGCAGAGCACAGGGCTGTTAAAGGGAAGTTCAACTTAGTGGTAATGAATAAATTTGCCCTCCCATGCAGTACTGTTTCTTTTGTCTTGGACCCAAGCATATTCATGCATCTAAATGGTAATTTGCTTTGTAACTACCCACGCCACTATGGCAGATATCAGAGCTATAAATATACTTTATAATTGTCTTTGATTAGTAACAAACTCATTGTCTTTTTTTTTTTTTTTTAAGATGGAAGAGGAAATGCTTTAATTGTAATTGAATTTTCTCTGAAATAATATCTAGCTAATACATATTTTCTGGTAATATTAGAAATCAACTATAAATATCATATAACTTATTAAGAAATGATTAATAAGAACCATGGTTATATCTTGCTGCAGACACCAGTAGAGTCTAGTTGACTTCTAAAGGGAGCACTGGGGTTGACGGGTGGCGAGGAGTGGTGGGATTACGTAAATATATACGTATGCATTCCTGCCTGCTTCAAATTAATAAAAACCTAATGCGTGCTTGGCACAGGACTGCTTGTTGAACATATGCTGCAAGCATGGCTAAGCCATCTGGCTCAGAGTCAAGTATTCCCACCAACTGTAGTCTTATGCTACCTGACAGTGGAAAAGCTTTATTCCCCTGGCATCAGGGGCACAAATGGAGAAATATTATTGAAATGATTATCTGCATCAAGACTCAGATTTGGGCTGACATTTCGCTGGCTCTGTGTAATCCGAGGGGTTGTCTAGGAGAGGGCGGAGAGGGGGTTTGCCGGTAAGCCTTGGCGGGATGATTAATGAAGCCAGGATACTGGGTGGACCCAGCCCACCTCCACTCAGACCCAGGGGCCGAGCCCCGCATATGAAATTGGCCTATGCTGCTCATCTCCCTGGGAGAGAGCCAGTGATGATCCTCCCGACACCGCTCCATACCTCCAGTCACCAAACAGCACTCCAAAGCAATGCCAGATCCAGGCTTAGGAGATACTCTTCTCATGCTGTGTGGCTGTGAGGGAGGGCTGCGTGGTGAAGAACAGCATCCATACTCCTGCTCTTCTGTCAAGCACATTTCACTCAAGCCATATTGTGTTCTTTTTTCAGCATCGCAACTTTTCTGCAGTGCTCAGTAGGTGTCATTTTATAGCAGCTTTACATTCAAGTTTTGTGTTGTAAAATTGGTGAATTTTATCTTAGAGGAATAATAACCCTTTGAAGTTTTGCAGGTGATGTTTAACATATTTGGGGGGGATACACTGTCACCATTATAAAGTTTCATCAGAGCATCACATATTGCATAATGTGATATTGTGTGGCAAGTCTTCTGTTTTTCTATATAAAACCATTCTTGCCTTTTAATAACCATGAATCCTTCAGTGGTTTACATCACTGCAGCAGCGTTTTCAAGGCTCTCCCTCAACCCCTTAGTCTTGATGGATGGGCCTGTGAAAGCCTCTCAGGACGCTGGCAATCGGATAACAGCAAACCGAAATCTTGACCAAGACGAAGAAGAAAAAAAAGCAGCGACATGTAGCTCATGAATGAACACAGACGAAGGGGAAGCAAGTAATTCAAAAAAGCGAGGAACATCTTTAATCATTCTGTGTCGATGATTAGTCATAGACAATGTCGCTTTGTTAAAAGTGTGCTGTAATTAATAACTGGAGCGGGACAGAACAATTGAGGGAGCGAGTGTCATGTGTTGTACAATACTAGAGAGGTGATTTCTAAATAGTGTAAATTAGATGTTTACCTATTGTGATCCAGCCTATGACACTGCAGGCTCTTTTTCCTAGAGAACAAGACCAAAGAGAATGATTAATTGCGAGCTCACTGGGTTTTACAGCTTCAAGAGTAAATCAACTTCTAAGAAGTGCTAACTTGCTAAAATATAAACTAATTTTAGGCCCCAGATATTAAAATATAATCCATCTTCTTCCTCCACAGGGAAAGCTAATTAGAAAATGTGACTGGCATAAGAGAGGAGAGGTGGAGGAATGGAGGGATTAGGCTCAGGAGCAGAAAATCACACCCTCTTGCTAAATCTTGGGATTTCTATCAACTATTTCTCATAGTGCCTCACTGCTTGTCACATTTCCAAAACAAAAGCTTGAAAATTATTTTATTCTACAAATAGCATATTAAATTAATAGATTACCAGAGTATTTTGTTAAATTGTGTATCAATAAAAGAATTAACTGACATATGTGATTTTCATTCTCTCCCATTTACAAATATTTCTGCTTTCTTTCTGTCTCTGGGTTTTTATTTGAACAGCTACCTGGCACACTTTCTCTTTAATGCAATAGCCAATAAACAACAGTTGCCCAAGGCATAGAGGCTACCTGACTGAGGCTTGACTGGACATTCAGCTCTTGTGCACTCCGTATGTATTGACCTTATGCACTAAAACATCAATAGCCTATTGTATAATGCAAGTGATATGCTTAAGGATCAGAGCAGTTCTAGACATAGGAATAACTGTATTGTACTATCACAGAAAACAATAAAACTGTAGAAATGTTGTAAAAAATACAACTAAATAAAAGCTTGATTTACTTATTTTGTAAATTAAAATGTTCTTCTCGCACAAATATCGTGAATGTCAGCAAGGGTGTTTAATGTGTAAATCAGTGTAAATAAGCAATGTGAGAGTACAGTACATTGCAACATGACACAGTAGCAGTGTGCAACAGAGCTGAGTAGTCCCAGCCAGTCAAGCTCTCTCTCGAGTCCCAGAAGACAATCCCCTGGGAGAAGAAATGCTCTGAGTGGTGACAGCTTAAAGGCAATAAGCCAATAATAAAGACCAGCAAAGTGGCCATGGGAGAGGGTTCTGTTCCTGCTAGCTTCAAAACAACAGAGCAAACAAGTGTCACTCAAGAGTCTGCAACCAGGTTTACAAAGTTAAAGTGATGTCATTTTTTTCAACTTTCTTTTATTTTTGAATTAATGAAACTGTTGTGTCTTCTTAATTGTGGGATTTTTTTCTAAATCTACCCCTGCAAGCATCTATGGAGGATGTCATTTTGTTGAAAGGTGGCAAATTGACAATATTTTTTAGCAGACCTGTTAACTCTTTTAGTATTGTTGGACATAACTTCATAATCGATCTAGGGAGGCACATTTCAAATGTTTAGTGCTATAATAGCTGTCCAATTGCTGCCCTGCTGGGTGTCTATGTGGCTGCATCAAATGCATTGAAATGCTTTCCTACTGACTGTAACTACTCAGAAACACTCAAAAGAAAATCTTCGGAGCACAAATAGCTCTTAACCTAACAAAACTTAATTTCATAATGTATGGGCATGATACAGGAGGTGGTGGTGTATGTATTTAAAAGCTGGAGTTGTAAAGGACAAAATACTTGCTTTATTCGTAATTACAGAAATTGCTCTGAGTGACAGAACAAAGTATAGTAGAGGAAAATAAATAAATAATATTAAATTCTGTACCTGATGTACCTGAAAATTATAAACTATAAATTTGCTACGAGCACTAATTGGACAGTACTACAGTAAGCAGCACATACAGGGGGAAAGTGCATCCAATGCCATGTGGCCCAATTCCCTCAACCTATCACACCAAACTTTGTCTTTTCATTCGACCTCTGTGTAATCAACTTTTCTGCTGGAACTTTAGTGATCGACTCTAATGTTATTCTTACACTTCAATGCAGTTGTACCCTGTGTGGATGACAAATTTCTGTGCTAGTTTGGAAGGAAGAGTGCTGCAGGGGAAGGCAGTGGCCAGTCTGTGATGGGGGGGCCAACCAGTAGAAAACTCATTTGGAATTCAGCACTGCAACATTGCCATCTTTTGGCCAGACTGTATACTCTGTAAAATCCCAGGGATACTCCATCTCCAAACCCATACTGGTAGCTTGACACAAAGGCACGTAATGGATTTATTCCTGTGTAACAGAGAGAGGAGGAATTATGTTTTGGCTGATGATACAATCAATAAAATTGTCTGATATGTTCCAAAGGTAACTACAATGCAACCTTAATATTGTCTATGAATTAAAATACTGTAGTCTGGAGCCAGGATACAACAAAAGCCAACTGACTAAAAGTAAGTAATCATTATGTCCTGTGCTATTTTAATGGCATTATTCAAATATTACATTGATAAGATTTTACGTGATGGCTTGTAAATAAAAAACAAGTGGACACATTTTTGCTTTTAATCCATCATCTTCTCTTCTTCTGGGAGCAAATTTGCAAACATGTAGTGAACAGGAAAGCTTGAGTGGGTATTCTTGTCCTCTACCTGAATAAATATTTGTCTGAAGCGCCCGTGCTGTCCTGTTTTCCCACGGTGGTGTATGGGACATCATGGATAAGGGAGAGGATGGGCTCTGACAGAGAGTGACAATTCATCCCTTCATCCCCCCTAACTGACATGTCACATTCTCTGATGACTTTATTGTGCTTCCTGTCACTGCACTTAATCTGTGTGTCAGTCAAGCCGGAGCAGCACACACCACCACCTCCAGACAGCAGAGCTAATACCCACCCTTTTAATGACATTAGATTTGGAGTAATGCCATTCAGTATACTACTGATATTATCTTCTATTTGCATCATTCAGCCAGTGACACAGCCAGAGCTCGGCCGATAGAGAGCTGGTCATTTCCCCATCCATTTCCACTCGGCTGACAGATGTCAAGATGGAAACTGGCTATTATTTACTGTAGCCATGTTTTTATCACAGACAGACATGATGTCTCACTTTACTCCAAGCTGTCAGCAAATGAATCAAAATCTGTCTTTTTTTGTGATATTTGGAGTACATCAGTACAAAGTATACATTCCTTTTGTTACTTGTTTATTTATTATAAAAATCACTAACTGTCAGGAAGGGAAATTAATTGTATTGATTGTCCAAATGAAGAATGGCATGATAAAAGTCTAATTCATCAGTTTTATCCTGGCAAGGAAGACGCTAAAGCAAATCATCTCATTCCATCGCACACACAGTATATTGCTTTATTTGTCAATCTCTTTAACTTGATAATGCATTTTGTATTACGTGCAAGTCTCAATGAAGGGCAATTAATAATACCTGCTTAGGCCCGCCAAAACTGCTTAAGAAAATATTCCTCTTCTCAATAATCGTCTGTACTATCTTCTTCAGGTGCTATGATGACATTGTAATGAACGTGCCACATCTGATTTTGAGTGATTCAAATTCCCTCTGCAGTGTGTTTGGTGCTCCTGTCATTGTGCATGAGTAAGCAGCATTCCCAGCCTATCAGCATTAGAGGTAACAAAAAATCTTTTTTTTTTACTGACAGTGCATTTTCTCTCCCATCAGAGCTCCAGTGACTAATTAAATGTATTTAGCATCATAAATATTCCAGGGGGACAGGTTGACACACTGAATTAATGTCTCGCCTCAATACCAGAGCCTCTCTATTGGCTGTGGAGAGAAAGCCAGGTAAATGCTGCTGCTTGCATGTCTTGTTAAAATCAGTGGCACATTTGTTTTCTAATACTGTGGAACTGAAAATACATTGATACTGATTAAGTCACAGGACTAGAAAAACCACTAGTGTGGACAGGCATCAACTGACACTAAATATTTTGTATTGTTGTAATCAGATTGATTTTTCTTTAGCATTTTTTTCTTTATTGTCTTGTTTTATATGCTTATATGCTTTCTTGCCGAAAGCTAGATGAAAGGATCTATCCAACAAATTCTCCAAACTATACAACCATATAAGTCGATCCACATATGCGTTTTCATGTGAAACGATTAACCTTGGGTCTAGGCACAAACACTACTTGGTTAAGTTTAGAAAAACGTGCTTTGGGTAAAAATCGGAACATTTGTCATGTTAGTTCACTTCCGGTTACGCAGGTGACGCAGAACGTGACGTAGTTGTGTTTGTTCCTGAAAGTTAAAGAAAACTCGCCATTTACTGTTATTTTCAAACAAGACACGAACCCCAGTCTCCTGGGTATAAATCCTGTTTTCTTTGTTTGTTTGTTTGTTTGTTTGACCCATTGACCACCCCAACCTGCCTCCTTACACGGAGTTTGCCCTATACTTCATTAGTTCCTGCTTTGCTGCCGTCATAACTTCTTTGGCCACTATAAACGCAAATATGGGTCGTAATTGCAGCTTAAACAAACGACTTATGGGGTAATGTTTTGGGGGGTGGACATTCTCAATCGTGTATTTCTGTCAGATAAATATGAAGCCACAGCCAGCAGCCTGTTAGCTTAGCACAAAGACTGGAAGCAGGGGGAAACTAGTATGGCTCTGTCTAAATGTAACAAAATCCACCTACCAGCATCTCTAATTCTAAACATCTTATCTCATTTGTTTAATCCACGTAAAAAAACAAAGTGTCACATTTCCAGGCTTCTTTTTTTCATGCACTGTTATCTTGTGATAACGACTTATTAATTCGTTATCTCGATATAACAAAGTTTGTTTTCTCAAGATTGTTTGTTTTTGTTGTCGGGAAAAATCCCACCACGACACCCTTCCATTTAACCCGGGGAATGGGGATCCATAAGCGGATAGAAATCTGCCGTTTCTCCCTCTACTTCTCTGGTCAAATACTCTGGAAAAATCCCACTAAAACAGCCTTCAATTTAACCCGGAGAACAGGAGGGAGAAACGGCAGACCTCTATCCGCTCATGGAGCTCCTTCCTGGGGTTAAATGGAAGGATCTCTTAGGCAAAAAAAAAAAAAAAAAAGAATCCATAAAAAAAACAAATCTTGAGAAAACAAACTTTGTTATATCGAGATAACGAATTAATAAGTGGTTATCACAAGATAAGAGTGCATGAAAAAAGAAATCCCCCCCCCAAAAAAAAATCAATGGCCGTTCTCGGCTTCCGTACCTAAGCTAGCTGTTTCACCCCGTTTCCAGTCTTTGTGCTACACTAAGCTAACCAGCTGATGGGGGTAGCTCATACAGACATGAGAGTGGTATCTATCTTCTCGTTTAACACTGCAAAAAAAGTGAATACAAGTATTTCCCAAAATGTTGAATTATTCTTCTAAGAGCTATAAAATAAGTTTACCAGAGATTACAGAGAGCAAGACTAGCTACTTTGTGTAACTGATTATTTGGTTCAAAGAAGTACTCAGGGTCTGCTGGTGTACAGTATCTTAACTACCCTATTGCAGTTTTATGTGGGGGAGAGTGACTTGTCCTGGTGGGCTTACTGTGCCAGTGTGAACCAGCCATAAGCCGATCACTGCTGCTAGCTTGGGGTTTTTCTGTGGTTGAGCCCCACCTCACCTTGCTGGTACATTCACCAGTGTCCTCTGCTTAACAATGCCCTTCACAAGCCCCTTAGGAAGACAGCAGGGAATTTTGGATGACATCCGGGTTTGAAGCCCTTTCCAAGTCCTCACCCTTGAAGAGGGAAACATTTCACATCTTATTTTCCTTGCATGAGGAGCAAGGAGAGTGTACTAGTCTGCTAAGCCACCACCAGAACAAATAGGTACAGCTGCCAGACAGGGCTGAGGGGCCTGGAGAGGATAGAATTACACGTTATTATGTTCATTTTAAATCTAGATATTTTTCCTAATTTTCTTACATTTTCTCTTGCCTGTGAAAACGCATGGACATCACTTTTCTCCCCCCAACACGTGTAATTGCAATTTGCAAGAGCTAAACTAATTTTACGACACAGGAACACCTGTATTCATCTCCATATTAATAGAAAACAGGAAGTATAAATCCCAATTTTCCAGCAGCCAGTGTCAGTGAAGATGTTCCTTGAGGGAGAAGGCTGTCTCCTCTCCATTAAAATATTGGTGCTCTCCCCCCGCTTTCCCTCTAGAGCGTCCCTTCTGAGCCGAAATCAGATATCATAATTATGAATGGCACCAAATCTACATCACTGGGCTTGACACTTCTAATATCCATATATGCCAATGCACATTTAAGTTTCCACTGTTAAGGTGTTCTCCATGTGAGTTATAGTGCTGTGTGGCGCCGCTCTAGAATACAGGCCCCTGTGTCTCATTTAGCTATGGAAAAGGGAGGTTTGACTGATAGGCTCATTTGGATAAAGCACAACCGCAAGGCCTAAAATATCTTTTAGAAAAGAAGAGAACTAACTTTTATACTACTCTTGACACCACAACAAATCTGTTAATCTCACCCTGTCAACCTCAGCTCTTAACAGAGGAGGAAAACTGGTCACCATTATAAATCAACACATCAATTAACACAAGGGGACATTTAGTGTCATCATCTTAAACATATATATGCAATCTTTTAATACCTAATGATCATCACATTTACAAATTGAACTATTAATGAGTCTCAGGGCTGTATCTGTGTTTTTGCATCCCTCTCTGTGTATGCCATTACACAATGGACAGGAAAGCGCAGGAGCCATTGTAAGGTCAGGCACTACAAAGCTACAGCTATGTAGGTGGTCTACGCTGCCTCATTAGTAACAGCGTGAGCAGTGGTCTAATGAACTTAAGACAATGCTAATTAATGGAAGAGAACAAAGGCTTAACATTTTTAGAAAGTGTGAAGCACTGAGTCTGCTTGTATGACAGCGTTTAAGCCACCTTAATCCGCTTGTGATGCAGTGCATGGTGCCTCGACCGTGTGGTGCCTCGACCTCTCAGCGGCGGTGCAGGTCAGAGGGAGCAGCTCCATACCTCAGCTGATATAGTCACCTGTGACAATCCTTTATGGGCTGATAAAGTAAGGGAAGTCTCTCAAGGAACAGTGCGCTGACTTGGCGGAGGGTCTCCCCAGGGAGCAGGTGTCAGGGTTGTCTATCAGAAGGCTGAAAGGAGAAAAGGGACGTGTTACTGGGCTCTATTGTATCCCGGTTGTCATTGACTGATCGGGTCCATTTAGCTGGCTTTCACAGTGAATGAAACCACCTGAATAGATGAAAGGGAGACAGCCTTCCCGACAAACAAGGAGCCCTGGAATATTCATGGAGGATCTGTGAGGAAAAGATTAATGTATTAGAAATTAAAATGGGGCCCGGACGTATGATCTTGCTCTAACACTTGGCCAGACCTGTGTCACCCGCCGCTAGCGCCTGAAGTCGGCACATGCCGCTGCCAAGGTGGAGAGGAATCATTAAGCACCCTGCCATTGTGTGAGCAGAATAATCAAACTTCACCCCCCCATTCTTTCCCGCAGCACTGACAATGAATAATTCTGGAGCCATTTGCAATGTTAACGGCACCTATCTGGGCCATCCATGCCTTTATGATAAGAGCTCCAAATATGCATTTCAACAGTCTGAACAGAAGCTGCTTCACCGGCATTTCAAAGGACACCTGTCAGTCATCTGAAAGAGCTGTCAGTCTCTGTCACGCAACGGTGCCAGTGAAATGGCCCAAAAGATAATCTTTACTCTCTCTCTTTCTCTCTCTCCACCTCTCTCTTTCATATCAGAGCAGTTACATTTGCAATAGAGTGACAAGTGATTTACACTGGAAAATGGATTGTGTTTAAACTGAAAAAAAGGGGGGGGGGGATATTCTTTTAGGCTGCGTTATTCTTTGCCGGTGTACAGCTGTATCAAATATGCTATCATAAATGTGATCTGGGCTACACTGAATGTCATTATGTTTGATACCATGAGCACTAGACGGGCTACTGAGCTCAAAGGTGACTTTGATAATTCCTATCTCTCTAAACAGAGCTCTGTGCCTATGAGGAGTATAGGAGTCGAGGCGGGTGTGGGATCAAACAGGTTTGTGTTTGCAAAAAGTTTGACCTTCTGTTGTTTTTAACTGGAATGGGTCTTCAAATCGAGTTCACTTGTGGGTGGTTTATCTACTATGCTGGACAACACTGCCCTGCTATCTCTCTATAGATTTTCACTTGATAAAATCTCTCTTTTTTTACACAGAAAAGACATGAAATCTAATTATTTCTTTACTTAACTTCATAAACCAGTTTGTTGCAGATTTCACTTGCATGGCCACTTTATTGGCAAGGAGACAAATGAAGCCCCCTGCCACTCCACATGTAGGCCAGTAATTTGTTAAGCACGACTAACTTGTGTGCCACCAGCTGTTAGTGATATTTACAGCTGAGTGCAGAGGATGTGTTTGGACCGAGGCTTACAGGGCCAGGGCAGCACTAGGCCCAGTCCCTCTTCCCTCATGGCCACTCCATGGGCGAGGACAGCCAGCACAGACCACAATACCATAAAATCACAATACAGAGGTGCAGAGAATGAGACAAAACTAAATTTTACATACCCTGGACAGCTTGCTGGCTCAGTGGAGCGAGGATTAAGCAATGTGCTTATGATACTGTTAGTCTGAATCTCCAGAATGGCCTTCATGACAAGTCATCCTCTCCAAAATATCCTGTCACCCTCCAATATGTACTATTCAATAAAGCAAAAACAGAGTGTCAGTATGGATGGCCCAGTTGTTTCTCTGCAGTGCACCACTCTCCCAATCATGAAGAGATCACAGCTAAGTTGTGGAACATTATATCATGCATACCAGATATCAGTAGCACATTTCGATCACTGAAGTCAGCCACAACTGCCTGTAACAGTCTTCAGTGTGCTCCTGGGAACTCTGCCAAGAGCCAGAGTCACTTTAGTTCATCCAGCACAAGCTAGTACAAAGCTCTGTGGAAACCCTTATGCTTACCCATCCACAATTCGTTGTTGTTTTCCAGCAAATCAGGCCATTTTCACACAGTACAAACAGCCAAACAGCAACTTAACGAGGAATTCAAATTTTGGGCACTCCTCTTTGTCACATAGTTTCCACACCATGTCCGTTCCTGCAACAATATCCTCATTGTCGCTCAGGGAGGACATGGTTCAAGAAGTGAGTCACTCGATGAATGTTCACTTTCATTTCAGAGTGCAGTAGGCTGGCATAATCCCTGATACTGAACCCTGACTCACCAGGTCTTTTTTAGATTAAGCATTCTGTCCTTCTTCCATTGTGAAAAAGGACTTGCACTCGCACTTTTGACGAGATAAAGTTCATCCACATGCTCACTTATGAAATTACATGTGTCAGAAAGACAACAAGGCTGTTGTGAGCAAAAACATTATGAGGAAACCCACTGAAGACAAATGAGCACATGATCAAATAACTCACGAGTGAATGAAATGTTATGAGTTAATCAAATGAAGTGAATAAAAGAACAAAAGCGAGTAGTTATCTTGTCTGCAGTTTTTTCCATTTTGAAATCCTCACACAAATGAATGTCAATAGATGTGCTTGTACAACAGCTTTCTTACAAATTATTCAGTGACTACAATTTTGCCGTTGAAAAAGTCACACACAGAAAGCCATTTACCTGAGTCACAAATGAGTATGTAATTGAGTCCTTGGGGAAAATAACTCAGCTTAACTACTGGAAATAATGTGTAAATTCAATACATTTCCTAATGAGCTCATTTGAGTTTGCTGCAATTATATTTGCTAGTCTAGATGCAGATATGATTCTGCAGCTGAGTTGAGGTGAATAAAACCACAGCTCCCTTGTATTCATTAAAATTAGCATATGGACCTGTCAACACTTCTCAGAGGCACGTTGTAACAATGCCATTTAGCCCTGCATCAAGCACTGCCAATGGAATGAATGCATGTGGTGGGTAAATGCCTCCCCACCCCTAGCGACAGGGGTGGAATAGGACTGGCAATGCTGGCTCTGACGCACAAAAGAGGCTGCGTTTTAACAGCCAGGCCCTGGCCTCTGACCAGGGGCCATCCACATCAACACTGCTTACACTCCACCATACCTCCCAGCTACTGGCCCAGCCAACCAGCTCTATACACACACTGAGACAGACAGGGAGAGGAACAAGGCTGGAGAAATGAAGACTGCGAAAATCTGTGCGTGCGTGCGTGCGTGCGTGCGTGCGTGCGTGCGTGCGTGCGTGCGTGCGTGCGTGCGTGCGTGCGTGCGTGCGTGCGTGCGTGTAGGTGGGCGGGTAGCGATGAGGGCAAGGAGCAACAAAGAGGAGAAAGATATAAAGATAGGTATGTCTCTGCAAAGTGAGTCTTCATATCTTCCATTTAACAGATGTCTATTGATCTTCCTTGAAGGTCCCTTTTTTAAAATCTAAATAACAACAATATGTTTATTTTCTATAAATACTGAGAGTCTATCTCTGGATAAACTTAAACAAAATATTCTTATCAAAAGGTGGCAGGAATGAGAGGCCTATGAAAAAAAGAGCTCATTTATTGTTGTTTGTCATCATTACACTGAAGCTGCCAGTGTGAGAAGGTATTGTTGCTCAGCGGAGCACACAAGGCCCTAGTTGCATTGTTGTGCCAGGATTTTAAAACAGGCGCCAGTTATCAATAGACCACAGACTTTTCGACTCACTCAGCTGTGCCTCTCGATACACTTCAGAACCTTGCATGCTGAACAGCCAGCTATGATCTCACACAATTGGGCTGCTTAACTGACAAACATTTTGTTTCCAGATGGATCCAGGTCTATCTCTAATTATTAGACCGTACCATCACTCCACTCACTGTCAGGTTTTCTTTCACCTCTTTATTTTTTAAAAAGAATATGAGCTGAATATACAGTATCAGTTGGATGACACTATTCCAATTAATGAAATTGCATTAGAATTTGCCATTCTGGATATTAGTAGCCATACAGTACTAAGACATTAATTTTGCGATTTGCTTATGACTGCAGAAATGGAGTCAGAGAATTCAGCGCCATGAAAGAAGACAGAGGAATAAAAGACAGGCCAAGGAGAAGACAAGGCCTCAGCTGTGCTCCGCACTGATCTACACACTGTGATTACCTGGAGCAGAAAACCGAATGTAAAGGCCTTGGGCTGGCTTTGATATTTCCATCGTTTGTTTGTCTGCTATGACCTGGACTACATCTAACAGACCTAGACTGGAGGTCAGTAGGAATCAAGGGATGGCCAAGCACATACAGGGTTTTCCTCTCCCTCTCCATTAAACTCTCACCAACACTCATTATAGTTTTGTCTAGTATTTGTTGCCATTACATAGTCTAGGCACAACTGGAGACTACTCAATAATCAAGGTGTTGTTGGACAATGGAAGAAACAATTATTAAATTGAGTATATGTTTGGTAATACAGAATAAGGCTGTCTTTTGTCTTGGCTGGCATTCTTTTCTAAAGCCACGTGGATAAGGACAGTGACTTGCAGATTGGGGTGGTAGCTGAAAGGTGTCCTCCAATTATCAAGGTATTACACTGCTAAAACTATAAGTATGCCCTATGGGAGCCTAAGAGTAGACACGCTTCATTAGAGACAAGAATAGATTTATTTATTTTTTATTCTAAAGGTATTGAATAACTATTTCTTTAAAGTTTTAAACTTTCCAGCACAACCTGCTCGGATCACCCTGGGTATACCAATATAACTAAGTGGTTTACATGAAGGAGGCAGGATTGGTAGATACAAGCCAATCAGTTAAAACAATCACTGTTTACTACCTAAGCTGCAGAGTAACGCTGAATAGAAAAGAAAAACTTAATTAATGCTTAATAAGGTGACCAAATGTGGAGCTTAGCTTCTGTGAATAGAGCTGCAAAATATCCTCTGTCACCCTCTAATATGTACTATTCAATAAAGCAAAAACAGTGTCAGTATGGATGGCCCAGTTGTTTCTCTGCAGTGCACCACTCTCCCAATCATGAAGAGATCACAGCTAAGTTGTGGAACATTATATCATGCATACCAGATATCAGTAGCACATTTAGATTATTGAAGTCAGCCACAACTGCCTGAAACTGTCTTCAATGTGCTCCTGGGAAACAATTAGTTGATTAATTGGTTAGTCAATCAACAAAAAATATGATAATAATGATATTCAATGGGTGGCCTCTAGCTCGGTCCGACGGTCAAAATGTTGCTTTTGTCAGTGAATTTTCATACTCATATTGTTTTAGTGGGTTTATAAATAAGAACTAAGCAGGTAGCATTCTTTGAAAAAAAAGTATGTGTCACTTTACAGCAAAAACAGGCACATCGTGCCGTATCTCACAGACTAAAAAGTCTGGTAATCATCTGTGCTTATCTCACGACTAACTAACTGAACCAACTGTAGATAACATTGCAGAAAATGCTGTTTGAGACACTGTTTACTATAGTCTACATCTAAATATTGTACAAAACTTGGATGCTCTGTAAAACAGTATTTCTTTTTTTGTGTCTCTGTATAAGTGCTTATAAGTATCCTTTATGTTATGTTGCTTCATCCCTCTAAGATGTGAACATGAAATAAAAAGTAGTCACAAAAATGATCTAGAGGTTTACAGTATCTGGAATCAATTTATCATCCATGTGTATTATTACACACGGAAAAAAGGACTACATGAATGTTAAGACATGCAGTACCTCAATTTAGACTGAAATGTAGCCAGACAGGTAAATGGAAAGAGATAGATTTAGATATGATAATTGTATATTTACATAGTATTTAACTTACGGATTATTTGTCTCATGGAACAGATGTAGGATAATAATAAATCAAAGTAATGCACTCATTCAAACTTATAACAGCTATTTAAGCTCCACATTAAGAGCAAAAATTGATGAATCAAGTCCGGCTCCTGCATGGGAATTTAACTGCATTTTAAATCTGCCATAGCTTACAATGACAGCTCTCAACCGTTTCTCAAAACATGTTTTTGTGTGTAGAGTAATACAGCCGAGCTCAAATTTCTCTCGTCCCTTCAAGCGCAAAATACAAAAGGGCTAGGCTGCCACCACCTGATTCAATCAAGTGTGTTACATTGTATACCCATGGGCAACAAGGCAACTTGTATTTTAATTAATAATGTAATACCCTGGTCTCAAAGCCTTGACCCCTGGCATTCTTGCTGCTTTTTTTTGTAAATACTCTCAAGATCCTAGCACAGATGCTGGGAGCATTTTTCTACACACTGGATTTGATAAATAAAGCTTGAAACTAACATTGTAGCATTTTGAAGCACTATATGAATGAAGAGAAACATGTTTTTTTTAGCATTATGTGATAGCTTGGGAAGCAAATACAATGGTGCACATGCCATCATTTAGCTAAAGAACAATTAGGAAGGGGAAGGAGAAGAAAATTGCGAAATAAATGTAATAGCATTAGAAAAGAAAAAGGTATCAGGATGAGCAAATATCCAGAGTATGGTGTTAATGAAAGTTAATGTTAAGGGCTATGAAGACATAGACATGGCCGTGGGTGCTGTGTTGTGAGGAATAACATGCACAGTGAAGGGTAAACGCACGCTTCTTTGGAGATCCTGGACCGGAAAGAAGCCTAAGGGAGATGAAGGGCTTGTGGGATACGGGCTGTATTCAACCTTTCTCTGCAGTCACATACACACCACAACGACAGGGAATGATGGCACTTTTACAGTATGCCATGAGACGTACTGACTCATTTGTTCACAAAAATGCTAACTAAACATATAAAAGTGAATGACTGGAAAAACATCAGAAATGACTAATGCACTGCAGCCATGTTTTAGCCATAGCATAACGGATGTGAGACGATTCATGTATTTTCACATGCAAAACAAAAGATGAATTACCTGCCAATAATTTGTATCGTGTATGTATATGGTTGGTTTATTATCATTTTATCAGTGGTCGTTTTTAAAGTATTCATCATTTTTAAACCACTTTTTTAAACTGTTAAAATATCAAACAAGCAACTATAAGACATTTTGTTATAATCAAATACAATTTTTAATAGAACAAACATTTTAATTAGCTAACATGAGCTCAGCCACAAGTAAATCTAAAGTGATTATTCCTGCCCTTAGAGAAAGACTGTCTCCCTGCGCTCTGTCAAAAGGTCAATTATGGCCCCAAACCGGCATGCAGTGACAGTGACCTGGAAGCGCTACTGATGACCCCACATCCAGGGGCCCAATAGAGTTGATCATCTAACATGCAGGCTGCCCGGAGCCATGGAAATCTGACATTTGTCCTTATTCAAATGAACACAAACAATATGCATCTCATGCCTCTCCCTAACCTGTGCCAAATCTAAGGCATAGGGACCAGCAGTCTTAATTCATTGTCCTCCAATCCAAGTCCATGCCCTTCCCTGTGAATACAGCCACACAGCAATCACACACAGAGCCTGCAGTAAGAGCGGACTGCAAAAAGGCGTCAGCTTCACTACACTAACACTGGTCATTATTGTTCTAGTCTACAGTACTGGGGTCAGAAAATGGACTGGGGTCATACAGTAAAGGAAAATGTTAAGGGTGAGAACAATTCAAGTTATATGTACTGCAAAATAAGAAGTGACAGATTAAGATTTTCTTTGTGGACATTTTTCATTTTGATGCTGGCTGTCATTGAAAGGCCTCAAATCTAAATCCTTGAAGTGGCTACAGTTGTCATTTTTTTTAATACCAATAGATCAAATGACTACAGCATGTGTAATGCAAAAGGGGTCGCTCGCATTGATGAAAACACAAATAATTATCAGCTGACTCTGCAGGTGCCCTCAGCTTGACTGAGTTTTATTGTGTCTTTAAGCTCCTTGTTTTGGTTTTCCGACCTGCAGCTTAGTTCAGTCTCATCGCTCTCATCGCGTTGTTTTCAGATGCAGCAGGCAGATGTTCTCAGCAAAAGAAAATCGAAAACCACACAACATGCTCAGCACCAAACAGCAGACAGACAACGTGAGCAACTACCTAGCAAACATAGTGGAGTATTAGCAGCTAAAGAGCTGGATATTTCTGTCAGGAATTGATGAAGACCAAAACCAGAGCTCAAAGGAGAGTGAATATTTGACTTACCTTCATGGACATCTGTGGACGCAAAATAATAATGATAATGATGTTCCATATCTGTTGGATATCTACCATATTGCCATAAAGGTGATAATATGTCAGTGATTTTCTTTTTACAGCTTGTTTCTGCTGCCCCCAAGGGTACTACAAAATCAGGTATTGGAGGTTAAAATATAATCTATATCTAAGTTACTACTGAGGATGTAAAATGCATATACTTTAATTTTTAACAAATGCTTTTTCTGCATTTTTGGGAGGACTATTTTCAGCTGATTGTGGGATTTACTCACAATAAACTTCTTGTTCATCATAATGAAGTAACATGTCACCCAGTGCAATACTGTGGCTCATTGATGCGATTTTAATAGAAAACAATGGAGGTCTATGGCAAAGAGGATTAAGCTGCATCAGGCTACACAAGCAATACTTACAAGTACAATTCATTGTTGGTCTTGGTCTTTTTATTGAATTTGTTGACAATATAAAAATGATAAAATAAGTTTGGTAAAATATGTCAAATATCCATAATGAACTATCCCTTCATGCTAAAGTCAACAGCCAACATGAGCTTGTTTACTACACTGAAATACAAAGCTTTGCAAAAACATCTATAAAGAAACTATAAGAAGGTTATTGTCGTAACACCGGTGTATAAACAGTAAATTCCCCCTGAATACCACTTGCCTGAAGCAACACCTACCGTAGTAAATGCTTATCCATGTGGACTTCCCATCTCATGCTGTTTTGTCTGTGTGTGCAGAAGGTAGCGGCCTGGCCTGAAACTGTATGACACAGAGTAAGGGCTCTCGTGTCTTCAGGGCGTTCCACAGAGCATGATCATGAAAAGCAGAAACATGAAGAAAACTGCAAAAGGTTCAGCCATGGAAACGTCTTTCTTCTGCACGTCAGTTAATTTCCTCTTTTTCCCTTTGGTTCCACATCACTTTTCTATTATGTTTTGAACACAGTGAAAACATAATACAAATCATGCTGCTGGAAAAATAAAAAAAAAATCTAATCATTATGCCCTCAAATGAAAAAATGGATCCCAGTGAAAAATGTGAGGGAATTGTTATTTTTCACATTCTAATTCACATCACAAGGAACCGAAAAGAAACACATGCTGTATATCAGATTGGTTTGGTGCCTTTTGCCCCGAGCCATGCAGCACACACTGATATTAGTTTTAAATACAGATTGCTGCAATAATAGAACAGAAGAGTCCATGCCTGCCACATAGGCCCAGTCTGGAGTACCTCACATTGCCGGCTTGCCAGGACAGCTTCAATCAAAAAGCTCAAATAAATGTAGTTCTTTGGGCTCTGTCAACTGTAAACTGTTATTGATCCCAACAAATGAAATTTGTTCACGTTGATCGATCAAACACATTATCTGTGTTTTCCAGTCTATAACCAGCAAGTGGAAACTCAGGAGGCATCAATAAATAGAGTTGGGTCACCCCGGCTAGATTCCTTTCAAGCTAGAAGGGCTGTAAAAACAGGCGACCAAACATAAGTACTTGTACTAAAGGTAATGGACCTGCATCCTGACTAAACGCTAAGTGCCTCCGGTGTCTAGATGTAGAAACCACTTCTGTAGCACCTTCAAGGTCTAGAGACACTTGTGTATGTACTGTATACTTACCCTCCTCTCTTCTGTCCTTGCTAATTCCCCCCCCCCCCCCCCCCCCCCCCTTATACACCCCTCATATGAAAGCCTTCCAGCTGGCACCCAACGCCTGTACTTGGCAGGTCTGGGGAACATGAGAATTAAACCTATATCGCCCCAGCTACCAGTTCTCAAATATCAGTGGAGTCCAGCACTTCACCAGGGACTGGTGAGAGGAAAGCATGTCAATGGAACAAAAAGCTCCTTCTGGCACTACTCCACTCAACTGCTCTGCTCATCACAGGAGTTAAGTTTTCATAAGGAAGTAGGTACAAATGATCCTATGAGGAAGGGGTCCATCTAACAGTTGGATGACAAAGTGATGCATCATCTAATGTGTGTTTCATGAACAAAATGTACCTGGGCAGAATAATTAGAACAACAGACATCTTTCAGTTATATTGCTTTTTTGGCATCACAATGTTTTCCACTGAGTTGTCACTGTGACTAAGAGAACAGCAGAGCTAGATCTACACAGTTCAGTGTTCACTTTCAGTTTATTAGGTACAGGTAGCTAAAACTAATGCAGTTTAAATCCTGCAACAAATCTTATATTCACGAAGGTCGTGAATTTCTTCTTTTTGTTGAAATAGTTTGAGAGGGTTGAGTCAACGTTATAGTAGCTTGTGGTGCTTTTGATTTACAATTTACTCAGGGGACTTTGAGTGAGTGAGTGAGTGAGTGAGTGAGTGAGTGAGTGAGTGAGTGAGTGAGTGAGTGAGTGAGTGAGTGAGTGAGTGAGTGAGTGAGTGAGTGAGTGAGTGAGTGAGTGAGTGAGTGAGTGAGTGAGTGAGTGAGTGAGTGAGTGAGTGAGTGAGTGATGAATTCACACCATTGATGGGAGTTGGAGTTTCCCCACTGGCCGTTACTTTTTTTAAATAGATCGGTGACAGTGTTCCTGCCCGTAACAACTTTGCCTCTGCAATCAATAATCTGATCCACTTCATCAATACATACAAAGCATTTGTTACTCTACCCCAAAGCTCGACCCTGAAAGCTCTTTAACCTTCAAATTGATTGTATCAGATCAGGAAAGTAATATCACACAACTTATTAAAACCATAAAACAACATAAAAAATTTTGAAAACCAGTATAGTAACTTGCAACTAGCTTTCCAAGTTGTTATACTTGTTTTATTTTCCCTGTGTGAAATTCACAAGCCTCAGCTGAACTTTAGTAAAACAATCTTCTGTCCTTTCACATTTCTTCAGACTAACAGGAGAGTGACAGCTTGTCCACAAACCAACAGCAGCCTTACTAGAAATAGGAATATCTGCACCTCTACAGTGATAGAGCAGCTCTGATAGCTCCTTTATTATGGAAAATTATTTTAAACAGCATAAAACAGCAGAGGCTCATTTTTCCCCATGTTTCTGCCACTATCACTCCAGCTATTGATAAGATGTCTAAATTTATTGCAGAATAATTCTGCAGGAAAAGAGATAAAAGGTTGCTGAATAAAATATGAGGCAAAGGCTGTAAATTGCAGCAATGCATATCATTTCATTCAAATGTAGGACGCAATTACCATCTGCTACACTCATCAGTCCCCTCCTTTATGACTTAATTATATGTTTAATGCTATCAGATCAAGGAAAGGGCAAAACAGATGAATGAGAGAGAAAGAGAAAAGATTCCGCAACAAGACAAAAGGCAGATGAAAAGTAACATAAAAGGATGGAGTTGATTTCATTCACCAGGAAATAGAAAAAGTTAATTTAGATTCAATGTTCCCTCATCTCCTGCGCCTTTGTAAGATAACAAGCGCCGCATGTTGCCAATAGGTCTCATACCAGCTAAACAAAAGAAGTCAAGTTCCTCAAAACTGACAGTCTTTCTGCATTCACTTTTGAGAAGACAGAAAATTGGTGAATTGTTCAACGGGATGTATGATCATTGCAATAAAGTCCATGACATCAATGCATTATCTTCATAAAACTGAAGGTTTAGTCATAGAAGACTACAACATGTAACAATGTAGACCATTCACATATATTCTACTCCATTTTGACATGTCTTTTATAAGCACCTTTCTATTCACTCTTTTCTATTGTTTTTTTTAATCAAATTATTATGCATTATCGTGCACTATTTAACTAAATGTAGTTTCAGTCTTTTTTGTATGACTCTGTTGCCAGAGTAAAATGAAACTTCACAATCTGAAACTTTTTGTTTGGATGCAAATCGCGTACTGCAGTGTTCACAAAGAAAACTGGGGTTGTCCAAATTGCTGTGGGGTAAAAAGCTAGCCAGTGGGCATCCCAGGTGCCAGCGGGCACTGTCCTAACTGTGTACCTTTGGCCAGAACTCATTATAGGGTGACATTTAGGACTGCTGCTGTCCATGCCAAGTCAGCCCTCTGGATTGAGACAAATTATGTAGTTATTTTTTATGTCAGCCATTAAGTCATGTCCAGTGAGAGCCACATCAGTATCACCTTCATGTCACCTGGAAAGAAATGATAAAAGCCACGGACTCCTTAAACTTGTATCTTATTTGGTGAAATATTTGGGCGTACAAAAGAAGACTAAATTGAATCACGGCCTGGTCTGTAGTGCAGACGCTTCAACTGTGTTGTTGGTGAATGATAGATTAACAGCTAAATTATTATTATTATTTTAAATGTATTTATTTATTCCTAACAACATTTACTGAACACTAAACCACAGCCCTGTCTTATTCTTTCTCTCTTTGTGTATTCTAGAAAAACAGAGATACAGTCATGTCATGAAGGGGATTTTGTACTTTGTACACTGCAGAAGGTGCAATGGCTTCCTTTGCTCTTTGGCATCTATTTCCTTCAAGCCTGGAGAAGAAATGAACAGAATTTATGCATAGCCTAGAATTTGCTATAAACTCATTACTAAAGGAAAACAAGGATTTATAATACGAAAACCACCTAACATAATCACAGGGGCTGCATTCTATGATATAAAACAATGCACCTACACCTGTGTCACATAATTGATCACTCTTTTTATGATTGCATAGATGTAAACACATTTTCAATATCCATTAAAAACAAATATTTTAATACTTTATATGCTTTTTTTTCAACTTATGGATATATTGCAAAGGGAATAAGGCAACATGAGTCCTTGTTGCAGATTCCTTCATGAAGCCAAATGACATCCAACAACAGAACTAAAGCTCCATCTTGTGGACTAAAACAAGTACAACGAGGGGGCCACCCTAATAGCTGCCCAGGTTTTCCATTTAGAAGTTTGGTAACAGATATGCTTGTATTAAGCCCTTGAAATGATGAAATAAGTGTACGATTATATGTTAACAGACAAAAGCAAGACATTTATAACTGTAAGTGTGCAAGTCAGTGTGACTATAATGATACAGTGTCTGAGAAGAGTGTCAAAACTGCAGCAAAGCGATGAATAAATATGTTATGGTACTCTCATTTAGTGGGAGAAACCATTTTGATTTGAGAAGGCCATGAATACATCAAACATAGTCATAAGAAGCTAAACAGAATAATTTAACACTGATAAAACAATCACTGTGAGCAGTCTGCACTAGCTTGCAGGTATCTCACAAAGCATGAAATGAATCAAAGTTGTTTATCTGCTTTGTATTAGTGGGCAAATTATAGATAATTGCTCATTTGATGTATTCCGAGTAAAGCATTTATATGATGCATACTTCGTGGATATTTTCCACACAAACTTGTAGATGTAACAAACAGAAGAAAAAAAAATGGGATGCAATTGATTATAAGTTAATTGTGCAAAGGTCTCCCTGATGGGAAGCATCTGTCAAAACAAGCTGTACATTCACTAATTCTAATCATAATTAATTAAATGGCTAACAAATTACATACATCATGGTTAGTACAGGGGGAAAACTTCCGCAGGAACTGTTATGAAACAAATTATCTTTAACAATGAAAGAAAATGACATCACATAACTAAATATTATACTCGTTTCCGCAAGCCATATTTCTTAATGAATTCTCTAATTAATTTAATTCACACAATGTGCATAATTTGGAGCTGAAAATGTCAGTGGGTCAGACTTAACCATATTGTTGCTGGCTGTCTATTTCAACGAGTGCCATATTAGCACAACATGACCTCTATGTAAATTACACAGACCAACTGTTGTAATTTTAATTCCAGGGTCTAATTAACATGTTCTAAAGATATCATACAAGTACAGTTTGCACATGCCAGTGTCAATGTAAGATTTCCATTTGCCTTTATTTTGTGTAATCCCTTTGATGGGAAACGTCATGACGGCTTATGTTACAGATGTCAATTATAAAAATGCTTCTTGTATTAAGCGCTGAACTTTCCAGTCAGGGTGACTCACCACTCAAAACTCAAGACTGCTGGAGCTGTGAGCATTTACAGACAATGTGACTGAGCTCATTCAGAAAACACTTACATGTAAATTACAGGAGTATTTCTATCAGAGGCGGGCATTTGAGCTAACTCTTTTCTTACACTCATCCGAAATATACTCACTCTATCATATTGGGGTCAACAGCCACAATCAAAGTTAATAAGACTGATACGCATAAAAGATGTCACAGAGGCATATATGACTCTAGAGTGAAATAATAATACCCCATAGATCAATATGGTATGGTTAATGATCTTGAGTACTGAAGAACTGTTGTGGGATTATCTTCTAGTGGTTTTCAGTTGGTAGTGCTCCTATAAAAAAAAGTCTCATAACCTCTGAAGGACCATTTGCACCATTTACGGTGCAGGGATGGCATCCAGTATGTATCACACATTCAAATGGACAGATATTACATTAAATATAAATCATCAACTGTGCAATGTACTAGGGCTTCAATTTATTATTTTCATTATCAATCAATCAATCTGATGATTATATTCTTGATTGATCAGTCAGTCGGTTGGTCTGTGAAATGTAAGAAAATAGTGAAAACTGATCATTATAATTTGTCCAGACCAACAAATCAAAAGATGCTCAAACTGAGAAACCGCGCAAATCCTCAAATTTGAGAAGCTCAAACTAAAATGCTTTGAACAAATAATTATGAAAATGATTGCAGACGACTCAATTAATCGACTAATCATTTCGGCTCTACACTTTATTCTATATAGGAGTAAGAGAAGGCACAGACACATTTATGTTTGTACATTGTTTGACTTCAGGTAATGTCACTATGAATGAAATCCTGTGTAATTATACACTGGTGATGGACTTTCACTGCTATATGCTCTGTCACCTCTGTCTCGCTGGTGTTTTTCCTAACGCTGTGCCCATTCAGTTTAGAGAAAATACAATCAAATTTACCAAATGATGCCATCATGAGTGTGAATGCAGAAATGGATGAATAAATGAATAAATTGCCCAGTGGATGGAACATATAAGCTAACACATGCAATGCAGAGCTCGGGGGCTGTCCTGAGGCCAATCATTTAGCTAACACACTAATGAAAGCGTGTGTAGTGTGGCTAAGGGCAGCCACCATGGGAGGTACCCCCCCCCCCCTCGTCATGTTGGGGAGCATTAATAGGCTGGATGGAGCCAATGGGACTCCCAGGAGAGGCCTGCTGATGAAGAGGAAAACCTGTCGTCGCCTTCACTAATCACTGCCTAATGGCTGCAGTAACACAGGTTTTACAAATGTGCATGTGTGTGGTGTGTGTGAGAAATACTGACGTTTTAGGATAGGCCTACTGCAAATCTAAATAAAATGTTCATTGGGAGATGCATTGTGCTTCTATGCTTAGTAATGTGAGGATTTGCTGCTTTTCTCTCATGTATAGCCTATCATAAATATGTTGGGGTTTTGGGCTATTGGTCAGACAAAACAAGACATTTTAAGACGTCTTCCTTAGGCTTTTGAGAAACTGTGATGGAGCTTTTCACAATTCTTTGAAATTGTATAGACTAAACAATTAATTGATGTATTAAGAAAATGATCAGCAGATGAAACAATAATGGAAATAATCCTTAGTTTAGCCTCAAAATAAATAGTTTCCCTGCTGTTTACAAGTCATTTTTAACAAAACAGCCATAAAGAGGGCCTAATTCTCATTATGATCAGTTGAGAAATCCAGAATTCTGACTGTTTTTATCAGATCACTTTAAATAAATCATTTATAGTTGTTAGTCAAATATAGCCTATGATTTACATAATAAGTTGATATCCGGACTAAATTATTAATCACTTTAGGCTAATTTATCTAAAATGTATCTTAGATTAATTTGGATTAAAAAAAAATAACACTTGCTATAATTTAGCGGTTAGCTCCATTTTAATTGTGTCAACTCTGAATCTGTTAAACGTGTTTGAATGTGGTTCAATTAATCAAAACTCGCCCGTCTTGAGTAGCCTATGATACTGCACACAGTGGTAAATCAAGTTATACTAGCCTAGCTACATTTGTAGGTGTGTCGTCTACATTGTTAACCTAATCTGTTTTGTTTACAACACTGAAATCGACGTAAACCAAACACGTCAATTAAACATTATGACTTCAGAGCTTTTTCTTAACAGAAAACACCCGACAACTGACTAAAGACATCTCATGCTCAATCCTAATCAGTCACTGTCAAACTGCACATTCGGCTTTAAATGTAGCTAGCTTGCTAGTGGCTATACTTTTTACCAACGTAAAGGTGGAACTGTTACCGAGTTAAGAAGTCGCTTCCGGTTAAGACCTACACAGTAAAGTTCTCAGAGAATTTGTTGCAATACATAGTTGCAATAAAATAGTCGAGCTTACCACTTTACTCTAGGACAAAACAGTTGAAAAAAACAATATCAAATCGATGTCCACTCAGTTGCTTTTCCTAGAGCTTTTGACCACATCACATGGTCCTCATCAGCAGATTAGTTCAGTTGCCATGGAAATGTGGGTGTTTAAACTTTCCATAATTCTGCCCAGATAGCAACATTTCTGTGGCCCAGATCTGGTCCACACCACAAGCACCAGCAGCAGCTGGGTCTCATCCATGTTGATTAAAGACGCATAAACTACCTTAAGTTAAGTCCCTTATGCAAAATATTTCCCTAAACTAAGGCATTTATTTAGGAGCGCTGCATAAAGGCTTGGTTGTCTCCTTGCTTCTTGGAAGTGAGTGGCCAATGGTCTGAGCCGGCTTTCACTGTTGTAGTCGCACACAAGTCATAATACTGCACTTGTGTGCACTTTAATTACAATTAGGCTACTAACTACTACATAATCACTCTTTAACATTACTTGACAGCATTAGGCCTATTAGTGTTAGCTAGCTCAAAAATGGACAACGAAGAGAATACTAAAAGAAAAAGAAAGCCTAACTAGAGAGAAGATGAGAATGTTGTTCTCCTCAAATAATATGGAAAGTGCAAGCACATAATCCAAAGTAAATTTAATTTGGAAGATAGACTGACGTCAAATCTATACTCTATAACCAATTGTGCATCGCATGGGTTTTCCTTTACTTCAAAAATGCATCTTGGTATCTCCTCCTCTTCAATCACCATACATTTAGCCATTGTTCCACAACTTCATTCATGTTTAAGTGACTGGTAGGGTGCCTTCAAACTTTCTGAGGAAAATGGTAACTGGACCTAGCAAGGCATAAGAGAATAGGCTACTTACTTTAAGTAGGCCTATAGGGCAAACAGATCTAGGGGTTTCCCTACAACATCCTAAGTAAATCAGTGTTTTAAGGCATCTTTAAATAAACATGTAAGGGCAAGCTAGCATAAGTGGTTTTAGCAACCGGGTATATGTGATTTGGTCAAAAGGTCCAGAACCAATAAATGTAGCCTATTGCCTAAGGTGGCCCTGAACGCTCAAGGCACTGCAACTTAAGAAAATGCAAATAGACAAAACACAAGCAAATTAATAGAAGATATACACCAATTTGACAACATATGCAGAGCATTTTGGGGAACACACGGCCGACAACAACAAGTGTTTCCAGGGGACACTAAAACACAGCTGGGACAGCTTGTGCTTTGTGGCTTATGAAGTTAGTCGGCTATGCCATCCCTAAATGGTGTTGGAAAATGTACGTTTTTTTAGTGGGACAACCATGTGGGGATACTTTTTAGTATCCCCTGGTTTCCGTTGTCGGCTACTTGGAGCGTTTAATGTTTTAGATTTGTCATTCCATGGCCTATCTAACCTTAGCTGAAACATAACCAACGTTTTGTTCAACGACTGCACATTGAATGCTTTATTTTGAAGGCTAGACGCCAAACTTCCTGTACCGTTCTAGCTATTTCTGGCTAGCTTGCTGTTAACTCCGTGTGGTCCAATATATTTCCTGTCTATCTGTCCAATCAGAGACAGGGTGGAAGTTGGTCGCTACGTCCTCATACAAAACTGACAGTCAAAGTTGTGAAGTAGCTAGAGATTCTGCGAAGAAACCCACAACTTTAGCTAGTTAAGTTTCTTTTAGTAACGAAGAAGATTTCGCGAGCATAATGTCCCCCGGCGGTCGAAGGTGACCGAAGCGGTTATGTTACGGTATGGGAACATAATATTACATTGTAGCTTTGTGCTGGGCTATGGGTGTCAGACGCTGCTGTATTCTTTACTGACAACACCGACTAACGTTACCTCTGTTACGTTTCTAGCATGCCACGCAGGCAGCTAACTTCTTCAAAGAAAAGAAAACTTTGCCTACAACTCAGAAGTGGCCCACACAGTATGCTACTTTGACTTTTTTCTATATTTTCACGTGGACTTCCTTTTTTTTTTTTTTTTTTTTTTTTTAAACACGAGAATGATTAAGATTAGGAGATACTTAAGGGGGCGTGGGAGAGTACTCGCATTTGTGTTCATTGCTTCTGTCATTTGGCTGCTGCTTGACATGGCTGCTCTTCGCTTATCAATAAACGATGTGAACAGTCAGCTGCTGAAGGAGCGAGTGGTAAGAGAAAGGGAGGTTTTTAAACAGCAGCCCAGGGTGACACAGGTGGTGAAGAGGGGGTTTAAACACCCAGTTCAGAGAGTGGACTTTGCTGTTACAGATGCTGGGAAAGGACCAGTCAGTTCAAGCATCAAACTAGCCCAAGTGTACAGACAGGGAGACAAGAAATGGGATCAAATGTTGGGGAATCACCAAGGAGATAATCTTCCCAAGACTGACCGCCCCAAATATGTTGTTTCTGAACATAAAGAAGGAGCCGCTGTACAAAATGTCACGCCAAAGCAGGATGTTCCTGCAAAGAAAAAAGCAGTAAACTTAGATCTGATCGGGATGAAATCAGAGAAAAGTAGAGTAATAGATGACTCTATTAAAGTGGTGTTACCTGTTGTAATGTCTAATATAACCCAAGTGCCACCTGGTGCTCAGGAAAACAAACATGCTCCGCTACCAACCTCAAAAAAGGGACCAATTAAAAATGGAGATGTTGTACAAAACACTCTGGACAAAATTGATTCAAAGACAAATGAAAAAGTCAAGGATGAACCTAAGACCAAGACTGAAACAAAAGTGAGTAAGCCTAAGGCCGAGGAGGTACACCCTGTTAAAACAACATTTACGCCTCCAAATAAGGCTGTAAAAGGAAAGGAGGTAGATAATGAAACAGAGGAGAAACACGTTAGGACGATCACCAAGAGTGACCTGAAGGCAGCGAAGGGAACCCTGAAACCTCCAATCAAGCTCCAAGCAGGAGAGGACTCAAAGGATAACTCCCCTGCTGTCAGAAAACCAGGTGTCCACAAAGTGCTTCCTCTGGATGTGACTAACGCTCCCAGAGATGCCAACGCGATGGGCCAGTTTGGTCAGGCAGCAGTTGTTGGCAGTAACGAAGATGCGGAGGTGAGGAAGAGATGGAACGAAGGGCATTTTAATGTCTACCTAAGCGACCAGATCCCAGTGGACCGTGCCATCCCAGACACAAGGCCTGAGATGTGAGTCTTCTGCACATTTTGCCACTCAAGGTGCTGTGGCTGCCAAGCTGAATTGTTTTTGCTTTTGTTTTTCCAGGTGTGCACAGAGTCTGGTCCATGATAACTTGCCTTCCACCAGTGTGATTTTCTGTTTTGTGGATGAAGTGTGGTCCACACTCCTCCGCTCTGTGCACAGTGTGCTCAACAGATCTCCGCCACAACTCCTCAAAGAGATCATTCTGGTGGATGATTTCAGCACAAAAGGTAACAGTGTCCTGAATGCTTCACAGGTAGAGCATGTTACCTCGGATGGGTCTCCACGTGAGCGACCAAAAATTGACAACTGCAGCATCCAAAGCACCAGAAAACTGCTCAGGACAACACTGAGCACTAGGCTTTTATCTTTAAAAGTAGATTATTCCTTCTGGCTGGTCTGCAGTGCACAGTATGCCAAAAAGAGATGCTATTTACTGGCATCAGTATGTACAGAGTTGTTCTCAACTTGATAAAATGGCTTGTTTATAGCTTTACTTTTTTTAGGCAAGCTAAAAAGTATAATAGTTATAATGTGTCTAATAGTTAGACTTCACTCTTATGACATTTGTTTTTCATTAAAATGTTGATGCTTTGGTTTAATTGCTTTTTTCATATTTTCATGATGCATTTTTTTTCAAACATTGTGTGACTTCAGACCCCTCTTTGACACTTCTATCTTGTTTGTATTTATATGAATGTAATTAGGGTCCATGTCACGATACAGCAATTATTTCTTTTACATAAAAGCATACCGTTTGAGTTAAGCTCTTTTTTTAACACACATGGTTATATAGTATGTCAGTTAATATGTCAATATAAAGTAAAAAAAAGTAAGTGAAAAAGTCCTCAGCTATTATTAGAGATCCACCCATAATTTGTTTCCTGGTAGTTTGTGTGTTTCATTTCAGTGGTTCTAATTAGAATTTACATTTTAAAGTGCCGTGTCATCTTTTCAAGCTATATATGCACATTTGTCTGCATTTGTCATATATTTTTTTTCCCCTGCAGACTATCTGAAGGAGCCGCTAGATACATACATGTCCCAGTTTCCCAAAGTGCGAATTATTCGTCTGAAGGAGCGTCAGGGCCTGATCAGGGCCAGGCTGGCGGGAGCTGCTGTAGCTAAAGGTAACCACTGCTGTGATTAATGTTTGTCGTAAATGTCTTTTAATGTATGGTTTAAATATACACTGTACATGTGTACAAATGTACTGGAGACATGGATGAGACGATGTGTCCCACGTGAAACAAAGATGAAGACAGTATCAGAATTTACATGAATGTGTCAAATCACGTGGTCAGACTTTGTAATCGTAAATGTTCCATTGAAAAAACTAGCGTGTCCTTGTCTTCGGGGGTTTGGTACATTTAAAGGGTGATACTGTGTTTATGAGACATCTCCTGGTGAGTCATTTACTTGCGTTGTAATATTGTGTGTGAGTTGTGCAAGATGTCAACATTCCTGTAATTAAAATGTGGGTTGTCTGGCTACACAAGCTTGTAACTAATGTAAAATAACTCCAACTATGTTGAAGGACATGTTCAATGGAAAAAGAAATCCTGTGGGCTTTAAAAAATGTAATGACAAAAGAGCAACGTTTTCAGGTGAACGTCCATTTACGGTGAAGTTAGAACATGTTTTCTCAGGTATTAAAAAACAAAATGCACACATTAAGAGTGAAAGATTACACTCTTTTTTTTTTTTAAATTTTTTTTTTTTCTAGTTTAGTGATAGGGTATTTGTCTAAGGTGTAGTCTTCTCTCTTTCAGGCAAATAGGGCTGGGCGACATGGAGGAAATCAAATATCACAATATGTTTGACCAAATACCTCGATATCCATACCGCAACGATATTGTAATGTTGACTATTGGTGCTTTCAAAAAATATTATACAATGAGATTTTTGATAAATAATCATCAGTAATGTGAATATAATGACTAAGTGGGAAAAGGCAAATAATAGAACAGTTACAACAGTCTGGTAAGTTCAGAAAAGTACATCATTCTACTGTAATGCAGCCTTTTAAAACCCGGAAAAGACAACACTTATGTCATATCACGATATTACGATATCCAAAATGTAAGACTATATCTAGTCTGATATTACGATATCGATATAATATCGATATTTTGCCCAGCTCTACAGGCAAATGCATTTAAAATAGATTAAAAAAACGTTCATATATTAATTAATAGTTTTGGACAGTACTGGAACACAAGAGCATTGAAACGTTACACTGAGTTGCACTGCACATTATCTTTCAGTAGAAACCCATCCAAACTTGCACCTGCTCTCTTGTGTATTTGCCATATACTATTTTATGCATATAACATACTTAAACAACTGCCTTTCAAAGAACTCTTTGATACACTTTGTAAGGGCTGCACTGTTCAAATGCACTGTGGTTATTTGTTTAACTTCAGCAGGATGTTTGCTGTCCTTTTAATGTACTGTAGGTGACGTTCTTACCTTCCTTGATTCCCACATTGAATGTAACGTGGGCTGGCTGGAGCCGCTGCTGGAGAGAGTCTATCTGGATCGCAAGAAGGTGCCCTGTCCAGTTATTGAAGTCATCAGTGATAAGGACATGAGGTGACTCAACACTGCCGTGTTTGACAAGCCATACATATAATGTGACCATGTTTATTACACAAGGGTAGACACAGTCATTTCATTTTGACATTGGTGCTTCTGTTCTGGCTCTTTCTTCTCAGTTATATGCTGGTTGACAACTTCCAAAGAGGTATTTTCAAATGGCCTTTGGTGTTTGGCTGGAGCGCATTACCAGAGGACTACATTAAGAAGAATAACATGACCATCTCAGATCCTATCAGGTACCTAAACAGTCAATTTTCATATTCATATTTTATTTCCTGTTCATCTACTGCATTTTTATTTACTTATTTTTGATCTTACAGATGTCCAGTTATGGCTGGAGGCCTTTTCTCCATAGACAAAAAATACTTCTATGAGCTTGGTGCCTATGATCCTGGTCTGGATGTGTGGGGTGGGGAGAACATGGAGATTTCATTTAAGGTATATCACTCATCAAATGAACACATAAATATTTGCCTGAACCTCTCTCACATGACTCATTTTTCCATTTTTTAAATTTTCCATTTGAACAGATCTGGATGTGTGGAGGGGAAATCGAGATTATCCCCTGCTCTCGAGTGGGACACATCTTCCGAGGACAGAATCCTTACAAGTTCCCCAAAGACAGGCAGAAGACAGTGGAGCGTAACCTGGCGAGGGTGGCCGAGGTCTGGCTGGATGAGTACAAGGACCTTTTCTACGGCCACGGCTACCACCACTTGCTGGATAAAAAGACCACTGACATCGGCAACCTCACCGAGCAGATTGAGCTGAGGAAAAGGCTGAAATGCAAGAGCTTCAAGTGGTACCTGGATAATGTGTATCCAGATATGAATGCTCATTTAGTCAAAGCCGAGGGTCTGGTACGTAGATGAACGAGCTTTGTTTCCATTTCCCTAAAAGATCTCTTAAAAATGTTCAGCTTTCCCTCCATGAAGCTATTGTCATCTCTGCTGAGAAAAACTGTGATTGTGCTCCTTTGGAACAAAGATTAGCTGTCTGTTAAAGCCTGTGAAAGCTTTCTGTCAGGATCTATTGAAGGAAATGAGAACAGCAACAAAGCCCGTTGTCACTCTAAATGAGTAAAACAAATGTTTGCAGTGCTGATGTTTCACGGCTGTAAAGTTTTTGTCATCTCATTTTTCCTTGTAGGTCTTTAATCGTGGCGTAAGAAAATGCCTGTCTCTGCAGAAAGGCTCTCTGTCGTTTGAGATGTGTGACCTCAGCAAGCAGGTAGGTGTCTTTATTTTATTTCACCGCTTATTTGACTGCAAAAGAAGTAGCAAATGTTCATGGGGGGATAACAAAAAATATCCAGGAATAGACCGAGATCAGGAAAAATGCAATCAGAGTCCAAGAAAGGACCCAAGCCACGATAAACAAGGGTGGAGTCCAAGGCGAGACCAAGTCTTCTAAATATGGTCTTTTTGGATTCAGAGTCGCTTCACTGAGCCATCCGTTTTTATGGAGCATAATTACATCCTTGTCATCTCTCTCTGTCTCTTTCTTTCTTTCTTTCTTTCTTTCTTTCTTTCTGGTATTCAGAGTCAGCACTTTAATTACACCTGGATGAGGCACATTCGCCAGCAAGATATTTGCGTCACTCCCCACGGCAAGGGTAGCGGCTTTGCTTTGCACTCATGTGACAACACCAATCCTGAACATCGCTGGTTCCATAAATCATCCAACTCCGCTCTGGTAGGTTGACTTTGGGTGTGCTGTTTGTTTTGTCTACTATCTTCGTCGTGCTTGCTATCAGATGGAAATTAGTGCAGTAGAATCAAATAGTGTTTAGAGCCTAAAGCTTTGTTCATTAATCATGTTTCCTGTTTTATCTTTGTGAAGGCGGAGCACCTCATAGCAGAGTTTGTTTCCCACCACATGTGCCTGGAGGCGGGGCCTCAGGGTGACACTCTTCGCCTCAATCCATGTGAAACCAGAAACGCCTTCCAAAAGTGGCAGTTCACACACTACTACGCTGATTGACGAGACTGATACGTGTAAAACATGCACTATAGAGACCTTCAGTGGCCTCACACTACAGTACAGTCTGTGATCCAGACTCAACACACGGCTGTCCAGAGGAGGTGCGCTTTGGTGGCAGTAACATATGTGGTGTAAGGCAGAGGGTGTGGGGATGTGCAATGCTTCTAATTTCCTTTTTATTATATCAGCCTGAAGGGACCTTGAATTTTACACACTTGTGCCAGAGGAATAAGGGCGTCTTCTCTCTGTTTGGATAGATTTGGACCGGAGTTTGCTAAAGGGGTTCAGGTCTATGGAAGAACACTTAATATCTAGCACAACATATCATCTCACTGCCAAAGATAAACAGTGCCTCTTAGATATGAGATGTAAAAAGTAATTTGCTTTACTGGGACTTAATACTAATGAGTTTAATTGCATGTAATGTAAAATGTATACATTTGTATTTAAACATATCACATGTACATGTACTTTTATGTTTGATGAGGCACATGGGTGAAACAGCTGCGTCTGTGGTTTTTAAATGCTGCGTTGTTTAGGTGTAGGTTTTGTTGTGAAAACTGTCCATTTGTATGAATATCTTCTTGTCACTAGAGGGAAGTGTTGGTTCAAAACACAATAAACCTCTGCTGTGATTTCATGGTTTTGTGGCCTCTTATCAAACCCTCTAACCGCATACTGATGGAAATGCATTTTCTTAAGAAAGTAAAAAAAAAAAAAAAGAAGATAAAGATTTAATAGCATGCATCTCTTTATTATATTTTGTCCACTAGCCATTAGGACATTTATCTTCAGTTATTCACTTGGGAATACCAACACGAAGCAAACTAGTAAGAGTACCAACTAATACCAAACAACATCTTAGTTATAGCGAGTAGGATTATAATGCCCTGAGCGTCTTAGTTATGTAATCTGCTGCTTTTTACCTGCCGTGCATAACAAGACGTTTTCATTCTGCAAAGCACAACTATTAGGAAATCTTGTGTGAGATTTTAAATTCTATGTACAAGTAGATTTTAGAACAAATACATATGTAAGCTGTACCACACGGCATAGATGTACAATCAGTTTTGTTATGTATCGTGTTTTATATTTTCTCAAAGGGATTTAAACCATCTTCTTACAAATTCATGACCATGTACTCAAACTCCTCTATCTTCTGGCGGGTGTTGCCTCTGCGGATCTTGCGGTAGGACACGGTGCTATATTTGGAGGAAGAGAGGTGGTTGAAGGATTTCTGGTGGTCGACGCTGCCACAGGATTTCTTCGGCAGAGGCAGAGTGGAGTAGCCTGGACTGGGGTTTTGTTGAAACCCCGTAGGGACAGTGAAGTTGTGGTCCTGCTCTGGCTCCACCTGAAGCTGCCTGTCACCTGATACCTGAAGTTCAGCACTAGACATCTGCTCTGGGACGTCCGCCTCCCCATTCAGCCTTGTATAACTCTTCTCATTAGTTACATTCACTTCTTTCTCAACTGGTAGATTTGCTGAAAAGAAAAGGAAGGGGAAATCTATTTTGTAGTCTTTAAACAAAAACCTTCCTCTCAAACAAGCTATTTTACTGCACAATAATACTAAATTCCTCTTACCTTTTGCTGCTGATATAATCTGCTGTTTTTGCATGTCTGCAATTGTGCAGTTTGGAAATTCTCCACAGGTGCTCACTGACTTCTCTTGAGTTAGATCAGACTGTGCTCCTGGATCTGACTGATCTTTCTGATCGGTTTTGGGTGTCTGGAGCTCTTGGCGTTGTTCTTGTTCAGTCAGAATGATGTGCTGAGTCACTTCCTTCTCCATCTCTGCAGTTTCTTCATCCATAATGGATTCTTCCCCTGGATCATCCTCATCAGCTGCCACACTGTTGACAAGATGCTTGCACTCGGCACCAAAACCACAAGATGTGTTTTCTTTTATGTCCTGATGAGCTTGGTCCTCATCACTGTAGAACACAGAGTCATCTCCCTCCTCCATTGGCAACACATCTCTTTCTTCAGGTTCCTCCAGGGTCTGGAGGGCCTCAACAGGGATCCCGCCAATGATCTCCAGTACCTGAGATGCCAGTGCATCATCTTCTACTGAGAGCCTCAGGGCCTTTGAAGGCATCGTGCTTGTCTCCATCTCCATCCGTCTTCTTTCCACTATGATATTGAAAATAGTCTAGCTTCAATGCTTATGTGTTTTGCAGATTATTTGTTGAATCAAAATTTAAGCAAGCTCAGACCTCTCATCGTAACATCATCTGCTCCAGCGTTTCAAGTGTGTTACCAAAATACTTTTTATCCTATATTGTCAAAGAGTGAAGAAAGACTCTGTCCTGCATTTCAGTCAGCAGTGCAAGGTCAAGCGCTCTAGTGTGCTCTCTAGTGCTAGTACCATGTAATTCTGTGTGCTTGTTGAATCACCAAAGAACGGGGTTTTGTTGTGGCCCCAACAAAGAGTCTTTGTGACTCTGGCATCTGCATTAAAGTGATTGTACTCATTCTTTGTTAATCTCTGCTGGGTGACCACCTTCATTCTGTAACATTTTGAGTCTGGATTAACATTCTCCTGTAGGTCTTTTTTTTTTTTTTACAGTCTTTCACCGCCTGAATGGTGTGTTTGCACATATGCTTAAGATAAGCCCTGTTCATGTCTTGGATTTTAAGTGTATATATATATATATATATATATATATATATATATATATATATATATATATATATATAATCATTGCATCTTTACTAAAGCACCTGAAACGCTGATATAACATTATGAAAACATGCTTGTTGAACATGCAACATCAGCACTGCTTGAGCCACAAAAAGGTAAAACTCCAGTATTTCACCAAAAAAAGAAAAGAAGTGAAAAATGAATACATATATGTGGATTCCTCTCCTATTAATCATGTCCATATCCCTCAGATTTATTTTGTGACCCTTTGGAGAGGCACGACTCCTAGATTTGGAAGCACAGGAATAATCTAGAAAATGCATTTGAATGCTGAAAAGCTAAATTGATGAAGCTGAACTGGATTGCTGGCATAATTACTTAAGAAGAAGGTGAAGTAGTGAGAATAGTTGAATAGTGGGAATGGTTTTAATTACTATGAATTTCATTGAACTGTTGAATAACACCAACTAATGTATCAAATAATGCTTGATGCTACGAACAAAGTCATAGTATAGTATATCGAACAAAGTGACAAAATGTCGTAGTATAGTACGTTGAAAAATTTCATAGAATAGTAGGTTGAATAAAGTGATAAAAAAGATCCTAGTATAGTATGTTGGAAAAGTCATAGAAAAAAGTCAAAAAATGTGGGTTTGTGGGTTTGAATCCTTTTCTCGTTGGTTCTGAGGTTCTGTGTTATTCTGCTAAAATGACTTGTCAATAACTGGCTGCATTCAAACAGCTCTCTTTGCAACAATATTATGAGTTTCTCCCAGAGAAATGCTCCTCTTATTATTGCTTTAGTATAGTATGTTGAAAAAAAAATCATACTATAGTATGTCGAAAAAAGTGATAAAAAGTCATGGTATAGTATGTCGGATAAAAGTGATGAAAAGTCATAGTATAGCATGTCCAAAAAAGCATAGTATAGTATGTCAAACAAAGTAATAAAAAAATCAATAGGATTATATGTCAAAAAAGTGATTTAAAAAAAGTCATGGTATAATATAACGTGTACGTAGTTAGACGAGGTGGCTGAGATGTTAAGCCGTCACGGTTTCGTATTCCAACCTCGTCAAATCAGAGTGTGTTATTCTGCTACAGTTTTGGTCAACAACTTAACTGCATGCATAGTAATAGTAATAGTAATAGTAAAGTAATAGTATAGCATGTCTAAAAAAGCATAGTATAGTATTTCAAAAAAAAGTGATATAAAAAGTCATAGTATAGCATGTTGAATAAAGTGATAAAAAAAAATCCTAAAATAGTATGTCGGAAAAGTCATAGTATAGTAAAAAAATTATATAAAGTCATAGTATAGTATGTCAAAAAAAATTATATAAAGTCATAGTATAATATGTCAAAAAAAATTATAGTATGTTGAAAGTCACGAGGGGTTGCAAAGTCATAGTATAGTATGTTGAAAAAAGTGATGAAAAAAATCATAGTATAGTATGTCAGAAAAGTTCTTGTTTGAGTATAGTATGTTAAAAAAAATCCAAAAAAAGTAATAAAAGTCATAATATATTAGGTTTAAAAAGTCATAGCATGTCGAAAAAAGTGATAGAATGTCCAAAAAAGCATAGTATAGTATTTCGAAAAAAAGTCGTAGTATAGTATGTTAAATAAAGTGATAAAAAAAATCCTAGAATAGTAAGTCGGAAAAGTCATAGTATAGTATGTTGAAAAAAAGCATAGTATAGTATGTCAAAAAAATTGATAAAAAAAAGTCATATTAGGGTATGTTGAATAAAGTAATGAAAAAATCCTAGTATAGTATGTCGGAAAAGTCATAGTATGGTATGTTGGAAAAGTGATAAAAAAGCCATAGTTGAAAAAAGTCATAGTATAGTATATTGAAAAAAGTAAAAAATAAAAATAAAAAGTCATAGTACAGTTATGAAAAAACACAACATAACACACAATGATCTCTCTCGGTTTTGCTGCTTCATAATAAAGTTTGTCGTCGTTTTTGTGAATAGTAATCATCAAGTGCAGGACAACAGTTTAATTTATCACAATGTTATAATGCGCCTCTGTAGCTCTCTCTCTCTCGCTCTCCCTCACTCTCTCTTTTTCTCTCTTTAGCAGTATAGCAGGAAACCAAAGAAGTGAGGCTTTTTACAGGAAATGTATAGAGTTTCTAGTCTCAAGTGTTATAGCTTAATCTTTTACAAACTATTCTGCATTCCCTAGAATAATATTTGTTTCTGTGTATGATTAAATGATGTGTAAGTTGAAAGTGTAACTGAAGAAAGAGTGTTTATTATCACCTGGTATCTGAAGGAAAACACTGATGGGTTTTTAAGACTTCACAAGTTTATTGTATTTAAAAAAAATGTCTTTTGTTGTTTTGCTTACAGATTTTCTTGATTTTATACAAAAACATATTCTCTAAAAAGTTGTATTTGATTGTCAGTGAAAGTAAAACATACACATTTTAGCACATTCAGAATTTACAAGAAACAGTTTCAGTGTTTCTGAACTGGCAGTTGTATACAGCCTGAGAATGATGTTGGAAATTAAAACAGTATTTCCTCTTGTACCCACATCCTGTTTTGAGCTGAGCAGACATCTATACTGAGTGGAGCTTTGGTTTTGGTTTTCAGCACCTGAACGTGACAGATGTACATGTCTATCTGACCTGATAGTGAATGGTTCTGTGTTTAGGTCACAGTAATCTTATTTTAATTACTGTGAATACATTTTACTATTTAATATTTACTCTATTTAATTATTTTATTATTGTTGTGTGTTTAACATATGTCCTCTACTTTCCTCTTATCCCTTGCTGCTGCAACAGTGTGAATTTCCCCATTGTGGGATTAATAAAGGATTTTGAATCGAATCTTAAAATCCAAGGTGCTACATGAATACAGCTAAAAAACTGCAGTTCAGACTATTCTGATTAAAGCTGATCATAAGAAGAAATGTTTCAGTTTTTTATTCAAGCTAGTAGGATACATAATCTCATTTATATACATTACAATCTTGTATGCATGCATTCATTCAAACAAAGGAAGAATATTTTCATAATGCTTTTGTGCTTGAGTAAACTTTGATTTTGGCAAATGCCAAGTACCAAAATGTCTGTCGTCTCTGGGTTCCCATTAAGGGTTAACCCAACCTTAAGCGTGGGGAAAGTCTTTTACAGTGTCTGTAACAAGAGCATGAGAACCCTTGTTGACTCGTAGTATCAAGTAGACACAAGGAGCATGTAAGTCACTGAGTGTTTGTTCCTATCTCCTCCTCTTCAACTGATCGCTGGAGTCCAGGAAGTAACTTCAGTATGTGTTTGCGGACACTGACTTTCCTGCCTTTACGGGGCAGGGTGCCAAACAAGGAGGAGATCCTTGTTTCATCCCAGGAAGGAGAGAGGGAGCTGCTGCTGCCGGCCAAACTGGAGCTCCTGGAGCGGTTGAGGGGTTGGTGATGATGGCTGGAGCTGGAGGAAAACCTGCAGGAGCAGTTCTGTGAGGGGAAATCTCTGGAGAAGAAGCAGCTGTCGTCTGTGGGGCTGGCTGCACTGCATGGGCTGGGAGAGCACAGATCGCCAAACACACTGGCCTGGTCACTGTCATCTGTCATCATGCTCCTGTAGCTACTGTCACTAGAAAAACGTTGGCCACAGCGGCCTGTGGGGGAGCTCAGAATCGAAGACGAGTCCATTGAGAGGTGGAGGCTGCTGTTGTTTAAGTTACCTGAAAACATAACAAAGTGACTCATTAGAGAAAGCTGACGAGACGTTTGCAACAGGTAGTTTGTCAGCAGCGTCTGTGTATTTCTCGGGGAAACTCCATCTAATTTATCTGGAGTGTACACTTGCATTCACATCATAAAGAGACATATGGCAATGGCTGTGAGAAAGGAAGTGCTGTGGTCTGACAACTGAGCACACCCTCTCACCTCGCATTAGACGTTTTTCCTGTAATGTGAGGGCCTGCAGCTCAACCAATTTCTCATGTAGTGATTGCTGTATGGGCAAAAAACACATCATGGTTTTACTTCCAGTAAAATAATGTTATCTTATGCATTGAGAACATTTCACACGTTTTACACAGTGCTGTAGCAGTAGGTCCGCCTGTAATTTACCACAGTGTGGCAGTTTTGCGCTTCCATTATTACCAGCTGGGTTTTGGTGGTTTAGTTTAGTTGTTTGTAGGCTGCAATGCAACCACAGAGCTGCAGTGTGTCAACAACAAACATGGGCAGGGTCAAAGAGACATACCTTAAGCAGGTTCATCCTCTTCTCCAGCTCTATCTGCTTCACTACATTCCCACATACAGTCTCCATCCTGGAATCACATAATATAACATAATCACACACTTTTAACAGAAAACTCTGCTATCATACATTTTTTGTTTTCTGTGCAGTGGATTCACCACTTTTTATTTCTGTCACTCACTTTAGACTGTTGGTTGATTCTCTTATCAGATCAAGTATCTGCTTATGAGATGATCCTTCAATGCTGGCCCCGTTGATAGTGATGATAACATCTCCTACAATGAACGGGAATGCGAAAAAAGGAACTAATCAGTTACGAGAAAACAACACGGCTTTGCATTGCATTTGTGCATCAGTATGTGTGTGTGGGTGGGCATTTACATGTATGGCAAGAGATATAACCGTCAATCTAAATACACCAGAAAGGTCTGACGGCTTTGTATGCGTATGAAAGCCTGTGTATATAGAGGATGTGGGGGGGTTCACCTGCGGTCAGGCCAGCACTCTCAGCAACGCTGTCCTCCTGCACTTTGCGCACAAACGTGCACATCTCCACTGCAGAGCTGTCCTTCAGCTGCAGGCCATAGGTCTGCAACAAAGAGACAATTTGTCACAAAAACAATACTTTTCCATAAAAAAAGATCATCTCTCACAGGGAGTGAGCATAAAAAAAACTCTAGAATCAGAGATTAAAAAGCATGACAATGATACATATACTTCATCTTAATGATTATAAAATAGGATTACCTGAATTTCAAAACCAAAGGTTTCATTGTCTGGTTTTTCCAGTATAATTGTGGTCCTGTGCCAAGAGAAAACATATTTTAGGAACTGCTTTAAGTATTGTAAAAACAAAAAAAATGCTATATATTATTTTACATGTAAATTGCACATTAGATTTGATGTATTTACCTTTGTGGGTCAGAGTAATCAACCAGAGAGGTGGAGTGGGTTTGTTTGGGCTGCAAAAGGAGAAATGCAGAGTTCCTCTTTAGAACAATTGAAAAGAGTTGAGTTTTAAACCTCTCAGGGAACTAAACAGGTTGTTCAATGTGAGAACATGTTGATCCTACAGTGCTAAATAACTCAAAAGATTAAAATTGTTAAAAGGCTTTTGGCCAGTTGCAGGGAGCTGCTGTACTTTTGTATTACAGTGTGTGGTAAATCAGTGAACTGCTTTTCATTATAAAACAATACTGTTTAAGAAAAATCTCTACTCTAATCAAGTTTATACGTCAGTGTTTCATGATGTTTGATGTGAATTGCATAAGTTTGTGCATTTACACTTTATATTCCAGCCTATTATATCCCACCATTTCTTGTCTCACCTTGCATACTCGGGGCAGTGAGCCTGTGTTGTGCCGGTGTCGATCATTGTTTCCCCTCAGTGAACGTCGGTACCACAGGGAACATTTCTTCCTCAGAGTATTATCCAGAATGTAATTCTCTTGGCTGCCCTGGCGTGCAAGTCCATTGAAATTCATGGTGGACTGCATGGTAGAGTAATCCTCAAAGCACCATCATGTCCTGCTGCAGCAGCTTTTCAGTGATTGTCTGGCCCTGCCTCGCTGTGCAGCCAAAAGCAAAATGTGTCAAAGCGGAAATCCACGTCATGTGATGGTTGTGGTGGACCTGCTTCTCTAGATCTCAGCCTCACATACCTAATTTCCTGTTCAACCCTTTCAACTTTTTTTGCTCTTCTTTCTTGAGAAGGGATGGTCTGCTGTTTTGAAAAGCAAAGAAATGTGTTATTATTCCCCTTCAAACAGTCCCTTTCTCTTTTTGCAGGCTAAGCAATTTGATTTTTTGGTCTGTCAGAAATCAGCAATGCATGATAAACTGCCACCTCATGCCTCCACCAGCACCTGCTTCCATCCTCTCTCACTCTCAGTTTCTCAATGAGTTTAGCTTCAGTGTGAGCCCGAGTCCTGTGTTCTTCCAAGCAGAGAGACTTGTCTTATGAGGACAGACAAAAGGCTGATTTAGCTTGGGGCCAGTGTCACGCTCCCCAAACAGGCAGCATGGGTCATTGGGCCGTAGGCATCAGACATGGTTTGTTCAAAAGGAAAATCACACACACAGGCCGCCAGCCAGGGAGACAATGGATGATGGGGTAAAGAAAACTGAACCACAGTGCCCTTCTGCATTACCACACCCATGCTTACAAAAGGTGCACTGTTAATCTGCAGGAAAAGAATATTATCTTTCACCATGCACAAAAGATGCATACATCTTTGGTGACCAGAAAATCAGAGAAAATGTTTTTTTTTTTTTTTCACTTTAAGCCTCAGTAGTGTATATATGAACCCAGTTGAAATACTCCTTAACCAGCAGATTGCCTCACAGCAGTCCCCCTCTGCCCCACTGACCCTCAGCAGAGCCATTGGCCAACCGACCACGGGACCGTCTGGAACACAGATATCCCATTTCACCAGGACATCCACAGTTTTACCACAATAAGTACAGAAAATAATACATCTTGTCCTCTTCATTGATAGCATGCACACTCCTGCTGCACGCTACAAGTGAGGATAACAGAAAAGCATTGGATGCACCATCACCAAGGATTCTGTAATACGTGAGGAAACAACGCATATCTCTGCTTGAGTTTTAAAGACTAGAAGTCACATTTTGTTTAAGTCTATCGTAAAACAATAACTGTGTTTTGTGTTAAATTGCATTCTAAAGCAGTCTTTCTTCAACCAAGTGGTTATCTTCCAAATGACTGTATGGTACAGTCTGTAAATGACCTCATTCTGTTTTCACAAACATTGTTTCCTTAATGTGAAAAAATGTAAATCCATCTTTAAAAAGCTAAAAGTATCATAATGTTGTCACATTTTGGAAAACTGGATGTCTGGATGAGTAACCTGTGAGTAACACTGTTTGACCTCTCTTGACTGAGGTAACAGGCAGCACAGTAAAAGCCGTTAAAGCAACTCACAGCACAATGTTGCAGCGTTGACTCATCTGCGTAGTGCTGATGGCCTCAGTGTTACACTTTTATTTCCTCTGTCTAACGGACACATCATAAACCGTGTACACAAATAGCGGTAGAACAAAAAGCTAAGATGAGTCATGTACGATGCAAGATGAAAGTGTGATGGGGCAGATAAAAAAAAAAGGACCTGTTTCAGATAATTAAACCCGGGAAATTCTGTCCTACATGCAGTCATTTGCACAGCTCTGCACAATCAGTGCGTTCAAAATAACAATTGCAATGTGGAGACATTTTATACTGAAAAACATATTTTCATCATGAAAAAAAAGTCATGAAAATAGTTCACTCCATGAAAAACAGTTTATTGATACAATAATATCACTACTTTCTAAACAGAATAAATAGTGCAAGAGAAAAGATACAATACAATGGCATGAAATCTGAGCAACGACACAAAACCGTTTCACATAAATCAAAAGTATTGATCTAAATGACTGGATGGCTTGGAAATCAAAAAGTAAGTCTTATTTTCATTAAAGCGGTATCACGTTTGTTCATATTTAGAAATTTCATATACAATATATAAAAAAGACACCAGTCAGTAATTACACATGGTGGTCACTCCTCTTTGGAATGATTGATAAGTCTTTCATATGCTTAGCTATGAGTTATGTCACCTGTCTGATTCTTGGAGAAGCAGATATAACACAATAAACAAAATATAAGCTTGGCTCAGCAAAGATCCAACATCAGATAAAAAAAACTAATTTATATTAAGTATTTTCATTGGATGCAGGCAGAGACGGACTCTTTAATACTGAATATGTTTTATATATATTCTGCACCATACGAAGTCAAATAATCCTATGATTGAAGTCAACTAATCATTCCATAGAAAGAAAAAATGAAGACGTGTATATGAACTGATATTTGTCAAGAGAGCGACAGGCTACTGTACATAGCTTATTTTCAAGAGCCAACACAGCTGATGCTACATATCAACCAGTAATAACGATGACACCTTCATAACAGCAGGACACGTATATGTGTCAACACTAAGCAGCTACATGGAAGTATGTAAACCTTAGCAGCTAAAAACATGAACATTAATGGAGGATGTATTAAAAAGCCATGATGGATGGGAAACATGGACAGGTTTTCTTCACAACACCATGTTTCAAAAACACTACAATGATCAGATTCACATCATTAACCCCAGGATCACTTCACATGATATGAAACAAACACACACACACACACACACACACACACACACACACACACACACACACACAAACAAACACACACACAAACAAACAAACACACACACACACACACACACACACACACAGGCACACTTTCATACATGTGAATGCATACAAGCATACATGGTGTACAGATTCACACAGATTCAGCCTGTTATGACAAGGCTTTACAGGCTTCAACAGCCAGTGGCATTGGTGATTATAAGAGCACCCATCACTCAGACTGTGGTCTCCAAGTGAAATGTCTTAAACTTATTACATTACTCTTGTTTTATGAGTTTATCATTAGCTTTATCAAGATCTGATCTTATCTTGGTCTTTGATTTTATCATAATTATCTGGGACATTGGGACACCTGCTGTAAAACAGCACTGAGCTTGAAAAATGGAGTGTTTTCTAACACGTACTGTGCTTAGTTGTGACCTGTAGGGTTGCTAAGATTTAATAATTTGAATAACATGCTTCCAGTCTAAATAAATATATTTGAGAAATATAAAAAATGAATTTTCACATTCATAATTGAGCTTTTGTTTGTCAGCAAACTAGCATTCACCTGTCAAGAGAGCAGCTCTTTTCAGCAACTGAAAGCTTTAAATGTGCAAAATGTATAGCAGGAGCTTATAGTTGTAATTCTCTTTCTGTAAAGGACAAGACAAAGAAAACATCTATAGCCACTCTACTGATCCCATGAGGCAGCTAAAATATTGAGACTTTATAATTTAAAATGTAATTCTTACCACTAGTCAGTCCAAATATTTAAAGTTTTGTCTGAGGGTGGCACCAGAGAAATGGATACTTTTTTAACTAAATCCAAACCTCTAATGATTTTAGGGTAATTCTTATTAGTTTCAACTCATCTAAACTGAGACTCAGCCTTTAGTTATACTTAGAGTCAGGGGGTCATAGAGGTTCATCCTCTGGGGACCAGGAATGTCATTGTGATCCATTCAATACATGTCAAGGTATTTGGACCAAAAGATCCAATGGACAAACTGTCATTGCCATCCATGGCACCATGGTGGTTAAAAATCACTAGTCAGAACTAAATCACACTGAAAACCAACTTGGATATATTTAGCTAAAGGATGTTTTCCACATGGAAATGTACAGTTGTATTCCTGTTAAGTGTACACTTTAAACACTTCAGACAATTCAGATTATCAGGGACAGTATGTAAGTGTGGCATTTAAAACCAGTCAGAACCAGTCAGGGTGTCTTATCCAGTATCATTTGTGATTGTCAGTTAGCACACTAACTACTCAGCAATACTGTATTTGATACAAGATATGGCACAAAAACATCACAATGTGCAACTTCAAGCTTTGGGCACTTAAATGTCTGAGGTAGCAAAATAATCTGTATATATAAGACATATTCTTATTTCATATGGCTCTTCCGACCAAAAGTTCAGCAGTTTGGTTCAATTTTGTTTTTAACTAGGTGTCTATGTGCAAAGCAGCCACAGACACCCACTACAATACTTTGGCACCAAAACAACCTGAAGTTGCTCTCTGAGGGTGAACAGTGTTGTTGTGTCCTGAAGAGGGCAGCCTCAGGCCATTTCTCCCAGTTGTTGCTTTCAGTCTCAGCCCATCATGTTGCACCAGTGCCAGCACCAGTGCTGATCTGCAGGGCAACAAATCTAACTAATCTTTGACATCCTTGATGGCAGACAGCTGAGACACTGTTTTCTTGACCCGCAGAGCAGTGAGTCGAGCAGCAGGGTTGGCATGCCAGCACTCTCTCATCAGTTTGCCCATCACACGCAGAGCCTGATGTATTAACAAGGAGACAGTACTATTTATATAAAACCAAAATGTTACTTTATCCAGACAACAGGCTGAATTGTCAGCTTCTGAAGACATCTACTACAAAAAAGTGCCTGTGTTTTACCCAGATTTATTCTATAAGCAAATGGCATGTAACGTCTGTTTTTGTTTTATACCTGACTTTTAGTGTTGAGTTACAGTGTCGGTGCTAACTATCTTAATTGATGACTCATCAGATACATCCTCCCGTCTCACCTCACAGCTCTGCCACTGGTTGGGAACGTTGGGTCTGAGTTTCTGCTCACACACCACCTTCCTCATGTCCTCGATGGTCGGATCAGAAGGCACCAGGTCGTAATAAGGCAGCTGGAAATCTTCATGAAGTCCTGTGAAAAGGACAAAGGTGGAGATTTTGTTTATCATGCTTATGGTGCACAGTGTACAGAAATACATAAGCACATAAACCACCTGAAAATAGTTTCATGGAAAATAGGTTCAGTGGTGTCATACATGTACTATTAGTGCCATAGTGCAGTTTTGCTGATAACTCGTCCATTAAGTATTTCTATAAATATCAATAAACAAGTGGGAGTGTATTTGTGTGTGTCATTTTAAAGTACCTCTAACAGAGCATCTTCGGGCCAGTTCCCAGAACACTAGACCTAGCGAGTAGATATCCGCCCTCTTGAATGACTCAAAGCTCGTTATATTGATTGTCTCATCCAGGATTTCTGGGGCCATGTACCTGCAGAGGACAAAATGATTAAGACCTAATGAAATAAAAAGCCACAGTACTTCTTTCCTTAACCGATTAGTGTTTGGGTTTGTTGCCCCATGTTCAAGTGAATCATAAATATAGAAAAAAACAAGGGCAGTTCATCACTCTTAAGAGATTTAAACATTATGCTCTGGGAACTTGAAGAATAAATATATCATTTTTAAAAACAACACGGACAGCACTCACTGGTGATTTAGTTTGACATATATATTGAATCTTGTTTTCTTTTGATAATACCACTAGGAGTAGCCACAGTGTAAGAATTTAAAATCCTACACATACAGGGTTTAACCTTGGTCTATATAGATACATACATGTGTTCATCACTTTACCAGAAAAAATATGTTTTTAAAATAACTAATTATATCATGCCTGCATCAACCAAGCAGCATATTATTTTAGGAATCACTTGTGGGACTGAATGTGCATGCACAGTGGAAACCTACTGGGGATTTGATTATAAGACTATGCTTTTCTTGCAGAAAACAGTGCCAACAATAGCGGCTCACTTTGTGTTGTGAGCCAGTTAATAGCATTGGCTGAAAAACAGGTTTACTTCAGATAAATTTAGACACTGACTGCAATGTAAACTTCACGGGAAATCTAGCACATCAAATAAATTAGACCAAGTTTAAACCAAGTTTCATTTCCTGTTTCTATTGTGTTCTATGTGTGTGTGTGTGTGTGTGTGTGTGTGTGTGTGTGTGTGTGTGTGTGTGTGTGTGTGTGTGTGTGTGTGTGTGTGTGTGTGTGTGTGTGTGTGTGTGTGTGTGTGTGTGTGTGTGTGTGTGTGTTAAATCTAACCGCTTGGTTCCCACTCTGTGGTTGGACGGCATGTCAATGGAGTTGGTGCTTGAGTCGTGTTTCACAGCCAAGCCCAAATCCGCAATGACTGCCGTGCCGTTCTTCTTCACCAGGACATTTTTAGACTTTAGATCCCTGTGAGCAATGGCAGGTTTCCCTAGAACCAAGAAGGCCACAAATAAGGTTTTATGCAAAAATATTTTTCATCTTTCAGTAATGGATAAAAAAAGGAACATTTTCGCAGGATTAATGGAGTGAAAAAATAACATCTGCACAAATGTTTTTTAGTATTCTAACATGCTGTTTAACATCATCTAATCAAATTATCACAGTCGTCAATGAAACATGATGTTAATGATGTTAACACTGTAGTGTTAAAATGATTAATCAATTAATCAACAGAAACATTATCCAACACATTTCATGATCAATTCATCTTTTAAGTCATTTATCAAGCTAAATACCCAACATTAGCTTCATTTAGTTTTATATGTTACATGTTCTATATCATTGCAAATTGATTATTTGGGGATTTCGGAGACTGTTGGTTGGCAAAAAACAAGAAATGACATAACTTTGGTATCTGGGACACCATGGTGAAACATTTTCCACTATTTTTTGACCTTGTAGAGACTAAACGACAAATCAATCAAAAAGGTCAAAATTTATTTAGTTGGAGGCCTAAATAACAGTCAAATTTATCAATCAAACAAGTGCCATAATTGTTTGAATACCCCAATATGAAGTCTGTGCCCAAGAGTTCAAGATCTGTATTCACTTAAGAGAGCCTTACCCTGTGTTCCAATGATTTCCATGTGGAGATGCGCCAGCCCACCGGCTATGGACAGAGCGAGGACGATCATGCCTTCCAAGGAGACTGTGTACCTGTTCAGGTAGTCATACAGAGAGCCATGCTCATGGTACTCTGACACCAACCAGAGCTGGGTCCACGAGCCATTATCTGCAGCACACAGCAAATAATACAGTCACATGTTGGCAAATTTAAGTTACATACATAACTGTAATGTGAACTTGATTGGTTAGTGGATCTGAGGATGATACCTTTGTTGTCAGCAGCAATGAAGCCCAAGATATTCTCATGTCTGAGCATGATTGTCTGATAAATCTCTGCTTCACGAAACCACGATCTCTCGTCCCTGGAGGAGAAGATCTTCACCGCCACATCTTCTCCTCGCCACTTTCCCCGCCACACTTCACCAAACCGACCCTTTCCAATGGTCTCCTGCAGGACAATGGTCCGAGCTATAGTTCGCTGGACCAGCAGTGGCAGACCTGCAAGACACCAGCAAGATGATTAGCTGATATTGATATGCAACAATTTCATTTCACTTGCTTCACATTTGTTAATGTCTTGTTGAGTTTAACCCAGAATGAGTGATCACATCAGTTACTGTAAGCCAGCTGGCGGCGTCTCTCTTACCTGATCCAGAGCCGGAGGTGCTCATGTCATAGATAAGGTCTTTAAGACTTTTGTCGGTGGACATTAGCATCTGGTCATCCAGAGGCTCCTCTTGGTCCTGCTTGCGGGCTCTGCTGTAGGCACAGCGGTGGCCCTGCAAAACGAACACACCGAGCAGGATCCCCACACACAACAGGCAGGAGGGAACCAGGATCAACACAGTGAGCTGCAGCCGGCTCCAGCCGGGCTCTTCCAAAGGCCTTTCTGATAACACACACACACACACACACACACACACACACACACACACAACATGACCAACATTGTTAATGAAATTAGCTGAAATTGAAGTCTTAAGATAAATAATTCGTCAAATGAGAGGGAATTTGCAATTATGTTCATCATTGAGCTCCCCATGATTTTTGCACCCTCTGGTGGCATTATTGATTATTATTATGATTATTATTATTATTCATAATATTAATATTGGTTATTGATTATTATCAGTGGAGCATGACTACTGCTGAAATGTGCTGATGTGCTGTCTTTCAGGGAAATGCTTCTCTGACCTTATCACAAGCTCAGCTAAATTGAGCCATCACGTCGTTAATCTTAAAATTTAGAGAGATGGAAATTGTACATTTGGCAGATCCAAAGTTATCTCTGCCAAAAAAATATGTTTTTCCAGAGCACGAGAAATTTTCCTCACTGACCATAAATGTTAATCATCAAAAGTAATAAAGGGATACAGAAGCAGAAGCTTTTAGTGCCAAGAAACTTTGCTCCAAAAAGTAAAAATGTAATTGTTTCATAAAACATGCTTTTTCATTTATGAAAACAAATTGTGGGTTTAGCAAAACAATGTAACCTGGCGTTTATATTGCTGACCTTCATTCTGTCTGTGGGTGGACAGAGGACACCTGGACACAAACAAAAATAGCAGAGCTGGTGGGCACCTTGGTAATATGAGATTTAAAGACATGCTGACAACATAATGCACAGTGAACACTGTAGGGCCTAATAGCATTGTAGCACAGTACTATAATTTAATTAAAGGTCTGGGGAAATACGAAGAATGTTGTACTAAAACGTAACTTCAGAAGATGCCAACTTAGATTGCTGTAGCCTCATATTAACTCCAGGAACCATTGTAGGAACTAATAACTCTTTAAAACATACAGTTGAAACATAAGCAATAAAGACTTGAGAACCGGTTACCCTAATCCTTGTTTTTTCAGCCTTATCATCTTCTCAAATCCCCAAAGCATAAAATGTCCTCACCAGGAGGGTCTCAAACATGCAATATCTGCAGATGGCCTAATGTGCAAAGCAGCACGTTGTGAACTAAACCACAGTTTCCTAAGACATCTTTAGCCTTTTACCTAAATACAACATATCCGGCCATGTGCCCAACTGGAGCCCAGCAGTCATGACGCAAAACAAGACTTTACTCTCCTCTGGCCTAGTGGCAAAAGACCTTCTACAAACTGAAACTGTTTATTGATTGACTTTTAGGTGACTCTGCATGGGTCAAGAAAGTAATCTGAGCAGTCAATTCTACTTTTGTTTGACAATAAAGGACAATAAACTGAACTGTAAATACAGATACACAAGACCACTAACCACTATAACTTCACATTATAGCTGTAAATGCATTCTGGTATTCAGACCTGTATAGAAGTCACAGCAATGGCTGATATTTAGCAGAGCAGTGGAACAGATTGATTCTGGTGTCCTCATTCGCAGTCAACACCATCACAGCCTGAGGGTGCTGCCCTGACCCATCTCATCAAGAGTCTGCAGCACTTTACACTCTAAATCTCCTGCATCACATTTCATTAACGCCATCTAACTTTAATCACTTTAGATTCATAAATAAATCCTTTTGTTTTTATAGTTTTGTCTATTATTTTGTGTCAGAAATTTAGTATGGACCATGTATTTACCAAGAGTAAATATTGTCAAATTGTAAGTTGTTCTTGTCTTGAATGAAGCCACCAGACTATACAGCAGTGTTTCCCTTTAGTACAAATGTGGATAGATTTGTTTTGTAATTTTGTATTTTAACATTTATACCTTAAAAAGCGTGTCTGCAAATTAGAGCTGAAACAGTTTGTCAATGAATTAATTATTTGATCGTCAGATAATTAATCTGCAATAGTTTTCATAATCAATTCATCACAAAAATCCTGTATAATAATAAACTGAATATCTTTATGTTTTGGACTGTTGGTTAAACAAAACAAGATATTTGAAGACCTCACCTCAGGCTGTGGGATAATTCGACATTTTCTGATATTTCATAAAACGTTTAATTGATTAACTGAGAAAAGAATTGCTAGATCAATCAATAATGAAAATAGTCAGCCAGAATGGTGTACTCATGAGCAATTAAATGGATTGGAAAAAATGATTCACTTAAGTGTTTGCAAGCATTAAAATTAATGTGAATGTGAAGTTTTACAGCATCACAGGTCACACAGTATGATACGATGCATTTTGGTGATTTTAAAGCTGCACTAATCAATACTGTGATATAAGCAACAGGTCAAATTATTAAAAACCCACAGATAATTATCACTCTGCAATTTGACTTTATGAAGCATATTTCAGCTTTACTGGTTTGATGAGTCTAACTGCTCTCTCAGTCCCTTTTCTAACTGCTGCAGGCTGCAGTTTTCAGCGCTGATAAGTCCAGTGTGCTCTACCTGCTCCTGTTCTGCACCAAACAGTAGACAGGCAAAGTTAGACTAACTTTTAGTGAACATAGTGGAGCATTTATTAGCAAAAAGGGAGTTAGTAGAGTGATAGAGAAGAAGGAGAGTGAATATTGGATTTATTTACCAAGTGGACAGAAACACAACTCCAAATACAATCATGTTGCTCCATGTCCAGCAGTTCATCTTCACAATGTCGTAATATGGCAAATGATTGTGTTTATAGCTAGTTGTGAAGTTTTCCCAACAGGCTGAATTGTCTATCCACAGGTGTAAATAATCCCCTCTGCTTTAAGGCCAACTTCCACCCAGCAGACCCATGTGAGGCTTTAAAATTGCAGTATGACTACATGCCTGACGAAGTATTTATTTATAAATCAGCGGAGAGAGGGGGAGGATCACTAACCGGCGTCCCTTTGCCTCTGCCAGATTTGTTACGTCAGAGGATCTAGTAGGATCAGCATCCATCTCGTCTAGCCGGGGTCACAATGAGTGGGAAATCCCACACTGATTGGGGCGGTGTTGCTTTCGAATGACTACTGTCTGAGGGGATGAATCTATCTTTCCTCTACTATTTTTGTCTCTTTTTCCTTCCTTTTTTCCCTTTCCTACTGTTTTAAATTATAATTATTCATTACAAAAAAATGAAGTAAAAGACAACCAGAGATTAAGACAAGATTGCATCAGATCCAAAGCATTATATCCGCTGTACCTGGGTGTAAGTGCAGAGTCTCATTGTTGCAGAAGTCAGTGAAGCAGCAGTTCCTCTTGGAGACGTTTCGGGAGCTGTAGCAAAAGACCTGGCCCTTCAACTTAGAGGGCGACAGGCAGGACTTGTCCGTCTCCTCCTTCCCGTCAATCAGCATCACAGAGTTCCAGCAGGCGCCGTCTGCGGTCGTCTCACAGGTGTGGTTGGCACAAAGCTGGCAAACACACCTCAGACCTGAAACATATTACATTGCCAGTTAATTCATTGATTTGTATAATTGGTGTGGGGGGGGGGGGGGGGGTCTTTAACTCTTTGTCATGTAAGCAGGCCCATGCTCTTAAATGGCTGGAGGTGGAGGAACCAACATAATGCCTCTTAGTTTAACACCCAGATAATCTTGTGTTCCTCTTGGAAATGTTGTCATACTCTGTTTGATAAGACTGTGTGCGTTTGATAAGCAAGCTTGCACTGCCTGCTTACTACTGGAAAAACCTGAAAATAAACTGTAGGACTATTATACATTATTCAATATATTCAAACTATTTTTAATAAATAAAGTAGTTTGAGAAGCTCAAATGTATAACTGCAGTACCCATAATAAGGTAAATAAAGATCTCCACGGTGTCCAAGCATCAATTAGATTATAAAGTTGTAAAAGTATTTACAGTATCATAAACTTCACTGACAAATCTGTATTTGTTTTTTTTTATATATTGAAGCATTTTCGAAATTTTGACCTTTGAATATTAAGTGGCCTCGTCTTACTTTCATACAGTTTAGTTTGCTCATTGAACAAAAAACTTAGTTTAATGACAATCAATAAGAAATAAAGGAGAAGTATCACCTTTCTGACAGTATCAACAAAAATGTCATATGCATTAGCTTTGTAAAGCAGAGCCGTTGTATTGGATTGGATTGCATTAGTTTGTATTAGATGATTGGTGTACCTAATAAATGGGCCAGCAAGTGTAAATTGGTGGATGCTGTCTGAAATGTATGTCCTGTTTGCAATTAGTGGTTTTTATTCTAATTCAGTCTAAAAAAATATACAGCATATATATTCCCCAAAAGTATTTTAGTCAGGAGGATTCACTTTACACAGGTTGCTTGTCAGTTTCACATCACCTGTATTTGTCATGTATATATCAACAAACCTGGAAATTGCTTTAGGTAACATAACTTCTTAAGAAGTAGATGTCTCAAATCAACACCTGGTTGAGATGAAACTAGGAAGTCTGGATGCAGTTCATCCTTAACCTGTTGAGAGGGACTTCTGGTCCATCATACACCTCCGTGAATTGTCCTCAGGAGTAGTGACAGTTATGGAAGAGAATGTTATTCATATTGCGCATGCCAAAGAGATAATATGTATATGTGGATATACAGAAAAATGAATAATAAAATGAACAGGAATAACAAGGAGATAAAATAAAACCTGTCACCTTGTGATCAACATCTTGATCATCTGTGTTGTTTTAAGGTTTTTAAGGAGGAGACTCCAAAACCACAAATTTACTTATTTTAACCTGAACTTGGTAGAAAACATGCTGAACCCCATACTAATCCTGAACCCAAGGTATCCTCTGTTATGAACTGTCTGAGGATTCTGTTAAAAGTCTGGCAGTGGCATTTTTGACTGCTGGAGTCCTGAAAGAGGAGCAATCTACGCATGTACACTGCACATGTATTGCAATACTCTATCTAAGAAGTAATAAAAGCATTAATAAATCTTTTCTAGATCTCGCCAGATAAGAACAGACATGCATATTTCACAACTGGAAGAATTTTGAGATGATGGTCAAAGTTCATGCTGTGAACACAAGTAACTCATATTTTTGTTACTGGGGTTTGAATGACTTTTAATGAGATCTGAAGATGTCTAGTCCTTCATACTTGCTAAACAACTCAGTAAGGAGGACAAGTTGTAAGGGACACATGCTTTAATGAAAGCTACAGCTGTGTGTCATCCATGTTGCAGTTGTAAAAAATGTGTACAAATACAAGGCTAACTGTATAAAAAGAGAACAGCACGGGACCAAGAATTATTCCCTGCAACATACTGCAATTTACTATTGAAATAATATGAAAAGAAACATTTGAGGGTTGTCCCTGAAATACCCAGGGTCAAACAAAAAAAAGTAATAAATACTTCAAAAGAAAAGGCTGACATTGTTCTGTTTTCCTTAAAATCGACATTTTAATTTCCCTTGAAAAAAAACCCAGCCATGTGTTAATCTGTCTCTCAATACCATCTGACCTCCCTACCCTGTTTCTTTGTTGTGTACACAGGAGCACTGAAATGCAATTTTGTTTCACTTCATACTGAGTAATATATATGGAGAGTGTGCCAATAAATTATACCTTGACGTTGTGGAACTCAGTCCTAAGTCCACTTGTACCTACTGAATATATGTAATTGTTTAAAAAATGGGTCACAAATAAAAAGTGTAATTTGGGTGTTTTGACAAAATTAGCCGGAGGCAAAGAAGATCAGCAGTTCAGTTTAAGCTGAAGCAGGCTGACTGGAATATGACAAAAATTAACAGCATACCTAGGAGTTGCTTGGCAACAACCTTTCTCAAGGACAATGATTAGGCTTTTTAGCATTGGTGTGTATATCTTTTTTAATCATGTATACAGGGAACTGTGTACTGTATGCACAACTGAGGTACCCCTGATCAAGGCCCTTAACCCCAAACCCAGGGGCAATTCTAGGATCAAACCTTTAGGGGGGCTCAGCCCCTAATGAGAATGTGACACGGATGCAGTGCCTTGCAAAAGTGTTTAGGGGGGCTGAGATGGGAAAAAAAAGGGTCTAAAATCACCCGTGCGCAAACTGCCCCAGTCGAGCTGCTCAGTGACCAACACGGCTGGCCTCATAGGTAGATGGTCGGGGTGATGGGCGGGTGTTAACACACATAACAATCACTTTTCTTGCCTAAACTTAATCGTAATGTCTGCCAAAATGACCGACCACTCTCGGTGATCTGTGCCCGGCGCACAGTTACCTATTCTGGGGTAACTGAACCACCAACTATCGCTGACCTGACGGAGCACCATGCAGAGCATCGTAGCTGGTGTCGCAGAGCTCTGTAGCGGCTGAAGACATCCACTAACTGCCGCTAATATGACGAGCTGTGACGGAGGACTGTAGCCGCCTCACGAAGCTCGTATGATATACGTTTTCGTATGATAGCATACGTTTTAGTGTGCATAACGTTTCGTATGATATCATACGAAACGTTCATGAGAATGTGTTGAACTGTGTGAATGCTTCCAGGTCTGTTAATGTGTGTAACTGTGCGAATCTAATTATTATATATATATATAATTATTCTGCTAAAGAGAGGCTTCCTCTCAGTGAAACGTCTCTGAATAAAAAAAAGGAAAAGAAATAAACCGATGGGAGAGAATAAATCAGAAGTCTGACAACAGAGTTCAACTATGGAGAAAAGCTGTTGAGGAATTGCTTTGAGCTTTGAGATGTGATAAATGCAACACGTTTTGAAGTCATTGCTTTTGTAGGCTAACTGTTTATCCTTTAAGGCTTAAAGAACTATCTAGAAAGATTTGGTGACAAAAAATTGAATCCTGTCAGTAACTTGGAGGAAACTTCTTGTTATTTCAAATCCAATGTACAGCACATTTCCACACAACCTGGAATATGTGCATGTTATCATTCTCCGAGAACTCCCAACAGGTTCAGATAGCTCTGAAGCTCCCCTCAATCCTTTAGGAGATATGAGTAATATCCTAGGTAAACAAAGTTAATAATATGCATTTAGACCTTAACTTAAAAGTACAACCAAATATGTGTATATCACTATGAGTCAGTTAGAAGTGAATTCCTAAGAATTTCTGAGATGCTCAATTAACATGAGTAGGGTTGAGTTGTAGGGATAAACTATTATCATTTAGATGCAATACTAATGTATAGAAGTATAGTGCTGAAAGGATTGTATTTGAAAAACCTTTTTTACCACAGAAGTCTTTAAGAATTGATTATTATTGTCATATTTTGCATTTTTTAATTTACCTGTGTTATGCAGCCTATTAGCATATTAGAGAAAAACACTCTGCTGATTAGCTGAATTTGTGTGTCCAATTATATTTAATAAAAGAAAGTGTGCAATAAGTGGGCTTCTATCATTTACTGTGTATAAAACAAGAAATGTTGGTTGACTGAAAGAGCCTTCCAAACTAATCTCCCTTATACAATTAACCCGCATCCGTGTTGTCCCATTGGAAACAAGTTACTGTTGTATTCTAAGTCTGAACCATTAGTAGCCAAAGACAAAGAAAATGGGTCAGCACACTGCTGTCTTTAACTTTATCAGACAGACAAGCTTTCAGTCACACACCTATTTATCACGGCACACACCAGGACAAACAGCAGTGGTATATGTCAGCTGTAGCACGTCGGTGAGTGGCTGATTGTTTTTGACTCTAAATGTAAAGGAGACATTTGTGTTCCCAGCAGCCACTGGAACATTCATTTACAATGTATTTGATTGTATCAAATGCAGCATAATAGCCTGCGGACTACCACCACCACTACACAAATCCTCGCATGGAGAAGCTGGAAAAAAAGGTTGATTAATATTTGTTTTTTTTCCTTGATTTTACTTACTCAAACAAATTAGAATTGTTCTACAAACAACTTTAATCTTCAATACAAACAGAGTCTCCAGAAAAGACCAGATTTCAGATCTTAATAAGATGTGAAACAAAGGATCAAAGCTAACCTGCTGTAGGAAACTACCAAATTTGAGTTTTGGCCAAAACAATGACACCATGATCTCACCTTGATCTTACAGCATAAGTACTGATTGGGAAATGGCAATAAAGAGTAAAACTGACAGTATTCTACTGCCTGAAAGTTGGGTTTAAATCACAGGTCTGCCAAACTATTTTTCGACCAAGCTCCCTCTGTTTTAATGTTTATGTTTTAAAGCTATTTTGGACAACAACTTAAACACAATATCTGCACCTACTGCCTTACATGTGACATAATAGGTTATAGGGGCTTTTTATTTGCTTTAAATTACTGGTCTTTGCATTCAGAGCTTTAATAGCAACAGATTTTTTGTAATCTAATGTAATTTACAAAGGTGAGTTTATTAGTATAAAATAATGTGTCCTTTAAAGTCAAATAAGCAATTCATGGTTTGATGACATAACCCATAATAACAACTGTCTGAAAATACAATATGGGCGATTTCAAAAGTCAAGTGAATAAACTATCTTAGTTAGACAAGCCAACAAATCCTAGTTAGCCAAGCCAAATTATGGTAGGTAATTTAATAACCCCCATAACAACTTTAAATAGCCTAATGTAATTTACTAAATGAATGCATTTGATTAACGAATTGCAAGAGTGAGTGAGGATCTGTCAGCTACTGTACCTGCAGTCAGCTGGGCGACAGACAGAAAGATCAACGCCGCTTGAAAGCTCTGCTTCCCGGGACGAATCATGGCAAGAGCCGCATCTGCTCCGTCTCCGTCGCACCGTTTACACAGCTACTCTACAGAAAAACACACCATTATTCATTGCGGTAAAGTCAGTCGGCCATGCAACCCGCACTAATGCCTCGCACAGCAAATGCGGGGAGGAAACTTTACAACGCAGTGAGAGGTTTGCTCCGCCTCTGTTGACTGAAATTTAAGAGGATTAACACTGCAGACCTCTGATAAAGACATGTGAATGAGAGCCTGAGAGAAAGTGTGTTGCACATCCATTTAACAAATGCAGGTCCAGTGAAACATCACCTCCTGTCTGCATATTGAATATGGACTTTCTTTAGCTCTCAATTATTTACTAAATGCTTACTGTGGAAGGAAACCATATTGAACTGTTCACATTACATTGAATATGGTGATGCAATCCATAGAGTTTATATAAGTAGCCTACAAACTACAAAATCCCAGAGTATCTGTATCTAAGGCATTGGCACAATCCCAAGTGTAAGACTATTAGTGATTGTTTTGGGGAAGTGCACTGACTCTTCTCCAACTTCATGTGTAGGCCACATACTAGTGGGCCAGTATATTGACATGCAGGTTTTCAAGGGAACTTATTAACCTGTTTGTGGGCCCTGAGCCAAAGAACATTGCTCTTGTGCCCTTATTGTGTATGTACCAACACATCTATCTCCTATAAATTCCCATCAAATATAGTGCACACGTCAGATTACAGATGGCAGCTTTATCATATACCCAGACACCAACCAGTACTTCTATGGTGATATACCTGCCTTGAGTTTTCTGTCAGTTTGTGGTCATTTGACTTAACACAATTTATGTAGGGATAATCACCATGTGAGCATAAAATAACCGCCGCTCTGCAAAACAGGGCCGCAAGATTAGATAATAATGCAGGACCCACCTTTATTGATATTGTACTTGAGAGGTGCAACATCCCTAGCAAACTGTCAGTTAATTAAATTACCAAAGACATATTCAGAAGTGTGTGGCCCCTGCTTTGCTTTGCCTTGGTGATAATCCCAGGGTTAGGGTTAATATATTGCACACCAGGGGCCATTGTAATTCCTCTCCCTGGATGTGACCAGAACTCAGGTCAGCAAACTAAAGAGACCAGCCAAGACAGATACAGTACAACTGCCAACATCCCGTCCAAACAAGCAGACTGTCAGGTAGTCTGCTGTACATTAAGCTCAGAGCAAACATTACAGCTCAACTCACCTGCATGTAATACCTAATTTTCTGCTGCAGGCCATATGTGACCAAGTTGTGTTCCTGCTGCTTGGGCTCCATAGCAACATGTCACCAAGGAGAGTGCATGGGCAAAGCCACAAGCACCAAATGTACTTTTATCTATTCAGAGCAAAGTCTATGCAGTCTACCTGTTATGTACATAGTGAGACAGTTATAAATACTGAATCCAGTAATCCACACCACTAATACTGTATCCTCTGCCTTTTCTCCACCACTTGTGATTGTTAAAATGTTTAAAAGAAAGTTAGACATACAAATACAATTATTGGCAAGCATCAGTTTACCTCTTCTCCCTCTCAGTTGTAGGTGCGTAGAAGTACACAGCATGTATACAAACCAAGTACAGAACCTTGGCTAAATACGATGCAATTTTAAAAACTGGTGGATTCAAACTTCTGTGCTCTGCGGGTGCAGGATAGTTCAAATGAAACTGAATATGAGGACAGTCTACGTAGAAAGTTTGACAGCAGTTGATACATGCAGGCTGGGCTTCTCAGCACTGTGTGTTTTAATCATATGGCCCATAACTTCTCTGGTATATCAATCAGGCTGAGAACCATCAGGGGCCCAGTTTATGTTTGACACCTGCCAAGTTTCTGCTGTTCACACAGTTTCACTTTACAGCTGGCAGGGAACAGTTTATTGTGTAGAAATAATTGTATATTAATGAAATAATTCAGGGTAAACTAAGATTTCTACCTGTACTGACAAAAATAGAGGCAGTCACTGGAATATGGAAGTTTAGCTGCAGGGCTGACAGCTGCATTAGTCCACTTTATTTAAAAAGGTAAATTACTTGGCCTCTACAATATACTCTGGGCAAAGTTTACTATCGGACTTATAAATCACAAGATAATGGTTAGAGGGGGACAGACAGGGTTTGATTTGAAACTATAGATGGTACTCAAATAAAAACTACATGGCCAATCATATTAAAGATCATGAATAATTAACAGATTCACTATTAGTCACAACTTTTATAACTGTCTAAACAGGAAGAAACAAAGTAAAATGAGCAGAGAAATTAAAAATGTTTTCAGTAGCGCAAAGTAAAATAAGAGTCAACAGCCATGCTAACAGCTCTGCTTTACTAACCTTTGCTACACAGCTAAGTACTACAGCTGAGAATGATGGGAAACAGAATTTCCCGCCTTGCCTCCGCCAACCAGCCAAGTTGCAGTTTACATCCATGTCTATCCAGACTCATATATTATATGTAGTGAAGACTTTGAATTAATTTAATAACAAAGGTATTAAGTGTATATTTTGGTGAAACATGGATGCTTCACACACACATCTTCAACCCCGCGGCACAGAAGATCAAAACAATCAACGCCGTTTCAAGACTGAAGGATGCTACTAGCTGGCGCAGAGGCATATAAACCAAAACAGTGGACAAATTAAAAGACTGACCTGATGATGGCGCTAAACAAAATGTCAGGGGATCACCAAAGCGCTTACATTTCTCTCCTGAGAGGGACATGAATGTACCACATTTCATGACAACAGTTGTTGAGACATTTCACTTAAAACCACGAACGTAAACCTAATGGGGACGCCAGAGGAAAGGTCAGGGGATCACCCAAGTCAGTAGGATTCATCCTCTGGGGACCATGAATTTCTGTGCAAAGTTTTATCTTAATTCATCCAATAGTTGTTAGATATTTCAGTATGGACCAAAGTGGTGAACCGACGGAGTCACTGACATTGCCATCCATGGAGCTACTCCACTAGCATGGCTAACAATAAATAAATCTACGAGATACAGCATCAAGACAAATGTAGTCTTGCTTTGCCAGACCTTCCTCCACAGCGTTGTGGAGGAGGGTCTGGCTCATCCACAAAGCATCCCGGGATGGGAGAAAAACGTGCTGTGGCATTTCTTTAAACCAATCACAATCGTCATGGGCGGCGCTAAGCATAGACATATATACATGTCTATGGCGCTAAGCACCGGGAAAAGCCACGGTGCCTCTGCAAAACAGCCTCAGGAAGGTACTCATTTTGGTGAAACGTGTACGTTCAAAAATTTTTTTAGTTGTGCAACAGAAAACTCAGATTGGACAGATAGTCTAGCTAACTGTCTGGATTTACCCTGCAGAGATCTGAGGAGCAGTTAACCATAATCCTCATAAATTGAAAAAATTCCAACACAAAGAAAATGGAAGGTAACGGACATTTGGATGAAAAGAGTGAAATCCGGAGGAATTTCCCACGGCAATGGAGCAATCCCGGAAGTGGAATGTCGGGATTTGGTCTAAGACAAATGAGACAAATAAAACTCATTTTTTTCTATTTAATTAATATAAATCACTAATTGATATAAAATGTTAAAGAAATAAAAAAAAAAAAGGCTGAAGTTTGACTTCATTTACTTGACAATACACGCGTTAAGACAGTATACAGGCTTTACAGGCTTACTTACAGGCCTCTGGAGGAATAGAGTTCGTTATCTAGCAGATATTTTATTTGTTCTTTTAGCATTTGTCTCTGTAAAGCTAAAGAAACAAAACATAAAACAGGTACAGGTAATTCAATGTAAAATCCATGGTGATATACAAAAGGTTTGCGACAGAGTACCAATAGTTGGACGATATCAACAGAAGAACAGTGCCATCAATGCAGCTGTACAGCTAAACGTTAGGGGATTGGTGAGAGCCCAAGAAACTTGTTCCGACAGCATTGTTAACAGAGGTGCGTGACACACAAAGTAAAACATAACACTGCTCACTGTGATCACTGTTTAAGAAAGTAATGCAGATTAAATTGGCAAGTTCATTTGGCAAGTTGACTTCTTTTCCAAATGAATCCCCCGTAATGCAAATGAACAATTCGGTACAATTAAAGAGATAAGGTAAAATTGGTAATACGTTCAGACTTTTCAAACTAAAAAAATGTGTCAAACAAAATCTGCGGATCTAACAAAAGCAAGCCTACTCAAATGCCCAGGTAACAGTTTCTTCTTTGAAAAACATTGCTAACAGTCCAGCTCCTATGTCATAAGTTGAATAGATATTTTCCTTTTTCCAAGACCATTGGCAGTCTCCGAAATGCCCGGTAAGCCATCTTTGGATGCCAAAATGTGTCCCGCCAAGTGTCAAAATAAATATAGGTTTGTGCCACTATAAGGGCACTGAACCCACCAAGTCTCTTGTCTTGTGAGATTTCTCTAAGATGGTCCCCCCTCTGGATTTCTTCAAAGACCTTTAAGTACGTCTGCCTCTCCTTCTCGAGGCAGGCTCAAATGTCTGTTTTTATTTTGTCCAGAGAGTTGTCGATCTTTGTGAGAGTCTTTTTGATGCGTAAGGCTGTTAATCTGGCTGAGGGATTCTGGTACCAGCACTCCTTCATGAGTTTAGCCATGGAGGTTAAAGTCTGAAAATGAAATAGGAGAAATAAATCAATCACTATGTGCCATGTCGAGAATATTAGTGAAATGCTTTTATTTCTGGATATCAAAAGCATGCAGACTTGAATTATATACTTCATGACAGTGTGGATATCACTTACAGTGTCAGAAAACCATCTGTTTGGGATGTTGGGCCTTTGCTGATCCACACACACAACCTTCTTCATATCCTCAAAACTGGGATCACTTGGGACCACGTCGTGAAAAGGTGGCTTGTAGTCTTCTACAATGCCTACAAGTAGAGCAGAGCACGTAGCAATTCACTTTCAAGATCACTCAAAACAAAGTATAAAAAAGTTGACTAATGACAAATGACTGACACATAAAACACAAGTCAATAAAATGAAAAAAAATTATGTTATCCTTAACTTGCTCTCAAGTGCAGCCTTGGGACAAAAATAGAGATATGCTGTTTCTGTGTCGGGGGTAACTTAATATATACAAATTAAGTGTTGCTGAAAGCCCAGTTCCTACTATAAAGCGATAAACCCATTTGACAGCTGATGGAAGAAGTAGGTTTAATTTCACATAAGATGCCTCTGGCATCTCCACAGACCACTTTCAATATTTCTATCAATAGCAGAGAAGCTTGTACTTAGTCCGACTTAAAAGCAATGATTCTGTGTTAATTAAGATTAACATGTATTTATTATTCTGAAAAGAACCACGTTTACATGTTTTTCTACAAATGTAAAAAAGAAAAACTGACAATATGCTGCTTGTAGGTAATGCAAATTTGTTGGAATTGAGAAAAATGATGGATAACAATGAGACAGGACTACAGTGAAGCCAACAGGACCACGTTGTGTAAACCATGCACTGACCATTGCTGACTGTCCTCCTGGCGATCTCCCATAGGACGAGGCCCAGGGCCCAGATGTCCACTCTCTTGTAGGACTCAAAACAGTCCATCTGGATGGAGTCATCGAGCACTTCAGGGGCCATGTAGCGCTTTGTGCCCACTTTAGGGTTGTTCCCCACATCTAACTCGTTGGTGTCTTGAAAATGCATGACCGCCAGACCTAGCATGAAAACACAGAATACTTTAAAGTTCCCTTTTCAGACATAAGACGTATAAAAAACACTCGCTAAATCATGCTCGAAGATACTTGTCTTAAACGATTAGAGGTGTTCACAGAGAATCTTTGGAACGTGAAAACAGCTTTCTGGTGTCTGAACATACATCATTCTGCACAGTGAAGCTCGAACTAACAATGAGATAAACACAGTTGAGTTTTTGAGTTTTAAGCTTCCCATCTCAGCTATAGTGAAGACAAAACACTAGACTCACTCTATTGACTAACACTGAAACACTACTTGGTTGTCCTAAACAGTCCTGTTTCCACAGGAAGTACTCCAACATTAGAAAAACTCGCTTGGGAGACAAACAACTCCTGCCATGTTTGTCGGAACAGTGAAATGCATCACCTGGAACAGGATTTATGACATCGAGCCTGTAAACATGCCAAGCCAGTTGCCAGGTTATGGCTTGTACCTGAATTAGTTTTTACTCAAGCATCTGCAAATGGAACATTGGTGTATTAGATAGAGTGGTCCGAGTCCCTCTAAATGTGTTTTTGATCAAGCACCCGGCGGTACATTTAAGCAGTGGTTGTTCTTCCTAAATTAACAACAAATATGGCTAAGCGGCTAGATGGGAGTGGAGTGATAGTGCTGCAGATGCATCTCTTAAGCAATACCCATGATCCATAACTTTTAATCAACCCCTTCAGTAGCTTTAAGGTGATTAAAATCATCTTATGATGAATCAACTTGTTATCAGCTCTTTATTGAAGCCATATTGTGTGTACACAGAAGGAAATATTCAAACCCAAGATTTTGTCTTTTTTATAGCTGCACCATTCAATCTCATGTAAATATTATAGTTGTGTTGTGCATTATTTCATACAAATTTTCCCCAAATTAAGCCTGACATATTTACTCTGGGATATCTAGTAGAGTTTAAACGCATCCATGTGGGACTGATCCTATTCACATATTGAAAGCAAAACAATCTAAGTTAAACTTGTATAACTAATAGATGAAAAGGAGTGGAGAAATATATATAAACAGCGTATTTATGATATAGATCTGTCAGTATTCTCACCAAGGTCAGCAATGCAGCACTGTCCATTCTTTTTAACCAATATATTTTTGCTCTTGAGGTCTCGGTGGGCGATTGCCGGTTTGCCCTGAGTGCCGAAAATCTCAACATGGAGGTGTGCCAGGCCGCTTGCGATGGAGAGCGCCATGCGGAGGCAGCTGGATGCATCGAGAGTGCTGAGTTGAAGGTAGTCATACAAGGAGCCCATCTCATGGAAGTGAGTGATCAGCCACAACTGAGTACTGGAGTTCCTTGAGGTCATGTCTGAGGCTATGAAGCCTAAATTGAGAGAAATATTTCAATGTGATTAATTAAAAAAGCTTTGAGCAACACACGCACCATAGTGTGTAGCCAATGAGACATGTTTGGGCACTACAGTACAACAAATAGCCAGTACAGGTGAGGTAGAATGGTCTGCACAAGTATCTCTTAAAACAAGAGATAACTATTAAATTGTATATAAATAAATTTTAAAGCACTAGAGCCTCCTGATTTTTTGTCATATATTGTCTTGCCGTAATCAATCAAATTATGTTCATGCTGGGTTTAATTATCAATTAGTTATATCACAACACATGGTATGGTACAGTATTCTCACAGATCGCATGAAATATGGTACGTACCCAGGATGTTCTCATGCCTCAGCAGCACCGTGTTGTAGATCTCAGTCTCTCTAAACCAGGACTTCTCATCTCTGGAGGAGAAGATTTTGACGGCGACACTCTCTCCCTGCCACTGACCCCTCCACACTTCACCGTAACGGCCCTTACCTGGCGGGCAAAAACATTGGAAAAATGACCAAACAGCAAACACAGAAATGGACTCATAAAATAAATCAGCCTGAGGGATGTGCTTTGCTATAAAAAACATTACTTGATATTTTTGGTGTTACCATGTCATCAAATGTCTCTCTTATGTGTAAAGGTTGCATATAGCGCTAGAATTACGATTATCTACTCTTTGAGCTCATCATCTGTCTGTAATGAGATTTATGAAGGTAAATATGGTGCAAAATGTGAGAGCTTGTAGAATACAATGTGAGGACTTGCACAACAAAAAATCTGAACTTGTATGTTAAAATTTGCACTTGTAAAAAATATTCATACACATGTGATCTGAATTTGAAGAAAAAGAACACGAGAGCTTGTAAAAACAATCTGAACTTGTAAATTGAAATTTGCACTCGTAGAAAATGTTCACACACACACCTGTATTCTGAACATTTTGTAGCTACAGACCCAGATATCTTTGTCAGGATTGAGTTAGAAGTAAGGTGAGTATTGGAATTACATTGATCAGGTGGCCAGAAAATGAATATTAGTAGTAGCTGGGTCTACTTGAAATGTAAATAGGCAATGTGGTGGTGTCAGTGAAAAGGTCAGTATTTTGTTGTCCTCCAGTGGCCACAAATAAATGCATGCACATTTGATTTGATTTTCTTGGAGAGTTTGGCTGCAACTACCAATTGTACCAACACAAATGGAGTAGACGATAAGTGAACTTGTTTCAACATGAGTGACTTAACCCTTAACACTGATAACTATGGCAACATGTTTGTTGTTAGGAAAATAGCTTTGCAGTAGGGGTGAGAATCACCAGAGGCCCAGCGATACAATATTAAGATATTTATGTCACGACATGATGGTATTGCGATATTTAACATTGTGTGATATTCATTGCAATTTATTACCTTTTTTCCCCAACATAAAATTATGTCCCATAAGAAAAACCCAAACCCAACATCTGTTTTATCTAAAAAAGAAAAATTTCTCCAGTTGACCTTACCAGAAAAAAACTCAACTGCACCATCTAGTGGACTGAGAAGCGACTGATTTTATTATTCTTGTACCAAAAAGTTAAATTCTCATAATAAAAGATCGATAACTGGCGTGGGTGTATCGATACAGTATTGCTATGGAAAATATTGTAATACTATGCTGTTTGCACTTAACATGCTACAACCTTAAAACTGAAATATGTGAAATTTTTGACCCTAGGGAGCTGATTGCTGAACATTAATTCTTGCCCAATTTCAGAATATCCTCCCAGCACTGGCATGTTTTGCAACCCAAACATTTATTTCAAGCAGATTTATTTCTTGTTGGATAAAGTAGTTGTATTGCATGTATTGGTCGGTCCTTGAAGATCTAGCGGTCTTACAAATGAAGGCAGGAAAGAGAGTGTACTAGTATCAGTGAAGCTATGACCAAGGAAGTCCAGTTTCATGGGTTATCAGACAACATGCTACACAGCGAGTTACACTCCTTCAAGGGAGAATTTACAACTCTGCTAAGTTAATACAGCATCAATCATTAGCTCCTCTGTCAATACACATGTGAGGTAAACGATGCTATAAAATATTCTGGTATATATGCCTTACACATACTGTATTTTGTCCAATAACAGTGTGTTGTCAAATGGTGTTTGTCTGCACTGAGACTTTAGTTGAGCCAGGGCCACCTTTCTAGCGGGACTTTCTAGCATTTTTTGCCAGTGTCCCCATGTCAGCACAATGGGAGTGCTTCATTGAAATGAATGGGGAGGCAGACTATTCTGAGACAGTGCTATTTTTAATATGAAAACAGCGTTTAACAGGGCACTTACCCACACACTCATTGAGTGTGATTTGTCGTGCAACAGTTCTCTGAACAAGGAAAGGAAGCCCTGAGCCACTTCCTGACGTGCAGGAATGATCCAGAAGATCCTGGCAAAGAGAAAAACAAAGAGTAAAGTTACATACGTTTGTTTATATTTGTAACTGAGCAAACTGAATGAAAACCTTCCCAAAAGGAATCTTGTGGCTCGCGCCTAAGAAATGATGAAATACGTAGCATCTGTGACTCAGATGGAGACTAATACAACCGTCCGCCTTTGATGTGGCACCCACGTGGGATGGAGGGTGGCAAGCAGTGCGTGTACCAGGATTTTGTGTGTTTGTGTTTGTGTGTGTGGGCGTGGGTGTGTATGTGCTGGAGGTGCAGAGTGCCCCCTGCTGAGTAAACAACAGAAGTTCCACCCCCTCCCTGGTGACTGGTGTGAGCGCTGGAGATTTTTATCTAACCAAGGGCCAGACTCCAAAACATGCGCAATGCTGCTCAGCCTTTTATTTTTATCTCAGCCATAAGACATGCAGCATCTTGGTGCTGACACAGGAGGGCAGTGTGCAGCAACAGAGGCGGCAGCTGCTGAGCAAAACAAAACAAACGACTAAACTGCGGCGAGAGGATAAGGATTGAAAATAACAGAAAAAAGTGATGCCTCAGATAAACAGATGCATAATGCAAGAGCTGCCTGAGAGACAATTTGGAATCACAACACAGAAATGCAAGATATAGGCCATAAAATTAATGATGAGTTGCTCTGCAGAGAGGTTAAATCCCTCTCTTTGGTACAGGAGGATTGTTTTTAGGAGGGTATATTTGGGCTAGGCCGTTAAGCAGCAGAATGCAATTAGAACGATGCAATATCATCATAATCAGATACGACGTCTGGGCAGCAGGCTGCAGAGGGACAAGCACACGTGTTTCAGTCCGATTTGCTTTTCACAGCCACTTCATATTTGGACTTTGCATTGCCAAGTGCATTGATGGACTTTGGAAATAGTTAGAAAGAGAGCCAAAATCAGCCATTTCTTTCTCTGACACACACACACACACACACACACACTATCATACTAATATTAACAGTTGGACATGTTATTTACAAGTTTCATAATTAAAGATAAATGGGATAATCTGGGCTTTGAACAGTTAAACCTGCTTATAAAAAGAGATTATATGTTCCATGACAGCAACAGATGTAAAATAAATACTTTCAATACAAATACAGTGTACTAATGTGTCTTTATGTACCTCAACATATGCTTTTGTGAGTATATAGAATCACAAAATAGACGGTAACAGTCGTGTACTTGGTTAGGGCACAAGCTAGACTGTGAGCAATCTGCTGAACTTGAATACACAGTGTGTGAGTCAGTGAATGTGCAGAGTTGTCTTTCAGACTAAACGCTAACCACAGGACTCCACCTAAACTCTGGATCAGTTTACTGGGCCTCACAACATAAACCACTCTGCAGAAAACTTAAAATCCACAGTTGAGTGGAGAGAAAATAAATAGCAAAAGATATTCCTCTAACAGACTGGAAAAGTGACTGAGAATATTCACAAACACACACACTTCATGAATATGTAGCCACTATGCATTGTTTTAAATATGTTTACATACAAATTACCAAATACTCTTGAGATTATGATGCGGAAAGTACACAAAGTTCAGAAGTGCTAGTCTCCACGGCTGAATTTAATCATTTTTGGAGAGAGACCTTGCACATGTTGACCTAACAACGACACTAAGCACTGTAATATATTAAGGCTTAAACTTTACCTGTATGTTTATACAGTGTATCTATAATTTCATAACGTGAGGTTTTGGTTTTTTTTTGTGCTCTGTATTTAGTTATTTATTTCTTTAATGTGCTCCCACCATAAAGTGTGTGCTTTAATGGATTAATCCATGTAGTGTGATGCAAACCCAAAATAAAACCAATAGAACTGAGGAAACCATTCAGATAAATGGAGTAACATTTACAACTTCACAACTACGGTCCAGGGGGCTGGTTTGATTCTCTTATTCCATTTTTATGTTTTTATTAGACTGCAATTACATTGAAGGAAAAAAATATGCTTTCTTTGAACTGAAGTTGTCTTCAGTTCAGTGTTTGTGCCATGTTTGGGTCAATCACAGCATATACGACTAAAACATGGCTGCCTTGTTCACAAATGTGGATGAAAGAGGCAAACAAGGTTTATCGTGCCATTGTGTCTATTGTATATTATCTTGTGGTGAATAGTCCAAATGTGTACACCGAAGAGGCAGAAGTCCCCTCTAATCCAACAGGGTTTTAACGCAGCTGAATCCCTTAAGTTATTACAAAACATCATTTTAGAAGGGGGTTTCCATCTCTGTTGTTGGTATACATTTGCACTTCTTTAAAAGATTTTAAAGACTCTTTATGATTCAAGTGTGCAGCAACATTACCACCCACAATCAAAAAAACTAATTGAATCTGCTATTACTCTCAAAATGATGAATGGGTCTTTAAATAATCGGAACTCACGCAAGACAACAACTTAATCTAAATCATTAATGTTTTCTGGTGCTGTAAAATGTTTAAATGTTGGTAACGTATTTAAGAACAGCAAACAGACCTAAAGTTTTAATTCTGCTCAGCTGAGAAATGTACAAAATGACAGGTTCAAATCCATATTAAAATAGTATATGTGAAAATATTTATAACATACGTATATGGTAAATAATTACACATATTGGGCCTTTTGCCTACTCTATGAAAATAAGCAAATGTAACTAAGGATTTCAAAAAGCTTTTTTACCGATCTTGATTCAAGTGATTTAATATTATATAATCTTTTACCGAGCCCTGAACTGATATGCATTTTATTACATTACAATACAGCTGGGCTCACAGTGCACATTTCAAATACATCAAGACAGTACAACCAGCACAGTTTAGGTATCGATTCTTCCCATAGTTTCCTTCCTAAGTGCTTAATGACACTGGCTGTTTTAAACTAAATCTGTTACTCAGAAAATAGAGTCTCTGCACAGTTTTATTGACCAATTCAAACTTCTTTCACATAGCAGACGTTCTGTGCGTCACTAGAGGTCAATTTATAACACCTACAGTATATGACAGCTAGCATAGAGAGAGAAGAAGTGGGTTAAAATAAAGTACTGGAACTGAATTTAATACTCATATACTAGTCAATTTAAATATGCCTTGATTAGCTCTTGTACCAGTCATTCTAATGAGCTTGGGATTTAGCTTCCTAAATGGTATCCATCTACTCACCGCCAGTGTGCTCTCCCCCACGTTAGATGCTATAAGGCCATCGATAGTGCCATATTCAGCATCTCGCGATGTTAGTCTCTCCATTTGGTTGTTGTGGATGCGTCTGAACACCAGGATAGCGATAGCAGAGAGGATGATGAGGACGATGATGGGCGCCATGATGACGATAGCCAGTGTGGTCGCACTGTAACTGGATAGCTCATCAGCTGTGAGGGGAAAGAAACATTGACAATGTGAGATTTCTTCAGACTATCAGGTCATCCTTTTGGACATTCTTTATAACACAAAATAAAGCTTGATTTAAAAAAAAAACTGAATTTGGCTTGTATCTGTCAGAAGACTGAGAGCTTGAGTAAACAACAGATGGGAGCGTCCAATGGAACTTAACAGCGATATAAGAAGAGATGATTATAACTATGTACGGTGAGGAAAAACTCTTTGCTGTGGCTTTTTCTCTGACTGGACCACACATACTGACAGAAATCATAGGTTTGCAGCACTCTGCAGACTATCTGAAAAAACAGTTAAGTGTGGGGGTGCACACAGACCGCATATGCGCATGAGCATTCACTCTCACTCTCTCACAGACAGAAAGACAGACAGACAGACAGACAGACAGACAGACAGACAGACAGACAGACAGACAGACAGACAGACAGACAGACAGACAGACAGACAGACAGACAGACAGACAGACAGACAGACAGACAGACAGACAGACAGACAGACAGACAGACAGACAGACAGACAGAGTGGATCTCATCAAGTCAGCAAAGGCCAGCCTGAGGAATTGACCACCATTCACACTTTCCAAACATTCCAAGGGAAAGACTGCTCAGCTCCGCCTGCAATACAGACAATGACCCCCTTTTCTCAACTCGAATAATGAACCATTTCTCCCAAATACACGTAGCTAGCAACACGTAGGAACTCACTAGACTTGAACCAAAACATGGGCATGGATGCATTTAGCTAGACTTGTATTTGTACATAACAAGACAGTGAAGGAATTGTTATGATTGGGTAAACTGCACCCAAGTCAGTCAGTGTATGTATGTATGTATTCTGTGTATGTACTTTGAGAGCGGCAAAAAGCCAGAGTCATTCCTTGTATGTGTTCACACTTACTTGGCCATTAAAACTGATTCTGAGGTTAACACAAATATTTACAATTTGCAGAATTGTATTTATCTCTGATCTAATCCTCAAATGCATAACCAAAGAATACAGCTAAGGTATACAGTAAAGGTGAAAGAAACACAAAGGGCAACAACAGCTATGTGTATAGATGCCTGCCTCTCCTTAATTCGCAGATGGCTTCACCCTCTCTGGGCTTTTGACAGCCAGCTCTGACGGCCTCCGAGAGGACAGAGGGGAAGTGGACCGTGACTAAATAATATTCAAAACCTTTGGTTGCCCACTGGTTCCCCCATTTCTGTTTCATAGGGTGCCAGGAGTGTGACCACACAGAGGTCTAACTTAGGCCAACCGAAACCATCCGGAACAGCCCTGGCACACCGTTTCACAGCCAATGACGTAGACCTCTCAGTGGAGAATTTTATTTTGTCTAAAATAAGATTCCTATTCTGAATAGATGAAAGCTATACAGCACTTTGTCTGGAACAGGTTTAGCAATTTGGTTAGGACACAGATTAAGGCTGAAATCAACAGATGGAGCATCTTTAATAAAAAGGTACAGAACACGGCAGGCTGGGTAGTATAGTACTGTACCTTTGACAGGTAGCTCCACAGTGCTGTTCATGTTACACAGGTGGCCATGGCAGCACTCCACAATTTGGTCTCTGGAAGGTGGGGTCTTGCAGGTCAATGTGCTCTGCTCATAGACCTTAAAGCAGCCTTTCTGGTACACCTGGGAGCCGGCGCTGACGGTCAGAGATGAAAAACACTGGTGGCCCATGCAGCGATTTCCTGTTACACATGAGCTGCCCTCACACACACACTGATGCTCCTCTTTGATCAGAGGCTTTACTTCCTCCTCTGCAAAAGATTCCGGAAAAGAAGACATGGCTTGTAAATAATTAAATATTCAAAAATAAATCATTAAAGCTATTCCTGAATTACTTTAGTGCTGTTGTAAAAATCAAGATTCAAGTTTTGTGATGAAAAAATAAAAATTGTTGTGAGTGACATAAGGTCTATATTGAATGGCAGCCAAGAGAAATGTGTACAATGTGTACAAAGTCACCTTTCCCTGGAGCCTGCACACTGACGTTCATGTTACACAGATGGCCCTGGCAGCACTTGACAACATGGGCCGATGAGGGTGGCGTGGCACAGGTGGCTCTGCCCTCCGTGTCGTCCCTCAGGCAGCCCTTCTGTTGGACTGCCACCCCATCAATCATTTTCAGAGAGGAGAAACACTGCTGGCCTCCACAGCGATGGTCACGCTCACACACGCCACCCTCGCACACACACTCCTGGTCTCTGAGGACTGGTCTGCCGGCAGACATTTCTATATCTGATAAGAGGAAATAGATATATGGGGAAACCCATTAGAGCAATACCATTAGTAGCCCATTAAATTAAATGGCATTCACTCAGATCAGAAAACATTAAAATGTATCTCTGTTGGCTGGCTGAACAGATCAATCAAGTAAGTTAAATGTATGAGTTTAAATGACACTTTTTTTCATATGTTAAAAAGACTTAATGGCAGACTTCTGGTAAGGAACTTGTTTCAATGGAAGTGATAATGAAAGTTTTACAGAATTTAAGGCAAGATATTTTTCACATAGTGTTATGATGCAAATACTTCACCTTTCACCGGCGACTGCAAGGAGACGTTCATGTTACACAAATCTCCATAGCAGCACTCTACAACCAGCTCAGGAGTTGGTGGGCTTCCGCATTGTGAGGACCCTTCCCCGTTACCCACAATGCAGCCCTTTTGAAAGACCGATGTCCCGTTCAGTATGGAGAGGGAGGTAAAGCACTGCTGGCCAAAACACCGGTCCCCATTGCTGCAGGACGCTCCGTCACACAAACATTCAGAGTTTCTCGCACTGATATCACCTACAAAAATAGAAAAAACAATTATGGAACAGGTCAGAATTCATCATTGGAAATAGACTGAGAGCTGCTGCAAAGGAGGACATAAATCTCTAATATGCTCCCAAATGTTTTGTGACTACAGACGATCAGCGCTTATCCCTCTGATGCATGTATATCTATTGTAAGTTCTGGGACAAGTCTGGATTGCCACACAAAAAAAAGCTCCTCTTTCCACTGCATTCCTTCGCCACTGCAGTAGTTTAAAATAACACTGCGAGACAGCAGATGAGAGGGAGACAGACTGGGGAGGGGTAGTGAAAGAGAAAAAAAATGTGAATTTTTGGTCTGTGCATGTAAGACACTTGAGGGGGACAGATAAAGGCAGAGAGGCTGAGAGATTGTGTTGATGTTTAACCAGAGTAAAAGAGAACAGGGAAACAGAGACATCTGGTACACACCCTTCCAGCTATTGCATGTACTTGGGACAAGCTGTGTTTTGTGGCAAGACACTTACCTTCCAAGCTAGAACAGGGAAGGACCAGGACAATCAAAACCAAAAGAAACATGTCCCCAACCGTCATTGTAGACCTAGAGAGAAAAAAAGAAGAAAAACATATACATGACGGCTACACTCCAATGCATACAGTATGTGTATTTTGCCAGCCAAAAAGGGGCTGAAATTGTATTCAAAGCAAAGGATGCCGATTTTTATACGGAAGAACGAGAATACATATGGTATTTTTTATAAAACATCTTTCTGGACACCATTCAGCGAGACGGACATAAGACCAATAGAGACAGGCAGATAACAACAGGCTTTGCTGTCAACCTAAGAGTATTAGAGAGAGCAATTTTACAGAGAGAGACCTTTTCTTGTTTTCAGAAAAAGAGTCAACACCAAGTTTAAAATGCTCAAGTAAAGTGGGTCTCATGCCTTCCTGTTGTCCTGACAACAAGGCATTGAGTGGCAAGCAATGGGGAGACTGGTGCTTTCCTATTGGCTGCCTCCGTGCGTGCATGCGTGTGTGTGCGTGAGTGAGTGCGTGAGGGGGGATGTGCGTGTGTGTTGGAGGGACAGGCTGCTAGGCACAGGGGAGAGGAGCAGACAGACGAGAGATGAGGAGGAGGAGAAAGAGGAGAGGAGCACAGTGGGGAGAATGAGTGTGGGTGCCCAAGTACTATCGTTTAGAGACCTGGAGACAGTCTAATCCTTCAATATTTAATGCATCTGTAGAAGCGTCATATGCCATGCAGTTTGTTTGTTTTATCCAGCGACATATTTTTATTAGACCACCAGTTTAACTATAACTATGAACACAAGGGGAAACCCCCCAGCTACCCATTTTATAAAGATGATATGTGAGTTTTGTGGAGACATCATAGCCTGCAGCATGCCCCGTTTATGCCATACTAAGCACCAGGACCGTTATCTTGTGTCTGCGCCTGAGTGCATCTGTGCCACTGATAAACCCCCCCCAGTGCCCCCCTTACCTCCATCCCCTCCAAGCCTTTGTGCCCGTCTCCCAGACATAAATGATTAAGCACGTAATGTTAGCATTAGCCCAACGGCGGCGTCTGTACGGGCCGCACACACACAGACCACATGCTGCTCCTTTAATCAGAGCACAAAACAGAGGCTGCCACACAGAGATAATCAGGAGCTCTGTCTGCTCCCTTTGGACCGGGGGAACGTGGAGCAGCATTGGGGGCAGGGAACGGGCAGGAGGGCATGAAGAGGCAAAGGAGGTAAAGCCAGGGGGCATCTGAGGGACAGTGGGTCAGAGAAAGACAGAGAACGGAGCGACATGTGGGCTGCAACAGCGAGGTAGGCTAAAGGGAGAAGTGGGACAAGAAGGTGTCTGGTGTCAGCGCCCAGAGGGACAGTGGGAAGAAGGCCACCATGCTGGGGGAGGACGGTCGGCTGGGCTACGGTGAAGCCAGGGGGCCGGGGGAAACAGGATAAAGAGATAAGCAGAGAAGTAAAAGACAACAGCCTGGAACACACACACACAAGAGCCAAAAAAAATGTGATTCTGTCTGACTGGTTATCTTGTTATTGACTCGTATAGAAAGACAACAAAGAGCATATCCTGACTCACATGCTGCAGACAGATCAATAACTCACCTCAATTAAGTAGAGCATGTCACAAGACTGTAATTAAAGGCCTCAATTAGCGTAGGTAAATAATTTGCTGCATTTTTGTTTACATTTACAGCTGAAAGACCCTCGACGGGGCACTAAAATGATCTCCGTCTCAATTCATCTCTCCCACGCAGACACTTTGTCTTAAATAAGCTATGATAAGCAGTGAGCCAGACGCTGCAGACCAAGTTGCTAAGTGGTCCTGTTATGCATTTGCCGTTATGTACACAGCAAATTTTTCAATCTATGCACTGCAAAACCTGAGGGCCTTTTGCCTGATCATGTGTACATGTATCCATTTTGCACACATTCATTACTGTATGCATTTCTATCTACACAGTCTGTTTTACAAAAGCACAGTAAACACACACTACTCCACATCTATCCACACATGAGGCATAGCTAGCTGGTAACATATCATCAAGCCAGCTAACAGCTTTGCGTGATGTATACACACCCAGGACTAGTCCTGATATTGGAAACCTCAGAAGGGAGTCTTGGAAAGGAGAGAGGCAGGGCAAGCATCTGCAATACCGATTGCGATCTGAGCAGACAACTTTATGGCGCTATGTGTATGTGGGTGGGTGTGTGTGTGTGTGTGTGTGTGTGTGTGTTTGAAGCTCTCTATCCCTGCGTATTGAATTCTCTGGCAGTGTTCTGTGTTCATAGAGCTGACATCCTGCCAAGGGTGTGCTCCCCCCCCCCTCTATCTGTCTCAACCCCCTTCTTTCCGTTTATTCCCTCTTCCTATATCCTCTGATGTGATTTTGTAATAGGAAACTAGTATAAACACCACATGGGAAAATATATCTTAAGTTTTAATTACAATGTTTACTGCTGTTGGAACTAATACTATAATGGGTCTTACTGAATTATAATGCAGGGAAATATTTTATACATTAAAAAGGTGGCTCAATGTTTTTTCAAACTGTGAGTAAGTCATTTGTTTTACAATGCATTATGATGATTCCTTCTCTTTTACTTCCTTTCTGTGAAAGGTCAGGCAGTTACTACTGGTCAGGTGTTGTGAGCTCATGTTTTGCAGTGGTAGAAAGTAAGGTCACGTCCACACGTACCAAAACAATCTGTTCTTTCCCCATCTTCCCTGGCATCGTTTCAAGAATATTAGCGTCCAAACAGATCCATTTTGTAAATGACTCAACACGCTACTTCATATTCCAGGCCTATAGGCGGCGCTGTTTCTGCTTCTGTTTTCTCACCAAAAACGGAGAAGAAGAGGCGGAGCATGTGCATAAAGCTTGCGCGCTGTATACAAACAGACAGTAGAAGAAAAAACCAAACACAAGAAGAAGACGACGAAACTGGCTAGTGCAAGGAAACCAGAATTGTTTGCGTGGACTGATAGTGAAGTTGAACTGCTGCTGTTATGAGACCTCGTCCCGGGATAAGAGGTGTGGCGATGACATAATCGATACGCAAGTATGCGGCTTCGCGAAGACGCAAGGGCGGTGTTTTTCACCCTGGGACCAGGTTTAAAAAAAAAGTGCGTCTTCAGGCAGTGCGTTTACAGGATTCGTTTGGACGATCGGCCAAAACGATGCAAAACACGATGCGTTTACACCAAAAAGTGTTTCCGTGTGGATGGCCCCTAAATCAAGTAATGTACTTAAGTACGAAAACACAATGTTAAAGTACTAGTAGTGCATTACGTATTTCCACTTTATGCTAGTTCAAATGTAGTTTTATTCCACTACATTTCAGGGGGAAATATTGTGCCTTTTACTTTGCAGTTACAAGTTACTTTGCAGATTGATGTTTTACATACAAAACATGTGATCATCTTTTCAATGCAGTGCACTGTTAAGGATTTAACTGTGTAGGTAGAAACAGCTCCACCTCAACCAAGCTGTGACATTCAAAGGATACCTACACATTAAGGCATTAGTAATAATAATGTATGTATGAAAGGGGGCATTCTGCATAATCTGTACTTTTACTTTTTACATATTTTTAGGTGACAATACTTCAGATAAATTTTGAATGCAGGACTCTTAATTGACTATTCTGAATGGATTTACACCTTTACCGTAGCAAATAATCTAAATGCTTTCCCCACCACAGGTATTTTGTATGATGATATCAATGCCTCTTAGATGCGTAAGCACTGACCTTGCACATGGGAATACAAGAACCACATTGAGCTCAACACAAGGTAGCCAAAGTGTGTACAACCCGGAGAAAAATTGTTGAAATAGACTTGCCCAGTGAAAAGTATGTTAGGGCTGACTCCCGCTGAGTGCTGCTGGAGGGACTTGAAAGTGATTCTACATATCAAGGCTCCCGCTTTATGACGCCACATTTCCTTCCCAGACTCTTTCCAGTGATCCCACTCCAGAGAGCTATCTTGATAAGCACTTCTCTAAAGATTCTGAGCAGGGCTTAATGTGATTAGATGGAGATGATTAAACATGCCACTCAAATGATGCGATTGGTACAACTGAACCCAAAAAGAGAAGCATGTAGGCACTTATGATAATTTAAATACATGCAAGGAGTTGGTACACATTCCCACTTAAAAGACTTAATCTTCAAGTGCCATTTTAAACCTTATATTTCATTACTATTTGTTGTTTCTAGGTGACATTTTAAAACTGAATGTTGTTAAAGCTTTCAACAACAACAACAAAAAATGTATTCGGGTCAAGACGAAGGAGAGAATGACAAAACACTATTTTGTCTGATGAGAATGGTGTATCACTGAGGTTGAGGAGGGAGGAGGCTGGAAGCCCTGCAGGAGCTGCTGAGTCATCATGCTGGCAAAGAATGAGACGAGAGGTGGAATCTGTGTCTGAGCTGGCAGGCTGGCACAGTTACCATGGCACAAATAGCCCGTGCACCGAGGAAACTGCAGCAAACTGCGGGACAGCGAGGGAAGAAACAGGCAAAGACTGGGGCAATGCGGCGCCTGCTGTTCGTGTTCGTGTCCCTGTCCCCGACCCAGACAGCCAAAGTGCCAGCATGCCATCAGGGACACACAGATGGTTTGCTCCTAGGTGAATGTGGGTGTAACACAGACCTGGGGGCGAAAGTCGTCGTCATTGCTGCAGCCCACATTCATATTCACACTACAGCTCAGCAAATCAACACGTTCACCTCAGTCTAAAAACATTCTCTGCCTACAGTCAAATACAAAACTTGGGATGACTAAAACTTAGTTAGAATTACTTAGAATTTACGACCTTAACGTTTTAGTAGGGTATGAGGGAATACACACTTGATACAGCTGTCCTTTTGAACTGTGTAGTGTATAAGATAACAATGAATGTTGTCTAAAAAAAGAAGAAGGGTGCATACTAATGATTTCATTCAAGGACTACATATCAATGAGCCAACACTTTGCATAAAGCACAATGGTAATGGTTAACTAATTTAGGACAGATTTGATGGGCCTTGTCATCTTGCAGAAGGCTTGTAGTGAAGTTGGCTTAAGGCCCCTATACACTGTGTGAAATTGGCAATCTTGCAGGTTCATCACATGTCACACTGTGCAAGATGGTCTAATACAATCTTGGTCCCAAATCTGTGTCAGGCTGTACAATATCAATTTTGAGTATGCGATGAATGAGAATGTAGGACTACAGAAAAAAAGCAGAGACATCATTAAGTCAAATCATCCATTCTGCACTGCTCGAGCTTTGGAAATGCAGCAGAACAATAAGCAAGGTTTGGCCTTAATTCATTTGTAATTCCATACAGTATTAGGAATGGTTGGTTTGTAGACTTAGCTCATAACAGGGGTCACATTGTGAGAATTTAGTCCTAAATTTCTGAAACTGTACGAATTTTGACACAGGTGGATGTGTTGTTTTATGGCGTTTTTCCGTTATATGGTACCTGCTCAACTCGCCTCGACTCTACTCGCCTCGACGCACTGTGCGTCCGTTTTCCATTGCAGATTTTAGTACTGCCTCAGTGTGGCTGGTCGTATAGCGGCGCCGCAGAAAACTGCCGTGACCTAACGCACACACACACACACACAGAGAGAACGTCAAAGATGTGTTGTGGTTTCCACAGCCAGAAAACAAATTTTGTTTCAAAAAAACACAGTTGGCTAAACTATTTAAAAATGGCGGGTTTGTTCAGGACACCCCCGTCTGTCACTTTCACGTCACCTTTTGGGATTGCCTTAGCTCGCTTGGAACCTCGATTGAGGTGGTAGGTAGGTAGCAGGTACCAGGTACTTTTTTCATAATGGAAAACCAAAAAAGGCGAGTAGAGTCGAGGCGAGTTGAGCAGGTACCATGTAATGGAAAAATGCCATTACTGTCAACTTTTGTCAGGAACAGTCCAAAATTGTGCCGTGTGTAGGTGTCTTTAGACCAAGCACCCACACTAGACAATAGGATGGCAGTAGAGTTTCCAGCATCTGCATCATTATAGCAGCAGGATCAGCAGATATTCTGCTTCATAATGAGAAATATTCTCTGACAAAATAACATCAAGTGAGCAGCTGGTTTGAGTGATGAAGAATCTAGCCATGGGATCACTACTTATAATTCATTTCAGCGTTATTCTGGTCCAACTGGGCTTTTAATCTGCATGCTAGTAGAGCACAAAATACAAACAAAATGGGAACTAGCTCACTGGAACCAAAAGTGGCCAAACACACCTTTATAGCTGGAAATGCTGACCTTTGTTAAATGAGGTTAGGACAAAACCAGCAGAGTAGGGTAGAAAGGACAATATGTTGATGAAACTAAACTCAGGTATTGTACTGGCAGCTGTATTGAAATTGAGCTCAATGTGGTGCTGTGACCTTGTCTGGGAGAACTGTCAAACTCAGGTGGGTCCCCTCTTGATATTCTGTATCATACAGTGAGGCTGTATGTGAAAGGCGTATGGTTGTGCTGACTACAAAAGCAAAGCTCATTAACCTTTGGAAACACACCTCGCTGGCCAAGGGGCTCATCAAATGCGGAGATGAAAGAGTAACTGCTGTGGCCCCTTGGAAGAGCTTGTGGAATCTGCAGTGCCCCATCAGGTCGAGCCAGGCTCCATCTCTCAGGGCCCGACAGTATCTCAGCAGCTGCCTCCTTTCACAGTGTGAGGAATGTAATCAAATGCAAATGCCCCCCTGCGTATGTTCAATACTCACTCACACAGTCATTGTAGTGGGAAACAGCATAGCAGGTTTTTGTTCCTTGGATACAGTGTAACACACACACACACACACACACACACACACACACACACACACAGTATTCAGCCTAGATCAAATGTAATCAGAGACAATTGTTGCCTTTTCTTCCCGCTGTGGTCCAACCCTACCTTCCACCTCTGCACCCACTTTGCTAGGCCCCAATCACAAAAAAAGATGAGCATTTTGATACACTCTTGTTTCTAATCATGACACAATTTGATTTGCTTAGACGCAGCACCACAGGGCAATAGTTGTGAGGGTGACAGCGGACAACTGAAGACAAAGGGTAGGTCTGGGAGGGTCTAACATACAGACAATGCAGACATCAGATGTTCAAGTTCTGCAGCCACAACATCACATTTATAGTAGGTTTCGCGTTTCCGCAAGTTTTATTATGGTTTTGTGTTGCGTAACGTCTCGTGAGACACAACTCGGAGGACTTAACAGCATTGTGAAGACGCTATTAACAAGTCTTCTACGTAATGGGAACTATAGCAATTAGACATTCATTTTCACACAGCCATCAAAACATCTGAAACAGCCAGTTCAAACACCATCTTTATGGCCCTCAGCTATGTTTGCCAACGGAGGAATGCACAAACACTCTCCCTCCAAACGACCATCTCACAAAGTTCACTGGCCCTGGGGCAATACTATTCTCAAAAGGACACCTTGATTTGTATCACGGTACACTCTTTAAACACATTTTCCTTCTTGTGAAACAAGTGAATCGCACCAACGAGCTGGCGTACAGCTAGTCAAAGCTCAGGGATTTTTTTTGTCTTGATTGATTCTGCCTGGCAAAGCTGAACTCCAAGAGTCCGAGGGCTAACATTATAACCCTCGCTGCGTGACCCCCAAACATCAACCAAACCGTTCACCACCGTGATGATAATCACTCAGCAAACAGCTTGCAACAAAACAATGAATCTGCATACATCACTTTGCTCTGTAGCCACTACATCCTGCTGCCAATGGAGCCTTTATGGCTGGGAGTTTCCTGGCCTTCCGGAAAGAGAAAAGACTTCTAAGGAAAAAGACCAGTAGCAGTAAGCAGTTTCTAAGCTTTAAAAGTCAGAAATGGGAAATGAAGACGTAAGTGGTTAGGGCATGTAGGGCTGGGTGATACATTTTCAGTGGAATTGAATCATGATGATGGTGTTAAGTCAAAACTAATTGTGATCAAAATGAAATTTGTATTATTTTTAAGTGATTTTGCTAGAGCAAACCAATTGGTCGATTCATTGATTGAGGAAAAGTCCCAAAAATTGTTTGAAGAAAAGTCCCAAAAATGTATTTCCTTCAGCTTCTAAAATGTGAATTAATTTTTTTTAACCCTAAACTACCTAATAGATTAAGTGAGAAAATAGCATAATCCTCACATAAACTGATAATAAAAATAATTGTTAGCAGCCTTAGATTTTGCATGAGTGCATTTGCCATAATATAATATATGTAAATGCAGATATCACAAAAATATTCCTATCATATTGTGATATTGATTTCAGCCAACTGCCCAGCCCTATTTGCTTGTCAAAACCGAGTACTTACTAAAACAATAAATGGCCCATTTGGCTCAAGCATGGGGAATGGACTGGACATATTTAAGCCAGCCCCATCAATGTGATGCTGAAGTACTACCATCATAACAGAAGTACTTCAGTTTACGACCCCATGACCCAAAAATGAAACATAGATTATTCTCAAGTTGTAGACAAAGTGCCCACACCAAATACGAACCCATGCCTGGGTCTGGGGAATGAGATCAGAGAGAGGCAGCAACTGAAACACAGCCATAACTTTTCCCACTAACAGCTGAGCGATAAGACAAGAGCACTGAAGCGAGTGAAGGGCTCATAAAATGTGTATTGCAGACTGTCTCCTAACTGTCTGGGTTAGTGTGGAGAAAGCAGAGGAGCCACGAGCACTGCAGATGCAGTATGTGTGTGTGTGTGTGTGTGTGTGTGTGTGTGTGTGTGTGTGTGTGTGTGTGTGTGTGTGTGTGTGTGTGTGTGTGTACAGTAGTGTCTTCTCCCTTCTCTGTCTCCACTGGTCCTCATCCACATTTGAACATTGAATAAGAGAAATCAATACGTCTGTGCAGAGCCTCCAGATAAGGAGCTCCGAAACAGAAAACAGGAACAAGACTAAAAATTTGGCAGATACACAGGGAGTCTTTTATCTTATTCTCTTTTCCCCCTCTAACTTCCTGTGTCATGCTGAAACTGCAGTGCCCGCAAGTCCCAGACAGCTTGGGCTACATAAGGCTGATGATTATTAAAGGCTCATTTTTTTGACTAAAAATAAACACTGCGGACAGAGGGCCCCTTTGAAAAAAGCTGGACAGGAGCATAGAGGAGGGGAAAATTCAACCCACATGCTGTGCTCCTCTGCAGCCTGCTGCCTCATCTGATGCCAGGTTTGTTGCAGTCAGCTTTCTCTTAAGTCAGCATATACACACACACAGATGCACATGCACACACAGGACGTACACATGGTCAAAAGGTGAAGCAAGCTAGCTGAAGGTTGCTACTCTGAGCTAGACTTGGTAAAACCAGCCCAATCTGCCAGCGATTTGATTTTGCCCTGCAGCTCAGGCTGGAAACCTTTTATCCATCCTGCTTCCGTAATAATTTTGCAGGAACCAATCACAAACTGGCTTATCTACCTGCCGTGCTATTGGCGGGTTTAACACGTTTTTATTTTTTATTTAACCTTTATTTAAACGATGACGATAGAGAAGCGACCAAGAAGCTTTTTGCTTACATTCAACAAGCCAGCCACCGAAGCGCAGCAACCCGTTGATGCCGCTGTCGCTGCTACATCACCTGGATCGTTGGTCTGATTGGTTGAAGCCTAGGACTATCCAATTGCGTACAGAGTCATATGAACTATGCCCATTGATCACGCCTTTGAGAGAGAAAGCAGAGAAAATACAGAGCAGACTCCCCAGACTAATGATAAATCTTAAAAGATTGAGCCTGGTCTGGTGATAGCCAGACTAACTCTGAGCGAGACTTCAAGCCAAATCCTGCCTCCTTTCTATCCTCCAGCCACTGCCTGCCTCCCGCATTCACACGCACACACCCCCCTCCCTTTCTTCCCTAACTCGAGCACCACCTACATGGAAGAGCGATGAGCCTCAGACTCTTGCTCAGACTTGAAGCAGTCTATCTTGGTCTCATAACTGCAGTTCTCTTGTTAATGACAGACTGTGTAACCTGATTCCAGACTCTCTCTCTCTCTCTCTCTCTCTCTCTCTCTCTCTCTCTCTCTCTCTCTCTCTCCTCTCTCTCTCTCTCTCTCTCTCTCTCTCTCTCTCTCTCTCTCTCTCTCTCTCTCTCTCTCTCTCTCTCTCTCTCTCTCTCTCTCTCTCTCTCTCTCTCTCTCTCTCTCTCTCTCTCTCTCTCTCTCTCTCTCTCTCTCTCTCTCTCTCTCTCTCTCTCTCTCTCTCTCTCTCTCTCTCTCTCTCTCTCTCTCCATATTGTTCCAACCCAAACTGCCAGCTGCTTCTGACAGCCAAATTACTGTGCACAGAGAAATGATTGCTATCAGAGGCCTATCCCCCTAACCCAACAACCCCCCACCCATACTCGCCTCAAGCTTTCTAAATGCTCAAACCTCTGAGGGCAAATTATACACTTTATGTCCATCAGAAAGAACTGCTACAGCAGGGCACTGATGAAGAGGCCAAGGTATCTGCAGCCAAAGAATTCAGGAGTCATAATGTGGAAATGAAAACTTGAATGAGGCTTGTAGGAGAGGGAAAACTTTCCGATTGCTATCAAAAGCCTATTTGTAATAGTTGTGTTCAAAGTAGTGCTGCATTATTGATAACTTTCATTATCAGTTAATCTGACTACTAATTTGATTCATAGCCTATAAAATGTTAGAAAAAGCTTCCCAGACTCCAAGTTGAAATCTTGAGACACAGTCTCTTCCTTTTTCCTACCAAAGAGCCCAAAACAAAAGCAGCAAATCATCAACATTGGAGAAGTTGGAACCAATGTACGTTTGACATTTATGTTTTCTTGATAAATTACTTGAGGGACAAAACAATTCTCAGCTATTCTGACAACTGATTAAGTTGATTTTAAAACAAAAGCGCCAAGCATTTTGTGCTTACAGCTTATCAGTTGTCAATATTTGCTTTTCTTTGTTTTATCTGATAGTAAACTAAATATATTTGGGTTTGGGACTGTTAAACGTGCGGTATACTCGCCGTTCCCGACCAGTCTTGCGTCAGTGTGACGTCATAGGAGCGCCGTAACTATTTATACACGCGCGTGGTGTTCGCGACACTAGTTGCAGTCTTCTCCTGAACAGAGGTGGCACAACTGAGGAAAGGCTACCGACTTTGCTATTTCTACGGACTAGAAGAAGAAGAAAAAGGTAAACAATGGCAAAGAGAAGCACTTTGAATACTGCAGAATGTCTGCACAACGATTCAATGACCTACTTCGTCCTTTCATTCGGCATAAAAAAAACTCATCTTAACCCAGTAAGTTTACAAGAGTGACCTGTAGTCACTCTGAGAGTCCTGGCATCCGGTTGGCCTCAAACTCGTCCGTGCTTCCTGTTTCCGCTTTGTTGTGCGCCGCTGAAAAAAATAGAGTGGTGCACGACATCTGGTCACGCACTTAAAATCCTGGCGCAACATCTACGTCATTTTGACGTCACATGGGCGCGGAACAGGTCGGGTGCGGCGACTGTAAAGAGCCCCTTAGTCAGACATAATCTAATGACCTCACCTTGGGCTCTGGAAAATTATTATTTTCTGAACTTCTATGATTGATTAATTGACTATTCGTTTCAGCGGCAGCTCTTCGCAACCTGTTGGCAGTAAGATACACTTGTCTAACAACATAAATACCTTCAAGCATCATAAATCAGACACACATAAGGCCTCTTTGAAACAAATGCTAGAAAAACATTCATTCAACATTCCAAGACACCCCAAACCAGTCCTATTGTTGGAAATGCATTGTTGGTCTTAGAGAGACGGATAACCTCCGACTGGTTGAGGAATAAGTTACCACAGTTGGGCAGTTTGAACCAATGACACTGGTCCAAGGCCAATAACATTGTTGTAGACCAAGAGACGTTGAGAAGGAGGAGAGGACTAATCACAATGACAGGGCGAGCGACCACAATCAGGGCCGGTGCCTGTTAGCTCAGCTGAACAGAACGGGAGTCTAAAGATCCCCTGGAGTTGAACTATATCTCAGCATCAGACTGCCTGCCGTCCTTTTATCAGACCACTATCAGCCAGACTTCACGACGCAAGCCACTGAGAACAGCAGGCGCCCATAGACGCCAGACTTCAGTGACTGGTCAGCTATGGGGTTACATTCTCCAGATCACCACCAAACCACACAAACACAGCCACTAACTGGCACTAACCATAACAAATAAAATCAACTGTGATTCCTCTAATCCAGTCCTGAAATTCACCAACAAGAATTCATGTATTACAGCTTCAAACTGGTGGGGGTCATAAGTGTTACAATTTATTTTGAGTGGCTAATCCATATTGATTAAACAATATGCTATCTACACTGACACTATCACTGCATAATGTATGTTTGTCAGAGTGGCATGCATATACATGAAAGTGTGGTCAACTGAATGGTTTAGGCGTAACCTTGAATGCATCACAACTATTAGAACTTGGCCGGCCGTGTTCAATCGCACAGGCTACACAGCAAAAGCAAATGCACAATCAACTGCTCCCCAGACATTTGGGCTACTGGTGAAGAAAGACCCGATTAGTATGTGGGAAAGTAATTTAGTGAGTGCGAGGATCTAGCACAATGAGTTGATTCTGAGGAAGAACACTTCAGTGTGAGACATTCCCATTCACACATCTTTTAATCTGCACAATTATCTCTGAATGTTTCCAGCTAGCATTAACACCTTTGTAATGAAGTTTGCACCCTCTCATCAGCAGGTCTACTTAATCTACATTTAATTGCCCTGCAGTATTATCACACATTCCCTGTTTAGTCTGATTGTTCCTCAGCAGGGAAACGCATGTCAACAAATACTTGGTGATATTTTAAATGTTTCTCCATATACTTCATTGCCAAATATAGTTCAAAATTAAACCACAGACTATTGCCATACCGTGTCTTCACCAGTGTTTTTGGCTCTTCTCCCCCCTCCAGGGGTGCGATTGTGATGTTAAATGTGCTCAGCATGGGATGATGAGACACACGATCAAGCAGGAACGACCCTCCCGAAGAATGTTTGCATGACAAAAACAACTCTTAACAAAGTCACAACTAGTTGCGATCTTGATTTGATTGTGACGCAATGGAAGACCCAAGACGGATTTTTTGTCTTTTGGCCTGAAGCTCATCACCATTTATCAATAACTAAACAAAAACATCTCTCTGTCGCGGTAAAAAAAATAAAAATAATAATAGGCTATAGTAGGCTACGTGAAGGCTAAATCACATTTATATATTCACGTATTTGTTCACACAACCTGATAAATAATGACAATGTTAATAATATGTGTGGCTACAATAACAAAACAGGCCAAGATTTTACGAAGAAAAGATCAGAGGGATTTCAGTTGTGAGACAGCACGTAACGAAATCTTATCCTGCAAATCAGCAAACTTCTCCACGTACACCGAAATGTCTATACTCGTATTACAATACACACTTGCCTACATTTTAGTATATGCCATGATTAAACTTACCTTGCAGGTTATTTTTCAAACTGCTTTATGAGGGCTCGGTAACTGGCGCAGGTCGATCTACTCTGCCATCTCCCGAGAATTCACCGACAATACCCGGTTTGTTTTCCAAAGTCTAAAAAGCAGAGACTACATGACGCCAACATCATCGTCCGTCGTCAGCTCGGTGAAAGAAAAGAAGTGACAAATTCACGCGATATTTAGGAGAGAGAAAGACAAAGATACATTTGGTAACGTTGTGCTTCACACACGAGAACTGTCTGGCGCTTCACAACTCGCCACTCCAATCCACGAAGGCAAAAAGCCAGGATTGGAGGAGGAAGTTACCTTGCCACAACTCACTGTTATCCAGCGTTAAGCAAGATGGTAAATACGGGCTCTTCCGGTCACGCGTTTCAAAATAAAACAAATTTAGCTCTTCGTCTTTCTTTAAATGTTATGTTATCCCCAGGGGTAGACGAAGAATTAAGGCTATATGCAAATTCATGAATTATAATTAGTAAAAGTAGAAATACTACAATAAAAAAGATACTCAAGTTTGCTAAAGCACTGTAAGGTACAGAATTGTGGTTATTTTAAAGGTGCTCTAAGCATTGTGACACGTTTTTTAGGCTACAACATTTTTTGTCACATACAGCAAACATTTCCTCACTATCTGCTAGCTGCCTGTCCCCTGAACACACTGTAAAAAACGTAGTCTCTGTAGACAGCCCAGGCTCCACAAACGGCAACAAAAACAAACAGTGCCAACCTGCACCACAACATAACATAACATAACAAACAGTCTTCCAGCGATCCAGCCAATAACCGACAAGAAGGATTTGGGGGTGGGGGTTTGGGGGTTAGTGCGCGGAAGCACAGAAGGGAGGGAGAGGGGACGGGATGAGGAGGGAGGGGCGAGGTAGTCTGGTTTTGTTTGAAAATACTTTGAACATCAACAAGAAGTGCCATCACCCAACATCGCTTAGAGCACCTTTAACTTGAGTATTTCCATTTTATCTAGGCGTACTCCATTACATTTCAGGGACAAAATATGGTACTTTTTACTCTGCTGCATGTATATTTTAAATTTGTAGTTACTATAGTTTAAAAATTAAGATTTTACGCACAGAATATATCAATCCCTTCATAAAATATGTTTTAGATTAAGCTACCCCTGTATATACCTTGACCCACTAACAGTAAAATGATACTTACACATGAATGGATCAGTAATAATAATCCAATAATATCCTTTATTCCACTTTGGCTTCTTTTACTTTCAATACTTTATGTACACTAACATACTTTTACTTAATTTACATGTTCACTAAAGGACTTTTACATTTAATGGAGTGTTTTTACATTGTGGTATTGCTACTTTTAATGAAAAATGGTCTAAATACTTCCTCCACCACTTCAGCTAAATGTACTTAATTATACCAATACCAATTATGCAGAATGACCACTAGCACACTTTATTATTATTATTATTATGATATTGTTTTATTGTCACTGATGCCTTAATTTGTAAGAAGCATTTTAATGCTGTAGCTGGTGGAGGTGAAACTAATTTGAACTATTTCACATATTATTAGGATTGGTAGGATTAAACTGTTTAGGGGCCAGGTAAAAAATGAACTTGTGGACTTTCATTGATCTCATGTACCTTGCATTGTGTCCAGCATTCCTATCTTAGAATATGGCTGAGGGTCCTGTGCTGTGTGGTAATTTGATTAAACACAAATTAATTTAGAAATATGCAACACGTAAACACAAAACTGAACTAACGAAGGTGTTGAAACTAGATTTTTGACACAGGGACCTTCAGTAAAACAGAATCAATTTTAAGGCTGTTAGCATGTCAGCTGATATTTTGCTTTAGAAGTGAACATTCCCAAACTAAATTTCAACTTCGTTAGGACAAACCAGGACCAAACCAACACATTAGCTTCCAGGGACCCTGGAGTTCGAGTATACAGTAGCTCAAAGTTGTACTTATAGGTAGGCCCACAGTATTTAACTTCAATGTATTTTTGATGTAGGCTCATCAATGGGCGTTGTAGTGCAAATGGAACTCTACAATAAAGAATTACAGTAAACCGTAAAGTAGCTATAATCGTTTTCATCCTCCGATTACCCAAATATTATCCAGTGATACACTGTGCGTTTATTCTGAAGCAAATGCGTGAATTTCCTGTCACAGACTTCTCTCTGGCTAGCTTGACATACGCGGTAATTAAAGGACCATTGCTATTTCGTTTGCTCTGCGCATGTTCCCGACTCAGCATTTAGGGGAGTGAAGGCTCTTAATACTGAAGGGTTCAAGATTTGGGCAATAAAAATATCACTATGTTTTAAAACAAACGTGGTCAGTATATGAAATTACTCCAAAATGTGTTTCCTAACATATTATCATAAGGTACTGTAAATACTTAGCCATATAAAAAGATTATTTGATTCTTCAATCACTTGCTACATACTTTGTAATTTTTAGAAAGTCTGAGGAAGGCCTACTTTATTAATTATAATAAACTTAGGTTAAACGAATGTCCTGTATATCTACTCAATTGCCAAATAAGCAATAAAGACACAATTTATTATTGCAATTAGACTACTAAAAAGCAATAAGAGCCGAATGTGTTACCACAGAAATCACACTGTGATTAATCTGTAATAAAACAAAATATCTTTTTAAATAGCTATAGGCACATTTGCATCTAATTTCACAGTAATATCCTCTTCTACAAGCACCTTCCGGAAATTCATCTTTTCTGAGTGTGCAGGCGATGCATCAATTTTTATTTATTTTCTAGCATTAGGCTACTTGAAACCGTCCAAACTTTAAACATTTTATTAGCATTTAAACTCTTCAAACATAACTGTAGGCATATATAAATGTTGTAAACCGTCTCTGTACAGTCTTTGCACACATCACGGAGCAGCAGCTGCACTCCAGGGTGAACTGCTGTAACCGTGTCCATGGCAACGCGGTCAGAAGTTCCAAACAGTCAGTGCTCCTTAACGTTAGCTAGCTACATAACGTTAGTTTCTCGATCTGCTCCTAAAATGTATTCAGAGTAAGTGAAACACGACTGCATTTAAATCAGAACTGTAATTGCTGTGTGTTTTAAACTTTTTTTTCATGTAGACTAACTGCCGTCACTTAACTAGCTACATTTGTGTTTAATTTAAGACTTCAATAAATGAACTGCTGTCAGCTACCGTTACGATAGCTAGCTAGCTAGCTAACTAACGACGCTAACGGTAATAACAATGCTCGCACTTTTTACAAGCTGTCGTCGAAGAGGGTGACTGTGTACCGGGTTTTTGTCTCCATTTCTACTAGAAATGTCTCAGTTCTCACGAGTAACGATCTTCCATCGACAACATCTGGCAAGTGCAACTGTTTATACTGACTTAACAATAGTTAACCTCACGTTGTAGCTCTGTGTAATTTATTGTCAGCAGGAAGACTTGTCTGCTGGACCCTGGTGGGGTAACGTTAACGTTAGTGCATGTGGTGACGTTAGTGTATTTCACATATCAATTGATATAAATTGTGTGTTTCCTTTGTGTGTGTGAGTGTGTTTTAACATTACGGGTGTGCAGGGTACCAAGGAATAGATGGCCAGATCTCCCAGATCCCCGGACTGTCCCCGACCATCAGCACTCTTCCTGAAGAGAGGGCCCGAGGGCGGAGGGCCGGAGTCCTAGAGAGTGATTCTGACTATGTCAAGCTTGCAAAACAAGGAGGGCATAAGGGTAGAGCAATCCTGCTGTCTTATATCGAGACATGTCCCTGTAGGTTAATGAATTTCGCCTACATTTATTTCTTGTGTTTCAACAGGACTTTTGTGGCACGAGGAAACAAGAACTTCTAAACCTGATGCATACAAACCTCCAGGCAGGTTCTGCATTGGATCAGGAGATGACGAAAAACCAAGGTATATGTAACATTTGTCTTATTATTATCATGCACTGGGACTTGTAGTCAGTCATGAGTGCTTAGTCGTGATTAAATTACTAACACTATAGTCTGGCATTGCCACACCTATCTACTAACACTACTAGAGAGAGAGAGAGAGAGAGAGAGATAGATAGATAGATAGATAGATAGATAGATACTTTATTGATCCCCAACGGGAAATTCAAGGTCCCAGTAGCTTACAGACATCACACACAACATACATCATAAACAGGATGATCAAATAACAAAAAACAAACAAATCCACATGAATAATATGGACAATAAAAGAGAAAATACTAAATAATGAATCCACATGAATGTACTAAGGGATGTATAAGAATGAGACGCTTGCAGTGACAGGGCAGGGACTGACCCTGTGATTCAGTCTGCATGGCAAGGTGCTCTATGAGAGTTTGTGTCATGGTGCTGTTGTTGTACTTGCTGCTAATATATTACGTACTACTTCCTAGCGTTCATTCTTTTAATGTCCTGTAATATAGAAGGAACAATATAGACAGTAACTATCAGCCACGATAATGGCTGATTTCTACTGTTATTCTTCATTAGATATTCCAGCTATCATTAAGTGAAGGCTACATTTCATATCCCTATATTGTGTTTTTCCAACAGTCTAATTAACAGTGAAGAGAAGAAAAACCCTGGAGCTTTTCAACAGCGAGAGCCCCCCTTTGGGACAGACAATATGTCAGCCTGGGAGAGGGATGATAGCAGCAATGCCAAAGAGAAGGTAAACAAAGAAATGCCAAAGTCATTTATAAAGTAATTCAGCCACATGAGTTAACACAATAAAAATGTATTCTATCTCTTGTGTTGTTTTATTCTGTTATGATCATATGCTTTATGACAAGGTTAAGGGATTGTTAGTGATGCTGTAGTGTTACACACCTTATTTAGTTGTTAGCTACTCGATGGGAAAGACCTACTTTGTGGATCAGGTACTTATTTCTCAAATGTTTTTTTAATGTCAAGATAAGAGCATACTGCCAAATTTAAGGGAGCGATGGGGGAGAAAAAAAAGATATCCTGGCTATATTTACATTCACAAAATAACCACCACGCACTGTGACTTTGCTTTGTGTTCTGTAGAACAACAATGTTCATTACAGCGAGATGGAGAAAATGCAGCCATCCGATCAATATTATGAGACCAGCAAATTCAAGAGGATGTAAGTTCATGTGGTCACAAGATGGTGCTGTTGTTCCGTATTATATTCAGTACAAATGCCACTTTTTTTACACTCAGAAATGCAATTGCACAGAATAGAACAGTGATCTTATTATGTCAGATCATATCTTTAGTTTTGAGTGGAAGTAATAGCAAACACTTAAGGATACGTTTACAAAATTTGAAGTCAGTCCTATAACAATAGTCAGGTGCCCATATAACAGTATATACTTGCTGTAATTGTTGCTCTTGTTAACACTGGCCATTGAAGTCCCTTTTTAATTTTCATTTAATGTAAATGATGGGGGACAAAATCCACAGTCCTTCTGTCAAAAAATGTATTCAAAAGTTTACCTGAATCTAACCTGAGGCTTTTCACTATCCTTCCACTGCAGCTCAACAGGGAAACACTGTTCAGGGAAATACAAAGAGGGAGTTTTATACTAAAAAGACTGTAACTTTGGAAGATATCCACTTGATTTGATTAACCCTGCCTGCTAAAGCCTGATATTAGCTCCACATAAACATCATGAATGCATTTTTGCATGTAAGGAGGATTGTGGATTGTGTCCACCATCACTTATATTACAAAACCTCTTTAAATGAACATATGGGCACTGGCTATTGTTTTATGACTGACTTGAAAAATTGTGAACTATCCTTTAAGTGTTGTTTGCTATGATGACTGTAAGCAATTTCATGATCTACAGAGTTTTTGCCAATTTTTTTTTGGCTTTTCCATCAGTGTAATTATGTAGTTATTAGCATTACAACACATAAGATATAAGGCGATGTAAAAGTCTGTGTAAGAGGGTAAGTACATTCTACACCACGTCTCCATGTTGTTATGACTAAGCAGAAATGCTCATGGGCTGGCGTATACTTAGGTCAAACAAAACAGCACACAAAGTCGAGACAAATCGGGACAATTACTTGTTTGCTTTGGCTCACTGCTGGTCTGTGATGTGTGTTCAATGTACCCTTTTGGAAATGTCAATGACTTGTCAAAATTCCCAACTAACCTCACATACGAAGCTACGAAGAGAAAACAGTAAAGACTGTGGTCATAGTGCATGTATGGTTTTGATACTTCAACAATTAACGATTCCACTGCAAACAAGTAACCTACGTAAATCCTACAATCATATTGTTAAAACAAGCAAAAATAGAATCAGTTATTTTATCATTGCAGTGATCAGTTATACAGCGTCTTGGTGTAAGATACTGTAAGTCAAAAGATCAGAGTCAGGAAATTTCCTGAAACAAGAGTGACTGACTGAGTGAAAATTATTATTTCACACCCTTTTTTTTTACTTTATTTCAAGAAAGGTAACAAGGCTAAATCTGAGATTAAATTACTTGTTTAGATGGATAGTTTTGCAGAGTTGGTCGTTTGGTATAAAATAAAGAGAAAACTGACAATTGTAAAAACCGAACAGTTGTTCTCTCTGTGTGTTTTGTTGGAAGAGTACCTTGTAATGAGTAGCCAGAGTTTATGTTGGTATACACTGTGTTAAAGGTTAGGGTCCATTTTTTTATGTTTAAATTGTGTCCTCATTGTGACTACAAAACCCCCATCCAGTTTGATTTCCATAAAAAAGCGTTCCAAAAAATTGCATTGCCATCACTTTTTGTCTTTGGTGTTCTCAGAGTATATGACAAGAATCCAGCCCCTGTCGACATGTCTAAGCTGTTGAGCTTTGGTTATGCAGAGAACAAACCAATAGACAGCACTGATTTGTCAAGTAAGTAGCACAGTGTTTCTGACAGATTGAGTGACCATCTTCCAGATCTCCATAAGTCATTTCCTTTCTTGTTTTTTTCATCATGCTATCAAAATTCCCCTTAACATCTCATAATGAAGTCAAGGGTGTGAAACGTTGATGCCTTATTTGAACTTACTTATTGAACTTATGATGCCTCTTGACATATGTGATAATGGTTCGTTGAATGACTCGTGCTTGTATACGTTGCCATGTCAACAGATTAGAAGACTGCCAGTGCCGTGGGAAAAGGATGTACAAACTCAAATGCTTCAAACAGGAATCGTTGCCATCCTTTCCTCCTCTTATTCATTTCTTTATTACCCCTTCATATACCGAGCCACATCAAATGTTTTACTTAGTTTCAAATGTTCTGTCATGTCAGATGTATTACAAGTGTGAAAGTGCTTAATTGAATTCAAGCTAGGACCTTTTATTTATTGTGCCTGTTAGCGGTGACTCATTAACTGTATTCCTTAAGTAAAGAAGGCACCAGTAACTTTTTTTCTGTGTCTGTAACTTTGTAAAAGGCAGCTTTAAGGAATAAAAATGTGATTGTTCAAATAAACACTATTTTTATTGCTTTTGTCTTATATGTCCAAATTGTATATGCTCTCACAGGCTGGAATTTGAAAGTTAATCATTTTCTACATAATACTGTTACTGAAATTTACCTGATGAAGGTCTAAGACCGAAATGTTGTATTTTCAAAATAAATTATTGCTTGCGTAATAGTCAGTGTGCGGGACTTCTTCTAAGCTTCTGATCTGCTACTTTTGATCACATCCTACGTACCTGCCCGACCAAAAGAGGTGTGCAAAAAAGATTTCCTACGCTACATAATACTGTAACATTACAGCAAACAATACAATGTATACAATGTATATATACAATGTATATAATTTGATGTAGTTGATTTTGGCATGGAGGGAAAATGTACTATAGATACATGTGTTGTTTTGAAATATGCAAGTATGTTGCATGCCAGTGCCAGAGGTTTCATAACACGTTAGTTATTCAATAATTGATCTTGCTCTGTTTGTTTGGGGCTGGTGGATGTTTTTGTGAGAGTGAGGACAGGTGCTACTCCTCTCTCTGGAACCAATCAGTAGCAGGGCCAGAGGTTACAACTATATCAGCTCTGCAGTCAGACGTATCTCTTATTTAGAAACAGCTGCAACGAGTATTTGGAGGTTCTACAGAAGAACAACTTTTGAAGACATTTTATATTTGATTTTAAAGCATCTCCTGCAGTCATGGCACCAATTTTACTTAACCATATGGGGAATGACCAAAATGAGTATATCAAGTAAGTATTTAAGAATCTAAACTAAGTTTGTAATTGACGATTTCTTGTTTTTGCTATTCAAAATCCAATGCAATTGTGTTTGCTAATCCATTCAGAGCACTTAGGATGTAATTGAGTGATCTGTCCCTTTATTAATGAGCTGTACTATATTGTTCGTAGACAACACGTCCAAGTGAAAAATCCCTACTTGGACACCATGGAGGAGGATATTCTCTACCATTTCAGCTTGAGCACCAAGACTCACAACCTCCCAGAAATGTTCGGAGATATTAAGGTTTGTGAAATGTTAATACAAAAAATTATAATTTGGGGTTTAGAATTTCAAAAGCTATGAAACAGAATTCATAAGTCGTCTTTCTCTATTTCCTATAGTTTGTGTGTGTTGGAGGCAGCGCAAATCGTATGAAGGCTTTCGCCCAGTTTATCCACCAGGAGCTGGAACTTCCTGGAAACCCAGAGGAAGTCAGAGATATCTGTGATGGAACTGATCGCTACTGCATGTATAAAGTAGGACCAGTGCTTTCTTTAAGTGTAAGTATTACAGAACAATTACATATACTGTCCTAGTAGGCTTTGTTTATACTGGCAGGAGCTTCACATAATGCATTGCTGGTTTAATAATCACTGTTTTCAAAGTAATGTCTATCCTGATCTTGTGTCCATCACAGCATGGCATGGGTGTCCCTTCCATCTCCATCATGCTGCATGAGCTCATCAAACTGCTGCACCACGCTCAGTGCAGTGATGTGGTCCTGATTCGCCTTGGTACATCCGGTGGAGTGGGTAAGAACATTGCATTTTTTTGTTTTGAAAGTGTTAGAAAACATATTGAAATACTACTTTATCCTGGCTCTTAGGCAATGACTCTAAAACAAAATAGATTTTAAATGTATGCCTGGTGTCGCCTCTAGGTATTTCCCCAATGGGGTTGAATAAAGTATCTATCTATCTATCTATCTATCTATCTATCTATCTAGGTCTGGCTCCAGGGACGGTGGTGATCACAAATAAAGCAGTGGACTACTCCTTCTGTCCCCAGTTTGAGCAGGTGGTTCTGGGTAAAGTCATTACCAGGAGCACTGAGCTGGATGAGGGAGTGGCCAATGAGCTTCTGCAGTGCTCTGCCGAGCTTCAACGCTTTCCTACGATGATTGGAAACACCATGTGCACCCATGACTTCTATGAAGGTATAAACCGCATCACATGCCGAGGTTGTTTGTGATCATATTTGTACATCATTGGTAATCCTGTGCCTGTCTCTCTCTAGGTCAAGGCCGACTCGACGGCGCTCTCTGCTCCTTCTCTCATGAAGAAAAACTGGAGTATCTGAGGAAAGCTTATGAGGCCGGAGTGAGGAATATTGAAATGGAGTCCACTGTATTTGCTGCTATGTGCCGTGTCTGTGGCGTCAAAGGTATTGTTTAAAAATGTTGAACATTCTGTACAGCGCCACAGCTTATTGATGGCTTTGAAGAATACAATCTTGCTTTTACCACACCTCTAGTAGACCTACTTTGATGTGTACGGTATGACTGATGATCTCATTTCTCTCTCCAGCGGCTGTGGTCTGTGTTGCATTGCTGAACCGCTTTGAGGGAGACCAGATCACCTCCCCCCACGATGTTCTGGTGGAGTACCAGCAGAGACCTCAAGTCCTGGTGTCCCACTTTATCAAGAAACGCCTGGGACATATTGTCTGAGACCCCTACATCTCCCATCCTATCCCGACCCCAGCCTCTCAAATGTGTACATAGCTGATATGTGGATATGTATATATACTGTACTTAACATGTTAATATGTGTGTTAGACACTTATTTAAAACGTTAAAATGTTTAAGATTTCATTGATGAAGCTAAAATATTAAGTATGTTGCATACTATGTACTGTATATGTTAGTATGTACAGTATTGTATCTTTTAATATTTAACACTCTGTTATTTATGTAAGGCAACATTAATTTTCTAAAGAATGTGTACTGTATGTTGATTTTAATATTTGACTTACACTTATAACTCAAAAAAAATTGTTGGGTGCATTAGCAAGTTGGTAAAATGATCCCCCTCCATTGGAGCTTTGCAATCTGTCAGCAGCCTCTAGTTATAAAGGTTTTTCCTCCGATATGGAAGTATTAGTCCTTAGTGATGTCCCTCATGATACAAGAAGATGAAGTGGGCCTTCCTACAATGTATTTCAGTGACGAATGTGTTATCAGATGACTAGAGGCATATATTACATTTAGTTGCTTCTGCCACACAAGCTTGTTTATGCAAATGCAAACTTCCTGAACATAACATAAGCGGTCAATAAATATTGATAAATGTGCAGAGGTGATTGTTTGAGGTACATGTTTATCATTACTCAGTGGTACTGTATGACACTGTATATCTCATGAGATGCTGTAGAATACATAACCTTCAATAAAAGTCAATAATAGTAATTGCACTGTGTCACTTGGTGGTTAATACTGTAGCTACTGACTTTGTGAGCACAGCAGCTGTTGTTCCAAACGGTGTGATCTGTCCTATGATTCTTACATATGCAGCTTATTCAAATGTATTATTTCCATTTGGTAATATTGGTATCTTCCACGACTACCTGGCTGCTATCAAGGAATTGATGCCACTTAATTTCCTTTAGCTAAACTTAAAGAAATCAAATCAATTATATAAACCAGGGATCTAGAATTACTAATTCATACCTTCATATTTTCACACCTAGACTATGCTTTGCAATGCTCTTTTCCCTTTCGCTTAAATCCAAATCGTATATCACACACCACACCAACTCTTAAATCCCTTCATGGGCCTCCATAAAGTAAAGAATAGACTTCAAGATACTGCTTATCACATACAGGACCCTTCATTGTCTTGCCCCTTTATTCAGCTCTGAACTCTACCACCTCTCACTATCATCTAACCAAGGTCTCTTACTCACAGCCTACTCCCTCAAATCCAAGGATGATTGCGCTTTTGCCATTAGGGTCCTTTCTGTTTATAGCTGTATATGTCTTATTTTTCTGCATCTGTATCCTGTGAAGCTCTTAGTTTTAAAAGGTGATATATTAATAAAATCATACTTACTTACGTACTTAATGATTAACTTACTCACATTCAATATAATGCTCAATACCGGAACAAGATTTGGACTTTATAATGTGACCCCAAACAAGCCCCAGGTCAGAATTTGAGCATGGATTTGGTATCTCTTCTCGGTGGTTTAAGGGGCGTGATAACAGACAGGACCTCTTTGGCATACTGACTGTGGTGCAGACCAGCCTGCCGCAGAGCCTGCTCAACCCGCACTCTTGGATCAGACACAATCTGGAAAACAGAAAATCCACAGTAAATAATATATATCCAGCTGTTTCCCACTAGATCACACTCACTATGTTACCATTGTTCTTTTGTTTTTTTTAATGGTACCCATTTAATACTTAAAACAAGATTATTCACAAATCCTTCACAGTGTTAGTGTTGAAGGAGAATATTTGCACAGTTTTACAATCATTAGTCATTGCCTGTGTTACACAATAAGCATTTTCTAACCATGATGACAGAACCACACACACACACACACACACACACACACACACACACACACACACACACACACACACACACACACACACACACACACACACACACACACACACACTCTATTGGACACTGATTGTCGGGGTGGCCTTAAGATCAAGGCTGTGTATACAAGTCTCTCTCTTGATTGACTAGCCAGCCATATTACATAATGTTCCTGCACTGCATGGGTCACTGGTCAGTCTCACCCAAGATGAAACAAAACATTCTGTAAATGGCTGAATATCGTCAAGGAAACTGGGGAAAGAGGCCTTGTAGGCTTACAATATGTAGAGCATAGATAAGGAGCTTGGGGCAAATGACTAGGCAGCTGTGAAGCATTTGTAATAAGTGAAGCAAAAGCTAAAGGTTATAGGAGAGTAGATGTTGTCATGTCTCACCTGTGTATCTGTGTACGTGTTAATACTGAAGAGAGGCCTTTGGAGATCAAACTCCTTCACATGTAAGTGTCGACTCCTCCAAGCCTCTGTATCTGCCATCATCCTCTCTGGATCTGCCTCTGCCATAACCCTAACCTATGATAAATAGAAGAAAAAAACGTAATATAGTGAACATGCATTTGTCTTTTTTTACTTACTGCCATAAGGTGGCAGTGATGTCTCAACTCATAAGGATGAGTCTCCCCGTGTGGGTCATTTCAACTGACAGAGAAAATCAGAGTGGTAGAAAGGGTTAAGCGCAGATAATGACCCACCTGGTTTCTGAGATCTTCCAGACGATTCTGTTTCTCTTCCTCTTCTCTCCGCCGCTCAAGCTCCTGCGCCTCTCTCTCCTCCCTTCGCCGCTGCAACATATCTGCCCGGAACTGAACCCTAGAGGGAGCACAGACGGTGTGGACATCAGACCTAAACAGCCCCTCTCCTTCCTCTGCCACCGCCACAACCACCATTACCTATCGCTCCAAACAGCAGGCCTGAGGGCTGTGGAAGGTTTTATGGAGCTGCTAGAGAGCAGCTCCTCTCCCATCATTTGTTTTTATCTCTTCCTCAGCCCCCCCATTCCTGATTGAGTTCATTCTCACGGCCAATGTCACCACCAATATCTGGTATTAATACCAGTCTCTGTGAGTGTCTGCAAAGAAATGCTAAACAAATTGCATAATTTAGGATCCGGCTGAAATGCACGTGTAACCACACCCAACGGTGAAGTAGTGATGCACTCTGGCAAGTACTCTAACATATCTGCAGCAAGGTGAGATGTTAAACCATTGGAGGTCAGCATGTTTTTGATGGCTGCACCATACCATCTGATGGAAATACATTTCAAATTAAGTTCTGTGAGTTTGAACATTGTTTGGCTGCACAAAATGTTTTTGTAATGATGGGACGCGGCAAGAGTAAAATTCACCCTCAGATATGTTTATATCATCAGTCTGTGATGTTCAGTGTAATCCAGGAGGTATTTTGATGTAAGGTGCTGTTTATCAGTCTCCCTTAGTCTGTCTTTCAGTTGAAGGGATATTTAAGGAATTTAGTATTGCACTTCCATAAAATTAAGTGACTCACAATGGAGTTTGAAATAATTATTGTCAAATTGAAGCAGCAGAGGCAGAGATGTCCTGACTTTTAGTACCTAGTATGTGTCGACCTCGAAAAAAAACGCCCAATCCTATACTTCCAAAAATGCAACCAATAGCATCTTTTTATCAGACCCTCTACACCTCCACTTTGTGATGAAGACTTTCTGTACTTGTAGTCTTGAAGCCCATGCTCAGATCACCTTGGTGACATCACCAGAGTAGTTCAGTAGTTGCAGAGCCACAGATGACTTTACACAACTGCTTTCATAGGCTGAGTAGTGCTACCTATGACCAGTAAATTGAGCTTGACACAGCGGCGTGTCGTGTTAATAATTGTAACATAGCAGTTACATCACAAGAGTAAAGTAAGCTTGATATTAGCTACATTAATAAAAACCATAAATATGTAGTTTATCTGTTATTGTAAGAGGTTGTAAGCCCATAAGCAAAAAGGTAAATGCATGTCATGTCATGCTTTTGATATTATTATAATAATGTATTCTTAGGTTTCTGGATTATCTTTTATCAACTCTTTTAGCATCTCTTTGAAAACTCCCAAAAAGGTCCCATGGTGCAACACTCACCTCTCTTTATCTCGCCTTGCCTGTTCTTCCATGACGCTCCTCAGGTTAGCAAGTCTCTCCTGATCCCTCTGCTCCAGCATCTCTCTCCTTTTCTGCTGCGTTAAATAAAACTGCCTGACCTGGGGGAAAAACAACAATTTACAAAAAATAACGACAAAAAGTTAACAACAGCCGCAAGAACACTAGCCACAATACAACTAATTTGACTCCTACAGAACTCTTAGGATCGTCATGTCCTATTGATTGTGACAAAATAGAAAGAATGAGATGATATTTCAATGTCTGGCAGATTATTATGCTAAATTATATGGAATCCAATGCAGCCTAAACGCTTTCATTAATCAGTGTCTCAGCTTGCCCATACTCTCCAAGCAGATCCCTGATTAAATAATCAGACACACACACACTCTGACACACACACACACACACACACACACACACACACACACACACACACTGGAGTTGTTGTACCTGTGAGGACAATAACTAAATGAAATGATTAATTTTATTAAATGGCAGCCATTTATTGAAAACCCTATAATATAGTATAGCAATATGGTTTTATTCTATACAGATCTCCTAAAAGGCTTATGTGTTTTTATTGATCTAATGCAAACAACTTGCAAATGAAAATTAAATGTGATTGTACACACTCATATGCATAAATGTTGATATTAAGCAAGTGCTGCAAAAAGAAACGGATGCATTCATTGTGATGGTGTGAGGTTGTTTACTTTTTCTTTGTGCTGGGATCTGATGGCAGCCTCCTTCTCCTGCTCCCTCTTTAGCCTCGCCTCTTCCTCCTCTTGTTGTCTAGCAGCTATAGCTGCCTCCAGCTTTGCCACTTCCTCCTGCTGGGCCCGCCACTGCTGCAGCTACAAACACACATGCAAATACACACCATCAGCAGCTTGTCTGTTAACAGCTGTCTTGAAAGAATCACTCACAGGGAGACAACCAGCTGAGCCCCACTGCCATGGTGCCAACGTGTGGCATGAACTTTGGAAAAGGTGTCAAAACTTCCTTTCACACTTTGTGTTACCCAATGGGAGGACCCATCAAAGCATTGAATTATAAAGAAAACCTTTGTGTTTGAGCCCAAGAAACAACTTATTCTAGTGAGGAGAGTGCTGTCCATATGCAGCAACTTGGAACAGGTATACATAATTCCAAAAAGTCAATAACCTAAATGAAAGCGGCTGGGTAAGTCAGTTTAACACAGCACACCCCTCTTAGGAAGTATACACTTATCCAGGCAAGCACAGTTCTCATTGTCGCGTTAAATGCATCATGCAGGGAGAGGAGACCAACACCATTAATGTTAGGAGCTAGGTTAGCCTTTAGGCTGTTCCTTTGTTCTATGAGCCCAGGTTAGCTTAGCCATGTAAAATAGCAACAACATATCTCCAAAATATCAATTTTAATGAACAAAGAAAAGCAACTTGATGACTATGGATTTTTGTCATTATCCAATTGAGTTTTGAAGGGCCTATGAAACTAAGTGTGTTTAAACTTGTTTTAAAATATGGAAATCACCAAACATGGAGATACATTGTCCGACTACATTTACAAATAAAGTGTTCATGTGCTTGCAGAGAAAGCAATCTTCACTCACCTAGACATCTGGAACAGACGGTCTAAGCTTATCTCTCACTCACACACACACACACACACACACACACACACACACACACACACACACTCCAACATTTGCTGGGGGAGTGAGTGACAGGTTCGTTATGCAGCAGCCTCTCTATGGCGTGCTGGGTATTAAAGTGTTACATTCAGACAGATTCACAGATCTATCAGCGGAGAGCTTAGGAATCCCCGAAGGAATGAACTGCAAATTAACATGGTCTCACACACATTAGCACCAGCGGCATCATCAAGTCAATCATACTTGATGTCCGCCTGAGAAAAAGCAGCAGCTGTGTGTTTGAGAGAGGACTTTAAACAATCCAGCCTCTAATCCACGTCTGACAGTGTTGAAGCTGGAGATGCAACATGCTTTAGAAATCAAAATGTTATCTCATGCCGACATTTAGGGCTCTATTTTCTTGAAATTGGGTTTAATATGCAATTTTTTTTACCAGAAGAGCAATCCTAAGTAGTGACTGAGTAATGATGGTGACAGCATTGTGTCAATATTTGTCCTGCTACATATGTTTTCCAGTGGCCTTGCAATGTCCATTTGTCCTGCTGTACCAAGGGTTAGTATGTAATGTTCACCTGTTGGTGTTGCCTTGTGTAATATAATCTTGTGATGGTGAAAGGTCACAGTGATGATTCCTATAACTACTAGTGTTGCCCAGAGCAAAGCACCAGCCTATACCAAAACGTAATAGCACATTAGCACACATCACACAAAGTTTCAAAATCAATTTAAAAGATGCCTACTAAACTGCTTTAGTGTGCATTGTGTGCAACATTATTTTCGGCCTCAGGAAAAAGTACCTATAGTGTGTAAAACAAAGCATAAAAAGACGAGCGATTTTAACATTATGTTTGTTTAGGCTTAAAGTTGAGTAAATACTGCACAGATCTGAAATGTTTTTTCTATTCAACACAGTTTAAACACATTTTTAAATATCCATATTTCGTGGTGTCCTAGGGCCTAAAGCCTAGGGCTCCAACATAAAAGCTGACCATGCACAGTAATGACAACAGCCCTGGTTTGAGTCCAGCTGGGGGCCTTTGTTGCATATCAATCCATGTCTTTATTTCCTTCGCTACCTCAGAAAATGAAATTAAAGAAGCTTTGTTTTTGCTTTGTTTTTAAAATACGGAAAACAAGCTCACATAATTAAACCATACATCAAACTTCTTGAGAGAACCTTGAGAGATGGCGTGTGTAAACAACCTGGTGGGTGGGTCTGTAAAGCAAATATTTTGAGACATACAGACCAAAGTCTCATAAAGCAAAAGGTATACAGACTAACATGTGGCAGATCTTTTTAAAAGTTTCATAATGGAAAAGTCTAAAGTTCAATTGCAGTGGTTACCTAAGGTCACATAACAATCTGAAATGTATCTTTATAGCTTGTGAACACTGTAAGAGCCACAGTGGCTGAATGTATTTTATATGTCTTCCTTGTTTAGACAGAGATGAAAAGGCATTTTAGGGAGCACAAAGAGAATAAAATGGTCATTATGTACATTCTATGGTAATTTGTCATTGGAATCTCATTTTCTGTGAATTCAAAGGGAAATGGGACACCATCCTTTTTTACGGCTGCACACAAAGATGTCAGAATAACAAAAGAATGATAGCCTTTTTATCTGCACACTGCAGCCTGCTCAAAACCTTTGTTAATATAACTGTACAGTTATCGTGATGTCTTCTGTCTTCATCATCATAACTTTCCATTGCAGGTCATTTAATGACAAAATGAGTGAAACAAATTAGGTATGGACTTGTGCTTATCTTGAACCAATATCATCGCTGTGAATTAGAGCAGCAAAATGGAGAAAATGAGTGGTGTATTTATAAGAACAGCACCACTCCTCCATTTGTGGCACCACTCTACTGTGTGACATTAATGGCACGTGCGATTTACTGAATCTTTAAAGGGACAAGAACTAATGTCCATTAAGAGATGAGAAAAATGAAACTAAGCAATTATCTTTGTATTTCCACAGCTGGTTCAATAAGAATTTTCCTGAGGTCCATAACCGGAAGATCACTTTGCGGAGGGAAATTATATATATTCGAGCAATTAACTCCTCAGAATTGTCGCTTGAAATACTGTGTGGCCCACGCACTTTCTCAACTACTGAGAATCTACCGTGTCCACTCGACCCCCAGAGGATGAAGAGTTGTACTTGTTAGTCACTAACACTTAGTGACAGGGGAACTGCTAATACAGAGTGCCTAGAGAATACACTGATTCCTACAGGAAGGGCACACAGATCACCCCGGCATACGTTAATCTGTAACAGTGCTGTTTATATTGCAAAGTACTATGCAGGAGAGCAGGAAATGAAAAATTAGATTTTGCAATAAAAGAAAGCCTCCCATCTTATGAAAATCTTTCTTCTTTCCATTGTTGTGTCGCTTATCCTATTGGGCTACTCATCCCTTTCCCACCTGACCACGTTGCAATAATCTGTCATCCCTCCAGGCTTTATTTACTAATGTGGAGAACACAATCGCTCATCAAAGATGCCTGGGAGTGAGATGTAAGTGGGAGGCAAAATGAAAGCAAGGACAGTATAAAAGGCTTGAATGAACAGTAACACTAAGAACAATGCCAGCTACTTACAGCAGCCAGAACACTACAGAACAAACAGCTGATGATTCAAGAAGAAGAGTCTAATCACCCATTTCATTTTACTTTTTACAATACACACTTTCTACAATTATAATTCTGTATATCACATCTGGAGCTCATTTTGAAACTGAACAACCGCCATCTTTGCATGGCCATCTGTGTTTCTCTGGAAGAAGCTATGGTCTGTGTGACAGCATTGCCCTTTCCAAAACAGAAGGGTACAACCTCACTCTGAAATCAATTACCCTGGATTTCCTCCCACTGCATGTCCCTCAGAAGAGAGCTGGCAGCACACAGCCTCGCTCCCTATCACAAGGTCAGAACCAGACCAACACTGACCACAAATCGTCCAAAATATGCTCTCATCTGAACCCATGGAGGCACAGAGAAGATGAGATGTGGAGGATTATTTGCATAATCACAGCTAGAAAATATAACAAGTAAGCAATTTACTACCTTACCCGACAAGTACCATCACAGCAATCCTTTATCTTCTTAACCTGTTTCAAAAATGTTGTACTTAAACCAGTTAACATTGGTAGAAGCTGTTGCAAGGTGGTCTCTGTAAGATTAGTTTATTTAGGACCATATTCTAGACCAGTGGTTGCAAACCTTTTTTCTTTAACATACCCCCACAGCCCCATCAGATCAACTAAAGTACCCCTTCACTGGCACCAATTAAATAGATTATGAATGAATTATAAACTGAATGTTAAAACGATCAGTTAAATAAAAGTGGACAGCCTATGGTTACTTTATTTTCTTTATATAACCAAATTACAACATTATTAAGCTAATTGGACTGTTTATTCATTACCTTTAGCTAACTATTTAACTGTTAATCCATTACTTTAGGCTAACTATTTCAACTGTTTATCCATTAGGCTACTTTAGGCTAACTATTTCAACTGTTTATCCATTAGGCTACTTTTAGCTAACTAACTATTTCAACTGTTTATCCATTAGGCTACTTTTAGCTAACTAACTATTTCAACTGTTTATCCATTAGGCTACTTTTAGCTAACTATTTCAACTGTTTATGCATTACTTTTAGCTAACTATTTTTGAAGCATTTAAACATTACTTTAGCTAACTATGCAACTGTTTATCCATTACTTTTAGCCAACTATTTTAAACGTTTAACGTTAAAGGGGTTTTTATGGTTGTGCGGAGGCTCCACACAGAGCTTTCGCCGTGGCCTACGCCGTGGCCTACGCCGTGGCCTGATGTTTATACTTGTGCGCTGGTGTGTGCGTGGAGCCGGCATGTGTGTGTGTGTGGGGGGGGGTGTGTGTGTTTTAGAGCGAAGAGGAAGTGAGAGAGTGACGGCAATTAGCTCCGGAGTGAGTAGTGACTCTGGAGTCATAGTGAGAGAAACAAAGTGTCTCCCCTGTTCTTTCCGACCACGGTGGGAAATCTGGAGCAGGAAAAGTTAACCCTCTCCTTGATTTCATGTTGTTTATGGTGAAGGAGAACCAGGAAATGAGTCGGAGGAAATGCAACGCTACCAAGCCACGGCCGAGCGACGCTGTGACGCGTAGTTACATTTTTCGAGAGGTGCGTGTCAGGCTACGGCGTAGGGTCCTACGCTGTCGATTCTACGCACGAGTATAAATTAGACTTAAGTCATACATTACTTCTATGGCTAACTATACAACGAGTTAACTAGTTGATTTGTACTGTTTATTAATTACTTTTATTTAACTACATACATTGTTTATCCATACTTTTACCGATCACTACTCATTACATTTAGCTAATTATTTCAAGTGTTTAGCCATTACTTTAGCTACCTAGTTAATTTGAACTGTTGATTCATTAATGTTATTTAATTATATAAATTCTTTATCCATACTTAGCTATTACTATTTAGCTACTAATTACTTTTAGCTAACAATTTCAATTGTTTAACTATTTTATCTTTTTTTAAATAGTTGATTCTGTTTATCCATTTACTCATTATACTGTAGCTAACTATTTCAACTGTTGCTTAACTTTTAGCTATTTCAAATGTGTACGCTTATTATTTCTACTTCTCTGCTCACTTGCTAACTGGTTTTCCCAAACTCTCAATTGCAACAGGTGATGTTACAACTGACTCAGTTGGTGAGCCACACCAAAATCACCAATTATTAATTAAAATTAATACCAGTTATTTGGCTGTTTATTTTCCTCCCTAGCACAAATATGAGGATATATTCTTCAATAAAATCACACTCAATTGTTTTTGTTGAGTTGGGTTAAGTTAATTAGTTGAGCTTTCAAAGTAACCCCTGGCAACTGCAGAAATGCCCCATGGAATACAAAATACACCATGCGGAAAAAGTTAAACAACTGAGGATAAACTGCTCTTAAATGAACAATCATAAAATATAAATGTTGATACATTTAGACGTGACCTGCCAGCTGTATTGCACCAGCCTTTTACGAACACATAGTAAAATAGGAATGAAATTTAGAGTAGAGATGGAGTTGATCTCAAGAGATGTGAATGACTCACAGAGTTGGGAGAGTTGCTTGGGTCAGAGGTAGAAGCTGCAGAAAACAAAGCGTTAAAGAAGCAGATGCAACGGGAGGAGAATCCATCTTGTCTCACCGCTGTGTCGCTGTGCTGGGATGATAAAGGCAGTGGAAAGAAAGATTGGATGCAAACAGGCATCCATCTGAGCCTCCACACAAACTCAAATATGTGCACATGCACTGCATAAACAAAAATCCTGGATGTGGAAAAGTCATGGGAATGAAAATGCCTGGTTGATTTTATTTTTCATATTGCTTCAGAGACCCATAAAAACAAAACTCAGAAATGTGTTTGCTAGTCAGAGGCGTGTAGTTTATGTTCTGCTGCAGATTTACCTATACTGAAAGTCAAAGGCCCTTGTTGTTCAAATAATACAGTAACAATGAGCTTGAATGTACATACTGCTGTCTTGAATTACATATTACAGCATTTTAAAAACCTGTGATGTCTTTTCTCCCCAATACATCTTTATTACGCCAGTCGTTGCAGCTGTATAGCTCGATTTTGACAGAACTGAATGTGAAGTGTTCATTGCCCTTGAATTTGCTTCTTCACTTTCACATTAAATGATAGAGCACAGCGAAGGTGAAAACAGTCCATTTAAATGTAACTATCAGTTGCATAATAAAAGCAAGTTAGAAAAAAAAACTTCCTGTCCAGCATGATGAATTATGTTATTCAAAGTGAAAGAATCTGCAAGCTGTTGATTATTAGAAAGTGTCAGAGCATTTGAATTCCAAGAGTTATAACCTGCAGCAGCACAAGTTAAAGTAGACTTTCACTGTGGAAAACACACTACATTTTATGATGTTCATAATAACTTATGGCAACATGGAAATCATACATTAATATCATCTTTTAAGACAGGGGTTACTGGCCAAGCTGTTCTCTCTTTGTGAAACCGTTTGAACATTCACTCTCTTCTCCCTTGAGCCTAGCATACAGCTCTACATGTTTAGTAATGCCACTTGAGATTGCACATACTTGAGTACGGCACATGTCTCCTTGAAGATGAGGCAGGAGGATTCATATGAAAAAAATAAAATCAATTGTCATCCTCTTTTGAAACTGTCTTCCAATCCAACCTTTGTTTTAGGTTTAGAGAGAAATTTTGGTGCCAGGCATCAGGCATGCTGTGGTAAATCAGAGTGCTGTTGGTGTTTACAAGTTGCACAGTAAGGCGCAGCTTGTGAAATAAAGGAACAATTTTGCAGGCCTGCTAGAATATTAAATGATAACAAAAAAACAAGACAGGGTGGAAATCTAAATGGGTCTAAAATGTACTGTAAGTGTGACACAGATGCGAAAAATCAACTATTGCACAAGACAAGTGGTACAGGGAGGGGAGTGACCCCGATGACTGGCATGTTGTGTTCCTATGTCTAAACGTGGGGACCTCAGAGAATTACGCTTGTTGGTTTGTTAGTTCACGACATACCCAACTTGACCCGCCATGAACGTTCTTCCCATACAGTGGGATATGTGGTTAATGGGATGGTATCCCCGCAGAGTAGTATTACATGTCCACAATAAACTAAATCAGGGGACCTTTGGGGTTGAAAAAACACTGAAAAGAGAGGGGTTAGTAATTAATGCAAAAGGGGTGAACACATCCACAGGTCTCAAGGAAGCAAGCATAAAACCTTGTTCCTGCAAACAGTGCAAAAAACTAAACCATTGTGCTTCCCCCTGTTTGGTGATATGTCCTAGACTCAGTGGTGATGGCCCACAAAAACCATACCTCAGTATTTTAGTGACTCTTGTTATCTAATCAGACACAAGACATCAGCACAGGCGAAGCAAATTCAATTTGTCCAGCACTGCATCAACAAAACATGGATTTGTTCACATGAGTAACTTGTTTGTTGTGTGAATGTGAACTAGTACTCCTCAGAGATAGCAACATCATGTTTGCAAGACCATCCTTATTAGCTTGTTTACATTCACAGCCCATCCCAAGTGGCAGCTAAAGCGAGAGATGCTGTCAGGCAGCCTGGTGTAATATGCAGTCTTGTCAGCAGATATACTGTACACAAGAAGGCAGTCAGACACTACTGTCTGCCTGTTCCCTCACAACTATCACATCTACACATGTAATCGTTGGAAAAGGATAGAGGAAAGGATATAAGGATGTTAAATATATACTAGAAACCAGCTGAGTTATGTCCACTCCAACAGTAGATGTGAGTGAGTGTGCCTTATAAATAAGAATGGTAGAGAAATAGACAACAGACAGCTCATACTGGGTAAGCTGCAGCTCATACTGGGTAAGCTGCAGAAGTATACTATTAAAGTTATAAATCCACATGCTGTAGGGATTACAAATGGATTGCAGGCACAAAACTGTAGCATACTTACTAACATAAAAAGTGCTGTCTAATAAAGTTGGAAATGTTCTTGAAATGTGACAGCTCCTGGTGTTAAGGTATACCAGACACTAACCTTCTCTCTGAGATCCGAGCAGATGTCCTGCTGGTGCTGGCGGCCTCTGTGGAGCTCCAGCTCCTCCTGGTGGGCATGTCTCGCCTCCTGCAGGGTGACCAGGGCTCTGGCCAGCAGCTCTTCCTGGTCCCGCTGACACTGCTGGGTCACCACTCCTAGCTGTGCCTGGGTGAAGCGCTGCCAGTCCCACACACGTTCATGCTCCATCTGGAAGAACAACATGCATGCAACTGTATTAGTTATTCTTATAAGCACTGACAACCATCACCTAAGACAAAAATTGAAAGATGAATATAAAGAAAACGGTGTGCAAGATCTAAGTACTGCGGCCCAAAGGGCAACACTGCTGTATTATACATAGTTGTGCAAAATTTATCACACACAAACAGAAATCCACAAACACCCCTACATGTTATACTGTCCATAATAATGGCAGCAGGACCATAGGGAAAACTCTGTGTCAGATCTGGCTATGCTGGTGTAAAATGCTCCCTCTCTCCTGGCTGTGAAACGTCCTGAAGGAAAACGGTTCCTTTCTGTGTGAGGGCTGCTTGTAGCTATTCATCATTGTGTCAGCACTCACAGAGGCTGCATCACTTGGCTGCTTCATTGGAACAGAGGGAATGATATTCATCTATGGGCTAATAGCGGCTTACTGACGGTGGGAAGGCATTAGACGGCTGACTGGTTTTATTGAAAATGAGTGAGCTGACAGACCTGCCAACGGAACAGAAGTGCCAGAGGCATTCAAGCAAATCCTGTTTATTAATGCGCAACTTTAGAACCTGGAATCTGCCCTTAGTTCTTAACTTTTTATGGTCCTCTACTTCACTACCCTTGCCTTCCTTGTGTTGTTGTGAGTGAGCATGAACACAGTATGTGCACTTTAGCCAAAAAATCTGATACAGTATGTATGTGTAACCATCCACCGCACTATGTCTGCAGTGCACACTTAAAGTGGCACAACATTTAGTTTTGCTGCTGCATCCACATTCCCTCTGCAGAGTGCTGTCTCCTTGAGGGCTCAGTCACACAAAGAAGGAAATAAACGTGGCTGCCCAGATACACTCAGAAAGAAGTATAAATTATTTCCACTATAGCCATAGAAACATTATGAGGGCATTACTGTGAAATAGCCTCTTACTTTTTATGAGAGAACATCAAAGAGTAAGTCATAATAGACAACAAAGAGCCCCATCCAGCAGAGGGAGATGTCCTCTCTAAGCTAGCTGAAGTACCAGCATCTGATATTGAAACTGAGAGACAAGTTCAACTTAAGGTCAGCAAAAGGAACACAGAAACTATGTCCACATACTTCTACATACAGTATAAAGAGGCTTTTTGCTGAGATAGTGATATGTAATTGGATGCAGTAGCAGGTCAGAAAAACTGCCGTAAGAATGTATTTTGTTCATTTGATTAAGAGAGAAAAGTAAGTAAATGTCACAAATGTAACTCTCTAAACCGCCTGCTTCTGCTCAATTTCCCTTTGAATATTTCTCTGCCAGATCAAAAAAAGAAACTGAAATGACAATCTCACAAAAGCCATATCAAGCATAAAGTAAAACCCCTAAAAACAATCTCTCAAACTATTCTTCTCAAGCTTACCTGCCAAAATGGGAGAATGTTCCAAAACAGCAGATACCGCAAGCAATTGAAGAGAATATGGGAGCTGATTTATCACCAAGGCTCTTACATTGTTAAACTGCACAAACCCTTTAACTGTGGTAATATGTCACACCTGCTATAAAACAGAGCTGCTGTATCTTGCATTAGAATTTAAAGAGGACGAAAGAAGCAACCGAAAATAATGCTATCATCCTGAAATGATTGCACATAGATAGGACTAAATGGCAGGTAAGCAAAAATATTAATGCTCAAACTGGAGCAGCCTTCAACACTGATGTAAAAAAAACAACATAATAAAAGCTTAGAGCTAAGACTCTGTTGTAACAATGTAATTAAAATGCTAACTATAGAATTTCCAATCGACCCATATGTTTACAAGAGCAATGGGAATTATTTTTCCCACAACAAATACAAGGGAAATATCTGCCCAAAGCAGACTGCTGCTAAAAGACAGGATTCTTTTTTCAATTAATTTCTAATGGAGCCAGACATGTACAGGCTCAACTAGCTTCAACTGGGAGACCATCCTTTGAACTTACTAAAGATTCTAATCAATGTCATACATGTTCACTTAAGATACTGAAAATGCTAAGAAAGCCTTTAACACTGACATCAGAATAGCATATTTATGCACTTAATCAGTGGGGTTTCAGCAATTCAATCTGTAGTTCACACTGATTACCCACTGTACGCAAGCCACCTTAATTATGACTAATAGCTGAATTAGGTGGAGTTAGCACCACAGCAACTGTGGGTCTGTTGAGAAAGACTGTTGAGAAACACATCTCTCCTTCTTGCAGCCCCCCCCCCCTCCCCCCACAAACCATCAACCCACCCATAAAAAAAGACTGAACGATTACAGCTAAATGCAGCACCCAGCTGGAACTGATATGAGGACAGGTCTCTTGGTGCGGGTAAGGGAGGAGAGCGCGGCTGGCGGTTGTCATGGTGATGCTTGACAGTGGCGCGAGCAAGTTGGCCACAGTGGGTGACATGGCACATCCTGCAGCGTGCTGAGCGGCGTATTGTCCAGGCTTATCTGGGTGTCTCTCTGCTCAGTTCAGGCTACTGAGCTACATTGATCAGGGAGCCTGGGACTCACACTGCAGGGATGCTTCAGACTGGGGAAGGGACTTACATTTTTAGATGGGTGTGAGTAGAAGTGCATCAATATCTATGTCTATCAATGTGGGCATGCGCGCGCGCGCGTGTGTGTGTGTGTGTACGTGTGCGTGTGTGCGTGTGCGAGAGAGTGTGTTTTGCATGCAGTACAGTCATGGAGAAAAACTGCTCAGTGGTCAGCAGATCAGACTGTGGTTGTTTAAGGTGTGAATGTAACTTTGTGAAAAAACTGAAAAAGAGAACATTTCCCCAAATAAACAATTATTTTCCTTACCAATACCTCTTCCTAATACATTTGTGAGCCTAAAACCAAAACATATTTGGCTCTTCCTTGAAACATAACTTACCCAGTTATAATTATTTGATTATCAAAAGTGTTGCTGATGAATGAATCTATCAGCAACTATCAGTATTTGTATATGAGTGTGTGTGTGTGTGTGTGTGTGTGTGTGTGTGTGTGTGTGTGTGTGTGTGTGTGTGTGTGTGTGTGTGTGTGTGTGTGTGTGTGTGTGTGTGTGTGTGTTCAGGTGGCTGAAGTGTGAATGCACAGTACACAGCACTGCATGTACAATGTTCAAGGCCAAGACAGACCAGTGTGTGCATGCATGTGTATATTACTGTACATGCATCAAATCTTCTCTATTTTAATATGCAACTAAATCAATTTTCTTTTTCTTCAACAGGTTTCGCCAAAGTACTGACCAGCTCTTGTCTAGTTGTCTCAGGGAAGAGTCTTTGCAGCATGTCCATGCAGAGTGCTCTGTGGTTGGGTATGTCATGAGTGTACTGAGACAAAGTGAACTGGAAGCATTGGTGGTCATCTGCACACCAGCCACAGAACCTGAAACAGATTCCAGCCCAGAAAAGATCTATTATCATCAAGGAAAATAAATAATGACACTATGTTCATCTTCATTTGTTTCACTTCATTTCCAAAGCGTACATATTAATAAATTGCATCCTACTCATAGAAGCAAACACTGTGATATAGCAGTCATATGGAATATTGGGAGACATTGATATAATCAACCTCCTTGTGAGAAAGACTTGTCTTTTTCCAACAGCTTGCTTCTGGGGACTGAAGTGACTGTGCTTCTTTCATCTTGATCTGCCCAGCTCCACTTGAGCTCTGCCTATACCTGTATTAATCTTTAAAAGCCTGATACTATCAAGGCTGAGCAAGATATTGAAGCGAGTGTCGCCATACACATATTCCATATTAGCTGCAAAATTGCTAGAATTTTCTCATTCAATTGACATGTTAGCACTTAGAATTATAAAAAAAAAAGCAAAGCTTAATTTTCAGTTGTCCTTAGGCCTACCTATTGGTTCTCTGCAGTTGATCTTGCAGACTTTGCAGCCTGCTCTGGTACCATTCTGACAGGGAGTGGAAGGCCTGGATCAGGGAGGCCTTCAGCTCTGGGTAAGGGCAGTCTGAATCCAAAACCACCTCTGGAATGTATTCTACGTTTACCAGATTATCTGAAGTACTCATAAGATATTTCTGCGGATGACAATATAACCATCTTTGAGATATATTGAACTGTTTAGACGATGATGAACGATTTGCTTTGGAGACACACTGTAGCAATCACTAAATTCAAGTGTAAGCTATAATGCAGACTGGAAATTGGTGATTTGCTGAAGGAGGAGATCTAGAACCAGCAGTGAGAAACTTACCTCTAAGCCAAGGCCAACGATCTCCTCCTCCAAGGCCAGGTACTCTGCATGAAGTTTTGCAGTTATGTCATCTTGCTGGTCCTTCACAAAGTTTATCTGGTGATTCACGGATAACAAAAACATACAGTTTCTTTCCTATCATTAAGCTATGTCTGCTTAAATCAACAGTACTGGTTGAACTGAGAAAGAAATAAGCGGAGAAATCAGGCCAATTACAAAAGCTGGTCAGTCTGACGTGGTGTTGCCTGAGCTCATTACTATTCATGAGCTAACCCAGTTGCGCTGGGTAAAGGATGCTGATAGCTAGGCTCTCATTGGCTAGCTGTTAGCCAATCAGAGTCAAGCAGCTTAGCTTGTTGAATATGAATGAGAACTGGCACAAATCGAGCTGAGTCTTCCTGCAGGCTTTCTATATAGAATGGCTTAAAACAAGGTAACCAAGGCATTTTTTCCACAAAACAAGTTACAGAGTCCATGGTAGACCTTCAGACATTACCACAAAGTAATGAAATACGTGTAGCAGGGCACCTTTAACAAAGTGCCTTTTTTATTCAGACTCTTTGGTTTATTTAAAACACTCGGGATGGAAGTGTTATTATATGGCACCTGAAAAGGATCTCTCTCTGATTTGTTGTAAGTCAGAGAGTGAAGTAACCATACCGTGGTAAAATAAGAAATAGAAAAAACTGAAAAAAGGGTAAGACAAAAAGCTGAGGCATCTTGTGTGTGTGTGTGTGTGTGTGCGCGTGTGTGCCTGTGTGTGTGTGTGTGTGTGTGTGTGTGTGTGTGTGTGTGTGTGTGTGTGTGTGTGTGTGTGTGTGTGTGTGTGTGTGTGTGTGTGTGTGTCTCTGTGTGTGTGCATGTGTGTGTGTGAGCGGGGGATTGTCCTATTGTGCCCATGCAATCAGGTAGGGGCTGTGGGCCAGCAAGAGTAGAGGGGGTCATGGGAAAGAAACAAGCATGAGTGAGCTACACAGAGGAGACAAAATGGCTGGCAGACGGTTCATTCCAAGTATAGTCTGTCTTTAAAGACCGCTGCTTACTCCTTAATCTCTCCATTCATCTCGAGAGCTTCAAAAAAGCCTCTGAGAATCAAAGGCAGACTTGGTGACTTAGGGACTGTGTGGATATCTAACAAACAAGAGATTCATGGACAGTGAATACGACTCTGTGTGCAAGCTGAGATCATTGTGTGAACAAACAGGAGAGTTTAAACTTCTGTTGGATGTGCAGGACAGACTGTTTTGGTACCTGCAGAGAGTGAGTGCTGCCAAGATTCATCGTTGAGGGCTTTGAGTGTACTAACAGGATAAAATACTCCACATGAGCTGTAAAATGCAAGTATTCTCAAAAGCTGTAACATTTTATTTATTTGAACCGGGTGCAACACTTTCTGCTAGCTTTCTACAAATATTGCTCTTTTATCAAAGTCACTGTAGACATTCCAGACATGTCTTTATTTGTTATAACACAGATACCTGTTGTATTACTTGTTCCCAGTTTGATCGATGGGCAGTGAGCTTCTGGTGTTGTACTTCACTCAGTCTGAAGCACAGGTCCTCCTTGAGCTGATGAACAGGCTCCACCGTTGCTATCCTGAATGCCTCCCGCTCCCTCTTTAGGAGCAGCCCTATACCCCCAAAACAAAGGAGGACACATATTGGTATAATACTTTTAAACAGCAGAGACTAATGGAGATACAGTCACTAATACTTTATTTAAAAATGGTTAGTCTTGTTTACCATATTCTTGAAGTGAGAAGATGGCAGTATCTGTTCTATCATTTGGTCTGATCTGCTCTAGAAAATCATGGATGTCATTCTCAGCCTTCTCCCTGTTTCATGAGAGAACGAGAAAGCTGTGTTAAATTACACCACCACATTAGTTAATTTAGCCAACAATTAACATTAACATTATTCAACATTACATAACTTGCAAAGCCAACAAGACGATGCCATTTGGTTTAAAGGTCCCATGGCATGAAAATTTCACTTTATGAGGCTTTTCAACGTTAATATGAGTTCCCCTAGCCTGCCTATGGTCCCCCAGTGGCTAGAAATGGTAATAGGTGTAAACCGAGCCCTGGGTATCCTGCTCTGCCTTTGAGAAAATTAAAGCTCAGATAGGCTAATCTGGAATCTCCCCCTTATGAGGTCATAAGGGGGAAGGTTACCTCCCCTTTCTCTGCTTTGCCCGCTCAGAGAATTTGGAAATAGAGAGACATCATGGCTTTCAAACAAGCAAAGCTGCCATACTTTGCTTGTTTGCAAGCCATGATGTCTCTCTCTGAACTTGGTTGGTCAAGGCCACCCCCCCCCCCCCTCCTCAATAGCATTTAAAGCTACATACACAGAAATGGCACGTCCTAAGGAAAGCTCATTGTAGGACTGGCTCTAGTGGCTGTAATTCTGCACCAAGGCTGAATTTTAGGAATGAGACTTCAGATACAGTATTAGGGGGACACTAAGGCCTATATAAAAGCATCCAAAAAGCAGCATGTCATAGGACCTTTAAATGTTTGCTGGGGGGAAAAGGGGACAAAAGACAAAACAAACGTTTAATTCTGGGGCACATCCATACCTAATGTTAACTAGGAATATTGCTAAGCTAACATTAGCTACCAAGATTTTGATTTCTCCTGAGCAAATTAGCCTACAATACCTACTATAACAACAGCAACAATTTTACACAATAATACAGCTTTGAGTTGATCTCCTCATTGAATACTTAAAACCAGTGGTGGAAGAAGTACAAGTAAAAGTTGTTAAGTATTAGCATTAAAATATACTTAAGTACCAAAATTAAAAGCACTCATTATGCAAATTGTCCCATTACAGAATAATATTTATATCAATAGATTAAAATGATTGATGCATTAACGTGTGAACATCACTGTAATGTTGCAGCTGATAAAGGTGGGGCTAATTTTAACACCTTGATTCACTGGTTGGTAGTATATTTTGTATCAATAATCTGAATCTGCGAACTAACTAGTGACTAAACATGTGAGATAAATAAAAGTAGGAGTATACAGTAGCATTAAATTGAATAACACAAATAAAGTACACTAGTACTTTATTTGTGTCCTCAAAACAGTGCTTAAGTACAGTACTTAAATACACGTATTTAGTTACTTTAGACCACTGCCTACTACTGCCATGATTGGTTTTAAGAGATTTTGAAAAAAGGAAGTAACCATAGAGATATACTTGCCTGTTTTACCATTTGACAAGGTGGCTTTTGAATCCCATGGTATTTTAACTAGATATATGGTTAGAGAGTTGCAAGCAGTGGCACATCTTTATGACTAGGCTCATTACTGAGACTCATGCTTGTGTACATCATTAACCTTGGGTGGCTCAGACACAGTCATTACGCAGCCAAACAAGCTGCACCCCAGAGCTAGCGCTGCCCTTCTCACTTCACAAAGCATGACACCGCTGGGGCCCCACACTTCTGCCTCAGCTCACGAGGGAGTGTTTCTCCACTCAGTACACTCCTCTGTCCCCACGCTGCTCAAAAACCCTCCACTTCTCCCTGTTTCTCACCCTTTAATTCAATGTCATCATCACTGCATGAATCAGCTTAAATCTTCCTCCTCTTCTCTTCTTGTTTTCTCCCTCATACATTTTTCTCTTTGGGCTTACTTTTGTCCCCCCCCCCCCTTCCTCTTTACAGCCTATTTTTTCATGCAGGGTCCTGTCTGGGCTCAATGGAGCTTAAGTAGAATGGTTGCGTGGTGTAATAGCAGATCCAGAAAACTGCAGCAGATAATGACAGGGAGTAATAGGGGGCTCTTACTCAGCTTTTTGCAGCCTGGGGCACACTCTGCTCCACACCTGTCTGTGCTGCCGTAATATGGAGGTCTCCTTGGTTGCCTTGGCTGCGCAACGAGTTTTCTGAACCTATAAGACATGGGTTATGAACACTGGAACTAGAATAAGCACTGAAAAAACAAATAGCCATGTTTTCTTTTAAATACACTTTAGCCATGACATGTATTTCCTCCTACAAATAATTAACTTCACCTGGACAAACCTGGATCTGGATTGCTTTCATGCATCAATTATCTGGACCATTTTATAACATCGGAAAAGCATAAGAATCATGATGGTGAGAGGACGGCAAAATATAAAATAGGTGATCCTATTTGTATTCGATAATCAAGAATAAGTTCCCTTCCTCTCTGCACATCAGGGATGTTATTATACAGGCATTTTCTTTAGCATTTATTAGCATTATTGTGTCTGTGAGAGGCTCATGAACTTAGGTAATTCAACCGAAACAGTATCACTGCCAAAAGCATGAAAGCAAAATAAACAGCAGCAAATTAAAAATAATCAAGTAGAAACATGCATGACACGCATGAGGCATGTTGTTAGGAGAAAAGGGGGAGGTGGAAGTCTTAATCTACTCTCATTTGTTTTGCTTTTTTATCATGAAAGAACAAGGCCCTCCTTCAGAGCGCTCTCCATGCAGCAATTCATTGTCTTCTATCAGTGTTTTTATACACAGGCCACTGGCTCAGATAATTGTACAAAAGAATATCTCACATAACTAATATGCGAGTGCAATCTATTTCATATTAATAGGAAATCAAAAAAGGAGTTAGGGTGGTGATTTGTGACTGTCGATCTGTGTGTCAAGTTGCTGCTGCTGTTGTTGCAAAAGAAAATCTGAAACTTGTGCTGCTCTGAATGAAAAAGGCCAAATTGAGGTCATCCCATGCCTTCTCCAGGCCAGGTGATTTTAATTTCCATTGGCTGTCTAATAAGCTCAGCTGGACTACATAAACTGTGCAAAGAGCTAAACAGACATCAGCTGATTTCTAGTCTCTAACAAAACAAATCCATTAATATCCACCCTTATCGATCTAATATTTTCTATTAAACCACAGAGTGTCAGTCAGACTCCCATTCACATTTTAGCAAGAAAAAAAAGGTCCAGCATTCTAGTGGGCATTACGTTTTTTAAATAATTTGTATCAAAATGATTTTGAAAAAAATCTATGCATCATCATATATTTGCCCCTGCACTTTGTAATGCACATTTTCATGCATATGAGACCATTTTATATCTCATTTTATGTCATCTCTTTATCCAGACCTTGCAGATTTAGTCTGATTTTGATGCCTTTTTGATATCTCTTCTTATCAATCAATCACAACCTTGACACTGATAAACAAAATGTGTGGTAATTTCAAAATCCCTGACATAACACTTCAGGGCTCCCAAATTGAAAATGCGGAGTTGAAAGTCAAAAATACATTTTTATAGCAACAACTTATGGTGCTCCTGTGCTAGTCAGAAGACCATAATACAACAAAAAAAATAATGTATGTATACAGTTTACTATGAGATATTGTATGAATGCATGACTCTCCCTCTGTGGTACCACTGTGGACTGTATTTTATATTTTCTTTCACTTTCTCCCTTTTTCACAGAAGACATTTTCACCTGTCATAGAAAAGCACAGGTGTTGTCTGTTAAATACCAGTAAAAAGAAAAGCACGTGTTACTGAAGACATTACCAATGGCTATATTCTATTGTTCACTCTTCTACTACTCATTGCATTGTGGGATGGTAGCAGACAGTAGTGTGCCTACTATAGACACTGCGTTTTTGTTCCATGGTGGGAATTTGTTACTCAGAATTTGCACACTAAAATAAAATGGCGGAGGGTAAATATAATGCACTAAATAGCAAATAAGGAGTGATTTCACTCACAGAACCAGGACCCTGAAACTGGAGCATTTAATTTCATTTTTTATAACAGTGCTTTTCCTATTGTGACATGTCAAAATGCATTCCATGGAAAAGGCCCATTGTATCTCTATGAAAAGGTGGAATTAAGAGAATTGGTGGTGATGGTGGTGGTGGTGGTGGTGGGGTGGGGGGTATGTATTTGTACAGTGCTGCTGTGGAAAAAAAATCTTATCAAGAGGCAACACTTTTAATGTTTTAGTAACTACTAATGCTGTTGGTCCCTTCCTGCAGAGCAAAAAATGATCCCATGCTTGAGGCATGATATATCCTCTGTCACATCACCAACGTGAGATGCTCAGAAAGCCTGCCTTTCAGCAGGGCGAACAAATGTGAACATAGCTGGTCTTATCTAGGTTATGCAGAGCGCTGGGTTGGAAGGAGCCACCGGCAACCGTAATGCTAAAAGGCTTCTGCCACAGTTTACCAATTAAAATACCGCAGGTCTAACAGCCTTATCTCCATTGCCCCTAGCATTAACTTTTTGCTCTTCTAAGAGCCGGACGACTATGAACAAACCATTTTATATAAACCCTGGGCAGCCAAATGAATATTCATGAAACTGGCAATGCTATTGAGTATGACAGTGACATTACTGCTTTGTTTCATGTTGTTGGAGCAACTGTAAAGGTTATGCAATGCCTGTTTTCATGTGGAAGGAAATCCCTTTACAGTATGTGGTGTGTAAGAGAGAGGAAAGAAAAGTATACAAACAAAGAAATGACACTATTTACAATTATCTGAGACATGCTGTTTTATCACCTCACATTAAAATCATGTTATTGTCAGTTCAAATTCTTTCTGTGGCGGGTAATAAGGACTGTTTGCTCTCTGGAAAAAAAACATTTTCTATCATTGTGTTGTTGCACATTAGTCTTCATTTGTAGTTCAATCACCATGTTATTAAATGTAACAGGAATGGATTTTATAATAACATTGCTGTAAGCCCAGGCACAATATTGATAACAACCGAACTTTACCTTTAATCCAATTAGATCAGACTCCAGGCGTTTGGCATCAACAATGGCTTGTAGTCTTTTGTATTCAGCCGGTTTGTACTTTGAGCTGCCAAGACCATTTTTCATCCGCACTGTCAGTTTTTCTGCATGGATGAAAGCAAATGATATGGTTGAATTAGGGTTATTGGAGTTGTTGAAAATCTCATCACTTTTAATGTCTGAAGTAAAGTCCTTATGCTAACTTTAGCAAAGCAAGAAATAGAGGTAAAGACAAAGGAACAGCACCAGTTGAGCGCTGATGGATTGTATGGGTAATCCCTACAATCCTGCATAAGGGTAGGGGGGTAGCAGAGATCAAACTAACTGTGTCAGACAGTTTTTTTGAGTAGTTCAGCTGTGACTCAAAGAGGCAGGTGAATAAACACAAGCAATGCTGCCTCTGACAAAAGCATCAAAGACTTGACAGTACCTGGAGAATTCAACATGGGGACTTGAGGTCAAATCTGTTCAACAGATGAATGGGCCACTATGTCACAAGTCAGCAACATTTCAGACCCGGTTTCTGCTGACTTACCCACATCTTCTGCTCTGTAGTTTGTAATGAACATATGCAGATCCCTTCCACTCATCACTGCTGAGCTCAATTTGTATGCACTACAGTGCCTGCAAAAAGAAGACATCAATCATTAAATGTGAAAAATACAGAGGTTGTGCAAAAAAAAAAAGAAATTCGATAAAAAGACATTTCACCTGCACAGGTGCCTGGCTTTACTGGGGTTATTCAAATGATTAACAGGAGACCACAAGCCAAAAGCAATAAAGCCCATCAAAAACCAAACGTGCTCGAAAACCAGTGGAGTCTCACAAGTTTTAGTGTTTTGGAGGGGAGAAACGGTGCACCCGGGGTAATCAGTTATGCCGCTGGAACATCTTTATGTCTTTGTTTTTCTGGCCACACAGTCATTGTATCAGTTAAATGTACAATGTGTAAAGGGTTGGTGTGAAGTATGCAGGTGTGGATTTAATCTATGAGTGAAATGAAAACGCTCTGTTCTGGATCCACTAAAGACTTACTATTTCTTTCTCAGATCTCCAGCAGACATAAAGGCCTATTTTTTTTTAAATACATGGCTAGTTTATTATTCTCCATATATTAACATAAAATGACAAGCTATGGTAATAATGCATGACATAATAGCAGCCACACATTAGCTATTGATTTTGTCAAGATAGCTCCATACTGAAAGGGACACACATGTAGCACTAGGAAAAATGCCGCAAATTCCTTGGTTCCAGCTTTTCAAAAGTCAAACAACTAAACTCAATTCAATTAACAGAAATGGTGATAGTCGTTTTCAGTTTCTCAATTAAGAAGAAATGATCTAGCTATGATAATAGTTAGTTGCAGCTCTACTATAGTTCAACAAAAATACTGGGGCACACAGACTTTTACACCCACTTACAAAAAGGTAGAGCTGGAGAGGTGTCACGGAGGAGCAGTTGTTTCATTATCTTGTCTGTTAGCAAACGCTATTAAGGTCTACAGTGCAGTCGAAGTCAGACAAATGGAAATATGACAAACATTGTGAACAGAAACACAGTTTTACAGAGCCTCGTAAAATAACTAAATCCAACACACACGACTAGTATCAAGTCTCTGCTATGAGAGTAAAACGAACATTTAACCCACTGAAACCTAGCTTACCTTGTGCTATCCCTCTCTGTACAGTGTATAGATTGACAAAAAATTGTAACCAAGGAAACTATCATCTCTACTGTCATTGGTTAATTCAACACTGCGAACCTCCTATGGAACGCCCCCTGCTCCCATTGCGACCAATCAGGAGTGCGCACTGCTTTCCCACATTCCCACTGACGTCATGCACGCTCGCATTGCCTTGGACTGCTGGTGGAAGTAGGGAGCAGCGGAAGGGTCGATCGTCTTCTTCTTACAGACTATGGAGGCGCATTTGACTCTTCCACATGCATGGGACTAAACTAAGGGAGTTTACCGATCAAGTTACATGTTCCAATGTAGATCCGTGCCGGCAGAGGAACAACAGTTCTCCCAAGGTATGGCTTTTTCCGCTCTTTTACTAACTGCAGAATAATTGGGGGAAAACATAGGGGAAAAAATCCCATCATCTGTGCGCAAGGCAGGAGGTTATGGACTGCAAACGTTACTTGAACTCAAAAAGTCTTGAATCAACTGTCTAAAGAAAGTGTTAGCTTTTGTTGTATGTGGCACAAGACAAACTTCTTTAGGCTTCTTCACAGCGGGAGAGAGTCTAATACTACGCTAATCTTGATCTTGTGACCGAGTCATCGCCAACAACGCACACCTTTGATGGACCTCTCGCTGCCCTCGGCTTTAGTTTTCCGTTACAAAAAAAACCTCACTTTTCTATTATATTGCCCTTGGAAGCTGGTTGTTAAGCGGTGAAGGAAAAGGCAGGTGAGCTTAGAGTGTGGGAATCTCTGGAATGCGAGGTCGGTGAGGGGCGGAGATTCCGACTCTCTGCTCCTACAAGATAAGCTTACCTTTACGTTCACTCGCTACATTCAAAGTAGCTACGCCATATTTAATTACCCTAATCTGCATTTTAAGCAGGGGCGTCCCTTTTAACGTGTACCGAGACAGTGCGGTCTTAATGCTATGCATTGTGCAAGAATACCATACCTTTTAGGACAAGATAGACTCACCTTTATTGACCCGGAAGCTCAATAAAGAAATAGTCAAATTACCCAAATGCGTTTAAGTGCAGCATTCTTTTAGCCTGGTGAATTAGCTAGGTAGTCTAACTCACTCAGGATTTATACACTTAGAATAGGCACATGTAGGCTATATTACCATCCATGTTCCACTTTGGCTTAAAAAGTAGGTGTGATATTAAATGCACAATAGTATACATGCCTCACATACAACCTAAAGTCCTTTGCTTGAGTCTTCAACTCATATGCTATTAACCCAGTACTTGTCTGGGAATAGATCATTTGCCTTTGTGTCATGTTTGTCTGGCTAAACCTGAAAAGAAGAAGAAGTATTGAAGAAGCAGTTATTAATTTTGTTATGATGGCTGTTCAAGAAAGGTCAAGTCTCATACCCCTATTAGGCCTTTCACATGAAAGATGCTGGGAGCAGTCCTTCCAGCCTCCCCTGTGGCCATCCAGGTGTGGAAAGGTTTATCTGCCTGCATTTCACTGCCATAGTGCAAGATGGAAGTGCAAATGGCAAATGAGATCATATGTGAACTTTCTCTCACACTCAGTCAATTTCACACACACACACACACACATGATGCACACATACACAGCGCAGAGGAATCGCTAGGTTGCTCCCCTCGTGATTCACATTATCACACAAGACACACACTGCTCCACAGCTGACATGGTTTACTGTGGACTTGAAATAACAGCGGGGCGTTGGTATGAAGAGTCCGATTCTCCTTCTGTTTTTTTAGTAGTTTCTGCGTGTACTCTAAGCAGTGTCACTGTGTTTGGCACAAGCTAGGAGGTTTTAGCAGGTCAGACATTCAGCCAACCTGTTGTCCGTTTCATTTGTCATACTTCAGGTTGTTTATCACTCTCGTTGTACAAGATTCCTCATATACTTTCTGTATTGGTTATGTGGGTGGTAGTAGATGTAAGAAAAAAACTTTTTTGCACAAAGAACAACCTTGTGCCCCAGTAGACAAAAAACACAACCGTTGCAGAAGGCCTTTTGTGTGTTGGTGTGATTGTTTGAACCAGTCTTCATGGTGAGTTCTTTTTAATCGGACCTGACAACAGTTTAGCAGGCCTCTCCTCCTTGTACTTTTTTCACTAATTCTGTTCTGACATCAAGGCTTAAGCGCTCACTCCTATGTTGGCCTACACGTTTTTTTTTTTACTTGCTACAATCATAAAGTATTTCTACTGTTCATGTTTATGTTACACTAGAAATCGTTTAAAGGATAATTTGAGAGTTGCCATAATTATTCCGATTTGTTCAAAAGTGGATTTGTGTTTTAGTAGTGTTGTTCTTTGCGTGTGTGTGTGTGTGTGTGTGTGTGTGTGTGTGTGTGTGTGTGTGTGTGTGTGTGTGTGTGTGTGTGGGGGGGGGGCTCTCAGCTACTATTGCGTGGTTCCAAAGTGGGATTATAATAATAGTTAGTAGTAGCAAGTTTTCATCAAATCCCACCCCACATACTGCAACTTCTTTCCATCCCACATTTGCATGGTGTGGTCTAAAGAGTTTCTCTACTGCCTCCCTTCAGAACAAACCACATGCAGTAGAGTAGGGAATTTCCATTCCAAAAAATCTGTCTTTGTTCTATCAATCGGGAGACTTAAAACAGAGAGCAAACCAATTATTACTATAAAACATGTTTTCAATATCTATAATATATTGTGAAGATTCAACACCATATTAATGGATTCCAAGTTTCCTTTTTAATCATGAATTTGCAACAAAGCACACTCTTAAATGGGGGGTGCTTATCATATGTAAAAAAATCAAACAAATTAGAGAGAGAGAGAGGGAGAGATACTTTATTTAGGGAATTTCACATATCACAGCAGCAGTACATGTAATAAAAACACTGAACTAAGAATAGTGCAGGGAATTAATCAAATATCAACATCAAAACACAGTCAAAATAAAAAAAAAACACAAGTACTAATATAATAGAGTTACCAGTAAACAAAAAAAGTATGCCCTTTAAAAGTGCATGATCAGTGTGCAGATTGGATGTGCATTGGGTGTGCAAAATGGAGGCTATTATAAATTACAAAAAAATATATTGCACTTCGCCAAAGTTGCAGAGAGAGTTGCCTGGCAATGGCTTGTGTGGATAAGCCTTGACATGTGCGGCTGTTGGCTGATTGTTGATCTAACTAGATATGTAGATAGATTCCTGAAAGAGCCCCAGATTTAATGCTTTGGTTGGATCCTGGACAGCTAAAGATAATACAGAACACAAAGCATGTCAGCGCTTTTTAGAGATTAGGTGCACAATAGATTTTTGTCCAGTAAAATAGCCCTCCGTAGGCCCGACATGCTGAGTCTGAAAGACTGCCTCTCGCCAGTGTCTGCTATGTGGACAGTAGCAGCAAAGGGACAGAGCTTTTCCACTGTTGTTGCTTCACATGCGGTCTTACTACTAGAGTCTTCCTGAAAGCTCACTGCTCCAACAATCCCATCTACGTGGCTACAGAATTTCCTCAACAGGGCACCTAATACCATGATAAATATTTCAAACTGCTACTCACATTATCACCACAGCTCAAAGCTCTCTTTACTGATGGTAAAAGGAGGAGTCGTACAGGAGACCATCGCAGTGGAGTGCAGGACTTAATAAATGAGCACCCCTGAAAACACTAGCGTAGCATGTACCGCAGGGATCCTCAACTTGCTATGCCCGGGGGCCACTTTTGCAAAATGACAGAATGACAAAGTGCCAGTTAATAAACAAACATTAATAATATTTGTCAGTCACTTTTATAAATAAACAAGCTCTATTTTGATGCTTTTTATGCACTCCACACCTTAATTACAAAGTACAAAAAAAAAAACTTTCTGTCAATTGACTAATTGCTTAATTGATTTATTGTTTCAGCGCATAAGCCACAAACATAAACGTAGCCTGCATATGTGCTTCTTGGTCTAGACTTTTTTTAATAACTCAAATAACTTGTTTGTGGGATCAGGTATCATCCCAGAGTGGTATATGAGTGCACTTGGTGGCTGGATTTAGTCTGAAGATAAAGGCATCTCCCCAATGTCGGGTCACATTCTAGTGACCACAAGGTTTACGCCTGTTCCCAGACTACAACTAGAAACTGAAACAATCTGCAGGACTAGTCTGACTCACCTGCTTCCATAAAACTGCGCTAGGAAGCAGAAGATTTACTTCTTAAATGTCAAGGCATTTAAAAGTCTGCTACAAAGTAATATTAACTCCTGAGAAGGGGAGTTGATGACATGGGAAATGAACAAATACTGTACAGTTCAAGCACATGCCATTTAAAATGGCATTTTATAGATCCTAGCCGGTGGTGCTCAGATTGATACAACTTCAACGAACAAGACACTGCTCTTTAAGTTGTCTTCACTCTCTAGAAAAAAAGCTTAGTTAGCAGATCTACCCCAATAATCAAAGAAATTTCCAAGAATAACCAGCACTGTCTAATGTCTAAAGTGTTGATGTTTCACTAGAGAAACTATGATTTCAATTCTACCGGCTTACAAATCCATCCAACCTGTTAAAGGGCTTATTCTTGTCTCAGGAAGAACTGTTTTCCTGGCATCCAAAGTGCGCTCTCCTCTGCATGCACCAGTAACCCTGAACAATGCCAAACGCCCACCTATTGTGGGATGGACATTTACTCCCAGGTGCTCACACATCATTTAAGATTTCCTGCTGCAGCCTACATTAACCCAGAAACGCTGAAGAAACATCACTCACACATAGTAAAAGAGGTGCACACATTTTGTGGCTTCTGGGATAAGAAATGGCAGTAATGGAGTATCTCTATGTGATATGATGAACGTGATGGAACCCCCACTTGTAGTCCATTGCATCCTAAGGATATAAATTCTAGACACTATCTTTAAAAAAAGACGTGTACCTCTGCACAACTGCAAAGTTATACACATCCTCCATGAATCATTACAGAGTACAACTAAAGGTACATTTATTTTACCAACTTGTGGGGTGTGATTTATTGTTTCAATGAATTCCCGTTCGATAGATTATTCATATGTTGCCATCTGACAGAAACCCTACATTCCTTATTGTACCCAGTGACATTGCAGTTAGAGATATTCACCTTTTTGTCAGTCTATGTAAGACTTTTTTGACAAACTATAGCCAATCAGTTTTAAAAGTTTGGTTATCCAATACAATGTATAGGCTACTCACCTGAACTAGGTCTTTGTTTTAAAAGGCCAGCTGGTGCCGGTTGGCTGACCTGACATTTACTTTAGTCACTACATTCCTTCAGTCCTTCTGCATCATGGTTCAATGCATGTCAGTGTCCTGATGGTTAGGTACAGGAATTGATTTTTACCCATTTCACTTATTCCAGTTATTATTTTAGTTCTTATGGGGTTTATCTCAGTTGTTTTGTCCCTGTATGTTTGATCTTGAAGGTATCATTCTTTTCCCTTTCAATTCAATTTGAATGCAGGTTATTTTATTGTTAAAAATCCTGTGATAAGTGTCTTCTTTAACACAAAGTACCTAGTAAACTAAACTAAAGTAAAATACCTGCCATCTCTGAAACATCTCACATACTGTATAACCGCCCACCACAGGGTAATTGAAAAACAATCAGTGCACAGATCGAATCTATTCTTCCATTATTTATTTACACGTTTCTTTATTTTGGCTTCATTTTCAGGTGAAGGCAAATGTTAATGGTAAGTTGATGTTAGTTGACTTTTGAATCTATTTCATTGTCATCTTTTAATTCTTGTTTTTCTTTTTATGTAGTTTTTGAATCTCTGTTTTACTACAATCACTCTTATTATAGCTCATAAATCTAATTTATTTTATTCATTTTTATTATCTCACGCGCATTGCTTTCTAATTGTTAAATTGTTTTGGTCTTTCTTATGGTTTTAGGGTCTACACTTTTTGTCTTATCTGCTTGTCAGTCATCTGTGAAGCACTTTAAACTGCACAAGATGCTATACGATTGATTGATTGATTGATTGATTGATTGATTGATTGATTGATTGATTGAGGCTTTAAAGCATAACTCTCGCCAAAAAACAACCTAGGGTCTTTTTGTGAATGTACGTGAGTCAAACTTTAGTTTAAAAGCATATTTAGGACAGAATCGCCACTTTTAAGATTGACCGTATTCTCGTTTTTTCGGTCAAATGGCCTTTTGAATGGGAGAGCTAGGGGCACTTTTATGCTAGCCTCAAAATGGCTATTTTTAAACACTAAGAAGGCTCAACACAACACGAGACTTTGCTTGAAGTATCTCTCTACACATTACCGCAAGCATTGAGAACATTGTTTGTGGACCCAGAGTTTACTAAAAGAAAGGTTTTGAATAACATTCTGTTCTTGTTCTGTGGAAGAGCCTGTTCAATACTCTGATCAACGTTTTAGCAAAGCTCTAAGCCAGAAGACTCAAGCGTATTTGTACAGATGTAGAGCATGGAGCTTGGCAATTAGAATGAAAAGAGGAATAGTTGTCTCATCCCCCATGTTGGTTTTCCCCTTTGGTCCATTATTGTGATGCCTATGTGGATACTCGGTCACTAAGGAATCCTTGAGATTCAGCCCCGCTTTAAAGGTGCTCTAAGTAATGTTGGGTGACGGCACTTCTTGTTGACGTTTGAAGTATTTTCAAACAAAACAAGACTAGCTCTCCCCTCCCTCCTCCTCATCCTTTCCCCTCCCTTCCGTGCTTCCGGACACTAACCCCCCCCAACCCCCACCCCCGAATCCTTCTTGTCGGTTGTTGGCTGGAACGCTGGAACACTGTTTGTGTATGCTTCGTGGTGCAGGTTGGCACAATTTGTTGTTGTTGCCGTTTGTGGACCCTGGGCTGTCTACAGAGACCGCAGTTTTTTACAGTGTGTTCAGGGGACAGGCAGCTCATCGATAGTGAGGAGATGTTTGCTGTATGTGACAAAAAATGTTGTAGGCTAAAAAACGCATGACATTGTTTAGAGCACCTTTAACATGCTGAAATACAGTCATGTAGCTGAAATACGTCCACTAACGTCTGGAGCCATATAAGCCAAAACATCTAATAAAATTGTCTGTTTGTACCTGGATCACTATTTTGGTGGGTGAAAGATATAGTTGAGGACCCTGCCAACTTGAGACGACAACTAGACATGAACAAAACATGAAATGGATAGGTGGTCATATGTAGCCTATTAATAATCATTTTTTTAATCTTTTTTTTTTTCACAGTCACATATGAAGTGGTTCATTAATATGTCAGAGCGAGGTCTGAGGTGTACGTATGGCAGGAAATGTAAAAGCCATCATTCTACAAAATTGCCTTTTTTACGAAGAAGCAGTCGGCTAAGCAAAATTCATACAATTCATAGCTTTGTGAAATTGTGATTGATCATGCTGTAATCAGATTGAATAGAAGGTGCTGAGTCAGCTCCGTTAGACACCTTACATTGTGAGAGCCAGGACACTACCAATAGCAGAACATGTGTAATGCTAATTTTCCTTTTCCCGTTTTGATGATCTTGGTATTTCTGTCATACATAAAATCTTAACACGATAATTTGATGACCATCTGATATGCTCAGCAGTGGGAAAATGTTTGAGACAGCAAATGGAGTGCATAGGGTTGCTAAACCGCAACATTGATTAAACACATTTTTAGCTGAACTGTTAAATGAGGTTGAATAATAAACGTGCCCCATGATAAAATTCTTTTCTTCAACTTTGTCAGTTAGCTTAGTGCATAAAATCTCTTGTTACATTTGTCTTGTGCCACATCCGCTTCACAAGGAATGAGCTTATTGCATTGACTTCTCTAGAGATGTACAGAGCATTGTGCTGTAATTCCTTCTTGGGAAGCATTGTTGCTGTTGTGTTTACATTGTAATTGTATGCAGAAAGGCTTTAGGGTGTTAAACGTATGCGTCTAACAATGTGCGACACGATGAAGCACGTCTATCTAGCACAAACGCTGATTCCATTTAAGGGATTTACATGCAATCAGAATAATTTATGTCCTCTTCTGTCACAACATATTACTGGTGGTGACATGTTGAAAACAGCTGATGGGATGCTGAGCCACTCTGCTCCCCATTAGTTGAGGTATTGTTATAAGGAAAATGATGCAGAGGGTGAATGATCACTTTAGGAAGTTGTTCACAGAAAGTTATCCTTGTGTTTTTACTGCTGCACAGTGCAAACATGGATTCTTTTGTCTGCAGCCGTCTTCCCCATGTCCTTGTTGAGTAAACCTATCTCGCAAGATAAAGTGCAGCTCAGGGAGTGTGCATGCTGCTTGTGACATTAGTCTTAGTGCATTTGTGTGTTGAATAGATTGTAAAATGACTGTTTCCTGCCTTTACTCAGAGACAAGCCTTGCCCTGTGGATACACATGCTCAGATAGGCCTCCGGTTGTTGCAACATTTGTCGGGGTGAGGTCAAGGTGTGAGGTAGGCATGGGTGCAGCTTATGTATGATGTTTTTGCATCTATTGGAGAGAAAGCGAAGGAGATGCTGCCAGACTATTGTCTCTCCACTCCATATAGCCTCGGACTTCTCACCGCGTTTAACCCTATATCAACAGAAGGACAGGTATGTGTCTATTTAAAGGAGGCTACATCATTCTGTGTAGCTTATTCAAGGTAATGATTGATAGAGTGATTGTGTGTGAGACTTTTTCTGCTCTGAAAAGGAGACATTTCTTTGCTGTTGGGTGTGTCTATGCTATGAAGCATTTTCAGCTGTGGAGAGCAGCAAAAAGTGAAACATCTAGGGATCTAATAATAACTTTGTTTGTGTTTTGTTGCTGGTAAGTCCATTGAGCACTTATAGAGAATTCGTCATCCTCCTCAAAGAATTTTCCACATGTGGCACCTACTAAGAAGTCACAGTATGAGTAGTGTACTGTCCGAGGTTAAGGTTAATCACTGGCATGCAGTATACAGGGCCATTGGTATATTTGTGTTACCCACATTTCCAAATGAGCTCAGAGCAGTTACTTTGTCAGGGCTGTCAGTGTGTGCTGTAAGGGATTTCAAATATTGTTTCAGAATTGAGTGACTTGCTGTAATCATAATGTAATAATAATAATGTCATAATAATATATAATATATATATATATATATATATATATATATATATATATAAAATATACACACATTTGGACAGCACTCCAATTGTTGTCCAAATTAAGCACCCTTTGAGTTTCAATGTGAGTTGAGCGTATTTTTTTATAGATTATATGTTATGATTATAGTTGTGGCTGGAAAATGTTACTGTTCATTTTAGCGACATAAACTTTGATAATTTATACTGGACCACAAATTTTTGTTTTATCAGAGAAAGTCAATACACTTTGTGAACGAAGCAATTAAGCATTGTGGGTCTTTGGGGACGTTGCATGTTATAGCTGCTGAGAGATTAGTAATGGGACTGTATTTCTCCCCACAAAGCTTTCACATGCTACATAACGCTGCTAGGTCACTCTAGATAAGTGCCATGGGGCAACCATGTGCCACAGAGGCCTGAGCATGTGGGTTTTCATTAAAAAATACACCAGATCGTTCCACTGATCAGCTCCTCTTGCACAGGTTGAACTTGTGTTAATCAGTGAATACATTTGGTGTTTGGATGAAAACCTGCACAATGTCATCCCTCTGTGCATCATGGTTGCCCTTCTCAATCCATCTTAGATATACAGTACTGTAAAGCATGCACTTTGTTTGACAACAACATGTTTATTTCCAGTGCATATGCTGGAAGCAGAGGTTTAATGGGATGCTTGATACACGGTAAAATATTAATTAGCTCAATGTAGCTCTTATGAATAGGTATTGTTGTAATTTCACTTCATGGATTACCATGTTTGGTTCTGTATGTAGAATTCAAAACAAGTTTTAAGAAGATGGTAATTAATTTTTTTGTCACTAAAAAGAGGTGCAGTATGTACAGTAAGCACAGAGCCTGCTGTATTTCTTAAGCAGCTCTCAGCTCAGTTTGAGCTGTAGATTTCCCAGGCCCTTTTTAGCTCAGCCAGTCAGAGCAATCAGCATATGAACTGCTGCTTCTCCGAGACTCCCTGAAATTGAAATTTAGGCTAGTTTATAATAATGTCTCCGCTCATCTCCATTTCTGTTGTTGAATGTCTGTGACCTTGTGTCACTCAGCCTCCTGAAGACAGATGTACCTCCCTGCTGACTGACAGACGGGCAGTATCAATGTGACAGCAGTGTAGCAGCATGACAAGGTTATATTGGTGCATCTTTGAGTTCAAAAAGACTTAAACAGAAATTGAAATAAATATGTTGGTTTTATCTGTTTAAGTGCAGGATATTTGTAAAATTCAGATGCATGAACACAGTCGAGGAAAGTGTGCTCTCCCACTTCAGAGCCTAACCTCTCATCGCACCATCAATCCAAATGCTCTGACCAGAAAAGAAAACAATTCTTCAGGGTTCAGAATGATAAGTCACTGATACACTTAAATATGCAGTCTTGGCTCAAAATATGCCCTTGGAGAAATGCGCTTACTGACCTGGTGCATGTAAACGCAGGAGTTACAATAATCATGTTATTATGATGCATGTAAACGTGTTCTCTGGTTTCTTGCTTTTAACCTGATTTCTCCCAGTAACCTGGTTTCCCGTGGGGATGTAAACGTAGCCTGTGTGACGGCCAATGTTATATTTGCTGCTGCAGTGCTCCTTGGGGAAGGTGACACAAGGCACAGGTGGCTTTCAGAAGGATCAGAGAACTGATACATTCTTGTCTGTAGATTAAATTGATGCAAGAAGGCAGTATTTGAATCTGGGACAGTAGATCTGTCTTAAGCAACCCTTCAGAAACATGCTTTTTTATTACGATTTGACACTTTAACAGAATTGGTCAGAATAGATTGGTCAGAAACATGTTGCGCTATATCTTCCATTTCCATTTCCTTCATTGAACCATAAACTACATTAAATCTGGAAGAATCACGGAAAGAGGGATTGTGTAAGAAGCTCTGAGGAGTGGCCGGAGTCTGAGTTCAGTAGATCAGATCACATGATCTGACGAGTCAGGGTGGAGTCAGGCTAAGACTTTTCTTGGCAGACATGGATGCATTGAGGATTACGATACTTTAAAGGGAAGATTTGGATTTGACTAGAAAGACTGTCTGGTTAAAGAGATGCTTCTTACTGCATGTCGAATAGTTGGATAAATCTGTCACTGAGAAAGATATATTGTTTAAAATAATCAGCTGTGTTTTGCCATTAGCTAGCTATGCTCAAAGATGTTGTCATGAAGACTTTTTTTTCTGCTTAGTCAAGGGAAATAATAATGCTAATAATTAGACAATGGTCTGCCCCATTGTTTAGACCAGAATGAGGTTCTCTTTACTCTGTGGGAACTACGCAATCCTGTCCTTAGGCATTAACCTAATAACAGCCTTAAAAGCTGCACAGATTTGGCTTTTAACCTCGTTCTCAGTCTTGTGCTTGCTCTTCAAACTGTCTAATGGCTTGACATACCAATGTTAATAACCGCTTAGCAGTTCCCCAAGGTTATTTCCCCCCTTCAGCATTTGGAGGGAAACGCAAAGAGAAATGTTGAAGAACCAGTCACTCGTGTGCTGCAGCAGCATCATTGTCTTTACTTCCATCTCAGAGCTGCTGAGAACCCCAAGCTAAGCAGAGTGAAATCATTCTGGACCAGATATAATGGTGAATTCCAGAGGTAGGCTCAGATACATTTGCTTAACGGTGCCTTCAAAAGGAGTTTCTTTCCTTTTTTTGTATGTTGTTTTTTTGTGGTTGTATTTCCTACAGTCTGCTTATTGTGCACTTTCCTACAGTCAAGTTTAGACTGCTGAGAAATATTCCTTAGGACAGATTATATTCACAGATTTCGGTCAAGCAAAGGGTTACAGAAAGGTTAAGCGTGTTAAGGCCTATATTATACTTAATCTATGGTGATTTACATGACAATTACCGTGACCAGTTTTCATAGCTGCACACCTCTCTTTGTGGTTCCTCTCTTTGAGAAGATACTGAAAGAGAAAGCAGAAAGGATTTTTGTCCACCTCGACCGGATTGGCAACGGATTGTGCACTCAGTCAGTCCTGTCTGTGTTGTTCTCTGTGTTTGTGTAAAAGTCAGAGAGGAGGAGTTCTGTCAAATTCAAACCGCTTTTCCCCGTTTCCTGTCGCTGCGTTTTTCTGGGAATCAAGAGCCATGTCCTTGATTCAAAGGCTGTGGGTGGGAGGGAGTCAGGGCGGTGTGTTGCAACACTATGAATGAGCAGGAAAGGAATTTGGGAGACTGACAGGGGAACACATGGAATATCCTGTGTGGACTAACATACTTAGGACTAGTAAAACCGTATCTGTCATTTAACACCAGAGCTGGCATATGCCCCGGTTCAGCTCAGACACCTTGAAATGCTCACGCTGCCTTGGTGACAGACTCCCAGAATACCTCAGGGTCACATTTCGCCCTAATGTCTGAGGGACCTCCCACGTACTTAAGCGCCCCCCCCCCCCCCTCCTCCTCCTCCAATGCCTCATCCCTGGTCAGCCCTGGCCAGAATCTTTTATGTTCTCACTGTAAACAACCCAGCCAGCTCACACAAACTGGCTGTCAGCATGCGCTAAATTATTCTTTACTCGTTCGTGTGTGTGTGTGTGTGCACGCGTGTGCATGTGCGTGCGCAGGTGGATTCATGTGCTTTTACATGACAGCAAATTACCCTTTTAACCCTTTGATTTGACGTCGGCACAAAATTTACTCAATCAGTAAAGCTGTATATTAATTCTTCCAGTCACCATGAGGCTGCCATTATGGACTATGATTACTATACTGTATAATAATAATGCAGGGAGAGTTCATTTCTTTGCGACAGGGCTATTTTGTAAATTAACATATTCATGGTGGTTTCAGCAGCTAATATTCCTCTACACGTTAGCGTCATATAAAGACTGCATCTCACCACAACATGTATCACCATGACTGCATTCTGTGTGGTTAAGTAAAGTACAGCATGTACGCCAAGATATGTGTAACCAAGGGGTGGAATTTGTCTTTGTATCTTGGAGATGACAGCAGCAGTGGATCTCTGAGACTGTAAAAGTGATAGCAAAATGCCTGTTTCCCTAAAGTCACATACCTCCTGTGTTATTAGACCTCTTGCTTTTGTCTACTGCTGCAGCTCTGAGGTGTGAGCCAGCCATTGCAGCCTTTAGCTGCCCTGTCTGGCTCAACAGGCTCCTTCTAGTAAATATGGATCCACCTTGAGCAGTGTTCCCTTGACACTCTTCCTGTCAACAGATATAATGAGACCATAACTATTTGTTCTCCTTTCTTATTTTAATCCCGGACAACAAAAGCCCAGAAAGAGCGAAGGAGACAGGAACACCTTATGTCTTCCGTCGGGCTGCTGACTTGTTTTTTGTTTCTATTTTTTTTCCAAAGGCCTGGCCTCGCTCATCTTTTTAAACCTCTCCACTGCGTCTTATACACAAACATGCATAACAGGCTGGGACTTCTCTTCTAGAGACAATATATCATGAGACATTTCTAAAAACTAAGTGTTTTCTAAGAAGAATGCACATCACATGTCAGCCAGTCAGTCAATCTGACATTTATTTCATTGGTAAAGAAGTACATAACATGTATTTTCTGCATTTTCGGCTCTCAGTCTGTTCTGCTGGAAACGGATATGATAGTCGCCGTCAGCGGTACCGTATGAACAGAAAATATCTAGGTGAATCATTGGTAATAAATAAATAAAATAAAAAATATTGATTCTAGGGAAAAGAATCGATTTTGAAAATGCATAATAGTATTCACCTGTGCACACACTAGGGGTGTTAATCTTCTTCGATTTGATTACGATTATCCTATTAACAATTTGAATTGATTCAATATCAAAGGTTTTCATCAACAAATTCAAGCAGTCAGATATATATATATATATATATATATATATATATATATATATATATATATATATATATATATATATATATATATATATATATATATATATACATCGATGCAGTGATTTATTTCAATACTCCTAGCGCACACATGCTTGGTATTTAAGGGCAGCATTTGCATTGCTCGGATTTTAATTTACATAGTTTTGTGGCTCCACTACAGTCGCTGGCCATCCTTCTGTTTGTGTTGTATTTTTTTTATGTGACTGTATTACATACACAGATCATCGTTTAACTCGTGTGTTGTCTCGAGGCCATATGGCATTGATTTGCACTGTCACAGACGTGAAACATTGACAGTCTTTTTCTCTTTGGGCCATATGGCATGTGTGGGTGTGTGTTTGTGTGTATTGCTGGTGGTGTAACCATTGATAGTCACTTCTCAGCATCACTCGCTTGTGTGTATCAGGGAGTGGTTAACTCAAGTGTGTATTTATGAGTGGAGTGTGTGTTTGCACACGCATTCACACAGTCTGGTATGTGTGTACAAGATTGTGTTGTTGTTTTCAGAAGAGTGCCTGTGGTGACCTGTGTGTGTGTGTGTGTGTGTGTGTGTGTGTGTGTGTCCTCACAGGAGGAATGCCAGCTCCTGAGCAGAGCCCAGTGACGGAGGAGGGGCTTCTGCTGACCATCCGCGACAGTTCAACTTGCCGCAACATGGATGCTGACAACACCGCCAACAACATCCTGGCCTCAGTCAAAGAACAGGTAGTGTGTTGCTTCTGTTCATACCGCGTTGATTCATGTTCCACCTCTTATATTACGGCACGGTAAAGCTTTTATGAACCATTTATGTCCAGTGAGATAGTGAACGCTAAATTGTCTGGTGACTCACACATCGTACTAAGAAGACATCCACTGGGCGATGTATGTGGACATTTGTTTCCTGTGCAATTGTGTCACACACCCTGTTGTCACTGTAATCATACAACTTACCTCTGCGGCACAGAGTCCAAAGTAGAAAGTTGTCATTTCGCTGTGTGTGGGATGATGGAAAGATTTTTGTTTAAAGCAGAACTGTGGTCAGAGTGGACTTTGTTTGCTTTACTTTGTTTTAGCTTGACGTGGAATGACTGACTAGGTGCTATTGGTTGTATATTGCCTTCAGTCATGGCCTGCCTTGCATCAGTGGACAACCAGGAAGATCATCTCTAGCTGGGTTTGTGTGCCTGTGCAGGGACATGCCCCCTGAATCACTCACTCCATCTCTGTGTGTCTCTCTGTGATTCATCCACACTGCCTTCTGTTACGCACGCACACACACACACACACACACACACACACACACACACACACACACACACACACACACACACACACACACACACACACACACACACACACACACACACACAAATGCACGCTCTCCTTTCCTCTCTGGTTTTGCTCCAGCCCTCCATATTGGGAATCCAGCACAGGGCAAACTAGGCTAAAGACAGTTTGTTAATGATTCATTCATTAATAATTAATTATGTTGATTCCCCTATGTGAAATCTTGCATACCTATTTTTTCACCTTAAATTACCTTATAGTTGAGCTACAGTTTGATAATAAATAGCAGCAAATGCATTTAATTCATTTCAAATATCCCACGGATGTCCTGTTTAGGCCTGCTGCAAAAAAGTGGGTAGTGTTTACATGAGTATGGAAAGAAGGAGGGAGCACCTGTCGATGTCACTTCCTTCCCTAGAGTATTCCTCAGTGGCTCGTCCGGTTAGAGCAGATATCCATGCAGGCAGGCAGGAAGAGCAAGTAGCCTGCCTGAGCCGTGGCTTTTAGAGTGACTGGCTGAAGAAATGCCTCAGAGGGAATTCTTGCTAAAGAGTCGAGACTGTAAAATTATCGTTCTCCTCAGTATTTAACAGAGTTGAAGAGGCAAATCAGAGGGTGAGTGAGTGAAAGTGAAAAGATGGAGGAGGTCAGGCTAGTCATGAGACTAGGCTCGTGTGAGTGTGTTTTTTCCCCTCTGTGCTTTCGCGTGAGGTTTTCCTGTGATTGTTAAGAGGCAGACCTTCGAGGGATCCCGCTGTCGATGTAAACATGCAAGTCTGCTGTGCTGTAGCTGTGGTCACGGTTAGGGCTGGGGCTTAGCATGACTGGGTGTTTGGTAAGTTTTTACTCTATGGCTCTACTATCTTTTGTTTTATTTTTCCTTTTGTTCTGCCTTTCCATTGGCGGATTTCCCTCCCCTTCACTTGTCTTTTTCACTCCTTGTCTTCCTTCATTTTTATTGGTCTCTCTTTCCAAACTTCTTTTTCTGTCACTGCTGTTTTTACAGCTGCACAGGCTTTGCCGGGATGCCCAAACAAGGACAGATTCACCAGCATATTGTGATTGCATTCCCCCTGTGTGTATATTTGCTTGGACTTTTGTCTTCCCTCTTAAGCTTTTTTGTCTGTAATGCTGCAGTAGCTGGTTATCAGAGTCCTGCCTTTGCTCTGTGCCTCTTAAATTGCACTGATCCACCATCGGGATGACACAATCTTAATGGTTCATTACAGACCCCATTTGAGTGTTTAAATGTCATTTGTTGTCATTTATGTTTCTTGCTGCACTGCAAAACCTGCTTTGAAGAACCACACATGCTATTTTTCAAGCCTGACTCAACCAGAAAAACCTAAAACTGTATTGTAAATTAAAATTAACTTAACAAATGTCCCCTCTTCAGTATTTATTATCTTATTACAATTTTATGTAACCTAAGGGGTTGTTTCGAGGATTATCTAAGACCTAGTTTTTTATCGGTTTAATCTTAAGTGTAAGTGAGGCAGTGGGAGGCTTTTGTGTCGATTTCAGCAACCACAACGTCCTTGTGTGTCTTGTCAAGGTGTTTTATTAATGGTGTTTATTATAAAGTGGTAACATTGTTTTTTTTATTATTCTGAAAACTAAAGATGCCTTTGGTATTTATTGGAATATTTATAAAACAGGGGGGGGAGGTGGGTAGTTGTAGTAGAATCCTAAAGCAAAATACATTTTGCAGCATATAGATTGTGTAGTTTTATTGTTTATTACTGTTATATTATATTCTCATTATATTGAAGAGCTCTGGCAGTGCAATTGCCAGCTCCTTTGTATCATATTTTTTATTTCACCTTTATTTTTACAGGCAAGTCATTAAGGACAGGTTCTTATTTACAATGGCGGCCTGATGCCTATATCCCCATTGTTCTCTTCACTTTTTGTTAGCATCATCTGGGCCTGGAGAGAGATGGGAGGAACATCCAATCTGACTTAAAAATACTACTACAGTGCCCGTTCAAAACAAAAATATGCGTTAATCAACCACCAAAACCGGAGTACAGAGACAAACTCAGCCGGCAATGTGAGAAAAGGTGGAGGCGGAATAAAGTACATTTTTGTTTTAACTACATTTTAGTGTTTTTTTCATCAACTGTATTGCATGTTGATATTGCCACAGCGTTTAATGACGCCGCTGCAGTTAATAATGATTCTAGTAATGCATGTAGCATTGGCTTCCTGTAATGTATCGCCACATCAGGTTCAAATAGGCGTATTATTTGCTTGTTTTAACGGAGGTATTAACGTAATTAGTAATTAGTGGTGAAAGTTAGTATGGCAAACTTATTCAAGAGTTGCGATGTTCCTGTAGGCTTTCCGCATGTGCTCGTTAACTCCAGGAAAGTAAACAAAAGTTTGATTGGTATATCCAGCAATCATGGAACGTTGGTAGTAGTCTCGCATTGCCAGACCTTCCTCCACAGCGCTGCAGAGGAGGGTCTGGCTAGTCCCCAAAGCATTCCGGGATGGGAGAAAAACGTGCTCTGGTTTATTGCCATTTCTTTAAACCAATCACAATCGTCATGGGTGGTGCTAAGCGCCGGACAGAGCAAAGGTGCCTCTGCAAAATAGCCTTGGGAAGGAACATGTGCACGGTCAAAAGTTGTTTTAGACGTGCAACATAAAACTCAGATTGGACAGATAGTCTAGCTAGCTGTCTGGATTTATCCTGCAGAGATCTGAGAAGCAGTTAACTATAGTCCTCATAAATCCACCGGAGTTTAGAACGCCAACACAAAGAAAGCGGAATGCAACGGACATCCGGCCGAAAATGAGGGCACTATCCCTTGATTTATAGCTAAATGTTTATAATGACTTTTTTTTGAAGAAAAAGTGTTACCATTTTGCTAAACTCTGTTGTCCAAGAAATTACTCTGAATTAATTTTAATAAGCAAGTTGTTAAGTCTTATACACTATGACAATGGTGTCTCATCCCTCCAGTTAGCTAGGAGTCGTATAAGAACCGGTCTGCTGTAAAACACACTGCAAGAGCAAAGATTTAGTTTGTAACATTGTGTTACATTTGAGTTTAATTAATTTATGCTCCTCTCCTTCAGTGATCGCAGACTTTTGGGGAAAGAAAATGTAGTGCTGACTAATAAAGCAAAACAGGTAGTAATTAGTCGGGGGTTTGTTTTTTTTACATGTCTGCATCTTGTTCTGCAGTAAAGCATTTAACCTCCACTGGTGGAAACTAGACACATTGTGGTATTGAAATTAATGGGTAAATATTAGAATCTGCATCAGCATTAATATTGGTATTGGCTGAAAAGAAATGACTACTTGCTCAGTAACTGGCCAGGTGTGCAGATGAGAGAAAGTAAACAGGGTTTGAACTTCTTTTTTTCCAAGCTCTCTTTTTTCAATCCAGAACTATTTCAGCCTCTTTCTCATGAGAACATCCCAGTGCAACACTAGAAATGACCCGGCCCTTAGTGTTGGAGATGGCTGAAGAACTCTAAATGCTGGATACTACTGCATCTTACATTAAGATTTTTCATTTTAGTCCTTTAGCTCATGCTTGTATCCAGGGTGCTGTACACAGAGCGGAGGTAGCGTTGGTCTCTGAGTGTGTGTTGATGGCCACATTCAATCAAGTGGCTATTAACCACTTGGCCTTCAGCAGTTTACTGTTTGAATAAAATCATTTGAGCTAACAGTGTGTTTTTACATGCATATGTAAAATGCCACTTCATTGCCTGATTAGGAGACCTTTCTAGAGTGCTTGAGTATATTCAGTGTTAAAAAAGAACCCATGTTTACGATGTCAAATACTTCTACATTTGACATTTTCTTTTTGGTCTGGTTGAAGTACTTTGCAACAGCAGAACACAAAAATTTGCATCAGTTGAAATCAACAAAGGTCATAGATAAATGTCGACAGGTATGAAATGTAGTGGCTTTTTAATATGTCGTACAGGCCGCTCTGCAATGTAATTGGCTTGAAATTAGTTTTTGACAGGGATAATGTTTGAGATAATGTGATTGGTCTCCGGTATGTTTCTACCCAAATAATGTACAAATTTCAAGTGAGTTTCCAACGTGTTGGTAAAACAAAATGCAAATCAAACTGTTGATTCCAAAAACTGCTGTTACAGTATGTAAATATTGGGAAGAGAGTGCCGCAAGATTACATCATCAAAAGGTCATTTTTGAAGCCTGAGATATACTCAAACAAAAACAAACTTTGCAACACATTTTTCAAGTTGGGAAGCCAAGTTATATTTTTTTTGTAGAAGAGCTTCCTTTAAATGTAGGGCAATTTACTCGCTGTAGGGGATATGTTATGACCTCAAATCCATATTACAATTAATTGTCACATTTACTTAAACTGTCGGGTTCCTGTGTTTGAAATGAGCTGATACCTCGGCCATAATCACACTCTGACTGAAGGTGATAAGTTAGGGTTACATAAGATTTGATGGACTTTCAGTTGTGTCAGAGGGGTAGGCAACCAATAATAGCCCGTTTTGAGGTATTTAATCAACCTAACATGACTTCAGCAAGGTCGGTAATGACGTCATAAGGTCAGTGTCAGTAACTTGTGTTTTGGCTAAGCCCTACCTGGTTGCTAAAGTAAAGAGGGGTATTGAAGGTTCCCTGTTTGTTTGTTTTTTACCCCTAGTAGCGCAATGCAGCAATGTTTATACAAAGTTGGTCCCTGTTTTGTGTGTGTGTGTGTACGCTCACAAGGATGCATGGCCATGAACATGGGCACGCAGGTTACGTGATACAGATAGTGCTGCCGCTCTCCCACTGTTCAGCTGAATAACGCACAAATAACCGTAATAATGCACTAGCAAAAACAAGGACAAAGAATATACTGAGATACTGAAAGCTTGCACACATGGATGTTCACAATGCAACATTTTAATTATTTAAAAAAAAAACTGGCCTTGCAAATGTAGGAAGGAAATGCATTCAACATGTTTGTCAGGCCTCAAGGATACACACAATGCATTAGGTAAACCTAACTTTTGTTTGTTTACAAGAAGAAGAAAAAAAACCACAGGGCACATTTAAACCAGGGATGGTTCTTGACACAATAGATCAGCATGTGGCAGTGGTGCAGTCTCTTTTGTTTGCAAGTCACAAAAAGAAAGTTTAACTTCCCTCATAGGCAAGAACTATCTACCATGAAGAAAAAGTTTTTCTGGCATTTCCATTCAGGTGTTTTTATGCACAAATGTAAATGCACAGTAGCATATGGATGATGTTGTATCCTGGCAGTTGCACCCAGCACCATATTCAACAGCCTTTTGAGAACAAGCCAAATTTGATTTCTAAACAAGTATACAGGAGCCATTAGGTGGGTTATTAAGGGAGCCTGTGGCACCCACTGAGCAGGTGTCAATGAGTGTGAGGTCAGGTCTTCTCGGTGATCACTCTGTCCTCATCTCTGCTTCCTACCGCATCTCCCAGGAGAGGAATAACTGCAGGGACTGGGGGCCCTTTAGCTGCGTCAACTTTGAATCCATCCTCACCAAGCACTCCTTAATGTGCACACGCGTCTTCAATGGCTTCTCAGTATGCCTATTTTGGTTAGGTTTGTGCTGCATCATCAGTAGGCTGGGGAAACGGAAAGAGTGGGAGGGATGGTAGGTGATGACGAGGCTTGTGCCTTCCTTACAGCTCACACATTGTTGTAGAGTAAACCTTGCTGTATAGTTGGCATTTTAAGGGTAATTAAAGGAGAACACCACCTAAATTAAAATATGTTAATTCTATGGCCTAGGAAGACGTAGTTCCCCTTTAACGTAACCCTTGAAATGTCGAGGCTTATTGCAAAAACATTTGCAGCCATAAAGGACTCAACATTTAAAGCAGTATGCCTCAGCAAGTTTTTGTGCTAATGTCAGAGATGGACAGTTTTTTTTTAACCTCCTGGCTAATGTCCAGTATCAACAGCACTTCAGGCGTCATCCAGAGTGATGGAAGGAGTTTTGTTTTTCTTGTCAGCATTCATCAGCCGCACACTTGCCACATTTTGTGTACGTATTTGTTCATCTGTGTTCCGCTGTTAAAAAGGTTTTGTGTTTACAGAAACACAAGCTTCAAACGCGGGTGAAAAAGTGAACTCCCTGTTTAGCGATTGATCCTTTTTTTGTTGTGGCGAGATTTTCCCTCAAACATAAACAAAATTCTGTGGTCAAATTAGTCCTTGCAATCTAAAGGGCTGTTGAGCAGATCATTTCTAGTATCATGATTGTGGTTTCTTGCCCTTGGAAACGCTGTGTTTTGGTGTGCTCCTCTTCCTCCCCCGTTATGAGGCTTTGCCCTCAGAGTAATGTTGTTATTAGCTGTGCCTGGGCATGCCTATATGTAAAAAGGACGTATGCAAAAAGAGCCTCTTAGGCGCGCCACACTGTGGTGTTTCAACACACTGCCTCCCAGAAAACACCACAGTGGAATTTTCCCACTTTCTTGGAGTCAATTACACATGAAAAATCTGTCTGCCTCCTGCTTTTCCCTGGCACACTGGAGTTACGTACACTCTGTGACCCCTTTTTTTCATCCGAATCAGGCACAGACACACACAGACTCTTTGCAAAGCCCATGAGCTGACCTTGCTTTGACTGCTACAACACCAGCACCTTCTTAAAGGCTTGATGAGCTGGCTGAAATATTACCCACTCGAGATACCGATGCAAGCTTCTATCACGTTTTAATGAAGCCAAAGTCATCTTTGTCTAAGTGACCCAGCTTAAGGAGTTAATAGATGGGGTCGGGGCAAAGCTTCAAGGCAGTGTTATTGCCTTTATGCAATTCCATGCCATACGCACAGCAGAAAGGTTAAATTCTCTGTGTCTATTCCACTTCCATAGGCGAAAAAATTACAATCGACTAGTGATTTTCTCCACTCCTCAGGGCCTTATCTGCCTTCCTCTCCCTAGTGACACAGGCAAGGAGAAATCTGGAGGCATAAGAATTCTGGCCTCGATTATAGTCATTAAAATGGAAGCCTGGCTCCAAGCAATTACCCCATGGGGGAGCAGAACAAGTATAAGAGGGAAAGAGTGAGACCGTTTCAGGGGGGAGGGATACAGGTGAAGGAGAGTGCTCAGATATCTATGGAGATGGAGGACAGACAAAACACTCAGATACAGAGGGAGGGCGCAGAGGGGGGTGAGTGAAGGTAAAAGGACAAAAGTGAGAGTGTGAGCATGATTGAGAGAGGCAGAGTCAGAGAGGCTGTCACCTGTGAATGGGTCTCCAGAGCGCTTCGGCAGGAGACCGTCAATGCAGAGGAGAACAGAAAAGAAGGCGGAGAGGAGATAATCTGCTCCCAATGTGACATGATGTCAAAGGAGCGGTGTGTACGTCTGGCCTGCCACAGTGCTGTCATTTTGAACCCAGCCCTGGGAGATCTCCCCCCCAACTAGTCTGTTAATACTCATCACAGTCACTGTCATCATCATCATTATCACTATAATCATTGCCACTGCGCACACAGAGGACCCGGCCACTGGGAAGCAGGAGTTGTACTCACAAAGGTGGAAGCACAGTAAATGCTGCTGGGCTGTCCTTGGAATGGCATGCGTCCACTGAGGAAGTTTAGGAAGTTCACTGGGTGAATCACCAATGAAGTTTATGGCTCCGTTTCATCCTCTGCCCAAACATATCTCGGATGAGTTTCTCTAAATGACTGATCCTGAGGTAATTGCACAAGTCACTGCAGTCTTTGTTCACTACAGCAACCTCCAGATTGACAGTCCCTAGATTGCTTACTCTCCTCATTTTGGCCCGGAGCAATGTTCTTTTTTGTCTGACACAACGCTATTGATCTCTCAGTGGAATTGTATGTTCACAGGTCTACATGAATTGCACTGGCTCTGTGATTGCACTGCTGCAGCATTTTGGGTTTTTGTTCCAGTGGAGGAGATACAGTGTGCCTTTTGTGAGTTCCTCTTATTTACCGCCACTAAGCCTTGGCATTATTATTATCAACAGCATCACATAAGAGCTTTTGTTGAGGTTCAACAGCTTGTAGCTGCACAAAACAAAAGCGGGTATAGTGCAAAGTGCCTGGTGGATGAAGGAAACAAATATTGGATTTTAAAATGTAGGGAAAAACGTCTGTAATTTGCAACTGTAAGTCCTGCTTTTTGAATCCAGGCTTTTTACACATGTGCTATAAGCACCAATGATAATGATAATCAGTTGTTACATGCATTTGAGGATTTACTATGGAAGTCAAGTTATTTTTAAAAGGAGAACTTGTGTCCCCTGCAACACAGAACTTTAAAATTGATTTTACATTATTCCACGTATTGCTGGTTCCAGTAGTAATGCTGCATAAATTGTGATAACAATTGTAGATTGTCATGCTGTGAATGCTAATGAGGCAGAAATGCAAAGGCATTTACTTTGGTGAATTATGGTTAGAGAACACTGATTAGCCTTTGCATGTAACCCTGTTTCTTCTGTTTGCCCAAACCACCACCTCACCAACAAGGGCTATGAAAAAATCAGTAACTCTGACTCGTAAATGAGCCAAGACTGCCAAAATGGATTAACAAATGCATGGAGAAAATCGACAAATTTTAAGATTATTGTTAACATCTGTCGAGCACTGACACAATGTTTCTTTCGCTCTCCCCCTCTTCCAGTCTGTCCTCTATGTCTCTGTTATTGACAATCTTTCTATTGTTGTCAATCTCTTGTGTGGCAAGTGCTTGCTGCTGCACTTGCCAATGCACATGACAGCTCCTTTTAATAGCATTCACACAAATGACAGTTTCTATAATGGCATTTTAATTATCAAGCCAAATTGTAACTTCCTTTTCATGTCCAAATATATGGAAAACAGTGTTCTCTGGGGTCTTAGTCATCTGTGTCGGCAGCATGTTTTATCTGAAATGCCACCACCATAAAATTATTTTTGGAGTGATGAGGTTTGGGGAACACTGTTATAGTTGTAGTGCTTTTCTAATAGGGTGCAGCAACTAACATCTTGACATAATGCATGTCTTTCACCAAGTAATCGGAGTTCTCCACATCATGTCTCAATTGTCCTGTTAATGCTCTTGCGTGGGACGCTTTAAGCTGGGGTCGGAGATCATCCTTGAAATAAAAATGTTTTAGATCTACCACTTGACACCAGTTTGTTTTTTTATTTATTTGTTAGCTTATTCACTGTCTATACATATAATTTCTTTAAAAAATAAATAAAAAACTACCGGGAAATGGACAAATACATTCAGCCAACGAGCAGTGGATTATACTGTATTTTGGTGAGCACAGAATCATAAGCAGCTAAAGTATAATGTTACAACATGGAGGTCACCATGGTGTGACCCATGATCGGACATGGGGAGACAATAACGAATCCTATCTGCACCAGAAAACCACATTTTATAAGAACCCAACTTTTGCATCAGTATTTATCCTGCTTCGACCTTGTTGTGGCATACTGCGACAACTGCAGTATGCCAATTAACTTTCAATAGAAGAACTTAAAGAACAATTTTAGCTGCTCTGCCAGTTTCCCACAAATGCTTGTAATGCCGCATTAGAAATCCTGGCTGAAATTATGTTCTATTGTAAACTTGCTTTTCCATTATCTGAAAGTGAATAATGTCTCACGTTGCACATTTCTGTTTGTGGCCTCTTGTCAGATTATCAGCTTATACAGTATAAAAGCTCTGGTGCAGCTGTGGGTGGCAAAGCAATTTTCTCCCTCTGATTCACCTATAGCGATGCCTGCAGCTGTATACTCTCTTACCTCAGCAAGCCACTTTACAGTATTTTAAATGCCTTTCTATCCAACATGGTTATTGTAATGCTTTTGTGGTGGCATGACGCTGCAGCCAGTTCCATCACACCTTTTTAACATGGTGACTTTGTGGCAGTTTTTGCAAGTAATTGCTCTGCATGGTTCCTTCAGGTCTGGTCACACCGCCTGTTTTGAGGCCTGTTCTCTTTGCTCACACCTCTGGCCTGCTTTTCTGTCCCTGCTGCTGTGAAAATCCTTTAACCTCTGCTGTCATTCTCCCACTGCACAGCAGTGTCGGGCTCTCGTTGGAATGGGTCTGCCACACTGCAGCGAGGATGCAGAGCTGTCAAGCCTCATTGCCATTTAATGAACAAACATGTTTCTGGTAGATTCTCATCTTTGGTTAAGAGGAAAAGCCATCTGCACTATGGTCAGGCAAAACGCATCCGAACATTACAAATGAGCATGCAGCCCTATCTTTTCAGGCCCAGGCCCAAACCACAGCCCTACGACTCACATGGGCGGAACTCAAGCTAACGAGAACTACAAAGGATATGATCTCAAGTCTTAATTAAAAGTGGGATTTGGACACTCACTACCAAGGATTAGGCAGAGATCCCTCTGCTGTTTTGCTCACAATTATTATTCTGTCACATAAAGGAAGAAACGGAGTTACCACGAATATTCAAGCAGAATTTTACACATTAATAGCACAGCATCACACCCTTTTTTATCATACGAGTTAGGTATGATGTTGGAGGTGAAATGATGCATCTGTTCAGTGACTAGGTTGTATGCATGGTGACTCTCGTATGACATGCGTTTCTGTCCAGGCATGACAGTAAGAGAGATGGTATCACAAACTGTAAATGTAACTTAGCGACCACACTAGATACAAATGAATACTGTGTGTTTTTATATGTGGCTGGAACATACAAATAGACAGCAGTAATCAAGTGGAGCGATTTGGTACAAGGTGTAGATGTTTTTAATACTTTTTTTCCGCCATAAGTTAAAGCTTCCCATGCTCACTCTTTTCTATAAGAGAAATAACTACTTTAATTTAGAAACCACCTTTTGAGTCTCAACATTTTTTCAAGTTGTAGCAGAATGCAATTCCAATCCTAAGATTTCCTTTTGACTTAAGAGAGTAAGATCTTCCAAAATCAATCTTTACATTCATGCACCCAAACCTGCCCACCAAAGCATTAGAAATGCATTAAAATGTATTGAATAATGTAGTCACGTTCCCCAGAATTTAAAGTTGTAAGCAGAAATGCACGCCAAGGTATAAAGCAGGGTACAGTATATGCTGACACATGTTGATATTTTCTTTGGTTGTCCAATTGAATTGAATTTTTGAGGGAAACAACAATTCAAGAGTGTGCTGGTTGACCAATTATTGTGCGTTTGAAACTTGTGCAGTGCGGAGAGACTTTTCATTGCATCACAGGCAATCCGTCCTGTGTTGGATTATTGACATTATATTTGTGTCAGCTGCCTCTCTTTGGTTTCTACTGAAAAACAAAAAGTCTATCTTTTGGAACAACTGGTAAAAATTAAAACATTTATTTATAAAAAGTAAATAAGGAACATCCTTTAATAGATTATATGATTGTATTCTTGATTGCTAGATTATACCAAAGTACACTTTCTGTGCTAATTTCTAGTGTACTGTATATTATTGACTTCACACGATGGTGTAGGGCTTTTTAGAGTGTATGTCAGTGTATGTTAATATAGCTGTATGACTAGGGATGTCCGATCACAGTATCGGATCGGAGCCGATTTTGGCATTCAACTGATCGGGGATCGGCATTCATCCTGTTTACCTTACTCCAATCATGTACATCAGCTTGTAGTGATCGCCGCCTTTAATCACACATGCACTGCGCCACAGACAGACATCCAGGGCCCATTTTGGCACACAGACTGCCTGGATGCCGGCACTTTGAAACCAAGATGGGCGCGGCCACTTACCAGTGTCTGTTCAGAGAGTGTCTCGTAGCTTGCCAGCCCTCGGCAACAAGTAAAAAAGTCCTTTCTAAGTCACCATTTTTTTACAGAAGCAGATTACTCCAATTCTCCAAACTTCTTCCCTGATTCCACCAGGAAACCACACTTTCAGGTCATTATTCCCTGGAGCAGACACCGGTAAACACGATAAGAAAATCAAAGATTGACTATTAAGCGCACGTTGTGTCACTGAGTTTAGTTTTATCAAAGATTGACTATTAAGTTATCACTTATTTTTGTAAAACAAAAAAACGTGTGCAGCTCTATTATCTGTTAACTATAAGATACTGTATTGAATATTTACAAAATTTTTATCGGGGGTCAAATAAGCTGATTGGGACATCCCTATGTATGACATTTGGGGTTTACGTGTGCATAAGCTCCCTCTCTTATCTATGCTGCACCATTGTCTATGCACTGAACCAGCAGCGGGCAGAAGCCACTTCATGCATTTCATATGGGTGTGTATTGTCAGCATCCATAAAGATGGCAAGGGAGACTGTATATTGGTAGCGTGGTCTGCTGCCATGTGTCATCTGTTTCTTTAGGGCCTATCTGAGGACACAAGGGGACAGGATCTGATTCAGCTTTGCGACTACAGGCAGATCAGGCCCAACAGGCTCATTGTAATGGCAAATAAAGGCGTTAGAGGCCTTGTTGGTACAGAAAAGCCAGCCACCCATTGTCTCTGTCCTTACTTTTCACACTAAGCCTGGTACTGTGCAAGGCTACGCCCACACCCGTTAAATAAGCATAGGCCTTGCTTAACGGTCATTACTGCTGTGCTCTGTCTGACTTCTTGGATCGTTATGCTGAATAGATGTGTCCCATTCTGTGTAGGGGCCAAGCATGGAAAGTGAAATGAATTACACAGAGAGTGAGTACTCTCTCTCCATGGCTAATATGAGCCCCACTTATGAGTGTGATCCTTGTCCCTGTTTTTTTCCATCCAGGGCCCATTTTGGCACATAGCTCTGTGCTATCAAAAGCTAATTATGGATATTAGCTATAGCTTCATAATATTCTCAATGAGTCGTTGAGAATTAAAAAAAAAAGTCTATTGAAATGTGTGTGAGAGAAGAAAAGCTTAAAATGCTTTTTTTCTAAGGAAACCCTTAGGATGTGATAGTAAAGAGGCATGGCAGTCATCCTCAATGCCACCTGAGAGGCCAGGACTCAGCATGACAGAAAGGGTGCATTGTCGTTTCATGGCTGGCTACAAGATCAGACAGAGTAGGGCTCCTGACCCTTGACATTCTGTTGCTTCTCAAACGTGTCAGCCATCCTCACCGAAGGAAATTGTGCTCCAATAATAAAAAAGTAAAAAAAAAGCAATTTAATGGAAACAACGATCTAAATATACATAACAGTATATAGCAAATGGAGAACAGGGCTGCAGCCAAATTGTCAAGCGATAGAAAAGACATGGAGGATGGAGCAGGAAGCTTTGGACTTTCCCCATGCCTCTCCATAGTAAGAAAACACGCTTTTGGTTGCGCCGGGCATGCAGGCAGGATGCCTGGAGCAGCTCTGAATATCAGTAGTGACAGAGACCTTAGTGCCTTATGGTTGCAACAGACGTGTCTCTCTGCTGTGCTTGATCAACATCACAGGCCACAGGCCAGCCACTCTTTGTGTGGAGTATTAAGAAAGGCATAGCTGTTTATTTCTCTTGTGCCTTGCATCTACCACTTTGTAATGAGAAGCACTGCCAGAGATGAAGTTGCCGGTCTTGACAAGGTGACACACTGCCAAACAAAACAATTGGATTATGAGCTTAAAAGAATGAAGGCACAGAAATGGTGGGCCAAGAATAGTGACATTTGCAAAAGAGCAGGAAATCTTCGTCTTCATTTAGATAGTAAACAAAAACGTCATGTCTGTCTTATTTTCCATAAGCATGTGCTACATATTCATACGTGACACGCATACTGTAACTCAATAAGGTTTAAGTATGCAAGATGAATTCTATCTTTTAGTTGTATGTCTGGGTGTTTGTTTGTGGACGAGTGAAAATCCATATCTATGTCCATGTATACTTATACTATATTAGTATCCTTCTTCTGCTATCCGTGTGTCCATATGGATTATACCCCTCTCTCATCACTTTCATCTCAAGTTCTCTCTCTTGCACATTGGTGGCAGAATCACACACTGGAGTAATTCCAAATCAAGTAGACAGTGTTTGAATCATCTCTCTCTGGCTCACCCTCTTGTCACTTTTATTCGCAGTGAGTCCTCTCTCTCTCTCATACATTGAAGGTCTAGTCTTATCCCTTGTTTCCACCGCAAAGTCATCGTCACATGCGTGCAGAAATGGTGTCACAAAGTTCAATATTTTGAGTGTCTCTTGTGGGAAACAATCTTCCGACTAGCACTACCACATTGTGCGTCACAAACAGGGTTCGGTCCTGGGGCTTAGCGAGAGAATAGTCCATATTGTTTGTGACATTCAGGTTCTGTTTCTATGAGGAGTGTGTACAGGGCCAAGAGTTCAGATCTCAAGATTTCTTGGTAAAAAAGTCATGACAGCCAATTTCTTAAAATGAATGCTGTGTCAAAAGCAGCCCATGGATTGAATATGCCCTTCTCCCTTTGACAATCTGCACATACGTAGGGTAGACATACATATAAGTGTTTTGATTATTCATACTGAGCCACGTCTGTCTGAAGAAAAGCAAGAATAGAAAGGGGGATGATTGTTTGGAATGAAAGGTTGAAATTGGCAATGTCCATGTGACTAAATCACTCAGTAGGGGTTATGTGTCACGCAGAAGATTGATGCCATTTATTCTTCGAAGTAAATCAGTTGTGGCCACTCTATCTCTGTCCTGCTCCCAGAGCTGTTCTGCACTTTGTTAGCTTGTGGGTTTGTTTCTGTATCAGGAAGAAGCAGACATTGGGATGTTCCCTGCTATTTCCCATGGAGTCTGCCTCTTAACATTGGCCGTTGTTGGGCGATAAAATTATTGGGATAATGATCTAAGTGAAAATGGAATTTGCTCAATCATTTTTTGGCCAGAAGGCAAAGCTCTCGATCTACCGGTCAGTTTTCGTTCCTACCCTCACCTATGGTCATGAAGGCTGGGTCATGACCGAAAGAACGAGATCCAGGGTACAAGCGGCCGAAATGGGTTTCCTCAGGAGGGTGGCTGGCGTCTCCCTTAGAGATAGGGTGAGAAGCTCAGTCATCCGTGAGGAGCTCGGAGTAGAGCCGCTGCTCCTTCACGTCGAAAGGAGCCAGTTGAGGTAGTTCGGGCATCTGGTAAGGATGCCCCCTGGGCGCCTCCCTAGGGAGGTGTTCCAGGCACGTCCAGCTGGGAGGAGACCTCGGGGAAGACCCAGGACTAGGTGGAGGGATTACATCTCCAACCTGGCCTGGGAACGCCTCGGGATCCCCCAGTCAGAACATCAAGCAATATGTGAATATTTAACCAAAAATAATGACAATGACAGAAATAGTTGTTCAAATTATGTATTTGTTTAACTGTTTGGTTTGACAAATATTTATATTTTTAAGGCATGGCGCATTGTTTCGGGCACATCGGCCAGTACTAACCAGTACTAACTAATGGTCTTCCCCAGTATAGATACTTACAAATGTGTACTACTACGTGTACAGCTAAGACAAACTCAACATTTCATGCTGCTGTTTCACATTAAAAGCTTTCCACCAGGAACCTCAGCAGCCGCTACAGAAAACACATTTTATTTGTCATTTATTGTATTTGTTAGCTGCACTATTGTCCAGTAAAAAATTGGTCTACACATCAAGATGTTAACAAATGTTGAGCTATAATGTCTTTGGATTTAAATATTGCAAAATGGGAATGTTACCAGAGTATAAAGCCACTGACGGTGACTGTGAGCTGCAAGCTTTTACTGTGGTTCGTCCAAACCAATACACCTCCACCACGTCATGAAGGTCACAATAACATCTTCCATGACATGCTGTCCTTAGTGAAATGGACATACATAGTATAAATAAACTATCAATCATCTTGGTCGCAAACATTTTCTTGGGTATGAATAAAGGTCCATCTTATCTTTTTTGCGTATGCGCAGCACAATATGTAATCATGGTTGCTCATGGCACTGTACTTGTATCTCAGCCACATGAAAAAAATGTTATTAAGGAAATAGGACTTAGCAGTTTTCCCTCTCACTGCAGTTAAGCTTCACGTATCTACAACTGAGGTAGAGGAGAGGAGAACAGTGGAGGTTATAAAGCAGTAGTTTGGGGGAGGGGGAAGTAGAGCATGTCTACAATAAAGTGAAAGGAAATTTCAGTTCACCCTCAGGGAGCATTGGAGAGTAGGTGTGAAAAATAGGCTGGTCTTAGTGTTGTAGAGTGACAAAACTTCCTCAGACATGTCACAAAAGAAGCAGAGCTTCGGTTTGAATCTGTCTGGGTTTGTGGTGCGTGTGAGAATGCAGCTGGCTGTGCATGTAATTGACCATGGTAATGGACATTACATGGGACAACTAAGGATAGCAGGACAAGGATCCAGCCATATGTACATAGAATTATGGTGAGTGAGGCCTTCTTGCAGGGAAAACATGATTGTTGGTGCTAGAGTGCAGATATTATTTATACTGCCATGTGGTGTGGGTGAGTAAAAGGATATTTCTAAGCTGCGTGTGTGTGCGCAGTGTGCAATCTTTCTGTGTACAAAATACCCTGTGTGTGTGTCTTATGAGTGTCATGATGCAGTGCTTGGAGCTAGAGAGCTGTGCCGGTGATAGCCCTGCTCAGGCTAAATAATTAGTCAAATCCTGAATTCTACTCGACACCCATAGGAACAGTGCCACCAAGGCTAAATATCACCCACTGAAGTGGTGCTTATCTCTCTGTGTGGGCTGGAAAAATGGCAGTACCATATAGCCTGTGTGTGTGTGTGTGTGTGTGTGTGTGGATGTACGTGGTCTCTATTATTAAAGCTACTTGTGAGCTAACATTTATATTTGGAATTAGATTATTGTTTGCAGTGTCTTAAGCTTCTATTTTGTGTCACCTACATGCCTTGATGAAGCACAACACTGTTGGAGCAAGTTGTCAAATTGTCAATTTGATTCCCTAGTATTCAGTAGTACACATTTGTCATATAGAAGTACGTAAAGCTCTCTCTGATAAGAATGTATTCCTGACCTCTTGCCCCTTGTCTTTTTGTTCTTGTGTTTATGTGCAGGAGCTCCAGTTTGAGCGGCTAACCAGGGAGCTGGAAGTGGAGAGGCAGATTGTGGCCAATCAGCTGGAAAGATGCAGACTCGGGGCTGAATCGCCAGGCGCTGGTAGCAGCAGGTAATGAGAAGATGCACATACACATACACACACATAGATCCACCACCCAACACATGGCGTTTTCATCCTTCACAGCAGTGACCATATTCCATAGTGTAACCTTATGGCATAGTGATGGAGCATCCCAGTATGCTCAAATATGATGGACTGTAAATCTAAATTTGTGTCTCCCTCCTGTCCTGTTATTTAGAAATGGACAGCTCCAGTGTTATCGTAGCTTATCAAAAGCGTGGTTTAATTTAAACGTGCAGGAATTTGTCATGACTAATTGGCCTCAAATCATTTTTATGTTAAGCTCAAATTAAAATATACAAACAATTGACTTTTTAGGAAAAATATTAAGCCTATGTTTATCAGTGACAAAATGTGCGTGTGTTTGTTAAATGTGCGTAATAGTGGAGTGTTGTTTGCTCACTGAAGCGCTGCGCTGCTAAGTTCTGGGAACTCATTCCCATTTCATCAGCTAAGACACGAGGCTGCTTGATCATCACACTTCAGTGACCACACATTCTGTCCTGTCTGCTGTGGCTCAGACATGTCAGGTTCATTTGTACAGCTCAGTACCACGTACAGTACAATATCTCACTGGGTTTCACAGAGCCTCTGTGAAGAAGGGTTGACACTGGTCTTATATTATTACCTGCATTGTCAAACGATTTAGATGAACATAATCTTGATATGAAGTAATATGTGCACCATCTTTTAGTTCTGGTTAATAATGTAATTCCTTAAAGTGGCAAGGGAAATTACAATAGAGGTTAATAGACTGTGACATTTAAGAGATGGCTTAATGGTCAGAATGTTCAGGCACTATTAATATGATGATTTATTTGTTGTTGCTTTTGCTTATTTGCTTCCATTAAGGCCAGATGTTTTGATGGCAAAGCAAAGTGTTGTATTGTGTGTGTATTTTACTAATGATTAACTAACCCACACTGATGTGTAGCTGTTTTAGTCATATGTGTTATGTCTCATTGAAAAGTTCATGATTACGCCTAATGTTGTTGATGTAATGATTATGGTCAGACTTGGAATTAATCAGCTCAATTAGGCGGTTTCTTTTTTCTCCCTTGCTCCCTGTTGTATTTATAAGTTATCCAATGTTAAAAAAAAGTGCCTAATTGTCCAAAGTCTTTATATAGAACACTGAATGCTAATGTCATTAACTAATGGTGTTTTTCCATTACATGGTACCTGCTCGACTCGCCTCGACTCTACTCGCCTTTTTTGTTTTTCCATTATGAAAAGAAATCCCTGGTACCTGCTAACTGGTACTTTATTTAGTACCACCTCCGTCGAGGTTCCAAGCGAGCTGAGGCGATACCAAAAGGTGACGTGAAAACCTGCAGACTACTGATTGGTCAGAGAGAATCGTCACTAATCACTGCGTCATCATTACTAGCGACAGACGGGGGTGTCCTGAACAAACCCGCCATTTTTAAATAGTTTAGCCAGCGGTGGTTTTTTTTTTTTGCTGCCTCCAACTTCATTAGAAACTAAATTTCTCTTCTGGCTGTGGCAACAGCCACATGCCGAGAATAAAAAACAACACACCTTCGACGTGTGCGTTCACGGCAGTTCTGGCTGTGACGACCAGCCACACTCGCCTCACGCATGAGGCGGTACTAAATCTGCAATAGAAAATGGAGGACGGGGCATCACGGTCAAGTCAAGGCGAGTCAAGCAGGTACCATGTAATGGAAAAATGCTATTAGGCTACCACAAGTTGTAGTTCAACCTCATGGTACCATCTTTCTAGAGAAATGGAAGTGTTATTTGCATATTGTTCCCAAATGGTCACGTAATGCCAGGTTTGGGCCACATTTGTTCTGTAATGGACCATGATACAATTGGGATATATCTGGATACATGACACTTGTCTGAATAGAGGCTGTAATGGCTCTGTGTGATCTCTTCTGGCTTCGTAATAATAAGCCCTATACATTTCTGCACTCCAGCCTGCATACCTGCAAAAAACAACCATCTAGTACCAGCAGATTGTAGTACTCAGGAGTAAGATTGTCAATTTCCCCTTTCCCCTTTTAGAGAGGCGCAGGTATAGAGCAGCTTCAAGTGCTGCCAAAAAGGTCTGGACAACAGCTCTCTGAAAATATACACAGCCAGGCTATTTACTTTAATTTTCTCTTTTCAGAAGTACTATAATTTTAGTGTATCCAAACACGCTAGTGATCATATTTGGAAATACAAGCACTCTTTCTTTAAACAATATTACTGCTTCTAACAGGAAAGTGTTCTTTTTTTGTGTGCCGGTCACCGTGAAAAATCAGCAGCCAGATCTGTTTTGTGCAGCGTTCAGCTCATTGTCATTGGTCCATCAGTGGCATCAGTTAACATTTAGTTGGCCAAAAGAGGGGAAAAAAAACAGTAGTTGATGAGCGAGACAAGCGTAATGCCAGTAAATATGGAACTTGGATTTGACCTCTTGTAAACATTAGCCATAATAATTAAATTAGCTGATACTTAAATAAGAATAACAATCATCAGCTCATTGGGACTACTACATCATTGACATTATTATGTCTTTACAAGGTCATTGCAAAGGGTTACTGGAAAATGTAACCATGGCTTTATACCATCTTGATATTCAGGGATGACCAGTATTACACAGTGGAAAGCACAGCTTGAAGTAGGCCTAGCCTATATATATATATATATATATATATATATATATATATATATATATATATATATATATATATATATATATATATATATATATATATATTATGTTTAATTTCTCAAATAGCGCCATATTAATAGAGACTGGTTTTTATGTTTCATTTCCCTGGTAGACATTCATTTAAAATAAATAGATAATTTTAGCAAGAAGCCTTGCTTTTTTATCTGCTCCTCTTTGTTATGAACATTTGCTTAACTGAGTAAGAGCAGTACTTTCTTTAAAAGAGAAACTCCTGCGTCAGCATTAGATGTTTTGAGTGATGGCGATGTTTGAAAATGTGGGAAAAAACGAATTTTCTTCTCTTTTGTAGACATCTTTAGGTTCCTTTTTGTATGCTGCAAAATGCTGACTCTGTAGGATTAGCTAACTTGTTTTTTGTGGAATAAAGAGTGTGTATACATGCCTTGCTAAAATATATAGTCTGTGTTTGTCTTCTGCGTTGCTCTTTGCCTAAATCTTGCCCCCTTGACCAGATAACCTGGCCTGAAAATGGGGGGGGGGGGAGGGAAAATATCATGAAAAGATGCTTGTGTCTTTCCTACAAATAATTTGTCAGAGCTTCAACGCCTGCTCCCAACTGTTTGACTTGCATTGCCTAATGCAGTCCCACAGGATACGATGATTCTTTTAAAATATATTACCTACCACCCACAATTGAAAAATAGCCCTTTTCAGCAGAAATAACTTTTAAAGGAACTAACCTGTGTTTTAAATGAAAAAACAGGTTCTAAATTTAGTTCTTGGCCCACAAAAAGTTCCTGCTTCAGGGGTAGTACTGTACTTTCTAATAGCCTATTATCTATCTGAGTGGAATTTCTTATTGCAGCCTCGATGCTTTGATTGACCAACCACTGTACAGCTTATATTCACACAGTAATGAACCCTTGTGTTCAAATCCTCTAAAGAGCCCACTGTTTAGCTGTGCGTCCCGATTTATTTAGTGGTTCATGTTTTTAGTTGTAGCAGAAAAATCAGTACTGCTTCTGTTGCCACAGAGATACCAGTACTTTGGTGTCTTGTTTTTTTTTTTTTTTTGGCAGGCAAATGACCCCAAGACCTCTCAGAAACATAGCCAACTTTGCCATTTACATGATGTTTCAGAAGCCAGCCAGTCTTCCCACTGGGGGACCGGTAGCCAACCACCACCTCCTAGGGACTCCTAAAGAAAGCATGTAACACACTTTTCACACCTTTTTAAAGACAGAGAAGGACAAATAAATTGGGTTTCACTGGCGATTTGTGTGTGAATGGAGATTAGCTTCTACCACTGAGCTCACACTGCTTGGCTCAATAGCTCAGCGGGATGACGGCCGAGGTGACAGCACACTTAAGGGTTGTGATGAGAGTCCTTACATTTCATGACACCTCCAAAGTTGACCACCCCCTTCATTTCTACAAGCATATAGGGGGTGGTCATCAAACTTGACCTCTGGCAAAACTCCTAAAAGATGAAACCCCTACCCAGCCAAAGGGGTTGATGGGAAATTTGCCATCAGGGTTAGGCCTGTTGTATATCAGCATCTGCAGTTTTACAACCTCTTTACGCTGCCTTCACCCAGCTGCTGGTCGCCATGCAGCGAGCATGGTGCATCGTCATTATGGTCGCCATGGTTCTTCTACTTCATCAATCATGGTTCAGTGGAGCACAATTAAAATTCAGAGAGCTGTGTTACTTAAAGCTCGAGTGTCACCTTAGATGGAAAAATAGCGGCAGTTGCAACATTGGATGTTCAATTCAATTTATTTTTTATTTATAGTATCAAATCATAACAGGAGTTATCTCAAGACACTTTACAGATAGAGTAGGTCTACACCACACTCTATAATTTACAAAAAACCCAACAAATCCCCCAAGAGCAAGCACTCAGTGCAACAGTTTGATAGTAATGACTAGCAAGTAGAGGATATTGAAAAGAAAAGGGTGGGAACACTGCTTCGAGGTCTCCTGCTTGGCCTCTGTCTGTCTTAACACTCCAGCCTTGGAAAAATGGCTTTGAGAAAGTGAATTACTTTTTCTTTTGTCGGAAAGTATTTCAAAGGTACATGAACTGGAATTATTAGGTGGCTATTATTAGATGGCTCGCATGGCTATTCTGCATTATCTTTTTTTTTTACCTTACTATAATTATCCCATGAAAAAATATAAAACATTTAGTTAGATCTAGAAGGATTTAGAGTTATATTTACCTCCTCCAAGGAGGTTATGTTTTTGGTTTGGTTACTTACCTACTGGCCCAATTTTCATACAACTTAGTGGAAGGGTGTATCATGGACCAAGGAAGAACCCATCAAATTTTGAAGTGGATCCAAAACACAGGTTGGACACACATTTTTCTATTTAGTTAGATCACGAGATAGGGCGTTTGTGTTGCATTCATGTGGTTGGAATAATTAGAAAAATGAGTTCCCAACTGTGAAAAATCACACTGCATTACATTGTGAGATAGGTCTGTGCTCTCAAGTGCCCTTTTAGTTGTTTGTTTCAGTTTAGTTTAAGTTGCATTTTTATAAGCATTTTAAGGTAGGCTTTAAGAAAAAAAAAAAAAAAAAAAAAAAAAAAGTATACTTATTCTTCTATAGAGTTATTGCCCGTACTTAGAACGGTTACATATGCAGGCTCGAAAAAACTCCAACTAACCTTTTGGAGTTTGCATCTTCCTTGTAGCTCTCTTGCTGTCAGGACTAGATGCCTCCGGCCAAAGGCATATGAGATGATGTTTCGTCAGAGGAAACATCCATACCAATTTGTTCCCAATGGATTGAATGGATTTGTTCCATAATCTACTGGGTGCTTGGTCTGATGCTTTCCTGCTCTGAGTTTGCCATTAAGTATGATCCTTCATCCACTGACCCAGGACAATTCATCATCAATGACCCGCACACTGTCACTAGATAGATAGATGTCACTTTCTGTTTTTGCTGCTTGGTATCCTCAGTGTTGTGGCTGAGTAATAGTCACAGACTGTGACCATTATTCTCCCATATTATTCTCTGGAGACTGAGCATCACTCTGAGATTCTCTCTGTGTGCTGGAATATACACTAGCATGCATGTCAGGATTATGTTCAGATGTCAGGACACTGTGGGCTTGTACACTGAGTGTGTGCGAATGTACTGTATGATTACTGAGCTTGCCTCACTTGTCTGTGCTCAGTTTCAGCTCCCATCAGGATGTTTCCCATCCCCTGGCTGTTTGTACTTAACATGTTTATTAAAGCTGCAGGTGGAAAAACAGCCTCCCAGTGTACAGTTCCTAAAACAAAACACTAGCTGTCACCAAAGGTGACTTTATGTCTTGATAAGCACAGATGACAGGAATTGAGGAGTGATTACCATCTGTGACGCTGTTGTGCCCAAGAAAATAGTACATGAGTCCGAATGGTGTCTCTTTCAGATGATTTCACTCATGTCATTCACTGTGGTGTATGTATTCACTTTTTCCATCTCCTGTTTTTCCCCCTACAGCTCGTCTGAGAAGTCCCTGCCTTGGAGAACTGCAGGTACGTCAACTCAAACACTAAAATAATTGGATAGTGATCTCTCTTTCTAACAAACATCTCTTTTTTCTGTTCATTTTTACCATGTTTTTATGCATTCAGATCATATTTGGTGACCTCTGCACTCACTCATTGGTAACTTGAGAATTACTTGTCAAACAATTAATGTGGAACAACAAATTACTGCTCACTCCATAGAGTTTTACTGTAATGGGGTCACAAGGCCACCTACTATCTCATGGACACTTGCTGCTGTGGATATCATTCAATACTAAAATACATAGACTTATTTAGGTTTTCTCTCTACAGGTTTGAAGCTAGCGTACATTCACAGAGTAATTCATTTCTAGTCCTGTTTGACCCTGATTACACCTTTTTGGACCTATTAAGACCTATAGTCAGTGATCAATAACCACTGTTGGACATAAATACCCGTCTGCTTACATATTCTTGGTTTACCTCGTGAGGTCCTCACTAAATGCTAGTGGACTAAACAGTTCTGTTCACTATCACACTGATACATAGTGACGTGTAGTATAAGTAAGTAAACTGTTCAGCTCATTTCTTTTGAATGATGATTTAATGTTGGCAGGAAGTGTGTCTGTGTCTATTTGTATAAGTGTGTGTGTGTGTGTGTGTGTGTGTGTGTGTGTGTGTGTGTGTGTGTGTGTGTGTGTGTGTGTGTGTGTGTGTGGTACAGTACAGGCATGTTTTACATTTCCTCAATAATCATTGCTAACGTGCGGCATTTTAACCAAGCACACAGTAATGGACATCCTTAGGCGTATTCTTGTTTATCTAAGCTATTTCTGCCCACTCACACACACATCATCAGTGATGTGGAGCGGAAGGATCCCTCTCAGACCCCTTTGGTCTCCGTTTGTTTGTCCTTGAAGGATCTTCAGCAGAGACCAGATAATGAATTGAATTTACTAATGTATTTCATGGCTTATTAATTGCATAGTGGAACTTAGTGAATTTCTGCAATGGTCATTAATCTGTTATTGTCGATCCCGTCAGAAAAGCCTATGGGGGTTAATAAATGTACATATGCGCCGGGAATATTAATACTACACGGTTTTCTCATTTGCTGCCTATTCACCATTTCATCGCTGATTGCATTTCATTAGTATTTGAACAGAGCCGGGGACTAATCACTATCACTGTTTTGCTTCATATTGATTTCTCATTGTAGTGTAGATGATAAATGAGATAAGCAGATGTGGTAATGTACTTTTTCTAATCTAAATGAATTAAAGTCTAAATGTGTGGCACCGAACGTAATGGGCCACGTTTGTCTGTGAGGCTTATTGGCCTCATGAGCCAGTGTTCGTCTCCACTGTCTGAGAGTTGGGATAGAAGTGTTTCTGTGGAAACGAGCCTTTTAGCCCCAGGAAATGTCAATGCATTCACACCTCATGTCCTCAAAGAGTAGAAGTCAAACACCCCAAAATGAAAGCTCTCTCGCTGTTTCTGTCCCCTCCTGTCTCTTTTTGTTTCACTGCTTATTTTTTCCAGACATGCACTCTCTCAATATGCTGACAGCTTAACATGTCAGCATCATGTTCAAAAAAGGCTGCATGCAATGTGCTTCATTAGGGTCTTACAACATTTTTGTAATCCCCCTTTTATAAAGAATATGGCATGACAAGAGTCACGTCTACGGACTCTCTTCAACATTTTTAAAGAGCAATTTGTAGGTTGAAGTTTTTTACTGAATTTATACTTTAGGTTTTGTGAAAATTATGGTTTAAAAATGGTTTATGGTGTAATACTAGGTTTGATACTGCCTGCTATGTGATTGCAAATGTTACCACAGCACATTATAAAGTGACTATCACCTCTTTCACACCGCTGACCACGGTTGGGCCAGGGTTGTCTGATCAGTGTTCAACCCTTCTTTTGGAAATCCAAACCAAGCCAGTTAACATGGGTCTATCCCTTTATAATTCAGAGATCACCTGGGTCACAACCTGGGAGCAATGCATAACAATGACCTTAAGTGCTAGAAATGGGCGGGGCTTTACACGTCCTATTCAGTGAACAGCTAACATCACATACTCCAGTCCAGCTGACTGTTTTGCAGCTACTTGAATTTGTCATTGTACTATAGGGAGAGAGAAATAAAGCTTATTTTGTGTTTGTTTTGCAGTGATTACCTTCTAAAGCGCAGATAAATAACCATCAAACACTTACCAGATGCTTTTGTGCAGACTGATTTCTCCTCTTCTGCATATTTATTGCAGCAGCTGGACAAGAAATCTAGTATTGATTTATGACCATTTTAAGATGAGGGGAAAGCATTTCTCTTTGTAAAAAAAGTAAAGATGGGCTTTGCTGTGGGCTTCTCGAGTCATTTTAAAAAAAGACAGAGAAAAAAAAGAGAGAGATTTGCGCTACCCAGCAGCCGCACTGAACTGCAGTCTGCAGACGGGTGTCTGGTGGTGCTTATTGCTGGGATTTTGCAGGCACGTTGCTACCGCTCTCGAGACCGGGGCAGACTAGTGAACATCTGGGCGCTCACTGAAAGCGGACTGTTTAGAAATCAATTGAATCGCTCCACTCTGCTGTTGTTGAAGCTGCTTGTAAAAAACCTAGTTTTATACAGCCTTTGGGCTGAAAACCAGCGTAAAGCAGTGAGACAAAAATGTGTTGACCTGTGAAGACTGCCCCACTGTCATTTCCAACCAATCACGTAATTCGTCCCGCCCCAACTGTTAGCGACCCAGGTCGTGTGCAATTCACATTGAAATCAACCTTAGTCCTACCCTGATTCAACCCAACCAGGGTCGCTAAGCCGAGTAGATTGAGGGGGTTAACACATTCAAACCCACAGTTGATCTGGGTATAACCGTGGTTGAGCCATTGGTGTGAAAGGGGTAATATTTAGGTTTTGGTAGCTATCATCTGTTAATCACCAAGACACTTGCCCATCTCTCCTCTGGTTCTCCTCACACCACAGCTCAATTTCTCACCGATGGCTATTATCTCTCCTCACACTCGTTTGTTTCCAGCCTATTGGATGCCTAGCAGGCTCATAATTATAAGGCTTTTTATATGCTTGTAATGCATTTTTTTTTTTTTAATCTCAATATTAGGCTCAATATTAGCACTAGAATCCAGATTTATTATTAGTTAACTTGACCTAGCATGGCTCCATTATTTGACACGTATGGTTTCTTCGTTTTAAAGTGGACATAAAAAGTGCCAAGTCCAGATGGCACTGTAGTTTATGATATCATTTTTGAAAATCCACATAATTTTCCAACACATTAATAAAATGGGGGAAGCAACCTAAAAGTTGCTCTTTAAATCCAGTATAACAACTCACAAAGGCATGTGAGGAAAATGAAAATTTGATGTCTGCATGGGATCGGTGCTACTGGACTGTAAACTTGGCAGCACTATTCTATAGACTAGTTTAATCTAATGCATTATTAATAGACATGAACATGTATTTTGGGGCCACAAGGTCCTTTGACAACTGGGGTTAATAAAGCAGTAGAGAAAAGCATTCAACTGCAAAATAATGTATAAAATGTATCACACTGGTAACCTGTGTAAGAATTCAATTTCTGTCTTGGAGAAAACAAAATACCACTCTATCCAGTGTGGTCATATTTTATGTGAAAACCACATTAACAACATTAAATTATTACATAAGAGACCTAATTAGAAATCCTGCCATAAATGGATAATGTAAGCCAGTAGTGTTTCATCCTCCATGTGTGAAAAAGGGCTTCTGTCTCTATCTGTTTCTTTCTTGCTGTCTCCCTCTCTTCCTGTTGCTCCTCTGTTCTGGCTTTTTGGCATCTCATTTATCAAACAGAGTCAAGGCTCAGTATGAAAACCCTGTGGTCTAAAACGACACACTGTGTGCCAGACACTGAGTCACTGCCAGGGTGGAAGGAGACATCACAAAATCATCATCACTATTATTTTGGTCAATATTGATAGCACAATTAATTAACACGATTACTCATTGACTTGAAAAAAGATGTTGCATTTTTTGAACTTAAAAAAGAGTGAAACAGTTACAAAAACCCCTTGACTGTGAAATTTCCCTTAACTTTTCCTGTTGAACTTTTTGAATTCCCCTTCAGGATACAAGACAAAATAAGAGTTTGCAACATACTAAATAATCGTTTTTCTCGGTTACATTGTTTTTGTGATCGTTAGGAGCCAAACAATGATATTAATTGCGCTGCCCTACCTTATAGAACAATCTTGTTGTTTTACCTTAAAGGTATAATGGAGGATTTTCCTGAATTTTAGAAAAGAACCGCTCCACTTTTTGAAAAAATGCTCCCGAGAGGGAAAGCCTATTAAACATGTGCACGAGAGAGCATGCACGAGCCTAGTTCTCCTCGTGCACGCTCTGTTTACAAGTTGCTGTCGGCATGGCTCTACAAGCCTAGTTTCCAAAAGAAGATTTGCACTTTTTCCACTATGTCAGACTCGCCACCGGTAAGTGGAAATCTATTTACGACAAGCATCTCTATAGCTAACTTTAGCATGGCCAACAAACAAGCTATTGCCGAGAGCGGGGAGACAGTGGTCGGAGGCTTTTATATACTGTCTATGGTCGGACGCCGTGGCCGACGTCGCTGACCTGTCACGGCACGTACGACGGCCTTACGTAAACATATCCCAGAATGATTGACAACTAGGAGGACCAATAGTCTTGATGATCCACCCGGACAAAGAAAATCCTCCACTATAGCTTTAAATACCTTAACAAGTCCCTTGTATCACCCACATGACATTTTATCATCTTTCTCATGAACGTTATCAATGCCAGTGCAATCAGTGTAATGCCTCACCATCCCCTCAACCTCCCAAAAAATGTTTAAGTAAAAACAAAAATAGATAAAAGAAAATAAAAAAAGGTAAACTACAATTGCTGCATCCACTGCAATGTATGAAAACTCATTGCGAGTGTTGAGGAAAGTTTTTTTTAATGACCCCGGTAAGGAGAGGTGCTCAGGGTGCTGCAGCAACCACCCACCCCAAGTGGGTGGGGTATATTATGTGTATTATTATTTTGTTCCGTCACATTATACACCCCACCTCTCCCGGTCGCTGTCACCCGTGATATATTTGTTTTAATTATTTCAAGCAGCGCAAGATTTTCACATGGTTTCCTATAATATTTAGTGTCCTGTAGTAATTTGTCTGTAGGCCTTTAATCTGTCATGGCAGGAAGGTTTGGACCAAATTCAGACAGCCTTTCTAGTATGAACAAAATATAGTTCAACTTCAGCGTTCAGCCAACAGCGGCACCTAGGAAATATGTTTTTTTCAGTGTTGTTATCCTGATGAGTAAATTAGCCCACACTTCTTGTCAAATGGTACGATGGTACCGTGAGGGCATCACGTCTTTAGCACAAAACTTGAATTAAGTCTTACCATAATGCTGTGGTTTTATTGGCTACATTACAAATGCATTGCTTGCTTAAATTAAGAAAATCTAATTGTATCGAAATAATATTGTGAATCTTTCAGAAGGATCATGATGCAACAGCCGCTCACAAAATTCCTTGATTCCTCCAATATATGTCAAATTAAAATATGTTTGATTTATTTATTTTAAATATTTTTTTCCCATTACCCTTTTTAATGCATTTTGAATGCTTTAAAAATCAGATGAAGACTGGACTGTGTGTGGCTTACCTTTACCCAGCAAATACATCTTTTCTTAATTTTCTGCCTAATTGTACCTAGGGATGGGTATCTTGGTAAAAAACAGAGAAAGACAAAGAAAGAGAGACAGTACACAAGAGACAGTGAGTGGGCAAGCGAGCGAGAAAGCATGACTAAACAAAAACTGAAACTTAAATTGATAAGGTTGTTATTTTAGGCAGGGATATGTATTAAATTAGAAATAGCAGCACTGTTGAAACTGACACAGTTGGCAAGGTGTATTGCAAATAGTGAGGATGTTTGATACAGACGGAACTTGAGACAGGCCAGGCTAAATCCTTATTCTGGTAATCTGACTCGAGACCCGCTTGAGTCCCATCTGTGAACACCCTTAAGGCCATTTTATGGTTGTGTGTAGAATCAACGGCGTACCCCCGCAGACCACCCCTCTGCGTAGCCTGACATGCACCTCTCAAAAAATGTAACTACACATCGCAGCGACGCACGTCGCTCGTCCGTGGCTTGGTAGCGTTGCATTTCCCCCGACTCATTTCCTGGTTCTCCTTCTCCATAAACAACATGAAATCAAGGAGAGGGTTAAGTTTTTCTGCTAAATATGTCTCACCGTGGTCAGAAAGAACAGGGGAGACACTTTGTTTCTCTCACCATGACTCTAGAGTCGGTACTCGCTCCAAAGCTAATTGCCGTGACTCTCTCACTTCACCCTCGCTCTATCACCCACTCCCCACACACACACACACACACACACACACACCAGCTTGACGCACACACCGACGCACAAAGTATAAACATCAGGCCACTTACGTAGGCTACGGTGAAAGCTCTGCGTGGAGCCTCCGCACAACCATAAAGCGGCCTTTAGATCTTTAAAGGTGGCAGTGCAAAATGCCAGGTTGTCAAACACCACACTAGGCTTATGTGTCAACAGATTTATCCAACAGGTCAGCTTAGGCAACGAGGCAGCTTCTTCATTTCATTTTCACACTAGCTAATCAGGCATTATTTGACAGACCCTGGCTGCCAAAATGTGCCTCCCTGTTCCCCTTCACTTGCTGTCTATTGTTGTAGTGATTGCAGAGTAACCCATTGACACTGGTCACGCTTAACTAGATTGTGATTACGGGGAAACATTGCACAGGGACATAAAATTCCAGTTCCTGTTTGCCACACTGGTTGTTGTCGTGCAAGAAGTAATAGGAGATGTAGGGAAATGTTAGAGCATGGCTGTATACACAGTTGGAGTGACATGCTACCCAAGTTTGTCTTTTCAAATTAGCATGGCAGTAAAATTTAATGACTCCAACTGTACATAGGCGTGAAACTAATGTTGCAGAAATCATTGTCTGTTAGTGTTTCCTCTCAACTCCATCAATTGTTGACTGCTTTAATGACTATTATCATCTTTCCATCCAAAGCCAAATTGTTTCAGACTCGAAGCCTTTCCTCTGTGTCTGACTCCTTGCTCTGCTGTTTCTTCCCAGATGCCTCCGCCTTGGGGGACACCAAGTCTCGGGTGACTGACAGCTCACAGTCGCCCAGCTACCGCATCAGGACTGAGTCAGAGCAGGTGTCTCTGTACTCCCCGGAGCAGTCCTCCCTCCATGAAAGTGAGGGTCTGTTCTTGCTTTCTATCGTCTGCAGCCTTCTTTTTTACCTCAGCATTGTCGCACTAAAATTTATATAATTCTTTAACTAAAAATGTTTTACTCTACTTCTCTTTTGATGATACAGAAAGCCCGTTTCGTCCTGAATTGTTTATCGTTTCTATATGTTATACTTTGAGTTTAAACAGATAACTGATCCCTCATTACAGCTTATGAAAGGCTGAATGATGTAATGTGGCACGCTGAAATATATGGCTAGCAGAACAGTTCTCCCCCCTGCTGTGCCATTTGTCATTAGCAATGCAGTCTAGGTAAAGGTCATGTCTATTACGAAACCGTGTATGATGTGTCTGTCTCCTGGTCCTCTAACCCATCCCTCTCCTTCTGCATTTCATTTTTGGCCTTTTTCTGTCACGCTCTCTCAGGATCCGCGGTGAATTCACGAAGCTCAACTCAGATGAACTCGTACTCAGACAGTGGCTACCAGGATGCCAGCAGCGGTTACCTCAACAGCCAGAACCTGGGCAAGGCTGAGCTGAGGATGCAGCACTCCTTCCCTGGCACCGGAACTGGTACCATGGGAAGGAATACCAGGGCCGAAGGCCAGGCTTCAGCCCAGGTACTGCCAGCAACATATTGCTGTTGCCAAGCACAAAATGTATCCGTAACGTTTTATCTTCTGAATAATACCAGCATATATTGAGTATATTTTTTTAATGAAGACAGTCATTGTTCACAAAGGGCTCAGAAAATGTAATTACGTAAGTGACAATTATCTTCTAATACATGGCAACAAAAGAGAAACACTAACATTGCTGTTACACGGCAGCGTTTGAAAAAAATGTCATATAAACTGTTTGCAAGATTGAATATCTACATTAGAAAATAGGGAAAGTACTTTAGCTTTCTGGAGGGATCCTAAGAAGCCATGTGCTGGGGCCAGGCGTATACTATGTGCTTATGGTTTAATCACATACACATAATGTTTATTTGGTTTACAATTTATTGTCTATTTTGTCATTATTGTATTGTCTTAAATATTATGGTTATTATTTCATCTTATGGTAATTTTTCACAAAGTAAGTGTTCCTAAGTTGACAACCGAGGCCTACTGCATGTGTGGTAATGACGGCTGAGGGGCTGCAGGATGGGAAGGGATGTGTTCATGTTGTTAAACCATATGTTTCTTATTTTGTTTAAAGCAATAAAAATGCTAATCACAAAAATGAAATTGCCGTTGCATGTTGTTCAGTGAAGGTAGCGATGTAATGCTTAAAGGCACAGAAGGCACCGAGTGCATTGAGCAGCATCGCAACATAATCATGCTTCATACAGCGTTGTACACGCAGACCACTGAGAAACCAAATGGCACTGTCACACATGAAAGAGGGGGGGTGGAAAAGAGAAAATAAATATGGCCTAGAGTAAAGGCATGCCCTGTAATGAATTGGTTTATGTAATGATGTGTTATTTAGCATGTCCTTATCATTGCACAAGTCATTTTATAGCAGAGTACAACATGATTGTTACTGATTTTAACTGAAGAAAGAAATTCATGAAGCCATGTTGTTTTCTTTCTGACTTGCAGGCTCCAGCAGTCACAACAGCAGTGCCGGGTCGTGCTATGCGGAGGGTAAGCTCAGTGCCTTCTCGCTCTCACTCGCCAGCCTATGCCAGCAGTATGTCACCCTCCCGCGGCTCCCTGCGTACCTCAGGTGGCAGTGCCTACGGCTCCCCCATTGTAACTGAACCCAAACCCATCTCCAGCATCTTCTCTACAACCTTGCCCTCGGCCCAGCGCACCAGTAACACCGTCGGGGGTGGCAACAGCCCACCCTACTCCACGCAGAAAAACTCCCCCGCTGCACTGCGACGCATGGGCTCCACGAACTCTCGCTCAGGCAGTGCCAGCCGTACAACCTCGCCGTATCAGGCCTCTGCGGGGTCAACATCAGGCCGCATGGGCTCGCCTCTGACAATGGTGGAGAGCATCAACCCTCCACTGACTAAGCAGCCTACTCACTCGTCGTCTCCAGTAAGGGCTAGTATGACCGCTGTGCCCCAGCACTACAGCTCTACTCTGCCGCGCTCCATGCTCCACAACACTGACCCCTATGGACCCCAGAGTTATGACATTTACGAGAGGATGACGCGACCTGACAGCCTCACAGGTGCTCAAATGCATAGACACACACACACACACACACACACACACACACACACACACACACACACACACACACACACACACACACACTGCCATTTATAGTGTATCAGCTCAACAGCCTCACATAGACTCTCATATCAGTAGATAATAACTATTTTCAACTACATTATATAGTTTTGTTGCAGTGTTTTTGTATTCGAAAGGTCAAATCGCAGAGGAAAAGCGTACATGGTGTTTTCTTCTCTGTCCTTTCTTTTCCATTAGCTTATAGCTATGTGAATCTCTGTGTCATTATATGTTTGTGTGTAGAGCCACACCTCCAACAGTAATAAAAGGTAGATAAACAAAATGTTGACATGAAATGCTTCAACATAGTCAGATACATTTTTTTTACTTAATGCAATGTGCAAGAAATTCTCAATTCAAGCCATTGATGTAAAATGGATCATTAGTGTATATTACCTTAGAAAAGGAAACATTGATATAATGAACAGTTATAAACACCTTCTTAAACAGGTATTGTTTCCTAGCATGTAAAAGTTATTCAGCTTTGTAGGCTGTCACATAATTGCTTTTCATAAATTCTTCTGAACTTTTTGAGTAGAGGATATGCGGGCTGTAAATATTTGGAGATTACTACATTTCCTTACAGGACAAAAGGTGGTTGTATGAGTGTGTGTGTGTGTGTGTGTGTGTGTTTGTGTGTGCGTGTAATTTCATCGGGAGGAGTTGAGGAGATCAGGAAGATAATAATTGTAAAACCTGCCTGCACAAATTAGCTTGTGTGTCATCCTTTAAGGACAAGCGCTGGCGAATATTTTCTAGCCAAACGGATATCTTGTTTGAATCAGGAAATCAGGAGCCAACCAATTTCTCCCCACAGCCAAAGAAAGAGGTCTCTACTGATTAATTCTCAGCTCTCGCTTTCTAAGGTATCTCCCGGAGATAACAATGTAGCTTTGACAAAATAAAGGAAACCACAGTTATTACATAGAAAAATCAAACCTTGATTCACATTTCAGTACGATATGATATAATGATGGATTATTACTGGTTATAGCAGAATTCCGCCATAAAAGCCAAGAGCATTTTGTTTGCCTCCAAAAGGTAAAACACTGTATTTTGGTTCCAAGGTTAATGGACTGTTTTCTGCTTGACTTGCTGCCTGGGGATATCCTCAGATGCCCTGGTTGATGATGACGTTCAAGGTGAACATTTGTTGTTTTGTGACATCGGTTTCCCATCATCCTCAGTGTGTTGTGTTTGCATGTAGGTGCTGCATGCGCACACGTGTCTTCATTTGTTGTCAGTTAAATAATCATCTCCAACCAAATTGCCATTTTGACCGTGTTTATTGTAGTGTGTTGTGTTGATGTGGTTTAACTTTTAAGCCTCAAGAACATCGGCCGATATTCGCCTTGTTGACTCCCATCTGCCTATCGGCACATGAGATGACATGCACCGATGGCGGTGTCGATTGTTTATCTGTTGTGTCGCATCGATTTTGTGCTGGCTAAATGTTGTGTTGTTTATTTGCGGTTGGACTCAAACAACAGTAGCTAAGGTAAGAGCAACAGACAGCAAGTGGGCAACGGGTGCATTGTGTGGTTACAAATAAAAGTGAAAGAAAATGTCAGGTCCGTGGGAGTATTTCACTGTCGAAGAAAGATCAGCAGCGAGAATGTATTCTGTATGAAAAACACAAGGTGAAATTATATTTAATTACATTTCATTAATGTTTCCACAAAAAGAATGTTTTTGTTGGTTTATGTAAGTACTGACATTTTCTTCTCATTGAGGAGGCAGGCTGTATAGTAGGCTAAAAATGCTTTTGAAGCCGTTATTTTCCCAAAAATATGTTTTTCATTTGAAAGAAGGCTACATTACAGGGTGTTTCATACATTTGTAAGATTGAATTTGTACTCATTTAAAGATAGTGTTGTGAAATGCTAAATGACTTTGATGAGCCATAGTAGAAGGAAATGGGATGATCACATGATCAGTCTCAATTGCAAACATTCGGCAAACGCCATCCGACAGCCTAACCTTGATATTGTTGCTGTCGGTAGCTTTCTGTCAGTATCTATCTGAAGATCTGTTGCCTCCTTTCCTCACCTCTCTTTTGCTATGTCACACATTGTCTGTCTTCCTTTTTTCTTTTCAACAGACTTCTATCCCTTTTCTTTTGCTTCCTCCACTGTCATTGGCAGGAAGTCATACCTTTTCTCTGCTGCTGAAAAATTTACACAAATTGTCCCTAATAATGTGCCCATTACGCTCAATGTCCATTTCAGAGCAGAGTGGGACAAAGAAAGAGCGAGGGGAAATGGCACGTCTACATGTGTGCATATTCAACCTGACAGCCATGGTAGATTTAATTAGATTTTTTTGTATTATTTTTTTTCTTCTTTTTTTTTGCAGCTATTATCACTTTTAAGTATAATGATTTTTTTTTTCTGGTGATCATCCCTGTTCTCCTGTTTGTGGGTTTTTGAAAATCATTTTTGTTAAGGAATGCAGTCAGCTGCATCCATTTAAGTGTTTGTTTCTCCAGAGCAAGCACGCGCCAAGCACGCCACCGCCCTTCATCTAGCCTCTGCCAAGTGCAATCTGTTAAAGCCACGGTGCGAGGGCTGAGGGGGAGAATTAAATGACTATAACGCACTAGGAATGTGGGCCATTCATCCTCAATAGACAGCAGTATGTTATTTCTCCGTGACAATTTGCAGATGCTTTTTAGAAGGGACTGCAGCCCTTCTACCAGGGGAGCAGAATAAAGAAGGCAGACGGATTAGTCTCCTCTAAGGTTGTTTGAATGTTGCCACTTTCAGGAGTCAGGCTGCTGAGTGGGAGAGATATGCATGAAGGCTCCTGTGCCTGTGAGATTCTGTCCCTGTCACTCGGCCATAGCCGGGCTTTACGTGAGATGAGAAGTCTCTGGTGGTCCTGGACGGCCTCATTAACCCTCTTTTCATTTTTGTTCTTTTTTTTCCCTCCCCCTCATATATTCTCTCCCGCTTTCTTCTCTGCTGCTCCCGCCTTTTCCTTATTTCTTCTCGCTACCTCCCCTTCTTCATATCCTCACCCCCTTTAAACCTTTGAACAAGAGAAGCTGAACTGATTTCCTGCCAAGCTCCTGCTAGTGGCTATTGTGTGTGCACTGCCACAGAGTGAAAGGCTTCCTGGGCTATTGAGTATGCCACTACAGCACACAGCAGCAGCAGCAGCAGGATGCAGTTTTGCTCCCTCGCCTGCACAACAACATGTCTGCCATTTCAGAGTACTTGTTTATATGTAATTCATAGTAAAGTTTAAACCTTGTGCCTAAAATGTTGGTATTGAATAGAATCCATTGATGAGTCTGAAATTGTGAACCTACAGTATATTTTGCAGCTACAATGGTTCATTTACAAGAGAGAACACTAAAAGCTAAGAGACAGTGGCTCGTTGATTTTAGTAAACGGTGTTGAGAAATAATTTATTTTGAATGGCTAATTTAAAATAATAATAAAAAAATCAAATGTTTCTTTTCCACTAAGCAATTCTTAAACAATGGAGAAACAATCTGGTAGCGGGCGTGGAGTGGGTTCAGCCCAGGAATTAAAGAATGTAGAGTGGAACCAGTGAAGTGGGGGGTGGGGGTCAGGAGGAGGAGGTGTGGTACTATTCATAGGGGCCAATCTGTTGAATATGCAAAGCAGGCAAGATTTTTTATATTGTCAAACAGATAACTGGAAATCAACTACAGGTGCAACGATGAATCGATTAATCGAGTAGTTGTCAACTATTAAATTAATCGTCAACTATTTTGATAATCGATTAATCAGTTTGAGTCATTTCTTTTATTAAAAAAAACTAAGATTTTATGATTCCAGCTTCTTAAATGTGAATATTTTCTAGTTTCTTCTCTACTCTGTGACAGTAAACTGAATATCTTTGAGTTTTGGATAAAACAAGACATTTGGCATTTTTATAGATCAAACTAATCAATTAATCAAGAAAATAATCAACCCATTGACTGTGAAAATAATCATTAGACCTAAAATCAACCCAAAAAGCATTTTCAAAAGAAATAATTTCACATGGTCTCCATCATCTGTTTACTTCAAGGGTGTCTGCAACCATCTATTTAATAAACACTAACCATTAATTTAGTTAATTCATTATGTTATGCATAGTATAAACAGAGCTACTGTGGGCCTGCGGTGGATAATCAATCCGCTAGAGGTTAGCAGGGTCGGCTCGGCTTCTGTACTGCTTGGTGCTTCAGAGGTCAGCCTCAGTCTAGTCTATATACACAAAGCAATGTCCATTGCCTTGGGCTTCCTTTGTGCTGGCATTCTAAACTCCGGTGGATTTATGAGGACTATGTTTAACTGCTCCTCAGATCTCTGCAATGTAAATCAAGAGAGCTAGCTAGACTATCTGTTGAATCTGAACGTACCTTTGAATGTACACACGTTCCACCAAAACAAGTTCCTTCCCGAGGCTATTTTGCAGAGGCGCTGTTGCTCCGTACGGCGCTTAGCGCCTCCCAAGACGATTGTGATTGGTTTAAAGAAATGCCAATAAACCAGAGCACGTTTTTCTCCCATCACGGCGCTGTGGAGGAAGGTCTGGCAATGCGAGACTAGCCTCAGTGTGGCCTGCTATCTACTTCTAAAATCTTCACTCGCCTTACCCCCATAGGCAAACATTCTTATGTATTAATGTCCTCTGTCTCAAAATGTGACGAGAATCCTTCATTTAGCTGGTTCTGCATGGCAGAATTGGTGTTTAGCAACAGTCTGCGCCTTAGCTCATGCAGTTGGAGAGGACCGAAGTGACATTTGGAAGCTCGTGAAATGTGCAATGAGCAGTTAGTTGCCAGCTGTATACTGGTCCACTGGGCTTTACAGTGTAGTGAGCTTCACTGATGTGATGTTTAACACAAACACAGAAACATAGGCATGCAGATCAAAATAAAGAATAAAGAAAAGCGAACCTGAGATTTCTTTAAATCCACATTTTCCTCTACTTTTCATTGTACCCATGTGTCTTGCCATTTTACTTCAGCATTAAATGAGAGTGTAGTCCAAAACACATTTATGACATCAATTTTACAGTAAAAGCATGTTATTGTACCTCTTGTCACAATAACACATCCATCCATCCATCCATCGTCGTCCGCTTATCCGTGGTCGGGTCGCGGGGGGAGCGGCTCCAGCAGGGGACCCCAAACTTTCCTTTTCCCGAGCCACATTAACCAGCTCTGACTGGGGGATCCTGAGGCGTTCCCAGGCCAGGTTGGAGATGTAATCCCTCCACCTAGTCCTGGGTCTTCCCCGAGGTCTCCTCCCAGCTGGACGTGCCTGGAACACCTCCCTAGGGAGGCGCCCAGGGGGCATCCTTACCAGATGCCCGAACCACCTCAACTGGCTCCTTTCGACGTGAAGGAGCAGCGGCTCTACTCCGAGCTCCTCACGGATGACTGAGCTTCTCACCCTATCTCTAAGGGAGAAGCCAGCCACCCTCCTGAGGAAACCCATTTCGGCCGCTTGTACCCTGGATCTCGTTCTTTCGGTCATGACCCATCCTTCATGACCATAGGTGAGGGTAGGAACGAAAACTGACCGGTAGATCGAGAGCTTTGCCTTCTAGCTCAGCTCTCTTTTCGTCACAACGGTGCGATAAACTGAATGTAATACTGCCCCCGCTGCGCCGATTCTCCGACCAATCTCCCGCTCCATTGTCCCCTCACTCGCGAACAAGACCCCAAGGTACTTAAACTCCTTCACTTGGGGTAAGGACTCATTCCCTACCTGGAGAAGGCACTCCATCGGTTTCCTGCTGAGAACCATGGCCTCAGATTTTAGAGGTGCTGATCCTCATCCCAGCCGCTTCACACTCGGCTGCAAACCGATCCAATGAGTGCTGAAGGTCACAGGCCGATGATGCCATCAGGACCACATCATCTGCAAAGAGCAGCAATGAGATCCCCAGCACACCGAACTGCAACCCCTCCATACCACGACTACGCCTTGATATCCTGTCCATAAATACTACGAACAGGATTGGTGACAAAGCGCAGCCCTGGCGGAGGCCAACCCTCACCTGGAACGTGTCCGACTTACTGCCGAGAACCTGGACACAGCTCTCGCTTTGGTCATACAGAGATTGGATGGCCCTGAGAAGGGACCCCCTCACCCCATACTCCCGCAGCACCTCCCACAATGTCTCCCGGGGGACCCGGTCATATGCCTTCTCTAGATCTACAAAACACATGTAGACTGGATGGGCATACTCCCAGGCTCCCTCCAGGATCCTTGCTAGAGTAAAGATCTGATCTGTTGTTCCACGACCAGGACGGAATCCGCATTGTTCCTCTTCAACCTGAGGTTCGACTATCGACCGAACCCTCCTTTCCAGCACCTTGGAGTAGACTTTACCAGGGAGGCTGGTTATTACAGGTACCCCTGTAATTGGTACACACCCTCTGGTCCCCCTTTTTGAACAGGGGAATCACCACCCCGGTCTGCCACTCCTTTGGCACTGTCCCAGACTTCCACGCAATGTTGAGTAGGCGTGTCAACCAAGACAGCCCCTCCACACCCAGAGCTTTCAGCATTTCTGGACGGATCTCATCAATCCCTGGGGCTTTGCCACTGTGGAGTTGTTTGACTATCTCAGTGACCTCCACCAGGGAAATGGACGACAATCCCCCGTCATCCTCCAGCTCTGCCTCTAACAAAGAGGGTGCATCAGCTGGATTTAGGAGTTCCTCAAAGTGCTCCTTCCACCGCCCTATTACCTCCTCAGTTGAGGTCAACAACGTCCCATCCTTACTGTACACAGCTTGGATGGTTCCCCGCTTCCCCCTTCTGAGGTGGCGGACGGTTTTCCAGAAGCGCCTTGGTGCCGACCAAAAGTCCTTCTTCATGTCTTCTCCAAACTTCTCCCACACCCGCTGCTTTGCCTCTTTCACGGCAGAGGCTGCAGTCCTTCGGGCCCTTCGGTACCTTGCAACTGCCTCCGGAGTTCTCTGGGATAACATATCACAGAAAGACTCCTTCTTCAGTCGGACGGCTTCCCTGACCACCGGTGTCCACCACGATGTTTGAGGGTTACCGCTCCTTGAGGCACCTAAGACCCTAAGACCACAGCTCCCTGCCGCAGCTTCAGCAATGGAAACTTTGAACATTGTCCACTCAGGTTCAATGCCCCCAGCCTCCACAGGGATGCACATGCATCTCCGGAGAAGAAAAGAGTCCAACCCCTCTCCAGGAGTACGGTTCCAGAACCGAGACTGTGCGTAGAGGTAAGCCCCACCAGATCCAACTGGTAGCGCTCCACCTCACGCACAAGTTCCGGCTTCTTCCCCCACAGCGAGGTGATATTCCACGTCCCCAGAGCCAGCATCTGCTGCCCGGGTCTGGGCCGTCGAGGCCCCTGACTTTCACCGCCACCCGTGTGGCAGCGCACCCGACCCCAACGGTTCCTCCCACAGGTGGTGGGCCCATGGGCTGGAGAGATAGGTGCCACGTAGCTTTTTCGGGCTGTGCCCGGCCGGGCTCCGTGGCAAACCCGGCCACCAGACGCTCGCTGACGAGCCCACCCTCTGGGCCTGGCTCCAGACGGAGGCCCCAGGCTTCCTCCGGGCAGGGTCTCTTTATCCCTTCCTCGTTCTTCTAACACATTCACCCCAAGTTTAATTCAAGCATGGAAATGATTTGCCCAATCTTGCTGTAATTGTGGTCCATTTTCAAGCATAAGACCTTCTTTATTTTGTTTTTGCAACTTTACAGCCCATAATCCATCTCTTGCACAGCAATATTCGAGTTAATGTGGTGCCTTCATAACTATAAGATTCAAATTTGTGCTACGTTTTAATTACAACATTCTTTTTACTTATTGCTATTTAGTTTAATTTCAAATGTATCCCTGTTAACCCTGCTAACTCTACTGGGGTGTAGACCCACTGGTCCTTTAAAAAGCAATGGGCTTCACTGGGAGGATGGGAACATTTATTGTGATTTCAGCACTTTGAGGTGAAAGCTCCATCTGAAGATGTTCTGCCCTGAAGAAAGAGCAAAGATATGTGCTGTGTTTTGCATAACTATTTTTAGTCATTTTGTGGTTGTTTCGGTAAGGGAATGAAGGTGATGGGGTGAGGAGTCTCATGGCTGTGGGTCTTCTTTACATGGACGGACTCAGAACTATAGATATTGTTGCCTCATTCTGCTGTTATCGTTTCACATCTGGACTGGATCGGCTTCACGCTGCCGCTGCAGCTTGTTGTTACAGTGACTTTTGTGTAAAGGAGTTTTAATTAGAGCACTCACCTGTGTGTTTCTTTTTCTCAACCTTATCAGGTTAGCTTGTTGCTGATTACAGAAGCTGTTTCCCGTATCGCACATTTCCCAACATCTGCTCTGGCCATGCTCTGATTGGTTCACCTCTTTCTTGGTCCAACATTGTCGGCGCTTGTTGGCCCTCACCAGTGGATGATTTTACCCATTTAGTGCAGTGCAGTATTTACTATTTGATATTTATTTGACGAAAAAAAGATTGACAACACCAGTGCAAAACAAAGTAGTTGCGGTTTCTTGTACATATCTACTCTATTTGTATGTCAAGTATATAACAAGATGGTTTAATCAGATTGACAATGGCAGTGGATGGTTAGTTTGTTTTGTTTATCTCTGCACAATGTTTTTTGTAGTACAAATACAGACTACTTATTAGATATTTTTTCTCAGGCAGGTGCAGAACATATGTATATGTTGGCAGTTAATTGGCTGTCTTTGTGTTGTGTTTAAGTAAAACACATGACTAAGGCAACAAAGCCATCTGTCTTTTTCAGTGCTAGTTCTTTGAAGTTGGCTTTGTGTGTCAAGGCTTTCTAGCTTTATATATATTTAAATGTGTTTTTTACTTTTTATTCAGGGTCACAAAATTCAATACTATTGTTTTTTATTCTATCCTCTTGTTCTTTAATTTTTCCTTATTACAGTGTGTGTGATACGTGTTTTGAATATATTTAGCTGAGGTATGTGTGTGTGGGCAGTGTGCATGTCAACTTTGTGTAATGGGTATTAACAATGATACACAGACACAAGGAGAGCTAATAGATGTTTTTAACTGTTGCTGTGTTATTTGATTGTCTTTAAAGGACTGTGTTTTTTTCATAAGTTTTAGCTGACTCCTGTATTGTTATTGACTATCATATATTTTATATGGATTTATCACTGACAATCATATCTCCAAGCGTATATCAGTTTGTTTGTTTGTTTTTTAATACATTTTTCCTTCCTGTTTCAATTAATTTTTATCCAGTGTAGAAAACTTACAAACCTGAAACTTGCTTGAGAGAGGTCACACCAAGCATCATCTCTGCTTTTATTTTTGTCAGTGTTGCATTATCGTTGTATGGTAATGCGGAGCAGACTTTGCATATCAGTGAACCACATTACTATGCAATGATGACATTAACTTGACATGTCGTTTACTGTGATTGATTAGCTAAATTTAAGCAAGTATGAAGTCTCTATAGCCAGTTTCACAGAGAGATTCCTCAATAGCGCTGCAATGACGGTCTGACATTATGCCAGCTTTGTATATTCGCACAGAACCAACCCTGTGTGTGATTTCACATAGCATGCCGGCATTCTAGGAGCAAAAGACGCAAACATGTAACACAACAGCGTCTGCATTTAATGTGTGTAAGCTGATTTGCACCGTTAATCAACCACGCAAACCCGAACTGGATGCACAAACTGCCAACTTTTGTGCAGTATAGTAGCACAATTGTCAGTAGAGAGAAGGACGGATACGGTCGGAGTGCCACAGCACCCGCGTGTGTGTCTGTGTTTGTGTATGTGTTTGAGAGAGGGAGTGAAAGAGAAAGTGGACTATTGCACACAATGTTTCTGTAAGTTATTAACGCTGCTTTGTCACTTTTTGACCTGCCTGTGGGTCGACTTGAGCATCGTACTGCACATACTCCCGACATGCCGGCCGTCCCTTTCACACAGATGTTAGTTTGGCTCTGTGACTACCTTCGCTGCCGGCTTAAAGGCACAACAACTCTGTCTCCCAATGCCATCTTCGTAACTTTCACACAGACAGCAAGGCAGCTTAATGACCAACAGTCCTGCCATTGAACGGGCTGTGTGATAGGAACTTAAAACTGATTTTCATACAACAACAGAATAAGTGGAAACTAATGGCTACCCTCCTATTTTGCACTATGTGTTTTAGACATTTAACTGATACTGTTTCAAGAAAGAATCACAATAAATAAGCTGAAAGTCATTTAGTGTCTTCCTCAATGACACTTTGACAGGACACATGGGATTTGAATGACGGAGTGCCCAAACCTTTGACACTTTACTTATAAAACTCTTGGTGTAATCACAAGACCATTCTGCTGCTAACCACTTATCTGCTAACCACTTATCTGCTAACCACTTATCCGCTAACCACTCTCCTTCATCTCCAGGAATACGGAGCTCATACGCCAGTCAGCACAGCCAGCTGGGCCAGGACTTAAGGTCAGCCATGTCCCCAGACCGCCACATTGCACCAATCTACGAGGATCGGACGTTCCAGGGCCCTTTGTACCGTAGCCCCAGCCACACCCAGCAGGGCACCCTCTACAGGAGCACCTCAGGTTGGTGCCACATTATTTAGATGGTAAACTAATCTAAGGACCATGGCAAACAAAGGACATGACACCATTATAATACAATATCCAAGATACACCCATACTTCTTAATTGCCTCTCATCTATTGGCTGTCACCTTGTAATGATGTAAGACTGCAGATAAGACTGCTATGTGTTCTGTGAATCTGAAGTTGTTTTTTCTCATCAAATGAAAGCTGTCAGAGAAAATGTAAAGGACAAATGACGTGATCGTTATTCATTGTGACATTTTAAGTGTTACCTTCACCGTCACTAGGGTCAGGTGTTGAAAAGATCTGCAAGTGTAGGACTGAAGTGGTCTTTAGTTGAAGACAATAATATAGTAGTAGTAGTAATTGTCAATATAATGTATATTAGGAGGTTTTAATCCAAAATGCACGATGGCCTCGTAACACTAAAGTTACATTTTTGTCTTGCTATATTCATGTGCTTTTGCCTGCTGAATTGTTAGCACAACAAAACGGCAACAGAAGTGACGGTAAAACAATCCTTAAAACTCTGTGGTTCCCAACCCATGGGCTACAGACCGGTACCGGGCCCAGGAATATTTGCTATGAGGCCATGAGGAAACAATATGTGTATGGTCAAAAGACAACAATGAATAATTATTTTAGGCTACATCTTCATAGGCTGTTTGTGCGGTCATTTTCTTAAACTTTGCACTGATTTTGATCTACAGTTTCTCATCAATACGGAAGGTATTCAGTCAGGTAATTAGCTACTTGTTCAGCACGTACTGTGTTCCTGTTAGCTAAAATGAGTAAAAAAACTAAACTATTGTTGCGGAATTTGAGAGAACTTTTCATATAATATTGTATAATATGCCTGCCTCGTAGGCCAGTCTGCAAAATTGCTGTCGACCTAATAATGGTCCACTGTGCAATCAAAGTTGGAAACCCCTGTTATAGCTAACAAATGATACACAGTGTTTTTGGGTTTGTGTAATAAGACTATTCAATTATTTCCTATCTTTCTTATTTTCCTTAATTTTCTCTCCTCTTTGTTCACGCTGTCTCTGTATCGTCATGCATGTAAAGATGAGCACAATTTTTTATCTCATAATATTTATATTTCAAGCTGACCCATCTTTGTATTAAGAGCACTTTCTTGTTGTTCTCTAATACAGATGTTCCCCGGTCTTCAAATCTCTCAAAGTCTTTTCCATCTAGTCTGCAGTCCTTTGACTCGGCTGTATTGTCTTGAGGAAAAACATTTCTCTGTCCATCTGCCCTTTAGATCTACCGCTACCTATGTTATGTCTTTCTTCCTTGCTTTTTTCCTCTATCCTTTCATTTTTCTTTTACTCTGTCATCCTCTCCTTCCCTCCCTCCCTTCCGTTCCTTGCTCCACTGTCGGCGTTAATAGGCAGGTACTGATATGTCATCCTGCCACAAAGGAGTCCATTACCCGTGTGTCACACTGAGAATGAGAAGAAGGATGGAGGGGCCAGTGGACATCTTGGTTACCCACATTCACAGCCTGCTCTCTTCCAGCACTCCTGATGTTGGCATTCTCGTCTCATCATCCCTTCTGCCTCAGATACGCATGCTTAGTTTGCACTGACACACACACACACACACACTCCATTCAGCCTTCTCCTTGGCACACAGGAGATCTGCTTAGACCGATAAGTTCCCTAATAAATGCTATTGATGCCGCAAAGAAGCCCCCAGACGAGCCACTATATTGTGTTTATGCCAGCTGTATTGAAAAAATGTGAGTAGGGCGGAGCTGGAAAGGCTGTTCAATATGGAGTCTTTGTAAGAGCTACCTCATTAGAAAAATCCAATTTGATACCAGAGTTTTCTTTATGTTGTGAAATAAAATTTCAATGGGCCATTTTCCCTCTCACCCGCTTTTCGTGCATTCTTTGGCTTTTTATGAAAGCCTGCACTGTACATTTTTGTGCAAGTGAGAGCAAGATTTTTATGTTAAGTAGAAATATTGATCCTTGGCTGAAAATATGAGAAATGGAATCCAAATTGTGTATGTTAAAAGGTTACACTATGTTGTTTAGAATTTGTCCTAGAAATGTGTCTTTGGCTCTGTTTTGGCAGATAACCATATTGCAGGGAAGTGCACTGATGTGAGAAATTGTGTTTTTGGAGCAGCCCCACAAGGTGACGTCTTGGTTTCTGGTAGGAGGGAGTATGAGCATGCACATGCCCAGTCCTGTTGGCTGTCATAGTGATCTGACCAGCGCAGGAGTCACGCTGCCACAGATCACGTGACTCTGGTGAGAAAGAGGGCTAAAATCCAAGCAAGCTTGTTGATGCATTTTTATGTTTGTGACCCATTGTGTTAAAAAAAACTAGGTCATAATATGACTTGCAGCGAATGAACAGGGGAAAGACGACTGAAGCGGGATGCTGTTAGGCTGAATATTGGACCTTGTCTAGAAGGATGACTTCTCTGCATGTTTGTGATGCTTCCGCTTTACTAGTGTATCTCTGACTGTTTTTGGAGCTGGTCGTGGTTTACTGTTGCCTCTCTGCTGTGTTTGGCAAAGTTAGCCTAAGAACACCGTGGCGCAAAGGAGCGAGAAGATTTGTGGATTATTGAGCATGTTGAGTCCTCCTGTCCTCTTGGAAAAACCAGCAGGATCCCTCTGGTTAAACACAACCTTGTAAAAACAAAACAGCCCCTTGAAGACGACGACTTCTGCTTTGTGGAGCCGTGGGAGCTGTGTTTTATCCTCATCATCAATTGGTTCCAGATTTTAGAAAATGCTCAGTCTGACGGAACGGCCGCATGTTTGTATTTTCAGCTTGGTTTAAAGTGGTATGCTAACGGCGTGCAAAGCCCAGAGCTGAATAGGTTTGAACGCTGCTAATCTCCAATTTATTTTATTGTTTTTTGTCTGAAGCTTTTGTTTTTGTTTTTTGGTCCTCAGGTGTGGGGAGTCTCCAGCGGACACCCAGCCAGCGCAGTACCATGATCTACCAAAGAAACAACTACGCTCTTAACACTGCAGCCACCTATGCTGATCCGTATCGCTCAGCACAGTACCGGCCCTCCGATCCCAACTGCGCTCGTCAGGCTGTTGTCGTGGATGATGGTGCTACCCGCTCACCCTCTATAGACAGCATTCAGAAAGATCCCAGGTAAGTACTGCTCACATTTTAGCGTAATGCTGTTTCTAAACTACTACATGTAGTCGGTGGTTAGTAGCAAGCATAGTGTAGCAGGAAACGGTCATCCGAAGGGACTACTTATGCTTACAAGGCATCCCTGTTCTGCTAGGTCAACACCGGTGTCCTCTTACTATTCAAACAGGGAGCCCCCTGGGTAGTAACATGCAGCTCTAGCTTTTAAGCTGGCTCTACTATGCCTGGCCTCTTAACAATAGATTCTCACATAGGCTGAAGTGCTGCGTCTGCTCTGGTCGTACAGACACGTGTAAGCATGGAGAGATTGGGTTGACCTCTGCAGTAAACTCCCTGACCTCGCACATTGGGAGCTTTGTTTACCACTGTGTGTGTTGCTGTAGTGTAACTATTTGAATAGAGTGCACCAGGGGGGCCACCACGACACAGGTCCGTTCACAAAGTAAAGTCAGAGTAAAGTTTCCTGCTATAATATTTAACATTTAAATTCAAGAATTTGTTATTCATCTTTGTGCTGCCATATAATCAAGACTAAAGGAGTTTGACCAGCCACATGCTGTATTGCACATTACTCAGTGAGGCAATAGCATATCTGACACAACTCAAACACCTGTGATCTCATTTTTTGTCACCCAGTTTTGTATGTAGAAGAAAGAAGAAATGTTGATAAGTAACATGCCAGTAGAAATACAACAGTATTCTTTATTGACTTTAGATTGCAAAAAATAAAAATAATTGTTGAAGTATTTTTCAAGAGCAGTCTAGAGACGATACGTTCCTCACTTCTTACCTTAGTGTGCTGCATACAGAAAAGCATTCCATTCCAAGTGTGACTAAAATCGATTGTTATATACACCCGGATGTGACTATAATTTCCTGGGCTTACCAGTTTGCCCTGAGGTGCTGAAGTATTCATTTTGAGGGAAACTGTGTATGTGTTTTTTTAAGGAGACAACTTAATTTCTCTCTCTGTCGTCATGCTGATACCTTTGCACCCCACCTGTAATTTTAGGGAGTTCGCTTGGCGTGACCCAGAGCTGACAGAAGTGATTCACATGCTGCAGCATCACTTTCCCTCGGTGCAGGCCAATGCAGCGGCCTTCCTGCAGCACCTGTGCTTTGGCGATAATCGAGTTAAGTCTGAGGTAGGTATTGTACCACTGATGCCATAATGTGTCTGATCAGAATGACTTTGTCAACATCTGTACTCAACCACCTTAACTTCCAATAATTAGTACACATTATGCACACGTTTATGCTTTTATCAGTGCCAATTGTGTTTATGTTGAAATGGAAGCTGCAGTTTATTACAACATATTATTAGCCATTTGTTTGATTGCACTCAAATGCAGCAACATTGCTACAACTTGCATCGTTAAGGTTATCAATTTCAGCTGTGCTTTTGCCTACGATGACAAGTCAAAATGTCTGCTGTGAAAAAGGTCCATTAGTGACATTATGGCTCACCTTCAGTTTTACCACCCAATAATGTGGTAGATAATCTGCCAAATCCTCTGGCTAATCTCCTTCTTTCTTGTTGCATGATAGGGCCTATTTTTTAGCGCTCTTGTCCCACTCCAAGACCCCAGCAATTACGTTCATATCATCATCATCATATCAAATAGAACTGATGGCCAGAGCCGCAAATATAAAAAACCTGAGTTGTCCATCGGTCTGTCGGTCCACCGCTTTGGTCCAGACTGAAATATTTTAAGGATTAAAGGAAGGATTAAGACAACATTTGTACCAACATTCATGGTCCGCAGAGGATGAAGCCTCTACTGCAGATTTGCACATATAGACGCAAAGTCACATTCGCACTGCTCACTCATGCCATATGCCAATGAAAAAACAACCATAGCATATGGTAACAGTTAAAATAGACACACAGGAATCCATCGGTCCACCCTTTTTATCCCTCCAAAGTTATAGGGCCAAGCTTGTTCTTTTATCAGCGTAAAGCAGAAAGAGGAATAAGACATCAGAGATGAAGAATGCGTTTTTATTCCCACATGCCAAATGTCAACATATCAAAAAATGACTTGTGCCATACTATGAAAAGCAGAAAGCTTATTTTGATAGAACTATCTTTTCCTAGTACGTTTCATTCTTCTCTCCAGATGAAAATGTTAATTTAGTCTTTTAACCCACCATCTCCTCAAGATTAGCATGACTGTTCCAAATAATTTGTATCTCCGCATGAATAAATTCCCTGTGCGTAGATTCTCTTCTCTTCACATGAATAAATGCATGATTTTGCTCTCCACAGTATATAAGATGAAAAAATGCTGTTCGTGGTCAGAATCTTTTCCCCACCTGATCTCTCTCACATTGCCCATAGGTGTGTCGACTGGGAGGAATTAAACATCTGGTGGACCTGCTAGACCACAAGGTCCTTGAAGTCCAGAAGAACTCTTGTGGTGCTCTGAGGAACCTCGTTTATGGGAAAGCTATGGATGAGAACAAGATCGCTGTGAGGAACGCAGGAGGTATCCCAGCTCTGCTCCGCCTGCTGAGAAAGACTGTAGATGCAGAAGTGCGGGAGCTTGTCACAGGTAAGTCAGCATGTGTGGAGGATATATCTGCAGTTTAAAACTGTGAGGTGAATTCTGAACTTTCCGCTCATCTTTGAGGATGTGGGCATATGGTGTTCATACTGTCTCTTTATCCCTCCTCCCCACTGTTACATTGTTCCACATAATGATTACCCACTATAAAGCTCCTCCATCTGGCAAGAAAGGATGCAAAAGTACACTTCCTGTCATCCAGCGCTTCAACTAACAGTTACTTTCATTATGGATGATTTGAATCTATAAAATATCAGAAAAGAGTGGGAAAGTGGCCATCTCAATTTTCCCGATTTCAAAGTTACATCTTGTTATTGTTGGTTCTTTTTCCAAACACAGTCCAAAACCCAAATATATTCAAATTACACTACTTTAAAAGCAGCAAATCATCGTAATTAACACGCTGGAACCAGAGCAATGTTTGGCGGTTTTGCTTGGTGAATAATTCAAAAGCAGCTATAATTGATATGTTTTATTATAACAAAATCAAATGACAATGTGAAAACAATGTAACAATGTGAAAGGAGGCACCTGTAGTGCCACAGAGAATTATCACCTGAATCTGCAGCTCCCCTCGGCTGTCCAGCCTGAAAGTTATTGTTTTTGTTTCACTGTCCCCACTTAGGGGGGGGGGGGTTATCGTTGGGTTACAGCAGGGCAGAAACATTGTGCAGAAGATGCTAAATTATTTCCCCTACAAACCCTGAGGTATTTTAGGAGAGATTGTTGTAGAACTGTGTTGGTTTGGTTGCTCATGGCTCTTGATGTGCTCTTTGAATGTGGCTCGTGGTTACCTGATGCTGCCTGTCATGGTTAACCATACAATGTTGATCATAGTGATTAGGTGTGAATTAAGTAGGGGTGTAAGAAAAAATCAATACACTTGAGTATCGCAATATTTTATTTTGCAATACTGTATCGATTTAGACACCACTAGTGTCCTTGCCTAACAGGGCCTAGCAGTGCCTCACTTTTTGCTAGAAGCTAACAACGTAGCTGTGGCTGAACTTTGGCCTACTTTTAGCATATATACATTTGCTCACTAAGAACCTGTGAACCACAATCCCAAACTGGCAGTTTGATTTTATGTGTACTGAATTGTTTACCTAAAGTAAACTTCTTTGACTTTTATGCACATCATGTCTTTTTTTAAATAATAGATTTTCTAAAATTATACTTTAAAAAAATCCCAATATATCGCCTTACACACTATTGAATCGTGACCCATGTATCCAATACAGCCAATACACACAGCCCTAGAATTAAGATTCTCTGACTAAAGTTAAACAGACTGCTTACCGGGGTCTATCCTAAAATTATTATTGTCGTAGTAACTGAGTAATAGAGGCTTTTCCTTAAGTTGCTGCCACTGCTGTCACTGCCGTCACTACTGCTTACGTATGCAAAGAACTGAACATTTCCGCAGGATTCATATTCTTTTACTTCTGAGGCTGCAGAGAGGTTTAGCTCCATCTCTGTCTGAAAACAGCTGTCCCTGAAAGTCTGCTTGTCAGTCTCCTCCTCTCTGCATTGCATGTTGTGTGTAGCTCAGTTGTATTTGTGTGTTGTCTAAGCTCTGCAAACAGGGTATAAATCCATGTTGTTTAGGATCAGGGTGGAGTACTACAGAAATAAGTTAGCCAAGACATTTGGCTCCCAGGTGGCTGAGTCAGCTGCTTGAGCTCGACACCAGCCCCTGCTTTAATTTGGTCTCGGGTTACAGTCCAGCAGTCCCCCGAAGGAAAACAATACAGTCGGAGTACGGACACAACACACTGTAGGATATTGTCTGGGAAGAGTTCAGCTTCCTGCTTTTGATTAACGGTCTGTTTACTATGCGTAACACATCCTAAACGATCAACATTTTAAAAGAGCACATGAGCATAATTTCTCTTCTAATGTGTTGCTTTTATAATTAAGTACACATGAGTCAATGGCTGATAACCAATTAAATTTATTTCGCTCCCTTCATTCACATTTCAAAAGGGTTGTACAGCCGTGTTGCCCAGCCAGAGTAAGCAGCGTTAATATGAGCTCTGTTTAAGGTTTTCACCTTTCATCTACTAGCCTGAGAGCCTGCTGCGGCTAATTGGTAGTACAGGCCCTAGGATGGGGAGCGATTAGAAAAGGTCAGAAGTGCTGCATCACCTCTGGTTAATTACGGCTGATGAGAACAATCCACATAAAGAGCTTTCAGCTTGATGACAAGGGCATCCCACGCTAAAACTTGAAGTAGAGCGGACAGAAATCATTTACTCACCAGCAGCTTCTTTCTACTTATATAGCACTGTTTGGCCAATATTGTATATAGGGCTGCATGATATTGTGATTATTTTTGACTGATATTGCGATTGCGATATGATTCACGATATTGGAGGTAATGATCATTTTTGTATCATTATTCTCATTTTCATTGATATATATATATATATATATATATATATATATATATATATATATATATATATATATTTTCTAACAGTTTTGAAAGCAGCATCAGTGTTGTCGGAGCTGGTGAGGAAGCCAGCCAGGTGTCATAACTTAGCTTGAGAAGAGTCGGGGGCTCCCATTGTGTCAGCGGCTTCTTCTCGACTCCGCTGGGAGGTCCAGGTGTCACCTATGCTTCGTTAGAAGTAGCTGCCACCCCCGGGTCCAGGTCAGAGGTTATGTTGTGGGGACACACAAAGCGATCTCGGCTGCCTTACCTGCCTCGCCTCCTAGCAGCTGTTGTGGTTGTTGCTCTGTCCTGAAACAACCCCTCAGGTCACAAGGCCAGACTCTACTGCATTGTCATTCGCTCCAATACTGGGGACACCGGACCCAAACATAAACACAAAAGCAATGCTTTGTTACCCTTTGTTAAATATTATGTCGCTCCTCTTATCTTTGCTTTACTTTGGCAAACTGAGTGTATGTAAAGATAGTTCTTTGTTCTTGCAGAAAAATGTTTTTTTATCTAATAAAAACAGTCATTGATTTGACTGTTATGCACTCACCCCCTCATCTCCTCTCCAACTCCTCATGTGTTCCAAAAAAGACAAATCTCTGGATCTGGTTTGGTTAGGCAATGAACTCAAGAAACTGCTGGTCTCATGTTACATGTAAAATCCTACTTGAGCCAGTGCTAATGTATTCTAACTCCTGTACTATTATCACATGTAACTTCACTGCAGTCATACTATACCTTGTAGTCTTTGTTTTTGTAATTGTATTCATTCATTACAACTCACAAACTTCTCATTCTGGTGTGGGGATTACAAGTTCCAGCGAGTCTTCTGGTATTTGCCCACAGTGCTGTATTTGATGCCATTTGTGAACATGCCAAATTCAATAGCGTGGACTCAGCTGCATCTTATCAAAATGGCAAACTCTGTAAGATTAAAACTTGTTTTTACAGCTTTAGCCAGTAGACCTACATATACTAATAAATAATAAAAACTAAAAACAAAACACAGATTGAAGGGTACACATTTTAATACTATCCTGTTATTGTGTTTTGTTTATAGTTTAGATTTTTGATCCACTGAACGTGTCAAAAACTTAAATTTGAAGTTGCTCAGTGTTGGCATCGATTGCTGTGTTTTGTTTTGTTTGAGAACAAAGAATGAGGAGGTTAAGACCTTTTGATCAAATGAAAAATGAGAAACTGACTTTCATCCAAAAATAAATCTAGTCATAGCTGTAAGCAGCAATGCACTGACTTCCACTGCATGAGGGAGGAAATGAGAAACACCTACTATCCTCAAAAGTACACACCAAGCTGCTTCTCTGAGGTTTAGTCGATGCAGCATTAACACGTTTTCAGTTCAGCTCCCAAAAATGAAAGGTTAATAAATTGGGAGGTTTCTGAATGGTCAGCAGCTTTTCACAGAATGAAGTAAATACCCATCCAGTTGCACTTTACCTGACAAAGTCGATGACATGCCGACCTGTGGCTCAAGACAGTGATTCTCAAAGTGGGGTCTGTGGCACTCTGCCAGGGGGTCTGTCAACGTTTTCAGATTCATTTATTCAGATTATCATGATGTAAAAAATTTTTTTATTTATTTTTAGATCAAAACATTTTTTTCAATAAAAAAAAGGCTTCATAGTTCAACAAATAATATTAACATTTTTAAATATATACTGTAACAGTTCATAAATTACTTTCTAATCTAACAACTCTTAGAATCTGCATATATGTTTAATACATGTCTAATATTTTTTCAGATACATTTTTCTTGTGTCATTCTTTCACATAACTAATACTATAGTTTAAAAAATAGGTTACTTCAAATTATTCCAAGGGACATACAGTACATAAAGGGGGTCCCTGGTATATTCTCTATCGTGTAAGGGGTCCTTGGCTGAAAAAGCCTATGATATCTATATGATAATGATCAAAGGAGCAATCAGACATTTTTGGAACCAACAAAAGATCAGTTTAATCTCTATGTGTCTAGTAGATGGTTGATGGTTGATAGGTTAGCACAAATGCCAGGCGCATGGAGAAGCTGCTAGCATTTTGCCATAAAAAGTGAAAAATGTAGCCTGACAAGCCAGACCCACATCAAGATGTTGGGTCTGGGAACTCACCATTGACAGGGCTCAATCCGAGGGGCGGGATAAATGGTTGTCTTTCAAACTCCCTCTGCATGTAATAGGACAGCGCTACAACCAGGCAGAGCAACGAAGAAGGTGGCGGAGCTAGTTGATAGATTCAACTTTTGCCGTATCTGGTCGGCAAAACTCCGAACACATCTTCCTTTTTTAAGAATGACTTTAGTGCCGTTCTTTGTTCTTTTCTCAAAGAAAAGCTTAACTCCAAGTCTTCCAGAAGACCGCTGTTCGCCAGCAGCAGCCATAAGCCCGCCCACCGACTCTATACACAGTGTGATTGGCCACACAAAATTTTGCTTTTCCAGCTCGCAAGCCAACAGAGAGTGTCTAGACTGACCCTAGCTGCAAACTAAATTTGCTGCCGCTAGGCCCCTTGTGTCCTGTCTCTCTTCACTATCTAGTATCTAATAAAGGAAAAAATTCCAAAAAACAAATCTGACCACTGACGTACCATTATATTCTGCATCTTTGCAGGATGCAATACACCATGGGTGTTCTCTATCTATAATTCAGCCAACAATGTTTGTGCTACTGTGACCCGCTTTAAGCAGTCTCTTAATATGCTTGTAATAGAAATGAGAAAGTTGCACCCAGTAATGTAAGGTTTTTACACTTTGCTCTGCGCTATTGCTGTCAGTCTGCAGTGTTGCTTGTGGCAGAAGCAAAGATGTAGGTGAGAAAACAAGAAAGAATTGCAATAAAGGGGTGACATTATTGATTTTCTATAATAGTGAGTGGTTGCGGATAACATAATAATAACAACAACAACAGGCAACGATCAGCAACAAACCACTCAATGATGGCCCAATGGTGCTGACACCCAACTGACTACTTGCTTGGTGTGCCATTATACTTTATCAGAATTTCTTGTCGTATGGTCAAACCGCTTCCAGCAGAGACTAAAAATGTGTGCCATTATCTCCCCCCTCTCTATGGCAGCCAGCTTTTCACCCCGCCTTCGCCTTGTGGCCGTTCAGAACAGCTAAAAACACTTTTGCCTTCCGACGTGGTCGTACATCACGTTATTAGTACTACTTATTTTTCTTGCGAAACCGGGCCCCTAGCCTACAGTCATACAAATAAATCACTTCTGGCCATTTCATTTCTGATCACTGATCTTTTGACATAATTCCTCTCTGTATCACACATCAAAGCCCCCCACTTGGATCAATGCTTTAACAGCTGTAAGAAACATTTTAACCAACCTCATATATTTTTACTCCATCTCAATATTAAGCCTCTCTCTCTCTCTCTCTCTCTCTCTCTCTCTCTCTCTCTCTCTCTCCTCGTGCTCTCTGGTTTAGCTCTCAGTTGGCCATTGGCCTGCCACAACAGTGTTTACATTGGGTCGGTGTTTCAAAGCCAGGCCAAGGCACCTGAGAACGTGAGCAGAGAACACAGTTTAGGACTGTTTGCATGCACACACACACACACACACACACACACACACACACACACACACACACACACACACACACACACACACACACACACACACACACACACACACACACACACACACACACACACACACACCGGTCTTCTCAATCTGTCAGATATGACTTATTGCCGGTGGTGTTGCACCACTGACAGCGTTGTCAGTCACACCTCAGTGAATTTGCCTGTTGATTTCTCCGGCATGCCACCACCTCCACCGGGTACGTCTAAAATCCTGCAGTGAAGAGTTTAATTTCTTCAAATTGACATTAGAGTGGGTGTGGAGGAACTAGAGTTTGATAGTGGAGTTAAAAGCTAAGGAAGTTGGTCAGTAGGCGTATTTATGTGTTATCACTGCATTAGTGGTCCTATTTTAGGGCAGTCCTTATGTGTCTTGAGAATCTCATGGGAAAGGCAAACACAGAGCAATTTGATTGAAATTTATCCCACTGCCTGAGTAGAGCAGAGACGTTGTCCCCACCTGATTTCTTTCGGCATGCAGCCCCACACACACTGCTGGCGAGCTCTGTTAAGAAGCACGTGCTGAATGTTAACTTTCAAGAGCCAAGTGTGACTTAATTCTTTGCTTTGTCTGGCTATTTTGTCAAAATAAATAAGAAATAATGAAAGTTCACTCCAGGATTTTAATGGGTTTTAAAGCAATTTGATGCTAATAAGGATAATAGTAGGTGAAATGGCTGTTGATTAAATGACTAAAAGAGGCACTGCTTGGCAGACACATCTATTTAAATTGCTTCTTGCCAGCAGTGTTTCTGAATTGGAATCCTGGGCTGTATTATAGACTATTATCGTCTCCATCGGTTCAATTAGAGAGGGAGAACAGCGCGCTGAAAGGAAATAAAAAGTGAGGTTAAGAAAGAAGAAGAGCTTTTTAATAGCTTGCCGTTGTCTGTAGGTCATGTACTTTGTTCTGCATTAACAACCCAAGGTTAGAAGTTGTAGAGTAAAAATGGTAGCTATTTGGACACAAATATGATTTATAAGTCATGAAGCAACCCCATTTGGAACACTAACACACATGCTGTATACTGTAAATGCACGAGTACCGGTAGTTTTGTTGCAGCAGCAGTTTTTAGTATTAGCCAATGTATTTACCCCTGCATCTTCACAGTAGATTCCAGCTTGTGCAGCATTAGCCTCCTCCAAGTGTGCTTGTGCCCTGCACAAGTCAGCCTGTGCCTTAGTATAAGCCTAACAGCAAGAGGCATCTAATTAGAAGAACATGCTACATGCTGGCTAATCCTTGACAGATGCAGCATCAAACGCTTTCAGGACTGTGCATGATTATCAGTGGTTACCAAAAGTATATTTGAATTGAGTGAAATGATGGCATAATTTCAAAATCCTTTAACTTATTTATTTTTCATTTCAAATGACTGAGTTTTTTGCCATATGGATCTCTGCCCCATCCTCTTTCTTTTTGAAATCTTTCCTTTTTTTTTCCTGTTTTCAAGCAAATAATATTTGCCCTGAGGATATTCTACTCAGAGGAAATTTGATGTGAATATCTGATGCCTTGATGCTCGAGCTGTTGTTTTATTTGTGAAGAGTATTTTTCACATGTGCGTGACCCTGTCTCTGCTTGTCTGTGTGTGTGTGTGTTCGTGGGCACATCCACACGCGCGCGCACACACACACACACACACACACACACACACACACACACACACACACACACACACACACACACACACACACACAGCTATTAAAAGCCCAGATTGTTGGCATCTTTGTTGGGTTACCCTAACTGCACATGACAGCTGACATAACAGCATGCCCGGTTCTCAATGCCTGTGTTTGTGTGCGGGTGTCTCCGCAGGGGTGCTGTGGAACCTGTCGTCATGTGACGCCGTCAAGATGACAATCATTCGGGACGCCTTAACGACTGTGACCAACACTGTGATCATCCCTCACTCTGGATGGAGCAGCTCCACCTTCGATGACGACCACAAGCTGAAGTTCCACTCCTCCCTGGTGCTGAGGAACACCACAGGCTGCCTGAGGTAAACCACCTGATGAGCACACTTGGCACTAGCACCCCAATGTGGCCAACTGACGCTATTACATCTGGGGAATGAGCTCATAATGTGGCTCTTCTGTAAATAGCTATGTTAATGTTGTCTTTGAGAAAAATATAATACTGGAGTGACCTCCCACCAACGTAAACACAAAAAGTTTAAATCAATTTTAGAGACCAGTATCAGAACGGTGTGTATTTTGTCAGAAATAATTATTGTTATGTACAACATCAAAAGAAAAAATTACATAAACTATGGTAATTGTCCATGTTTTAATCAAATAGATGATTTTGAGCTGTCCTGTGTCTGTTTGAAATTCAGAATCATTTAATAGACTATTACAGTCAAGATGTAATATTTCCAGCTTCTCTCCCGGGGCGTCTTCCTTTGAAGACAAGACATTGTGCTGCATGTAGAGTTTAGCCTTTAATTTGTTGAAGTGTGCGTGTGTGCGTGCGTGCGTACGTACGTACGTATGCATAGATATGGTTGTGAGCACACTTGGTTCCTTATTTACTCAGCCAAAGGCAATAATGGCTTTAATCAGACCACACAGACTTCATACATTGTGGATGGTGTATGGGGACAGCAAAACCTACATTACACATTCAAGTGGGACACACAAACACACACACACACACACACACACACATAGCTGTCATTTAGTGTATTTGCATATTCTCATTCGTTTGTTGAGCAAAGCCCCAAATCAAAGGCCTAATTTATTTGTGTGTGTGTGATGTGCTTTTCAAAAGGAACCTGAGTTCAGCTGGTGAGGAGGCCAGAAAACAGATGCGGGTTTGTGAGGGCCTGGTTGACTCACTACTCTACGTCATCAAAGCCTGTGTTAACACCTCTGACTTCGACAGCAAGGTACACACTAAAACACAGCCCGAAGGAATACATGCTGCCGCATGATAAGAGGCTCTGGGGGGAAATCCCACTTAACCCGATTTGAATAATTTTATTGCCTGTGTCTGAATGACCGCCACATCATCCAGCAGCAACTATTTCATGTAGTTTATCATCCAAAGCACAACTTATACACAATATTCAGAATCTGATAGACTAGCTTATTTACCTGGTATACAGTATATTAACATGTTTCCATGGTAGCAGCAGACATTAAATCAGATCTCTCAGACACGCATCTGTGCAATGTAAAAGACATAAAAAGTCAAGTGGCTCATCTGTAAAGTGGGGATTGCATCCCCTAGGAACTGGGCCCCTTAATTCTGTCAAACATGTATGCTCATTGACATTCTCTGAGGCAAAGCCTGCACAGAACTCAAACAGCGTGGACTAAAATCCATTTGCTCTGGTCCAGATATTCTTTCTAACTAGAGACCCTTTGGGTCCCATAACGAACTGATTTGTAACGCCACAAATAGCCGGCCTGTGTACCACACATTGGCTGTAGATAGTGTAGCATGCTGCACAGAGTTTATTCTATTGTAGCTTTTGTCATGGTGATTTAGAAAGTTGCTGCTATAACCACCCACCCAAACCCCTTTCTCCCTCTGCCCACCATCAGATTGTGGAGAACTGTATTTGCACTCTAAGGAACCTGTCATATCGTCTGGAGCTGGAGCTGCCGCCATCCCGGCAGATAGGGGGGGAGGAGCTAGACGGCTTACTGGGAAGCGAGTCGCCCAGTACAGAGGTGGATTCCAGCTGCTGGGGCAGGAAGAAAAAGAAGAAAAAAAAGAGCTTGCAGGAAGACACAGTGAGTGTGGTGCTTTTAAATAGAGGCTCAGAGCTGTATTCAAATTATTTTGCAAACGGTACAGACCACACACACACAAAACCACACAGCCGTGTGCTACATTGTGTATGGTAGCATATTTCTAAAAAGAAAAAAGTCTAAATCTAACTTCATTGTGCTACAATATAATTGGTCAAATTCCCCATGAATGGTCACACCAATACCTCTCAACTGTTGTACTATTACTGTCATCTGTTTTAATTTCAATGAGGCTTTTTTTTTGACATTTCAAGAGAATTTTGGAAAATAAATGAAAAAAGTCTGCATCAGAACCTGTATTCCAGCCTGACTAAACACTGTGGTTGTTTGTTCAGTGGGACGGTGTGGGACCCATCCCCGGCTTCTCCAAGTCTCCCAAGGGGGCAGAGATGCTATGGCACCCCTCCGTGGTTAAGCCTTACTTGACACTGCTGGCTGAGAGCTCAAATCCCGCCACTCTCGAGGGCGCCGCTGGGTCCCTTCAGAACCTGTCAGCCGGCAACTGGAAGGTACAGTAGTGTTTGTGTATCTATGTACACACAAACAAATGCACACATTCTCTTTTGTTTTTGTACACACTGTGAAGTGTGATATCCTCTGAGATAAAGCATCTATTCAACTGGTTTAAAAGGATTTAACAGCTCACTTCCTCTGTGTCAGTCAGAGCTGACGTCAGTTTTACACTTAGAATCACACACGTTAAAATGCATACCTCAAAACCATCCATTTACCCCTGTGTTGTCTAGGTCCTTTTGAAGGTTTAATGCCTTTTGTGCGTGTTTCTGTGTGTGCAGTTTGCAGCATACATTCGTGCAGCAGTGCGTAAGGAAAAGGGTCTGCCCATCCTAGTGGAGCTGCTGCGGATGGATAACGACAGGGTGGTGTGTTCAATTGCCACTGCTCTGAGAAACATGGCGCTGGATGTCAGGAACAAGGAGCTCATAGGTCAGTCATGCTCTCAAACTGTGATGGATTCAGATGAGCTGAATAAGAAAATACAAATATATGAAGATTATTGATGCTGATGCTAATTGTTCAGTACAGAAATATTATTGTTATTATTATTATTATTATTAGATTTATAGGGAGATATATAGCAGGATCCTTTGGAAATGTTACTGATACACAATGGGCAATGCAAGACATACAATATTGTGGACATTTGATTATATAATCATACGTGTATTCAACACCTGACATCCCAAACACGTTCATAATTTGCATAGTAGAGCTACTGACAGCATGACAGTGTGTTTAAAATAAGTGTTTTTAATCAAACACAGAAACCACGTTTTGTGAACATCTTAACAACTGGTTATCATTTTTCGTGCGTGCGTGTGTTTATGCTGCATGTATTCATGTCCTTCAGCTGGGCTGATCTGCTGAAGGAGAGATAGAGGAAGCAATCCTTTTTTTAACAGTAGGATGCTCACACTCCGACGTCCTTGTGATGATAACGCAATGTCATTTAGGAAAACTGCGTACCTCACTGCAGTCTCGAGCAGAATGAATATATCATTCATGGTATAGAAAGAACAAAATATAGTTTAGGTCACTGTGGCAGACATTCACCTATACATTATGTAACATGGAAAATGAAATGCACTACATGTTTGTATGTCTTATCTCTGTGCATAAGCTGCTGCTCACAAACCCGCGGTACAGTATGTCATTACTTTGTTAGCTGCATGTCTCACTTGCCCCTACTCCATCTCAGGGAAGTATGCGATGAGGGACCTGGTCAATCGTCTCCCCGGGGGAAACACCACCCTGCTGTCAGACGAGACTGTGGCGGCCATCTGTTGCACCCTGCACGAGGTCACCAGCAAAAACATGGAGAACGCCAAGGCCTTGGCCGACACGGGCGGCATCGAGAAGCTGGTCAACATCACCAAGGGCAGAGGAGACAGGTGGGCTACAGCAGCATGTATTTGTCCCAATGCTTTTAGTGAGGGGGAAGAGTACACACTGATGCAAATCTGATTCGCTAACATGTGCACGTGCTCAAATGCACTGCCAGAACACAGTCATCAGCCATATGTGGCTGGTGGCTGGTCTGTACAGACTGTTCTGGACAGTGGGAGTTTTAAACAAACACTCACACATTTAAGCGCACGCACACATAAACATGTAAATGCTTGAAGAAGGAGAAGCCATAGCCACAGGGAAGGTGGATTTGTGTGCATTTGAGCTTTTATGTCCCTGTGGAATGATGGACCAGCAACTATTTCTAGACTGTTATATATTCAGTAATGTTCCAGGTTAAAACACACAGAGGACACTCTCTTCCTTCAATCGCACTGCCCTCTTATATTTACAGTGTGATTTCAAATGAGGTTAAAGAATACTCAAAAATACATGTTTATGTTTTTGTCTGTCTTCCAGGTACTCTATGAAGGTGGTAAAAGCAGCTGCTCAAGTGCTGAACACACTGTGGCAGTACCGGGATCTGCGCACCATCTATAAGAAAGTAAGAACATTTGGATTGATCAACTGTAAGAAGAAAAGAAAAAAACAGTTGATATAAGAAATTGTGTTTCATGTGTGCAACATGTTTGGATTTTACTGAATGAAATACATGTTTTGTAAATACCTTTTTATTAATATAGGTTTGCTGTGGACCAATGAAAGGGCATTTTAAATCCAGCACGGCTCTAGCTATTCTAACCACCATGTTTCCTCTCTCTTCTTCCTGAACAGGATGGATGGAGCCAAAACCATTTCCTCACTCCAGTGTCAACACTTGAACGGGACAGGTTTAAGTCCCAGCCCACCCTCCCCACCAGCACCATTCAGATGTCCCCAGTCAACCACCCTGGTAGGCTCTAGTTTCCTACAGACCCTGCCAGATGAAAATAGACTCAGTCAGTGAAACAGGAAAACCTCTGGAATTTATTGTTAGAATGTGTTTTTCTCTTTGCAGCTGTCAGTGCCACGTCGTCTCCTGCCATGCTGGGCATCAAAGAGCATAGAGACACTATCAGAGATTACCAGAGAGCACAGTCAACTATGCAATTTTATAATTACCAAGGGGACAACAGTATCCATAAAAAGCAGTATACAGGTACTCAAACATGCACACATCTGAAAGCTATTGAAAGTGCATACAGTTTGCATATTAGTAGTCTTTAAAACCATAGTTTCCGCTATCTGCACCAGACTGTAATCACAGGCTACCCTCTGGTCCTCTGTTCAGGGCTTTATCTATTTTATCCCTCATAAAGCTCCAAGCAGATTCCATGGCCAGTCTCATCTCCCTGCCAAGACAGTCCTCTGTTATCATCTTCACTAAAGCTTGCTAGCCCTGAGACAGGCAGTCATTTTAATTCCGAGCACTTCAGAGCTTGCACAGCAGTAAAGTTAACTGGCCAGCCAGTGGTGGACACTCAACAACGATGCCATTGTTAGCAGGCCCAAGTTGCATGCAGACAGGGGCAGTGAGTGAGTACCCAGACATACCACAGCCAGATGAGAGCTCTTGCCAGCCTACGCTGGTTGGCTGGTGCAGGGGCAGGGCAGAGAAAACAAAATGAGCTGCAGCCTAGACAGTCCACGCATTACATGGCGAAATGGAAATTGAGTTTCAGGATTCCACCGGCTGGATCAAGTGCCAACTAAAATACCCATCCCATGGGCTATGCAAACAACAGAACAGCAGTGGCCAACTCTATTATTTGGTGTTATTTCTTTCTCCAGCACAGCGTAGCACTTCTTGATCTAAATACAGACATTTGCCCGGTGGGATTGTGCAGACTGATATGAAATAAAATGAAGTAATGAAGTGTATTTTTATCAAGACTCACTGCATTGCTCTTTTTATTTTTTTATTTTTCCAGGGTCTGGGAAGCCTTCTCCATATTATTACTCATCCCCCACAAGAGAGGAGCCCCGAAGAACACAGGTGAATATAATCATTCTTTATAAATGTTTGGTTCAACTTCACAGTCTTTGCTTTCTTATCTGCGCGTGGTTTGTATGCTCTGATTCAACCCTGCTGCAGTACCCAATGAGAATATTTCCGCAACGCAAATTACTCTGTATTTACCTTTTTTAAGTTTAGTTTATTTGTGCAGAACATTTTATACAACTATGATGTATACAACAACTAGGGTGACCCGGTGTCCTGCTTTATGCAGATTGGCTCTAGTTTTGAAAAGTCAAACCACTGCAGGACAGACACTTTTCTAAAATCTGGCTTTTTATCCAACGTTGTGAAGTAAGCAGGTAAGGCTGTCACAGGGCTGTGTTTAACGTCACTCAAACTGCGCACAACGGATTTAGGCAGAATATGGTGGAAACACAGTACATGTGAGTCCCACAAAGCCTAACCTGTAACCTGCATAGTCTATTGTGTGATACTGAATCAACCAGAGGGCAAATCATGGAGATGTTACGAGCTAGCGTTGGTAACGTGTCCCACATTGTCCCACACAAACATACTCTTTGTCCCACATTTGGTTTGTTGGGATCTGGTCATCCCAACAACACACAAAAATGACATACAGTAATATAATAGCATTGGGGTAATCACATACAATAACATGCATTTGGGGCATGTAGAATAAGGCACTGCACAATGCACTATCATGTTGTCACGATGCTTCAGATGAAAAGGCCTGAGAAATTTGCATGTTTCAAGTCAGAAGCGAATCAATATTGCATAATTTAAACATTGGTAGAGGTTTAAATGGATCAAAAACCATAACATTAACAAAATACAACCAATTAAAGCTTTGCACTAGGGCTGAAACTAATGATTTTCATTATCGTTTATCTGTTAATTACCATTTAGTTGATGAAATGTCAGAAAATGGTAATAAAAAAATGCCTGTCACAATTTCCCATAGCCTCAGGTGACATCTTCAAATGGCTTGTTTTATCCAAACAGTCTAAAGATATCAATTGCCAACAATGTACAAGGCAGAAAAGCAGCTGGAATGAGAGAATGTTTTCAATTTTTTTTGACGATTGACTTATTGCTTCAGGCCTACTTGGCTTCATCGTTTAGACTAAGAAATCTAACTTTAGAGGTGATCCCACCTTTGTAAACCAATGTTTTCTTCTAGGAAGTGTTTGATAGTAATGGTACAAGGCCCTTGTTTGAGATCCCTCCACCGCGCTGTATAAATCTGGCGAGGACGGTTGGCTCTTCCACCCCACTTGACTAATACAAAGAGACTGACGCGTATTCCACTGCGGATAAATAGCGATGCTGGGAATGGCCCAACTCATCAGCTATTGTCAGAGCGAGAGTGAATGTGACTGCTGGGATTGGGATGGTCTGGGCGCATCTCAGGCACTTGTCACCACGGGACACATCCATGTGTGCCCATTCAGATAACAGACACAGTGAGGAGGCAGGAGATCGTGTGTGTGTGTGTGTGTGTGTGTGTGTGTGTGTGTGTGTGTGTGTGTGTGTGTGTGTGTGTGTGTGTGTGTGTGTGTCACATTTAGACTAGTTAATGCATGAGGACAGTCATCACCCCATTTATTTCAGACAAATTCCATCTATCTTCTGGATTTCTACCATTTATCTTGAAGTAGTTTATTTTTTCATTAGTAGCTAGAGACGTGCAGTAGACAATGTGCATTGTATATACTGTATATTATAGGAATATGTTTAGGATATATACTTATACTATACTATTCTTGCTAAAAGTTAGATGTGAAGAACCGGTGGAAACTGGGCAAGAAATTGTCAGTTTGAAGGTTATGAGGCAGCAGCAGTAGGAAATATTCGGTTTGCATTAAGATAATACAGCTGTGATGCGGTGTAAAGGGAGTGAACAGTAAATAGTGAGGTGAAAATATTTTTTTTTTAAAAAACTTGATTACATACATGCATCATTTCCTGTGAATATCTGTAGGAATTGAAATCTAAAGAGTATCAAAAACAGGATTTGATTTCATGATATGGCTACATTTTATAAGAATTGTAACCATAGTTGAGTAAATGTGGTTTGTGTCTTTCCACTGCTGGCTCTTCATCATATTCCATTGAACATCAGTTCATCATAGCCAACCTGTCTCTTTCCCATGCAGCCTGTGTATTATACAGAGGAACCTGGCAGGAGGAACTACGATACGTACAGAATGTACCTGCAGCATCCCCGCGGCTACGACGACCCGTACTTGGAGGAGGTCATCACCTACCCGCCAACAGTCGACTACAGCTCCCAGCCTCACGGACTGAAATCCACCACCAACTATGTGGACTTTTACGCTAGCACACGGAGGCCGTCCTACAGGGCGGAGCAGTACCCTGGCTCTCCTGACTCCTGGGTATAGGTCTGGAGATACTCCTGAGGGGCGTCTTCTCCCCTCAGCCGATGCGAGGAGCCCGGGGAGCACACAAGAACCGACAAAACGTTTTCATGAACTTGGCTTCATAAGTGTATTTGTTTTAAAGTGAATGCCTGTGTGTGTGAAGGATGAACTCAACTGAGCGATAGCAGATGGAAAGATGAAATGTGTGCCAAAGAAGGAAATCAAGGAATGTTTTTTTTTTTAAATATATATTATTTTTTATTTAGTAGAGGAAGATGGAATCATGCTGGGGATCTGTTGAGGGACGATACCCTACACTACAGCGAGGAGACGTGCGTCCTGCTCTGTCTAGATGTTAGTTTTATTTTCTTTATGAAACTCTTAGCTGTGATAGCATGGTGAAAGGTGTGAGTCATGTGAGTGAGGGTCGGCGGTAAGAGTCAAGATGGGGAATGTGTATGTGCTGAAGCCAAAATGGATCATGAACTCATATCCATTAAAAAAAAATGAAATGAATAATAGTAAACTAATGTTAGATTGTACAGAGGGATCAAATTGTATCTGTACTTTATGTTGAAGCTGTGTAATGCCATGGAGTCTTGTACATTTCTTTCATTTTATTGTAAATACAGAAGAAAAAAACATGTTACCTGGTTTACACTCATCAGCACTGGTTAAAAAAAGAAACGTGCCATGTCAGATCTCTATAGATATATAAATATATGAAGAAATATGTGGACAAAGATGGCATCATAACACAATCATGCTAAAATAATAAAAGGTCAGTTTTGTTTTTTAAACATGTGTAATTGCATCTTTCGCAGGTACAGTGCAAATCTTTGTCACTCTGTACTGCCATTTTATATGCTCACGAATGGAAATGAATGTGAATATTCATGAGAGACCCAAAAGACAAATCAAACTCCCTTTTCTCCTTTGGACAGCTTTTTTTTTTCTCTGTAGTATCCAATCAGGAAGGAAACATTTTTTCATTACATTATATCCACACAGACATGAGCGGACGGAGGCCAGCTTTTAATCAGCAGCCCTGTGTTTCATAAAACTGTGTCTAATAGGTCCACATAAACTTGTAAACGTCCAGATTTTGAACCCTTTGTGTGAAAGCTTTTAATTCCAGACATAATCTTTTACATTGTTCTACTATCATCCCATGTGAAAGTTCACATCTGCACATCGTGAATAAGTACATCAAGGTAAGCAGATCATGATTACCACCTGCCACTAAATGTGCCCTGTACATATCAGCGCGTTGGGGAATTCCATTTACTTCATTATAAAGTAGTGATCAGGCTCGCAATCACTAAATCTTTGCTGAAGTAGCAAAGTATTAGCAGTTGTAGTAGTAATAGAACAGTAGTAGGAGCAACTTAATACACAAGTAAAGTTAGTAAAGTAATAGTACAAGAAAATAAAACCAATAAACTGGAAAAGGGTGAAGGAAACAAAGTCGCAGCTCTCCCCTCTGGAGTTCCTTAGCAAGGAGTTAAAGTAGGAGTCAAAACACTAAAACTAGACTAATGTCCAAACAATGACAAAATGGCCAAGAGGACCAGATGTGTAACTCCTCAGCCTTTACTGTACACAACATCTAGCTGTATATACCCCCAGGTGGTCTATGATTGGCTGCAGATTACCCAGCCAATAATGTGGCAGGTGAGAAATGTAAAGCTGTGGCCCAATGAGCCTGGGGGAGCAACACAGCAGTACACATTAGCACATTTTAACATTCATACATCTCCTTAAAAGAGGATGTAATGGAAACATGAAATCTTTGATTCATCGTTTTAGAAACAGTTTCCTCGTCCGTGGCAGGATTAACCTGCAAAATATTTATGCTGGTCACCTATTAACCACTCATTCCTCCCCCTCACTGTGCAATATATACCGTTTTCCATATACCTGGTCCAAGGTCTGCTGTGTAATATCTGTATCAAACACACAAGCATACCAGACTGAAATGATGAAGGTCTTGAAACTAGCCTCAGGGATTTTTGTGAAGAGAAGGCTTCAAGATCAGGTAATAAAGCAGGACAGCCTTAAGGGTCAGCGCTTTCAACAGTGCGTGCGGAAATCGTGACGTCACGGGACTGCCGTGAGTATTTATACTCGCGCGTGGTGGTCGCGGCACTAGTTGCAGTCTTCTCCTGAACAGCGGTGGCGCTAAGGAGCAAAGGCTACCGATGTTTTTCTTTCTAAGGACTAGAAGAAGAAGAAAAAGATAAACAACGGCAGAACAGGCAGCAGCAGTGCCGTCAATGCTTCGTTTTGATTCAGTGAGCTACTTGGTCAGATCAAGCCTTTCATTCACAAAAAAAGAACTCATCTTAACCCGGTAAGTTTACCTGAGAGACTTGCAGTCAGTCGGCGAGTCCTGGCATCTGGTTTCCCAGGAGCTCGTTCAGGCTTTCTGTTTCCAATTTGTCGGGCGCCGCTGAAAAAAATAGACTGGTGCCCGCCCTGTGCTCGCACGCTGAAAATCGGACCCGCCGGCCGGAAATTACGTCATTTTGATGTCACGAATGCGCGCGCCACCTCCAACGGTCAAGCATAAAATGGCCTTTAAAACCCTTATACATATAAAGAACTAAAGTAAAATAACAACTGACATGCGGTTGTTATTTTACTTTAGTTCTGTATATTCCTGAACAAATGTGTAGTTAAACTGGCCCAAGCCAGTTGACAAACAGATGGGCACCTTAGTACTTCGAACAGTTATTGCTAAGGTTGTTGTTGTACATTACTGCACTTTGCACAAGCACATACTGTACAGCCTCAGACACTAACTACGAATGATTTCCATCAATGACGCGGCAGAGAACTAGCTATAGCTGTGCTTGTTTAGACAGGGCAATGACTTCTGAACCTGCTGAAATCTGCAGCGAAGCAACAGGTCATAACTTGGAGACACAAATGATTTGTGTTATTTGTATTTGTAGAAGCAGATCGCAAGTCAAATGTGATTCTTTGGATTTATGCACATATAGTTACACACCCACAGGGGTTTACATTTGTTTGATTGACATCCTGTTGTTGACATCCTCTTGTTGGGGCATCATAAGTTGAGTGACACTTAGTATGAGGTCCTTATTTTAAAGAAGATAAAATGTATAAGCCAGCCTCACTATACTGATATCAATGTGTACTTCCAGTAGGAGGAGATTAATGAATATTTTAAGATTATTGTTGTACAACTTGCAGCATATCACAATGGCAGGGCATATGCATTTTTACACAAAAGCAAGGATCATGTTTGAGATCCTGATAGAGTTTGTTTTTGTTTGTTAATATGCCTTATTGAGCAATGATTGTTTTCAAATGTGAATTGATTATTCAAGGTCCACTGTCGCAGTTATGGGTTGGGCTTCTTCATTATACAGTCTATGTTTGAAATACGGCTTTGCCAAGATTTTCAAAATAAGACAATCCTTCAATAAATAAATAAATAAACAAATGAATAAATAAGAGAAATAAATACGAGCAACTTAAATAGATGTACACAAATACAGGCGTATTCCCGAGACATTAATTGAAAGTTAATGATCAATATGAGGTCACTGTGTAGCTGTTTCAGTCAAAGCTCAACATCAGTGTCTTTGGCTGCGGGCTTCCTGTACGTCATCTCCGTTTGAGCATAAAAACAAGTGCGTACTGAAAAGAGTTTAGTACTTTCTTTGCAGCTTCTCTGGGCAGTTACGAAAATGGTGCAGCAATTCTCCAAATCGGGAGCGAAGGAGACTCCTCTGCTGAAAGCTGGTCACCCTCCGGCAGGTAAATGTTTGCGGTGACTTCGAGTTGCACTGTTGAAATTTCTAAAGCTTTGTTGTTTTTCCACTGCTCGCACAGATAGAGCCGTGCAGACCGCGACGTTGAATCAAGTAACGTTATTTTATCCGATTTGTTTTTCTCTAGCCTGTTATGATACGCATGTTAATACGTTATAATCGTATCGTAGGAAATTGAATCGCTGATTTCTGTGATAATGCTGGTTGCATCCGACGCCTGTGCAACCGTGATTCACGCACTTTCTCTTCAAACAGGCCGCTGGTGAAAGTAACTGTTCACATCTGCCGTACCCTCACATAGGCACGATTAATGCATGCAAAGTCCCGTCGTGCAAACCGAATTCTATTAGAAACAACATGCCGTTTTCACAGCAGCCATTTTGACATGACTCGGCAGGGCAAACCCCCACACACAGGTGTAATTAAAAGCATTAATTATGGTCCTGCCATTGCTCTGGTAACGTTATGAGCTGGAATGGCCGTGACCCACTAAATGGAACGGGACCATAATGAATTTGATCAATTTCAATAGTTTGTCCTGATTACTTGTCAAAATGGCTGCTGTAAAAAGTCCCTATTTGACCATCAAAACATTATCATTATTATTTTTGTTTTGTATGCCTACGCCATTTCTTACTGCTTGTAAAGTATGTAAATATGTTTTGTTACTGCTTTAATCCCCTCACGTAGCTAGGCCACTCGCTCAACTTGGACTCAACTTTTTCTTTTTCTTTTTTTTCTTTTTTTTTTTTTATAGCAATATTCACTGCAAAAGCAATATTTCTAGGCTGAAGATTGTTTTGTAGAGTTTTCCAGAGTTACAGAAAGGGGTCAGGGTCCCCTGCATACTGTAATCTTTAAAATCTGCTAAACGCAGTTGCAACAGATTATTTATTTATTTATTTGTTATTTTTTTTTCCCCAGATAACTTGCATTTAAACCTTTTTTCTTCTCTGGGTCTATAGTGATGGCAGGAGGTAAACGGGTAGCCAAGAAAAGCTTGGAAGACAGTTCCAGCCATGGAATTCCAGAGAAGGAGACCAAGAGGTCTGATAAACTGGGGTAGGCCTGTGATCTTCATCTGTAATATGAAATGCATGGATTTGAATTGCAACCAAACCAAAGGACATAGAAATGAATTACTTCACACCATAATATGTTTAGAAATATTATTTTGATTTTGATCATGTTACTAACATGTGTTTTATGTTCTAACAAGTTTATTGAAACAATTTGTGTGATCTTGCAGCAGGTCCCTCACTACCTCTAACAGGATGCAACAAGTTAATATTCTTCTGGCAGGAACTCTTGACAAAGTAAACAAAACATTAATTTATTAAAAAGCCAGTTCTTACTTTGCATTTCACGTTAATTCATACTAAGCAAGGTGTGCAGTTTAGTGTCCCAAATTCCCTGTAACGTAACCCCATTTGTACAGGTCCTATCCCCTGACCAATCTACTATCCTAACCTTAACCACTCAAGGTCAAATGCCTAACCCCAACCAATCGAGCTGCTTCGTAGGGCGGGTCTTGGCGTGGCCATAGTGGAATTTGGGACACTAAACTGCACGTAAACCACTAAGCAAACTGGCTGGATTAGTCCCAGTGCCTCTCAGAGCCTTGTGTGTAATAAACTCCTGCCTGATGTATTTGCAGCTGAGCCATGACTTCACAGAGATGCCAGTGAGCGTGAGGCACAGCAAGTTGCGCCCTGCGGTGGAGAAGCCCCACTGCCCGCGGATCTTTTTCATCCAGCAGCCGAGGAAGTTTTGAACATGTGTTCAAGAATGCCCCAGAGGGAACCATGTCAAGTCAACTGTGAAAGACAGATGTGAGGCGTTAGACACGAGGGGATTGACAGGTTGTGTATAAAGTGTCAGTGTTTATGGGGAGAAAGCTTTCATCAAGCTCTGTTTACTTTGTAGGCTGTGCTTGTTTGAGAGAATACTATCAACCAGCATTTAATGTGCCTTTTCTTGTTATAAAAAGAGAAATGCTGTACTTGTATTTCCTAGCTGATGAAAACCAGATTGCATTTTGGGTATGTTAATGTGAGGGGGGGGGGGGGGGGGGGGTGTAAGTGAGGTTTTTGAGTTCTTCTGTGAAATCTTCACATGTATTGCTTGGCACTTATTAGATTTAATAAAAAAAATTGCATGGCTAGATATCACAAGATTGCAGATCTCCTTATTCTTCAATGTTTATTTTGCAGTAAACTACATGGCCATTAGGTGGCAGCAAATGACTGTTTATTGCACTCGAATACACTCAATCATTGTACTTAATGTCAACTGTAAGTTGCATGCACCAAAACATTCACAACCTTCATTGCTTTTTCAAACATGTATTCACTTTTATACATACCCCTGTGCATTGCAACAACTGGTGTTTAAAAAAAAAAAAAAAAAAAAGGCTCCAATGATGAAATCCTGACTATCGTGATTAAGAAAAGAAATAGCCCTCCATGTTGCCAAAAGAACTTTTGTAGTATTACTGTTAAATTGTCTGAAAGTAAGAACTTTTGGGAACTTCCATGAAGGCCTACAAAACCTGCTCAGCTTTGCTTAAGGGTGTGTAAGTGTACATTAAAGGGCAACATAAAAAAATAAACTCCTTACCAACACTTTCAGTTTACCAGATGTATTGTGGGAAAAATACCAAATGTGCTTGCAGAGACATTCCCTCCAGGGCAGAATCAGATTTTACATAATTGTCAGTACAATGTTAGGTTAAACGTCCCAATTTTATTTAAACTGAAACCATTTTATTAAACAGATATTCATTTCTTCCTAAATATGCTCACTCACACCTTACATTGAGAATAAGTCTGCACATACTTAATACTGTCCTATTTTGGACTTTGTAGGGAGTATAAGCTACCTGACCCGTGGGGCATGAACATGGTCTTTGAGTAATGTTATACTTGTGCACACCTTGACACCACAGAATGTGTTTAAGTTATCAGTTTTAATAAAAATCCCTGCAAGTGTAATATCCACTCCACCAAGCCCTTGAACAGGTTGAGTGTGAACATGCAAGTGTGTAACACCCAATCCTGTGGTCATAGATGGGCCTTTGTATCAAAAACCACAAATGATATCTGCTCGTGTGTTTGCCAACAAAGTACTCGCCGATAGCCTTGTAAACACAACGTGCCAAATTCACTGTAATGCTCATGCTGTTCACACATGCCTTTTATGCCATCTGTGTGTAAAGTTCAGAGACCTCTTCGGCTCTGTTTGAAGAGTTGAGCATTTGGTGGTCTTCTTACTTGTTAACGGTGCATGTCACTGCCAGTGTCTGCCCATACCCCCGCCATCTAAAGGATATCGCTGACCCAGTGACGCCCACCACACTGCTGAGAAAACATTGCACATCGACTGTATAACCGCCTCACACACAGTGATGACTGAAAAGATGTGTGCAGTCTCAAACTGTACTTCTATCACCAGAGTACATGTTAAGTATGTAGGTTGACTCATTATATTGCAGTTTACA